>CM026066.1:14636839-15836839 GCA_014839685.1 Anableps anableps | reverse complement strand
GTACCCAGCCATTCATGTGATGTAAAAGAAATTGTGAATTATCAGACCAGGCCATCTTCCACCATTGCCCTATGGTACACGTTTTGATGTTCACATGAACATTGCTGATGCTTTTGGTAGTGGACAGGGTTCTCAAGGAAACCTTGATTGAACTGGAATGCACTGTGCATTCTGAAATCTTTTTTTGAGAAAAAAACTCTTCATCACAAGGCGTATTGTTTCTGCTTTGTGTGAGAAATTGTCAAAATTAATTGCTTTATATCTAGAACTTTAGATGCTGTACAGTGTGTATATTCTTGGTCTCAAAACAAAGCTAGGAATTGTGAGACTACTAGTGTTAGAATCAAGATTTGTGTTTCTTTGTCAGTAAATTCATTTAGAACATAGTAGAAAATTAACATTGTATTTCACTTAGAACATAAAAAAAACCTTAGTCAAAGTGAAAATCTTCTTTCAATTGTAGGATTCTACAATTATTTGTCTAAGAATAAGTAAAACAATATTTGATGAGTTTTAGCTTCGATGCTAAAAAAATTAAGGATAAGCAGCTTTACAGATGACACAACTATGTCTGGGCAGAACCACTAAATGTGTTCTTTTTGTCACACCTTTAGTGGCTGTAAGTGCCATGGGATCTTTCTATGGTAGATCATATGATTTACTCATTCAATTAAAAAACAGTTTTTAACTCATTTTGAAAACTCACTCAAGCTACAGTATATTTTTACATTCAAAGACCAGTGAGCAACACAAAAAGAACACTACCTGAGTAGTCATGGTACAGTGATGAGACAACCACCTTTGTAAACAACAGAGTCTAAACTTTCTGATAACACCTTGTTTCCATGATTTGTTTGAAATGGTGAAATTAGCAGCTATATGTTCATGTAACTACTTGGAGTGTAAATTGTATTTTGTTTGGGTAGCAATGCTTGATAAATGCTTTTGGCTGAGATTCCTCCAATCATCCTGGTAGACTACATGTTCAGATTGGTGCTTCCTAGTGTGTACAAATACCGCCTATTCTGTACGCCTCTCATAACTCATCATCACAATTTGTCCTTAGTAAAGCTCAATCACATTGTGTACCATGCCTATTTTTTCAACTTTGAGGGCAGAATTTTCACTTCCTGCCTTATATAATAATAATAATAATAATAATAATAATAATAATAATAATAATAATAATAATAATAATAATATGGATTGTTTCCTGTCTACAGGAAAACATTCTTGGATTACCCATACTGTGTGCATGTTTTGAAAAATAATTTAAGGACAGAAACAAGCAGCATAATCTCTGACTGTCTAAAACTAAAAAAGTAAATATGAGGTTTAAGCTGTGCAAAATTGCCTCCAGAAATTACAGTTCATGTTACCTTTTTAAGTGAATCTATGTGTGAAACAGACAAGACCTATTGAAAAACCATGATGTCCTGTTCACACAAATCACCTTCTGACAATATCCTGATTTCAAACTGTTTCTTATCTGGTTTGATGATAAAAGTAGAGAAATCAGTTTTCTGTCCAGATGGGAATAAAAATAGCAGTTATTTAGCACTGATTTATATAAAGCTTTAAAAAAACTCTGAAAAATCCTTTCATGGATGCCTGATTTTGCAAGGTATAAAAAAACTCAACATTTCAGAAGCTCGCAGAACTAATTTTAGACTTCATTTAGCAAAAAACAGCTAGTCAACCATTTATATAACAGTTTTTAAGATGTCAACGTCAGTTGTCCCTTTAGGGTAGCAGCAGCTCAAGATGGAAGTGTGACTGGTCCTCAAAATGTGGGACGCTGAGAGTGAGAACTGGTTTGACGGGGGTGATATGGTCAAATGTATGTCAGGAAATCAGACAGGATGATAGAGAAAAGAGAAGACAGCAAGAGCAAAGGAGGGAGAAGTGAATGATGGAATAGAGGGGGTTAGAGGAATTCAGAACTGAGTGAGCTTGAGAGAGACTGAGAGATGGATGGAAGGACAAAAATAGACCTGGTGTGGCCATGCTGTTCACTTTCATTTTCCATGTTTCTCTATCCAATTTACAGTCACACACACATATTCACACATTTCACTAATTTTCTTATTCTCACATTTCCACTTGCACCTAATCACAAATTTGCACATGGAAAACACACACAATCTCATTTATTTTGTAATAAAACTGATATATTTTCCTTAACACCTCCACATTCATCCTTCCCCTAAAATCCAGTTTTATCCTGTGCGTTTCTAAGAGATGGTAGGATCTTCCAAGCTTTTGCTCAAGGAACAATTCCATATTAGCAGAGAGGCACTCTTTTAGTATATGGTACACACACATGTACTGGATTGTATAAGTGTGCACACAGACAAACACATTCACAAACTGCAGCAGCTAGAGCTCCTCTGGGAGCTGTCCTATAGCTACACTATGAGATTTAGAGCTGCTCTTCCCATTTAAAGGGGATAAAAATTAAAGTGAAACACAGAAATAAAGGCTGAAAAGCAAGGAAGCAAAAAGTGGGAGGGGCAAGATATCAAGTACTGCTATCCAAATGGAACAAAGAAGACAGTTTGCATTCACTTGACATTTATTACGCAAATGCAAATCACAGCCAGTGCAAATTGCTTATCATTCCTGAAGAACAGAGTTGTATGTGTTTTGTATATTACAAAGAAAAAATACCATCTGCTGAGACTGAAAAAAGTGAATTGCTGTGCTTCTGGAATTACATAGAAACTGGTTAGGGAATTAATCCTCTCTTCCAATGGATTATTTTTTTTGCAAATAATTTCAAATATTTAAATTATTTAAAATTATTTCCTTTTTTAAATATAAAATACAAATCATGTGATTGTAGTACATTCCAACAGCTACTTCACATGCAGAGATTAATTGAATGAAACCAAATGAATTAGCTCTGTTGAGAAGATCCGTCTGTATTGTGCAGCTGAGATGCATTAATTAATCTCTGATCCATTTGAAGAGGGTAAAACAAGGGACCACAACCTCCACCAACATGTAACCATGTAATCATTTAATCATTTCTCAAATCAGATTTCATTCATGCTTCTTACATCTAAGTAAATCAGTTTAAGTGACCTATCTAAATGCTATTGTTTACATTTGCAATGAGTTTGCCAACAGTTTGGGTTAAATATTTGTCTATATGTTAAATACATGTCTAATTTGATTTAGAAGATGTAGTAACCACATGCGACCAGCAGGGGTCTACCGTTAGTCAGCCATAGTAAGGAGCACCGGAACTTCCTCCTCAGTCAATATACACTGGAACAGAGTAAAGAACGTGTCCGTGGCTCATTTATTCAATTATTCCCCTTTTCAGGGCTTTTACAGATGTGCCATTAAAACAACTCTGAATGCACCTGAATGTGCGTGTATGTGTGTGGCAGCAAATATTTTTGTTTCAGGTTTCCATTGAGTACTGAGCTGATCCACAAATGACAGTACAGGGAAACACTCTGGAGAAGCCGTTCAAAGGGAACTAAAGCTGCAACAGCGTGATTTAAGAAGCGACGACTCACGGCTGACGTTTTGAGTGAGATCACAGCACTTACAAAAAATTCACAGTTTAAGCCTCAGAAAAACGCAAAAAAAAACAAAAAAAAACCCCAAAACAAACAGGCTCTAGGATGTAGAAACAGAAAGAAAGACAGGTGCTGAAGATAGTGAATGCTAAAAGGAAACAGTGGGTAGGTGACAATACAACAGTAGTAAAATGTTTTTACATTTTTTTAACAATTTTTTTTAGATGTCAGATTAAAGGGAAATTTCTCTAAATAAGGACAGACAACAAAGTAAAAATCGAACAAGAAAAAACCCTGTTAATGTCTGACACTTAAAATGAATCAGTTATATCTAATTTTTACTGAAGACCACTTAGTCCTGATTTGAATTCATTTGTTAAAGGTCTATAAATACACCTCCAGATATTATATGATAAAAGGTTGGGGTTTTTTGTATCTAGCTATATTTCTCTGGGGTAAATTTTTCTGCCGAATATATGGGGCTAGACATATGTGAAAGGAACAGTTGAACATGTCGAATCATACAGTACAACCACCAATACAGTGCACGCACACCAGCAGTCGGATTATCTTATCTTAGTCTACAGGCTGGAAGCAGCGGGAAACACCTTATTCCATTCATTTGCTTAACACCAACATAAAATGTAAAAATGTTTTACAGTAATTAACCAACTGGAACGACTTATTGGCTAGAAACTGAAAGCACAGCCACTGTGAAGTTGAGATATAAACCTTTTTTTTTTTTTTTTTTTTTTACCAGAAGCAACCTTTGCCTTTTGGTTCATACCTTTAGAGATGTATACATGAAAGCAGTGTCACGATTCACATTCAGTTCTCAGTATGGCCACAAGTAGATACAAAAGTATTTCGCTCAACGTTGTAACTAATCCTGTACAGGATGATGCTAAATAAGTCCACCTGTCAGCTTACTGTAACCTGATCAATTAAAACAATGTAATGTTACAAATTAACTGAAGGGGTATTATTTTTAATGCATTAAAAAATAGAAAGGGAACACAAAATAATGTAAGACAAAAAAAAAGGAAGGACAAAATCCAAAACAAAATATACAGTGCTTTAGGGAGAAAAACTTAAATTTATAACTTCCCACCTTTTGTCACATTACAACAACAAACTTTAGTACATGCTTTTCATAATTTTATAAAAATCTGAACCCAAAAAGTGTGCTATAAGTCTGAATTCTGCCCCATTTGCTTTGACACCCCCAAAATAAAATCCAGTACCACCAACTACCTTCTGAAGTCACCAGTTGGCAAATAATAGCCAGATCCCATCTGTATCTATTTAGAATCAGCTGTGAAAAACAGCTGATCCATGAAGGCCTTAGAGGATTGTTAGGGGACATTAGTGGATAAAATAGCAACATGAAGACCAAGGAACACACCAGACAGGTGCAGGATAAAGTTGTGGAGAAGTTTACAGCAGGGTTAGGTTACAAAATAATATCTCTAGCTTAAAAAATTTACCAAACCTTGTTCAATCCAACATCTAAAAGTGGCAGGACCGTTGTACAACTACAAACCTACTGACTGCAAGAGTACTGAAAGGCCAATCGGAAAGAGCATTCTCTCTGTAAACAGTAGAGTTGGTAGTATCTGTTGACACAACAACTTTTAGTTGTGCACTTAACATCTCTCTCATTGCTGAAAGAAAGCCATGTTGAAGAATGTGTTGTAGTCAGAAGTAATCAAAGTCAAACTCTTTGTTATATTTGTGGTAGAAAATCAATAAAGCACATCATCCTGAATACCCCTTCTCAGATTTAAACGTGGTAGTGGCAGTATACGGATGTTTTGAAACAAGAAAAACTGATCAGAGTTGACAAGAAGATGGATGAAGCACAATACAGGACAATCCTGGAAGAAAACCTCATAGACGCTTTAAATGACTCATAACTGAGGTGGAAGTTTACATTCCAGCAGCATAACGGCCCTAAATATACACCTAATACAAACATCAAAGCCATCATTTTCATATTTATGTTCATTGTTCCACTTTATAATTATAAACTATTCTGTTGTGGTCTTTCACTTAAAATTAAAATATCCTGGCCTGAAATTTACAGTTGCAGCATGAAGAAAATGCTAAAAAGTTCAAGTAGTAACAATATTTTTGCAAGGTACTGTAGTTGGATTATTTTATTATCAACCCTCAGCAGTTCCATTTTTGGTTTACCACAATGCTATGAGATCTACCGAGCTTTTTAGAAGGTACGTCATGACCATACCTCAGAAAAATGTGACAAGATATAATATGGCTATACTCGCATTATTAAGATTTTGTTTTTTTAAATTAGGTGGACCAGAACCTTGCCGCAGCTTCTGTCATAGCCTGGCTCCTGAATGACACTGATGGTGTTTGATGGAGAAATAAGGAGGAAACACAGACAGATCAAGAAAATGATACTTCAGAATGAACTCAAGACAGACAACAAGAAAGAAAACCCTGTCCCACTGCTTTCTCTGATCAAAGAACAACGAAAGTCTTCCCATGTCAAAAAGTATTACATTCTCTTTCAACACTTTTCCTACACTAAAAACCCCTTTATTTCTTCTTCATTTACCTGTCACGGTGCTGTTTTAATGATCCTAGATGACAGATAGGGGGACAGAAACAATATTGTTTCATAGAAAACAAGGTTACAACTTGATTAACTTTGTTTTGTTTCGTTTTATTAAATAATGTTTTTTGAAAATCTTAAAACTAACATGTATTGACTCGAAAGAATCTAACTCATGTGTAGGTAGCAATAAAACAGAGAAATAAAAAATCTGTTTCAGTTTTATTGGATGCTTTCAGTTTTACAAGGGACAAACTACTGCAAATGATTATGCACCATACAGAGCAGCTCCCAGCATTTTATCTCATTCAGTGCTAAGGAGAAAAAAAATTAAATCATCAAACAGCACAGAGTGGAAACAATGGTCAATCCTTTCAGTTTGTTTTTCTCTACTTGATAAATGGCATCTCCATTTGAGAAATCAGGCTGAGTAGGTGGGAAGAATTATTCCGTAGGAGTTAAACTGAATCAAGAATCAGCTTGTGTTAATGTCTCCACATTAAATCAACAAATGGCATAGCATTTAAAATGGCTGGAATCACAATAGGTCGTCACTCAGCCTTCATACACATAGAAAGAGATCCACACCACAATAACCAAGGCCGCATCAGTTATTCACAGATAACTGCATGCTAAGTCATTCAGGTGCTGTTATGTGTGCCCATTCACTTCAACAAGTTTGCCTGAGATTTGAATGGAAATATGGGGAACTATTAGTACAAGACTGAGAATAGTTTGTAGTTTCATGTCTCTCTCAAATACCCAAGAAACTTAGACAAAAGTGGATAAATTTATATTCCCCTTTATCAAAGAAATTAAGCTTTAGAAGGGAAAGAATGTTCATTTTTAAACGTTCATCATTTACTACATATAATAAACTCACTTATCATATCATGTTAGTTTTCAATACAACCAAAACATAAAATAAATATTTTTTTAATCCCTAGAGGAATTTTCCACATCACACAAGTTTTGTTTCTAATTTTTAGCAAATATATATTTACCCCCTTGGTACCTCGAGATTGGGTACCAAGTCCCAATGATGTGATAACAACTGACCTGAGAAATAAGATCATGGCTAAGTTGAGTGTCTGTCAACTGCGACACTGACTGGCGAAGTTGAGTAAAGTACCTCCAGAGAGGCTCCTACATGATGTAAATGCAGCACTAAGTACAATCTCTACGCTGACCATTGTAGAAACCAATGAGCTGATATATAGTACTGCAACAGTGATCCTTGAGATCCTTGCTTGGCAAAGGTAACATTAAGAGCAGGCATAATAGACAGTGTTCATACACATAGAAAGAGATCCACACCACAATAACCAAGGCCGCATCAGTTATTCACAGATAACTGCATGCTTAGTCATTCAGGTGCTGTTATGTGTTCAGTCACCATAGAGAAAAAGGTTGGAAGCCAACATCAAGGCAACACTGAAAGAAGTCAGCCAATTGTCAGAACTCCAGAAAGGTGCATCCAAACGAGGGAATACCCCAGAAATTCAAACAGAAGCAGGAGTAACTGCCAAACAAAGACTCCAAATCTTGGCTGCCCAACTGAAGAGATTCACAAAGGAGATAGAGACAAGACGAATAAACTGGCTGTTCTCCTGAACCATCTAAAGTGCAAACCCAGTGGCAGGGTAATGACACAAGAACCATCCCACCAACCTGCAGACTAAACAATACTGGAAAGGTATTTTGGAGAAAGAAGCATCACATAATGATGCAACGTGACTAACAGACCAAAGAGAAGAGCACACTAATCTCCCGTGAGCAAAGTCCAGTGAACATAACAATGGCACACATCAGGTATGAACAACTGGACAGCACCAGGCCTGGACATGATCCACATGTACTGGATCAAGATGTTGACTTCTCTTCATGTTCGCCTAATGGCACAAATGAACCAACTGCTGAAGAATGGGACCCAACAGGAATGTGCTGATGGATCGCCAAATAGTCCTGATAATGAAAGACCTCCAGAAGGGAACAATCCCATCACTACATGACAGAGGCACAGAAATGCATTGGTAAAATTACCAGAGGATCCAAGCACCAGCTGCTGGTTGACAGCAGTCACCAGAGACTGCAAAGCCAGACAAACAAACCTGTGTAGCACCTGGATTGATAACAAGAAAGCTCATGACTCAATGAGTCAATGTGGGTGGCCACATGGATCCAGGAATGCCTGAAGCTGTACAAGGTCAACGGCACTCTGAGAGCTTTTGTTGCAATCTCCATGAGGCTGGGGAAAACCACCCTTGAGGCCAATCTCAAGCCAGTTGTGCAAATCTCCATTAAATGTGGAATATACCAAGGAGATACTCTGTCCCCACTGCTGTTCTACACAGTTAACCCCCTCAGTCAAATATTCAACAAGACTGACTATGGATACCGACTCAGAGATGGTGCCACTATCAGTCATCTCCTGTACATGGGTGACATCAAGCTGTATGCTAAGAGTGAGCAAGACATTGATTCACTGATCCACACAGCCAGGATCTATAGCAGGGACATCAGAATGTCATCTGGGCTTGAGAAATGTGGTCGGTTGGTGACAAAGAGAGGGTAAACCACAGAGAGGTAATTTACACAGAGGGAACTGCACTCCCAGAAGGGAGAATACCAGATGCAAATGGCAACCATGAAGAGACCACAAGGAAAGCAGCAACAGCCAAATACCTGCAACAAGTAAGGCAAGTCCTGGGAAGTCAGCTCAATAGCAAAAACAAGGTCTGGGCAATCAACAGCTATGCCTTGCCAGTAATCAAATACTCTGCTGGGATAATAAGTTAGTCAAAGGAGACAATTCAGACCACTGATGTTAAAACACGAGAGCTACTCACCATGGTGGATTCCACCCCAAATTCAGTATTCACAGGCTATACACTAAGCATGGAGAAGGAGGCAGAGATTTAGTGGGCATCAGAGTCACCATCCAAGATGAAATATCCAAGCTTCAAGAATACATCAGGAAGATGGATGTGCTCAATGAATGTCGCAGGCAATGAAAACTGGAGGAGGAGCTGAAGGAACCAGCATGGGAGAAAAAACCCTTGCAAAGATGTACCACCAACAGATACCTGAAGTGGCTGGTATGACCAAATCTTACCAATGGATAGAGAGGGCCAGACTGAAGGACAGCACAGAAGCTCTGATTATGGCAGCAGAGGAGCAGGCCTTAAACACCACAGCAGTAGAGACCCCGCTCTACAATACCAGGCAAGATCCCAGACGCAGGCTGTGCAAAAAGCCCCAGAGACAATCTAGCATCATATACCATTGTGTAACCTCTAATTTACACTGCATCCGGTTCTGCTACGCTCCACCATGGTGCAGCCTCTGCAGTAAATACACACCCATTATAGTCAATGAGAGCATTTACACTGTGTCCAAAGCTATCCACCAAAATTAGAAGTGATTCTATTTTTGGCGAATGCCAGAGGAAATGTGGAATCAGTCTTCAATGATTACACTACTCTGAGAGGAAAATGCACAAGCTCGTCCGTATTTTCAAAATAATTCACCAAGACAGACTATATTTGCTTTACATACTAGCTACATTAACGAAGATATGGGTATATTTATACATCTATGCTGTCAGCCTGTATCATTTATGGCTCTGCATGCACACAAAATGTGGATTTAATTCTAAAAACCTATTAAATCAAGTTCTCTTACTCAAGTCGCAATAGGTGCATCAGTCAAGGCATACAAAGTGAGAGAGCAAAGGAGGGAAAAAATAATAATTTTGGAAGCTGAGAACTACAGTGTTTTATATGACACCACTCACCCTTTTTATCACTGGCTTTTATCTCGCGATCTCTCATTTCCAACGCATGCATCTGGTAGCACCTCTGTGGTTTGCAGCGGAACGGAAAAGGTAAATTGGGGTGCTGCGGAACAGCTGTGGTCTGCCTGTGAAGTGCGCTGCAGAGCCAGGTGCAGTGTAAATTAGGGGTTAGATACTAGCAGGAAAGAAATACATGGAACACTATAACCAGGTTGCTGGTATAGTGTACAGAAACATCCGTGTGGAATATGAACTAGAGACCAAGGTGGAAATCACCTCCCAAGGTGGTGGAGAATGACTGAGCTAAAATCCTGTGGGACTTCCAGATTCAAATGAACTAAATGGTAATGGCCAACCAAATGGACATTGCAATCATTGATAAGCAGCAGAAGACAGCCATTGTGTTTGATGTGGCCATCCCAAATGATGGGAACATCAGGAAAAAGGAACATGAGAAACTGGAGAAATACCAAGGGCTCAAGGAAGAGCTGGGAGATGAATGCAACTATAGTCATCGCAGCACTCTGGTCAGTGGCCCCCACATTGGAGAAGTGGCTCCATTAAATACTTGAAGAAACATCTAACATCTCAGTTCAAAAGAGCGCAGTCCTAGGAATAGCTAAGATACTACACAGAACCCTTAAGCTCCTATACTTCTGGTAGCGGCAAGGGAGAGGGGGGGTGAACAAGAGTAGTTTTATATATAATATATTTCAGCAAAAAAGACAAAGCAGTTGTAGTGTAATCATTTGTACAATTTCAAAACGAAATTTTTAAAATATAGTTATGTGAGAATTTCATTAAAATGAAATGTAATTTGGCAAGCAGGCTTCTTTTGTCCATGGTGCTGATTTTTTAACTTTGGCTAATCTGGCTGCAATCTCCTGCACAGTGGTGCAGGTCCAAATTTGGTGGCTTTGTGAATATGAATTACATCTTGATTGATTACAAACTCATCAGTAACAATGGGAACACTGCTTTCAAAAGACTGGAGAGTCTCAAATTTTTGTCTATTGTGCTCAAGATTTCAAGTATTCCCACATCTTTCTCTTGCACCTCTATCTGTCTGTTAATTATCTTAACAGCTTTAACAATGACTGGTAATGATGAGTTAATGGAGGTACACAGTTTTTTTTTTTTGTTTTTTTTTTATTGCTTCATCACTGATCTATTTATAAGCTTTCTAATGATTGCTAATTATCTCCGTGGGAATCCAGTACCTGTATTAAAATCCAACAATGCAGATTCTACATCCGGCTGATTAAGTCTGCAGAAGTATGCATTTTGATACTGTTGAATTTCACAATACTCTCAGTGGACTGCCATACAGTTACAACTTTTTCATGCCAAGAAAACCACAATTTGCATGATCATTGCATTTTTTTCTTAAGCACAATCGTGCTTAATGAGGACCAGGCATCATTAAAGTACTATGTGTTAAGAAGGAAGTGAAACAGGAAGAAAATAGACAAAATGAGAGTTTTTATTTATCAAATAACCCAGGACCTCATAATTATCAGGAACCAAGCTTCAGCTTTAAGAGGGAATCCATTTTCACCTCTTCTCTCAACCACATATTTCCACCCCAACATTTTACATATTTATGATAGGGGTTGTCATAACACTTTTTGCACTGTAGGAAAATCCTTCCATTGTGAGATGAGTTGATGGAAGTGTTTCTGGGTGTTTTCTTGGTTAAACATATTTTATTGTAGCAACTTTAAATTTTTATATTTCTCCCTCAGCCACAAAATATTTGATAAAAATGTGATTGGTAACCTTTCTGTCGAGTTGTTTAAGTTATGGTTAAGCTAAATAATGTTACCAGGTGTTTTTTGCTGTTGTTACAAGCTAAAGTTAACATATACTCTGGAGCTTCTGATAGATCTGTTTCTTTGTGTTTTACTGTAACTGTAAAAATAAATATATTTTTACTCCATATTAGACTCATTGTCATTTATAGTTTGCATCATCTTCTAACCCAAACAGCAAAAAGTTTTTAATTTTTTTTTTTAATTTCAGATTTTAATGTATCTGGATTTATAAAGTGTAAGCAGAATGTCAGTTTGCTCAGTTTTTCTGTCAGTTAATAAATTTCCTGCTTTTTCATAGAAATAAGTCTGCCTCTTGTAAAAATGGAAACACTGTCTCAGTGTTTAAAATGATTAAAATGAACAGATAAGATTTTATCTCGTGGCAGTTGTTGTCTTAAATATATTTATGCTCTTAGTGTGAACAGAATAGGATAACAAACCTTTGAATGAAATAGTAAAGAACATTAGTTTTTCCCCTTTTTAAATATTCTCCAAAAATGGTTGCAGTTTACATTATTGGACTGTGTCTTTATTGCTTTATTGCTTGTGAAGAGCAGAACTACTCTCAATGTTTTTTGGTAGGAGTATCTCCTTCTTTGTCAGGTTACTTGAGTTTACATGTTGCAGCTCTGCTTTTGTTTTATGTTAAGGGTCTGATTCACAGCAAGATATTCTAACTTTTGAATCTACATGCCACCATACTCTTATTCTGTTTCAAATTCTTCTCCCAATTATTGTGTGTCATCATGTGAATTCCTGGTAAACAGATATAATTTCTCCAGGGCAAAAAATTTAGAAGATCTTGCACCTCTTAAAGTTAAAAACAATTCCTGGTAAACCAAAAGCACCCTTGAGAAATATGGAGAGAATAAGGACTCTTAATAGATATTGTGGCCAAGCTGAAAGGAAGTAGTGCAATACTGACTACACAACCTACTAAAGCTTACTAACTTAGTGTAATATAGAAATAAAAATGTCAAGGAAACAGTATTTTTCTCAGATCATGTCTGTTCAACCTGATAACAACAAAGTCTTGTTCAACATTATTTATAAACTCAATAATTCTGTGAATTCTGTACCAACTGAGTTTTACAAAGATTACAAAAATTTGAAATAGTATTGTGACTACCACTCCTGGTTTGTGTGCCTCTACCTTCTTACTCCAATTTCAAACTCGTATAACTCTCACATTTCATTCCAGGTAATTGACAGGATTTAGCAGAAATTTTACATCAGTTAAAGGGGGGGGGCTAATATGTATTTTCCAGGCACATATTACCATTATAGTACAATTATTGTTATAAAAAATGCTTTATATATCAAACATACCTTAAAAGAAAATTGATTTGGTAAGTGTCACAGGCCGGATCATTGCCCATAACAAAAATAATGGGAGATAAAGGTTTATGAGTTTATGAGAATTTGAGTTTCTGCTGCTGTTATGATGTTAATGTTTACTTGGTATCATCTTTGCTGTTTTAGATGGCCATTCTGATGTGGTGTTGAACAAGGAGGAGCTCAAGTGTTATTTTCTGACTCATTAATGTATGAACATTCATATCTGTAAGCTTTTGCAAAGCATCTGATTGTTAGATAAATCCAGGGGGGTTGCTTGGTGTTGTGGTTCCAGCAAAACTTGATTACATCCTTTGGATTTCTGGGTTAATTTTATGTTTGTAGCAGTGACTATTTCATCCTATACCAGTGAGTTCTTTTAGTTAGGAAGGCCTCTGCTGTCTGGTATCAGTTGATTCTCAAACATTGTTGCAATAGAATTTAGCCTGTTGTTTGTTCAGAGTAAAGCTTGTGGACAGTCATACATTAGTTTAGTGTTTTTCACAGTTTTTAGTCTGATTCAGTATTAGCTGTGGACACTGATATAATGATAAAATACTATATATTTTGCAAGTTACTAAACAGACTTTTTACTTTTAGCTAATTTAACCCTTCATGTTATTTTGCTGTATGAAGAACGTTATTTTATTGTGGAACTGCAGTCAGTTTCCTGCGGTTTATTTGAATCCTTATATTGGACTAGGAAGGGAAATCTATTGGCACGTGATCAGCCCCACCAAGATTTTTTTTCACCAGCTGCCACTGGCCTCGCGAATGTGAATTATTTCAGAGCTGTTATAAATCTGTATGAACTTGCTTTGAAATTCCTTGAGGTGTTGTTTTTAAAATGCCTCATTGGCTGTCTTTATTTCTATTTTTGCTTGTCCTTCCTAGCACATTGAGTCTACAATTGCCATATGAAATGTGCTCTATGAATAAAATTGACTAGTCTTGATTTTCTTATGTTAGCTTAATTGAAATAAGGCACAGTTGTTTAATAATGCTACTGTAGATACTGTTGCTGCTGTGTAACTCTATAAGTATAGTGCAATCGCTTTTATTTTATTCATCCATAATCTCAACTAAATAATTTGTTAAATTAAATAAAATCCAGTAGCCTGTCTGCTGCAGCTGCATGTTTTGCTTGTATTGTTCAGCAGCAGGTAAATCTCATCTAAATGTGTCCTGAAAAGACCCACTGAGGATTTTTTGCAACATCTGTCCACACTTGAAGGCTGTAAAAGTCTTTTTTTATAGAACCATTAAAATTGCTAATCCTTTTTCTAAGCCTCTAAGGAGACAGAAAGCAATGTAAATAGTAACTTCCAAATGGAATAAAATGTCCTTTTAAACACAGTTTGACCCTCAGTTTACTATTATGCTAAAAACAGTGCTGTAAAATATATTCAATGGTAAATATAATTTACACAATGAACAAAGACTGCTGCTATCAATGTTCTTTCAGGATTTCTATATAGCATGTTAAAGTTCGAATATCTTGTCTGCATAATTAAACCTTTAATTTATACTACTGCTGTACCAACCTTCTATCCCTACAACACTGAGGGTGGGTAGCATCAAATCATAATCTCGCCTAGAGGACAAAAATGGATAGAGTTGGCTCTGCACACTCTGCATACTTTACTCATAATTATATGGCTAAGGTTATTTTTTTGTAAGTTTTTCCCTTGTGTTTCCCATGTGTTTCTGCACATAACTAACTACAACCACAATGTATTATCAACAAGTAATATCAAAGCAACAGTCTGCTTTGACTGAAAACATTATCAGTAGGGATGAGAATTGATAAAAATGTATCAACACCGATTCTATTATTGATCTCACCTATTGATTCAATTTCTTATCCAATTTCGTAGCGATTCTCATTGAGTTAGGAAATAAACTCTTTAATTCAAAATATGCACCATGCTGTATTCGATTCAAACAAAATTAAAGCTGTCTTAAAAAATAAGATTTCCTCTATCAAATTAACATTTTAACATGAAATGCAACTTTTTGCACATCAACAGTTTTTGTGTAGATAAAGCAGCATGTTTGCCTTTTCAGGAAGGATCTTTCACTTACAGGCGATTTTCAAAAGGTGCTTTTAATCTGACGGGCGAGCCTCGTCGAAATCCTTATTCTAATTTGTTGAATACACTGTAAATGTTAATATGAGATGGAGATTATTGATACAGTATGACACTAATGTTAATACAATAACCAGGACGTGGTGGAGTTTAATGTTACGTGGGACATTCAAGGCAGGAGACACTGTGCTGGAAGCTCCCCACCTCGAGTCACCGCCATCAGTAAGCAACGTATCAAACATTTTACCTTCATGCCAATCAGTTGCATGCTATGTGGTCAGCTGTTTGAGGATGTTAGAGGTATTTCATCCTTCTATCGTGATTAAAGCTCTGCAGATGTTGCAACCAGCCCTAGTATCGTCTTTTTTTTGTAAAATGTAACCATACTTTGGAGCGCTTCTGCTGCAATGCCATCTTAAATATTTTCTAAATTAAAATATGGAGTGTGTACAATACATCATGCAAATACATCACACGTTACTGGAACCAACAAAGCAGAATCGTTAAGCAGGCAGGTTAACGATTCCAAGTAATCAAATTACTGAGAACCGGTTCTTAATTCCCATCCCCAATTATCAGTAGTGGCAAAACAGTTTCTAAATCATTCTAGTAGCATATTGAAGCCGACTTGCAGAAACTCAGGTTTGGATAAAATACATTTTACTGTTAGGATAAAACAAATAGAGTTAGCAGTATCCATAGTGTCATTAATTAGCACTGCACAATCACAATACTGATGTAGACCACTTGACTCTTGTTTTACTGCACATTGAATTGAATGAATTATTAGACTGAGACTCAGGTTATGTATACATGTTAGAACAGGGTAATATACTTCCAGTGACATTATGTAGTGTTTACTGTATCTTATTTATTTCCAAATGACCCAACAGGCTCAGCAGATAGGAAACAACATTTGAACACCAAAGCTAGTGTAAAAATAAGAGGTCTGTAGGTGTGTGTCTATCTCATACATTTTTGGTTCAAATATGTTTGTTCTTTCTTTGTGGAAGTTACTTGGATAAAATATCCAGAAATTTTACTCAAGTAAGAGTAGAAATAGTTCATAATAATATTGCTCAAGTAAAAGTTAAAAGTACAGTTCAGTAAAACACTCCTTAAAAGTAATATTTTAACTAAAAGTTACTCAAATAAATTTGACTGAGCAACTGTAACTAGTAACTGTAACTACTACCCACCTTTGAAGAAATGTAAAAACAACATTGTCAACAAATTTAACATATTAGATTAATTAGTCATCTAACTAACATTATCTGCATCCAACATCATTTCTCAACTTACACAGTTTGTATATATATATATATATATATATATATATATATATATATATATATATATATATATATATATATATATATAAATTTTGGGTTAGTTTTATTGTGTTCAGATCTGCTATGTGAACCTTAAAACAACTTATATGGAGAGAAAAAGAAGACCACACACAGGAAAGGGGGCTCAGGTTCTGAATGAGGGACAGTTTTAGGTGAATTTGATTATCTTTTATCAGCCTTATGGCTCAGAAGTCTGAAAAATATCCATTCATGATAGTGGTGTTTAGAGTATTTGAAGTATGAAGATTTTGAGTAGGATATTTTAATTGAATAAATGGAAATGTGTTATTAAACAGACTGATACAAAAGAAATCACTTTCGCAGTTGTCTGTCTTAAATATAAGTAAATATAATTTAAATTTTTTTTTTTTTTTTTTTTTTTTTTTTTTTTTTTTTTTTTTTTTTTTTAATTTTGAACACATCTGAGTTCTTTCATCTAACTCTAGAAAATATGTGGCGGTGCATTTTCTTTTTCATATATCTGCACTTTAATATTCACACTGGAAGCACTAAATGTAAATTGTTGTCGGTAGAAATACTGCAGTGTTTACAGTGTTGTGAATAAATTGTGTGAAATGTTGGTGGTGGATTACTTCAAAGGTTAGTTTCTCTCTCTTGTTGCATCCAAGCTTGAGAGAAACATAAAGTGGCAAAATGCAGCACAAATGCTCAAAAGAGACAAATTGCAAGCACAGCTCTTTTCATGCACATGCAACCCATCCATCCTCCGTTTAATCCAGGATCGGGTCACAGGGGCAGTGGCATTGCAGAGAGGCCCAGACTTCCCTCTCCTCAGCCACTTGGGCCAACTCCTCTGAGGGAATCCCAGGGCAGCAGAGAAACAGTCCCTCCAGCGTGTCCTGGGTCTTCCTCTGGGTTGCCTCCTGGTGGGACTTACCCAGAGCACCTCACCAGGGTGTCCAGGCAACCAAATCAGTGCATGCAGAAATGCACAGTATAAATTCTTTGAACATCACCTTCGCAACATTTCTGTGCAGTTCTTGAAGCATATCAGGAAGCTTCATGACATATGGTATGCATACATAATTAAACAATTTCCAATCACTTGCAATATGTTCTCTTCTCTTCTCGTCACAACTAATAGACCAAAGGTCAGTGTTCACAGTTGATCATTTTACTGCTGGGAGGAAAGGGCACCTGCAAATGGGATTTGTTTGCAGTTGGATGTGGTGTGTGTTTGTACAATGTTTGTACACCTATGCAGATATTAGAAATCTTAACAGTAAAATCTGTGGGTGGTTTGCCAAATTATATGTTTATTCTAAACTTGCAGTGTCTTTTAGCATCAGTTCTCATGCATTATTTAACAGCTGACTTGCAGGTACAGAGAAGTTGCTCTGTTTCTTTAATTAAGGACAAATATATTTGCCCAAAAAAAAAAAAAAAAAATGCTGACCTTTCGTTTCCTCAAGCTAGTTCCTTTAACACAAAAGGCGGTTACACAAAACACTGTCACTAAACAGCCTTATGCACTTCTTCTGATGTTATGTTGAAGTGTGCAAAACAGCAAAACAGGAAATATAGTCATTGTGAGCATGAATAAAGAAATTACATTTTAATTGGCAGCTTATGTTCTTGTTTTGGCTCATTAGAGAGATAATGTTTTAATAGAAATTGCACAAATGCTGCATTTGCTTTATAACTGAGACATACACAACACACTGACATATCCTACAATAATGAGGACATTTCCTGTAGAGAGGAAATAGGAAGATGAAGGGGGAAATTATTCTCACTTAAACATAAATTATGTGTGGCAAAACATAGCTTTTTTATTTTTAGTAAATATTTTATCAGTATTTGTGCACAGTATATATTTTCAGAGTTTGGAAATAACATATTATTATTATTATTTAGATATTTAGAAAAGTGAAACCCATATTGTGTACATTTATTAACATAAATTTTAGTGCTATGGTAATGGTAACCTAAAATTCAGTTTCTCAGCAATTAAAGCACATTTAAAATCAGAATATTACATCAGACTAATAAAAAAGATTTTTAATCCAGAAATTTGAACTGAATGAAAGTATGTTTATTACTTGTTTAAACGTTATTTTCAAAAGGTAATTTTATTCTGAGAAACGAGCCTCATCGATACAATCATTCTAATTTATTGAATCTGACTGTACATGCACTCAGTTGATTGGGGTTCCTTTTGTAAAATAACTGCATTAGTGCTCTGCTGAGGTGACAAGTAAGACCAGGTTGGTTTATTTGTGGCTTTCAGCACATTTCTATTGTTGGGTCTGGTTTCTCTTATATTCCCCTTAACAGAACTTCAGAATTTCCATATGGTGTTGTCAGACTTGTTTGAACACTGACGCTATGGTCATTAAAGCAGGTATTGGTATCAGCAGAAAAGGCAGGGCTTCCTCTTGGCAAATTAGGTCATTATCTTGTTTTTCTCTGCTCATTGTACTAACCTTTTATTTTGAGGCAACCTGTAATTAAAAAAATCAATAGAAGATAGTCAAAGGAAGGTAAAGAAACATATTTTGAGGCCTCAGACAGGGATGCACTATGCCAGTCACATTGAAAGGACATGGCTGAGTCATTACTGATTACATAAACTTATATATGAACAACACCATCTCCATCAGAACAGTGAGATGCTTCTCTAATAAATAACTTTTGATCATAATGACCTAAAGAACAGCTAAACAAGAAAAAGGTCTTCAGAGAAAGAGACAAGGATTTATTGAGATGTACACACAAGCAAATCAAAGTCGAGATTCAAAACACCAAGGAGCGGTTAAGGAAGAAACTGAAGTGCAAGCTCCAACAAAACAATTTAAGAAACATATGAGATGCTTCGAATCAATGGGAGTCTGGACAGACCCAATCAGTTAAACACATTTTTAAATAGGTTCAATGTGGGAACAAGTTAGCTTCCTCCTCTACAGCCCCTTAGCCAATCAAACTTCCAATCTGCGCTTGACCCACATCTTTCTGTCAAACCTCAAATATTTAATCTTCCACCTCGGTCATGGTTCCTGCTACTTCTTCATCTTCTTCAGCTGATGGTCACCTCATCACCCCCTTGAGAAGGTTTCAACCATGTGGAAGACATACTGTGTTGTTCCAGTACCAAGGAAAGCTCAATCATCAGTTTTCAATTACCTGTTTCCCTGAAATTCCACATCACTGAAAACATTTCTGCTGAATTCCAGCATGAAAATACTGGAGAATGGTCAAAAAAAAGACCATGGGGTCAGCAGCACAGGAGCTCCACAATGGACTGTGCCCTTACCATTCCCTTTCACTCTGTACACCTCAGACTTCCAGTACGAGTCCTGCCATCTACAGAAACTTGGGAATATGCGAATTGCCCACAGGCACACCAACTTGGGACAGAATAAAAGTAGAAGAAAGAGCCATGCTTTATTAAATAAAAACCATATTGGACAACCCTGAGAATTGTCTTCACAAGACTTTAACACAACATCAGAGTGTCTTCAGTCAGAAGCTTTTTTTTAGAGCTGATGTAATATATTTTGCTACAAGAGACCCTTCTTGCCCACAGAAATCTTCAAGTACAATGACTTGTGGAAGAAACTTGGATAGGTTGAGTTACAAAAACATATAATTTCCTTTCATGATTATAAACTTATATTGGAATTGAGTTGAATTGAGCTGAAGTTCTGACTCCAGCTGCATTTCATGCAATGTGAATCTCTTCCAAACTCTTGAATGAGCTTTGCTTCAAAATCTTCTGCTGGCAGCAGATATACCTATTGCTTGTGTACATTTTCCTAACATTTTTTTTCCACTGAACTTGGAAATGCTACAATATTAAAACCCATCTTATTTTCAGTGAAGTTTTGTGGCTTAGCCTCTGTGTGGAGGGTGAGAATGACTGCTGGACAATCCATCAAGTCGCTGATCTATCACATTGTGTAGGCCATAACATTACATTCCTGTATGGAAAATATGTTTTCTAATCGGTTTAATGTAATACTTACTTTTAGAAAAATGGAATTTAAAGTTTTCACTAGTTCTAAGTCACAGTCACAGCATTTAACATACACAAATACTTGAAATACATCACCCTGTATGTACTTTTACTTTTTTAAAATGATCTACTGAAATAAATCAACTTTTCACATAATACTGTAATTTATTGAGCTGCACTTGTATTTGTTTCCCCTGATTAAACACATAAAATGTTAGAAAAGGTACTTTTTTTCTCTTTTGAGTATGAGAGCCATGAACCAACAGAAAAAGCAATCAGTTAATCAAAACTTGGAAATTATAAGAATCCCAGCTGTCCTAATTTGCATGAGTTGAGTTTTTTTTACTCAAACAAAATCTAATACAGATACTGGAAATAGACCTTGATATCTATGTAAACCACACCATTAAATCATGAATGGTGTTTTTATTGTGGAAAAGACACCTGAAAGACAGTTTTGATTTTATGCAGGCACTCTGGAAGCTGCTAGAGATTGATGCCCAAAAGAAACAGGTGCTTCTAAAATGTTTTAGTTTCACTTTGCAGTTGTTTTTTTTTTTTGTTTTTTTTTTTTTTTGTTTTTTGTTTTTTTTTTGTTTGTTTTGCTGTTCTGAGGTGCCTTATTATTGTAAATACAAAAATGTTTAGTGCCATCTATGGGTGAAAACATGTAGGTTCCGTCTTTATACATTTAATTAATTTTGGTGTCTACTATAAAAATAATATCTTGCTGTATATGATGAGCGCAGTACTCTCATGAATGTTAAATTGCACAAAATAAACCAAAGATCTGCAACAGAGTACCTTTTAACATGATGGACTTATTTTTAGCAGTGCTGAAAATATATTCAGAGCTTAACAACAGATTCCACCCCCTGTGTATTTTGAACATGACAGAAAGTTATTTATGCTTTATGTTAATAGACAGCAGGCAAAGAGATACAAGGTTCTAAAATAAGTAAGATGCCAGCAGGATGATGAAAGACACAATGAGACAGACATCACAAAGCAAAGATGCAAGGGGGAGAAAGAGAAAAAGAGAGCTGAAAATAGTTTACTTTACAAAGAGAACAAAAGCAGATATTTTAATTCTAGGCTCAATTTTTGTGGCTCTAGAACTGCAGGGTAGAAAGGCACTGACTGAACCTTTGAAAATAAAAAGCACAATAAATTCAGATGATGTCATTCTGAAACCCCAAAGGCTTGACCGAGGTGAAGCAAAGAACGGTTTTTGGTGGAGGATGAAAGAATATTTTTCAATATAGTTTTTCAGTCTAAAGTTAGTATAAACAAAATGCAAGGCTTAACTTTGTACTGGGATGTGCTATGTAAATGTATTAAATGTGTGATTCAGTGGAACACTTAAAGCATTACAGTGGTTACTGTATTTATTTAATATTTTAACTGTGCATTTGTGGATGTGTTTGCAGGTCATTTAGCCCTCCCCTTATTCCACAGAAACAGTTTGGACCCCACTTCCCTTAGAAGCAGTGCTGAAGGCTAACCATGAGGGGTAAGTGATGAAAAGGGATTCGGCTTTAGATAGTTTGTTTTCACCGGACATCGTTTATAATTTGCTACAATATATTTCAAGAGTAAATAATGAAGGTAGCCCCATTTGTACAACATGACTTGAGTAGACACATGACTTGATCATACTGTACACAAACTTCCACAAGCTGCAATGTCAACTGCTTCTGCGGGACCCCATTACAGATGCACATACTCATTGGCATGTATGTGCACTGACGCAAGTGTAGACAGTTTGTTGGACATCTTTTCCTGTGTGGAGGTGACAGCAAAAAAACCTCTAGGAGCCACACAGTTGTGTAAGTCTGCATTTGGCAGCAGGTGGGGGTAAGAGGTTAGATGAGTATGGGAGGAATGTGTTTATCAGGCAGAAATTTCCAACAATAATGGCAGGCTATTAAGGTAATTTTTCTTTGACAGCCAAATATATCTCTGGGAAAATCCCTACACACTAAACAGAGCCTAAAGACCAACATTCTTTTACATGGACATAAAATAATATAGCCTGGAAAAATCTTGTTACCACTGCAGATTTTTCAAAATTGTCATCTCTAAATGTACAAAAAACATTCTACCCCTAAAGAACCTACCTAAAGAATAGGGATGTCTTTGTGTTATTAGGCAACTTCTCATTGGAGTGGACAAAAGTCACATGTGGAATATCCTAAGATTCAAACCTGGGACCCCTCCTATTTAATATCTACATGCTCCCATTAGCTAAAATTATAACAAGTAATAAGATTAATTACCATAACTACATGGATGATACACAGCTCTATATTATGATGTCACCAGATGACTCCAAACCCATCCAAGCACTAAACAAATGCTTAGAACAAATCAGTGCATGGATGTGCCAAAATTCTCTCCAGCTGAACAAAAGCAAAACTGAAATTATTGTCTTTGTACCTAAAGAGGAACGATCTTGAGTCTGCGCGCAGCTTCAGTTATTACAGCGAGAAATTAGTGATCAGACCTGAAATCTGGGGGTAGTGATGGACTCTGACCTGAACCTTCAGAGACACATAACAGTTACAAAGTCAGCCTTCTATCACCTGAAGAACATTTCCAGGATTAAAGAACTAATGTCTCAACAAGATCTAGAGAAACTCATCCATGTGTTTATCTTTAGTCGCATTGATTACTGCAATAGTGTCTTCACAGGTCTGCCTAAAAAAAAATCAATCAGACAGCTGCAGCTGATCCAAATGCTGCTGCTCGCGTTCTCACTAAGACCAGGAAAATCAAGCGTATAACCCCAGTTCTAAAGTCCTTACATTGGCTCCCTGTAGCTCAGAGAATAGACTTTAAAATACTTGTGTTAGTTTATAAATCAGTGAACGGCTTAGCACCAAAATACATTAAAGACCTGTTGTCGTTGTATCAACCTTCCAGACCACTCAGGTCCTCTACTTCTGGTCTGCTCTGCATGCCCAGAACCAGAACCAAACATGGAGAAGCAGCCTTCAATTTTTCTGCACCGCTAATCTGGAACAAACTTCCAGAAAACTGCAAAACAGCCGAAAGACTAAATTCCTTTAAATCAAGGTTGAAAACCTACCTGTTTAGAGCTGCCTTTGATTTGTAGTCTGGCCCATAAATCTGCAAACAAATCCAGGTAAGATAAGCTTGGTGTTCCAAAGGGTGGAAGTTTGAGTGTAAATCAGTTAAGTGAATCACTGATCAATGTTTGCTGATCAATTCTACTGTATACTTGATTGATGTTTTTATGATGTAAAGCACGTTGAACTGCCTTGCTGCTGAAATGTGCTATACAAACAAACAAACTTGACTTGACTTGACACTCCAGTGTCTGTTGACCTCCAACACAAGCAAAATCATTGTATTTAATGAGGTAGGAATTAGGTGATCACCAGAACCAAACAGCAATGAGAAAGATGGGTAGACAGAAAGCCATTAAAGCAGTAAAAATAAAATAAAAATTAAAAGATAAGTATTGTGTTGTTTGAAAATGAGTATAAACCTGTTTTCTTTGCTTCATTTAACATTTAAAGACCCCAATTTTTTTTAATTATTATTATTATTTTAACCGTGAGGAAACCTTTTTTCCTCATGGTCTGACATTAAATTAGAATGAACCTGTTTTTGTACTTGCTAAAAGGCAAAATAATGAGATAGATTTTTTATTCAGATTTTTACATACATTTCCTTAGCATTTCTTAAAACATGATACACTGTGTGACTTGCCCCAAAATATTTCTCCTACAAGTTTCTCAAAATAGTTTCCTGGAATTTTGTCCCATTCCTTTTGACATAACTGGTGCACAGAGTAGCGTTTGTAGGTCACCTTGCACAGATACATCTTTTCAGTTCTGCCCAGAAATGAGTTAGAGATCTTTTATGTTTTTTTTATCAGGTTTTTTATGTGACTCCTTCAAAGCACTGACTTTGTTACTCTTAAGCCACTTTAAACTAATTTGGCAGTATGCTTAGGATCCTTGTCACTTTTAGAAAACCCATTGTGCCCAGGCTTTAACTTCTTTGCTCGTCTTTTGAGGAGTTGCTTCAGTATTTCTACATTATGTTCTTTCTTCTTGGTGCCATGAAATACACCAGTCCCTCCTGGAACAAAAAGTCCCACAACATGATGCTACTAGTCCTGTACATCACAGGTGGAACAGTTTTCTTAGGCATTTAGCCTCCCCCTTTTGGCCACAGACTTCACTTCACTTTTATTTTTTAGCAGGCCACAGGAGAGTTTCCCCCAAAAATTAGGATATTTGACCTGCATGCATTTGCAAACTGACTTTTTGTGTTGCTCTTGAAGTAATTGCTTATTCCTTTTAGCCACTCAAGAGCAATGGCACTCTCCTACCAGCTTCTGCCAGAATCTTCAAAAGGGGTTGTTTTGCTTTCACCATCTTCTCTGGGACACAGAACCAGCTTCCTTCTTGAATAGTAAGATGGCTGGAAATTCCCTTGGTGTTTATACTTCTGTGTGTTTTTTAACCAGATGAACATGGCACCTTCAGTGATCTAGAAATTGCATCCAAGAGTCAGCCATGTTTTTCAGTGATGTTGCACAAGAAAACATTGTGTTTGAAGGGTCACCTTAAAATACATCCACAGGTTTGCAGAGCTCAAATGGAAGAAAATGAAATTCGATATTTAATCTATCAAAAGCTTACAAAGCTATGACATAATCATATGGGCTTTACTAATTTGTTTAAAGACTCAGTATTCTTAACACGTTTAAACTCTGAAGAAAGTAATAAAAAAATCCCCCAAAAATCCTCTCTCCCAGTAAGCAAATAGAAATTACTTTGGTAATCCTAAATGACATAAAACAGGAAATGTTTAGTTTGATTTCATGTCAAACAGTGAGGAATAAAAGATTGTATAATAAAAAATTACGGAAGTGATCATTTTTTCTCTGGCATCAGTTTTTTCTGTGGCTGTAGTAGACATCATTCTTCTCTATGTAAATTGACCAAATCTGATGATGATAAAGTAAAATGTGTTAAGAATATGAACCTCATGTTAAGCTTTGCAGCATGTGTTACCATCCACACTCCCCCCACACACACTGTGCAGATTCAATCAACGTTTTACAGCGATGTTCATTTAACCATGGCATACAAATGCAAATGCACGACACATGAGCCGAGGCACTCTGGTTGTGTGGTTCAACATCACAGCAACGCTGCTCTGTGAGGTACTTTGATAAAGCCAGATCAAAGGAGAGTGAAGAAGAGGTATTCAGAACCTCTAACAATAACCCTCCTTACAGAGTACCTGTAACTGACTTATAAAATCCAGGAGCGCACAAAAATTAGGTTTTAGGATACAAATGCCTGTAAGTGAGCCACAGAAAGAGACCGTGGATTTATAGAAGTGACAAAACACATTCAAGTATCAAAAGATGCATTAGTTCCCATGATACAAATCTACTCAGGTGATGTGAAAATAGTCTGCCAACTAAACCTTTGCAACTCAAATAAAATATACAAGGCTGTCATTATCTTATTAGCATTATTATGTGATGACCATTTCATTATATCAGCTCTCTGCTGGAATTTGATGTTAAAAATCAAAATTTTTCCTTTCTCCGGTGTAACATTTCCTCTAAGACATTCCTGCAAGTTCTTTGTTTTTATCTCTCTCATATCTTTAATTACTCTTCACATATCTGCAGTTAAAGTCTCCACAATTTAACTTGTTTTTTTAAATGAAACTTTTGAAATTGACCCTCTGATGTCCTTGTCTTTTTTCACTTCCTTTCATGTAATTTTTTTCTTCCCTAACACACTTTCCTCACCCTCCTCTCTCTTATTTGTCCCACTCTCTGTGAATCTCTCTAGCGTTGTGCTCCCGCTTTTCCCTGTCTCCATTTTTATCCGCCACTCTTTGCACATCCCCACTCCTCCAGCCCTTTAAGCTCCCCTCTGAGAGCGTTACGCTGGCATCTTTGCCCCACTTTTTCTTATATTCAACTGAAAAATGCCCACTATCCTTTCTTCAATGATGGCCATACCTTCACTGATTTAAACACAATAAAGAATTTTCTTCAGAAAGAAAATTCTTTCGTGTTTACACTAAAGAATGTTAACAGCTGTCTTCCTTTGGAGAGAAGCAGAAAAGCAGGAGGGCTGCCTGACATATTTTACCACATCTCCCTGGGCATCTATTTTTTAGCTCATTTCCACTCTCTGCTCTCTTGTGATTTTTCTGTCTTTTATTTTTTTTATTTATTTATTTTTTTTTTTACCTTTAGCAGGCGCACAGATGGTAGGAAGGCTGCATGGCACAGTTTCCTGATGGTCCAGTTAAGTGGTCTTGGTGCATCCAGCTGGTTCATGGTGTCCGCTCTTCACGCTGCAGCCACTGGTGCCCGGCAGCTTTCCCCGGCACCAGGATTAATTCTGCCCCACAAGGGGGGCAAAAATGGGAGAGGGTCTCCAACTCCAACAGCCAAATAACGTGCAAGTCCCAGGGCATGACCCTCGACAGGCAACCATCACCCACCACTGCCACCACCTTGAAGCCTTGACACCTCCAAGCCAAGAAACCTCTCACCCCTCTCCTCCTCCTCCTGTCCTCCCCTGTTCTCCAGCTCACACAGATCCAAGGAATCCAAGGCAAGTCAAACCTGGCGCACCAGGAGCAACTAAATCCTCCTCTGCAAGAAGCTGGAGTGTTCTCAGCCCTGGCACGAAAAGATCCCCAACGCGTACAGCCTTTCTCCAAACGGCAAAGCAGACCGAAACAATGCCCAGTAGAGATGCAAGCCTGTGGTGTGACAGAAATGCAGGTAGAGAAAGAGAAAGTGAGGAAGAGAAGGAGATGTGGAGAGAGGAGATGTGAGCAGTGCGGTAAAGCACAGAGGAGAGAGGAAGAAGGATCGTAGCGCAGAGCGCATAAGCAGAGAAGAGACTTAGATTTGAGGCAGCATGCACTCTCCTGTCTCCAAGATGAAAACAGAGAGAATGGAAGAGAGAGAGAGAGAAGGAAAAAAGAGATAAAATAATAACATCCAGTAAAACTGATGAACCAGCTAAAAATATGGAGAGAGGATGGAAGAGAGAATGAATGTTTCTGTAGATAGAAAAAGGCGGAGTGATGGAGAGATACAGTGGTAGGAGGTCTGATGGAGAGAATGGGAAGAGAAGGAAGAGATGTGATGAGCCACCATGTGGAAATGGGTTGCAGCAGAGTCGAAGCTCTGTCTTAAAGAGTGCCTTCAGATGCACATGAAACAAGTTGGTGCGGCAGCAACAGAGAGGAGTGCGACCTACTTAGAAATCCACACGTGAGACATTATAATTATGCAGAAAATTCTCCAAAGTGGTTTAGAAACCTCTGACGGGACTGATGATGTGACTGTCACTCTGGATAAAATCTTCTTTATTGCCCTCCAGCATCCATCCTTTGCCTTTGCGCATTTGCTAAAATTTATTGCACCAAATAACATTTGTTTTCTTTCTGTGATTTTTTTTTTTCCAGCCTCTTTTGACAAGAGTGAGCTGAAAATACCAGTTTTTTTTTCCAGATTAAATAATCAAAAGATAAAGCAATTTTTCCAACAAAATTTGAATTTCAGAAAGAACAGTTTAAGCTGATAACATCTAGTGAAAGAAATGGTAATGGTAACTAATTCAGCTACTGCACAATCCCAATACATCCCCTTCTGCAGAATAGGCTTTTACAGACTCTTCATATTTTGAGGTGTCTTTAAAGACATGATTTTCACCAATCAATCAGCCAGAGATTAGAATTTGCAATTTTTCCTTTCATTGGCTCTGACTGGAGATCACCAAATTAAATCATGATAAAACTGTTTGGTTTTTTAATATAGCATATCTGATAAGTGCATAAAACTAAGAACTCTCAGCATTTTTGGTCAGTAAACAGATTACTCAGCAGCATGCACTGTGTTGCATGTTTAGACACATATGCTTTGGTTTTTTTTAATTATTACTTTTTTGCTGCATTTTTTGTCACATTTAAAACTAACACCTCAATTAAAAAGCCTGAAGCATATTTTTTTCTATTTTATGTGTAAAAAAGAACGTCTTGTAAAGAAATCACTTGCTGTTTATTTTACAAAGATACACTAAAATAGGAGAGTCAGATTTGTTGGTACTCCTAAAGAGTCTATTAATCCTTGATTAATAGAAAAGAAAAATTACAGTCATGTTTCAAAGCAATTGATCAGTATCACAGGTGCTTTCAACCTTTTCATTACACATTTGGCTTATTTAAAGGGAATATACAGTAAGTGCTACTAGGTAGTTTAGTACTGTTGCGTAACACACTGAAAAGGAACCACAGACAATTCAGGGAGAGCTGTCTAAGCATATCCATGTTAAAGATAAAGGCTACAGGATAAAGATGCACCTAGGAATCCTCTGTTAAAATGGGATAAGATGAAAAAAATGGAAATACTGTTTTCTATGACTTGTCAATATGATTCAGGGTGAGAAACTGTGAGAGAGAACCAGACTTTTAACAGATCACAAAAAGGCTGAATGGCGCACAGCAATCTCTGTTTTTTCTCACTTTGAGCTTTCTGCCTATGGCAACTCCGTAGACATGTCATCTTTTTTTAAGGTGTAAAATACATTTTTACAGCAACTCGTCTCTCACAAATGTGGCCTCATGACATCTCTGTTAATAATATAAATAGCTAACGGCTTTCTGGTTTTTCTGTTGTTACCACTTACGACAGGAAAGCCAGCAAAATATAGCTATATTTTCTTGTACCCTTTTAAAGTTATTATAGAAAAATTTAGAAAGGCCAAGATCTATATTAGCAGATCTAAGCCGAATATCAGAAATCAGCCACAATATCCTAATCATTGGATTTCTATTACAAGACCATGTCCAAGCATCTTAATTTTTCCTGTGACCACAGTTGCTGATATAAACAAAAAAATAGGTTTCATAAGCAACCTTTCTAGGAGACCAGCATGAGAGGAAATGCAGCCTCAAGCTGATCAGATGGATGGTGTGAATGGTAGAAAAGGAGCCAAGGAAACCATCCAAGATACGTCAAGGTACATCACTTTCATCTGTTGTATTTTGAACCACAAGAGGCTCCATGTAAGAAAACCCATTAAGGTTCTACTGTTGACAGAAAAAAACACACAAAAAACAAGATTGGAATTTGTTCAGATGAATGGGGACAACCACCAATGTTTTTGGGAGAATATCTGCTGGACAAGTGAGACAAAACTGGACCTTTCACATTGAGACTCTTCACATGAGTTTTATATTTACAGAGGGAAAAATGAAGGTTTCAGATAAAAGACCACAACACCTACTGAGGAACACTGAGTGGGAATGGTTTTGTTTTGGGGCTGCTTTGCTGCATCTGGTCCAGGGAACCTTGAATTTGCACAATGCACAATAAAATTTCAAGACCACCAGGACATCCTGGAGAGAAACACACTACTCATTGTCAGAGAGCTCAGGCTCTGCTGCAGGTCATGGGTGCAACAGGAAAATAAACTGAAAGCACTCAGGAATGGCTGAGAATAAACACTGGACTATTCTCAACCTCTATGAGCCCAGATCCTAATCATATTGAACAAGTGTGGAAAGATCTGAAATTTACAGTATGGAGATGCCAGCCTTCAGATGTCAGGCAGCTTGACCAGTTTGCTCAGAAATAGTGGCTCAAGCTACCACTATTCTGACATGTTATAGTGAAGTACAGAAATGCTTGCAAGCAGTGATTGCTGCCAAAAAGGTGCTGCCATGAAATATTAAATTAAGCCTTCTATTTTATTTCACTGTCATTTTCATTTAATTAAATGAAAATTCAGCTGACTCAGTGATCAAAAGCAAAGTTTGACTTACTTTAAATATTAAAGAACAATTTAAAATGAATTCTGCTGATTTTTATAGATTTAATGGAAGGGTGTTCAAAAATGTGTCTGCATTTTGTACAAAATGATTCGTGTGATACCCTACATTGTCTGCGCTCCTTAATTAGGTTGAAAGTTTACATTTTTCACTTTGAGTATTTAACAAGGTTATTGTTCTGTCAGACAAGACCTTCATTCCATAGTAAATCAGATCTGAGGAGTTAATATTTGACTGCAAAGCAAACAAAGAAAATGGACAATCATTTTTTGCTTTATCTGAGCTGGTCTTCATTTCTGTTTTGAGTCATTCAGACATGTTTAAAGAGAAGTGATCCTCGTGACAGATTTGATATGTTTAGACCATCTCAGAAAGAATTAACTTGTTATATCAGAGAATTACAAGCTCTGAAGTTTCACAGTGGGCTGACAACAATAGCATCTGAAACGGCCTTTGTAACAAATACCCTTACTGCCCCAGGACATTAAATCTATGCAGACAAATGTTAACTTCTTACTGTAAATTGTCTGCAAAACGAAAGTAACTCATTACTTCCGGCTTGTCATATCATATTGTACACAATGGTGTAGTATACGACATATGAATTCCACTTCAGTAAATGCAGAGTTTTAAAAAAGCCCTTTGTTTTCATTATATATAAAGTGAATAACATCCCAATCTATTAGAGCAGGCTCTAATTCCTCTTTTGAGTCACCATCCTACATTTAGTCTGTGTTTTGACCCGACAGTTAATCACTGACATCAACAGCATCCACATCACCCACCATGCAGTCGTTCTAAGTCTCTCTGAGCCGTCTGTGAGATCAGACATGAAGTGTGTTTCTGTACATAAAAAAGAAAATAATAATTCCAGTCCAACTTCCGTACCCCTAACACTCGAGTTCACACCCTTCTATTTTACTCCATTAAATGGTTGAGAAAATACAGCTCAGTGCATCGCCCTGTACTGCCCACATCTTGACCCTAGATGGCAGCCTTCAAATGCACATTACTCTCATCTAGTTCCTAGCAACAGAATTCAACATAACAAAAAGCATGAACAGAACTAAATCAGCATCAAACTAAAAGCTGTTCTTGATCAAAATGGACCGTAGATGTCGGCCTTTTTTTTTTTTTTTTCCCAAAGGTATCAGAATACTCAACAGAGTGAGTCAGGTCAGCATTATCTTCTTGAAAAAAACCTTAATATAAATCATCAACAGAAGAGGGCATCTGTTTAACACAAACACATAACACAGATGGTTTCTCATTTGTTCTCTCCTCTTACTTTTTATGACTGCACCAATTATCACAATGTTAAAAGCCTCTCAAGACCTGGCACAGAACAAGACTTGACAGGATGAGATTTGATTTTCACACATTCATGTCTCCTACTTTAAATTGGAAGACCAAGAAATTGATTTACAGTGATTTACTGTCGAGATTTGAATTGAAAGCTTGGATCACATAAAAATCTAAACCTTACAATTAACTAAAAATGGTTTGTTGTTATCGTAACCAAAGTGGGTTGAATAGGTTTAATCAATTTTTGATGATAGAACCAGCTGGAATGGAAATTGACTTTTTGAAAAAAAAAAAAAAAAAAAAAAAAAAAAAAAAAAAAAAAAAAAAAAAAAAAAAAAAAAAAAAGATCTAGAGTATTGAACCATGCATGATTTATTTGTGCACTTCCTTCTAAAGGTGCACGGGTGATATGGCAAAAACATTACATCTCAGTAGGCTGAAGGCATACATCTTGATAGTTATTCATTATTTCTGGTGGGTTTTGAAAACAGAGTCAAAGTGTTGTCTTACAATGTTGTGACCTGAAGTTGTTTCTGCATTACACATTCAATAAATAAACATTTCTGTGGGGACAGTACAAGATGTGGCAATGTAAGAGACCTGGCTATAACTGGTGTACCTCCACTGGCAGGCCCTCAACCTAGTCTGGTCAGGCCCCTCCAAGTCTGTCCACTGCAGTAGCAGTAGCGTGAGGGAAGTTTTTTGACATGAAAAAGTTTTGCCTTTAGTAGGTACAGCATCTATCTGAGTAATGATGAGAGTGTGGTGCCATTTCACTGAATATAAAGGTTATAAAACAAATCAGAGACAAGGACAGAGAGAAATGAAAAGAAAAGCAGAGTTTCTTGTTACAATGAATGGAAGAAAATAAACAAAGGTCTGTTGTGTCTGACAGCAGAGCACAAAAAATAATAATAATGAGACATATTGAAACAGCTCACGAAAGCCACACAGTGTTTTAGAAGAAATGCAGGAGTCTACCTTAAACAAGAAAATACTTTATTAAAAAAGACAAACAACTCAGAAACAGAATAAAGCACCAAACTGTGCTTTATGAAATCACTGAAAGAAGATATTTCAGCTAAAGCACTGTTCTGAACTTTGAACATGTGGGGTTTTTTTTCAATATATATGCTGTAGTGCAGTTTGTTTTCATGTTGTCAATAGAAGCTTTTATATATACATATTTGATATGTTTCTTTGCACAAATAAAATTTTAAATTCCTAAGGCATAAAAACACACTATTACCTACTATTTTTAATAAAGTATTGTGTGTCTTGTTTATAAAAAATTAGGTTCTTGAATGCTTCTGTGTGTTAAAAAAACAATAAGTCCAGTGACAAAAGAACTAGTTAATATTTTTGGACACACCAAAAACAGAGGGACTATAACAAAAAAATACAGTAAATTTAAAAATTAAATTTTATTTTCATCTCTTTTTCTGCTCAACTGAAATTAACTCATTGTCTGTCTTGTTGACAACTACTGGGTTAAACCAAAATTATACTTACTATCTTTGCCTTGTAAGTTTTCAGCTGACCAATAGTAGAAGTGGTGGACCAAGAAGGCAACCATCCTCATTTGCATAATGAGGTAGAAAAGCTATATATCTTTCAGGTTCAGAGAAGGCGTGAGTGGCCATGAGAGTTGGTTTACAATTGCTAGCTCTCGGTAGCAACTATTCTGCCTTCCATTGGGAGACCCGACATTCCCTGCGAGCTGAGAAGGAAGAGACGTGGGACACACACAGGCATTGGGCGTCACAACTGAGGAAGAAGGTACAGACCCGTCATCCCATCCATCATCATGGGAAATGTGGGATTTCTTCCTAACAAAATGGACGAGCTAGCGGCTCTAGTGCGCCATCAAAGGAGCTACCGGGAGGCCAGTTTTAATTTATTAGACATTTAATTTTGAGCACCTTACCACCAGCACTGTCCCACTGATTTTAGGAGGAACCTCAAACAAGTTGGTTAAGATTGACACACAAAATAGTACTTAGGCGCTATGACGACCGCCTCCAGCCCACTAGGTGTCTCTGCTGTTTTTCTTCTCTGTCAGGTAGCAGGTGGACGTTTTGGCTGCTTAACTGAGTACACTGGGCTGGTGTTAAAAGGCCGGCTTCCAGTTACAGCCCTGCTTGGTTTGTCCTCCAGACTGGACCCAGTTGGAGTGGCCAGCAGTGCTTGTGCACACATTCTTCAGACGGGGTTTGCCGATTTTCACAGATTTCTGTTTTTGTGGAAATAAATTATTTTTCACATAGATCTGCTCATCTGTCTCTCATTTTTGTCATACCCTTTGAGCTGGGCCATGACAAATGGGGGTCCATCCAGGAGCCCCAGTTTGTCATGGCCTGGCTCAAAGGCTATGACAGTACCAACAATGCAATTCCTAAGATGATCAACACAGAGATGATGCATCTCTCAGCTTTTGTGGCAGGTCTTTGGTGGATTTGCTTTCCCTGGTTCTTAAAGGCATCATTTTCAGAGACTGCTCACAAGCTTTTTTTAAGTGTCTTCCTTTTCAAGACTTTTTTTTTTTTCTCCCCATGTGCAGTTTTGCCTGAATAAATTTGAAATATACTGAACACCATGACAGAATGTCAAGTTTTTACCTAATAGCTTATAGATATTGGTGCAAAAATATTTTATGTCAGTCAAAATGAGAACCATTTGGCAATTTACTGAAAGTGAGAAAGCAAATGGGAACAAATTGTGTCTAAGTGAGAGGTTGCTGCTGCTCCACATCATCTAAAAGTTAAATTTAAGCCTGATGGTTTGCTAAACTGTCACATGCAGGCATGTATCATTCCTTTAGTTAGGTGTATTTATATGACTGAATGGTTCGCAAGTCAAAACTAGGTGCTTTAGTACACAAAAGAAAAGACGTGTTCATGTAAAAGCACTGGACTGAAAAAGAATGTAAGACCTTTAGAAAGCATGAAGACCTTTTCAAAATACAAGACAATTGGGCTTGTTTGAAGCAAAATATAAACAAATAAGAGATGACCCTTTACTTTTACCCCACAATGAAGTGCTCATCGAAACAGACACTAACCTTCACAAACAACATGAATAATGTGGCAACTAAAATCACAGTAATATGGGACCGAAAGAGCAGATTTAACTGGTGTAATGTAGAATAAAGAATTCATAGACATGTGTGTTTATCAGTGGATGCCAGAATAATTTACTCACGACACATGACTAGTCATCATCTGCTGTAGTTGTTACTGGTAGAGTGGGAGCACATTTTATATCCACTAACAGCATGTGGGTGTTCTGTAGCTCATTTACTCTCTTAGACATCTTTGCAGATAAACCGTGTCACACTACCCATCTGCACCATGACAGAAGTGTGAAGGAAGCCCATTTCCACCTGTCAATCAAGAAAAAAATCTGCTGTGAAGATGATCGCTCATTGAAAATGTGAATCCCTTGGCTAGTGTCATGTTAAAGATGCAGTGTCAAAGACAGCGTGAATAAGATTACATCTCATCATTTCTTTTTATACAACATACTTTAAGGGTACATACCCAGGATACAGTGATACTTTATAGCAACTTAATGAGATATAAGTAAAACTGCAAAACCACAACATACAGGAAATAAACCAGGAGAGTTTGGTCTGTAGTTGTGATTATAAAGTAGGTTCCTGGTTCTGGTTGTGAAAATGACTGAACAAAAGAATTTAAAAACTGGAAAGAAGCAGTTTATTTGTTTTTATCTATGCATTACCTTGCAAAGGTTTACATGCCAAAAATGGCTATGAAAAATTGTTAAATAAAAGAATAAATGATATATGGTTTTACTTCCTTTTTTTACAGATAAAATCTGAAAAGCCTGGTGTACATTTATATTTAGCCCCCCTGAAGCAATACTTTGTAGAAGCACCTTTAGCTGCAATTACAGCTGCAGGTAGAGTACTTGGGGATATGTCTCTATCAGTTTTATACATCTTAAATTTTTGATGTGTTAAGCAGTATGCTTTGATGTAAACCATTACATTGTACTTCTGGCTGTTTGTATGATAGTTATTCAAATTCAATTCAAAAATACAAACTCAATAAGCGCTTATATCCATGCTAGCATGTGTACAGCTCTACCATTTTTATATTGTCACTAACTGTAAATAGTTTGTATTTTTAATGCACAGAGACATGCACATCTTGTATATTTTTAATTAACCAACTCAGTTGCACATTCCTTTGCAGTATTTTTTTTTATGACTACACAGTATTCATGTTGAAATTTCCCTTACTGTATTTTTATTCTTTAATCTGTTTTTATATATATTTTATATTCTTTATGTGAATCTGTTTTCTGTTATTGCCTGTCACTGTCACTTTGCTACTGTTGCACAGTAGTCCCACTGCTCAGCTATCACACATCTCATCTTATGCAGCCCCCAGCCAATTGGGTGCTGACCCATCGCGGTCTGCTGTTGCACTGGGGGCTTGGAGCTATCACAGAGTTCTGCTGGAGGATTGTCCTGTATTTAGTTCCATTCATTTCCCTGTGAAATCTGACTCGTCTTGTGGTCCTTGCAGAAGAAAACCATTCCCCACAGTGTTCGCTGACATTGGAAACAGTTTGTTTTGTGTAATCTGCATGTTATTGGATAAATTTACCGAACTAAACTTATAGCCACCAAATGGATCTACAAGTAAAGATTACACAGCTTTTTATACTTACAGGAAATTTTGCTGGAAAAAAAACACATTTGTGCAGAAAAGGAAAAAATGCTGTTACTAAAAGCAGTCGGGGTACAGGGCTGTAATTTTCTATAATGTGCTGCATCCATCAAGTGGACACATAGAAAATGACACTGTCAGCTCTTTGGCAAAAAGGTAGTTGTTAACAAAGCTGTCTGTGCTCAAAAGGCTTTATCTTCTTCGGCTTCTTCCCTCTCTCCTCTGTGTGAGGCTTGCTCCCTGGAGGATGCTCAGTAAGTGACAGTTCAATACCTCCCTTCATATGCACTCAAACACATATTTGCACACACATACCCACAGACCCCCTGCTCCGTTCACCCCAAAGAGGCAGGAAGATGTCTGCTGAGTAGGGTACACACCTCCATCTGGAGAGAAGCAATTATTATTGGGCTGTGGGATGGAACCACAGGTACACATGCTCAGGCTCGCACACAGCTACTGTCAAATTGTGCATTTACGCCACAAGTTTTTCCAACTCCCTATCAATCACTATTAGCCCTCTATGTTACAGTCATAGTGGTGTTAATATGGTTGCTAAGCCAGTTCTTATCCATTACAATTCAAGCTAGGCCTAACATAACATTCTTGGACATTGAAGTTGTAGCTGAAAGGCAGAAAGTTAATGCAAAGCTGATAAGAGTCTGAGGCCCTGTTTACACAGAGCCACTCTTTAGTTAAACTGTAACATTTTTTGCTGCGATCCAGTCGCTCATTTAAACAACACCAGTGACCAGAGTCTCTCACATCGGCACTTTTTGAAACCAGGTCTCAGAGTGAAACTTTTCTGTAACACACCCCACGGAGGTGTGAAGTACTCTGCTGGTGTGAAAGCGCACATGCGCAGAAGAAATGGCTGCAGGGTTTATTCGATGCATGCACAGGCGGATAACAGCAAAATCAATTGCAGATATTATTATGCTGTGTTGTCCTACTTTACCTTTTCAGTTTAACATGATTTCTGAAATATGTGGAATATATGTGTTACATGAGCACTTCGCTCATGGGAGACGGAGACAGGTTACTGTTTACGATTTAAGGAGGACGCTAGTGAGGTGGAAGCTAAGGGTCAAAGGTGCATGCGCTAAAATCACAGCGCCTTATAGTGGCCTGGCATGACAAGTACAGCTGACTCAAGGTGTCTTGGCAGTGCCATCTAAACGTGGAACTTTTCCCCAATCAACATTTGAAAATGCCAGCCATTTCTTGTCAGTGTTCTTGTATAAACATAGCCTGAGCTTACATTGGAGGTACTCACAGAACATAATTTGCATACATGTGTGAAGTGGGGAACAGTATATATAGCACATTGCTCTAAACAATAACACAGTTATCTCCTATCTGATTCTCAGCACACTGTGTGTAAGCACACGCCCACACACTGGTGAGCTGCCTCTGATCGTTCTGCAAGAAATACCAACACAGAGCAGCATCACAAAGACACTTGTTTTCTCTGACAAGGGGTAACACTTTTACAATTTGTTTGCAATAAATCCTTACAATTCCAAACAGAGCTGAAAAATGAACTCACATACCTGAAATCAGGTGTTCAGTTTTTATCTTTGATAATCAAGCAGCACTGTGCAATGTTCCCGGCGTACTGATGACTGATGACAAGCAGCAGCATTATCAGATGAGTCAGAAGAAAGAGAGTCAGAAGATGATGCTAATTAAAACTAACGACCTGCAGGGAATGTTCATATCCCAACCACCTGAGATGCTCATTTTTACAGATTACCATAATGCCTTGTTTGTAAAATTCAGTTACTATTTAGATTTATTAGCATGACAAAGCTTAACTGCACTATAAGGGATAATGCTGTGGAGAGGGTTAAGGCAAGGTTAGGCTTTAAGACAACATCCCAGGCTTTGTTCATCAAATCAGTGTTCAACACATCATTTAAAAATGAAAATTAAATTGAACAAACGCAAACACACTGAAGCATGGAAGTCCAACTAAAGTGATCAAAAGTGCCAAAAAAGGAGCGCATTAATCATAGAAGCAACCAAGAGGTCCATGTTAACTGTGGAGGAGCTGGAGAGATCCACATTGCAGGTGGTAGAATCTGTTGATAAAAATCAACAGATCAAATCAAATCAAATCAAATCTGTCCATAAAAATCTTGCATTTATGAAAGAGCAGGAAGTAAAAAGCCATAAGAAGCCATGAAACGGGCATAGCCAAGGTGAAAGAAGGTGTTCTGGTCAGATTAGACCAAAATAGAACATTTCAGCCCACATATGAAGACCAAGGAACACTCCAAGGTCCAAGGTTGTGGATATCTTTAAAGCAGGATTAGGTTCTAAAACCTTATAACAAGCTCTGGACATCTGTCTGAGCCCTATTCATTACAATCAAGCAAAAATTACAAAGAGGTCGACATAAGTAACTCAAGACATGTCTGTTCACATAAACTGACAGGCTGGGCCACAAAAGCAATAATTTGGGAAGTTGCCAAGAAACCCATAGTAACTCTAGAGAAGCTTAAGATACTAACAGCTCAGGTTGGAGAATCTGTCGACAGAAAAGCTAATAGTCATGCAGTGTACAAATATAACTTTATAGGCGAGTGGCAAGGGGAAATCCATTCTAAGAGGTTCAATTTGTTGTTTACCATAAGCTATGAAGGAGACAAAGCAAACATGGAAGAAGATGCTCGAGTCAGATGAGTCCAAAATTGGGGTGGAGGTTCAACTTCCAGCAGGGCAACAACACTAAACATACAATAAGAGCTACATAGGGAGGGTTTAGATCAAAGTATACTCACGTGTTAGAATGACCTAGACAAAGTCTGTGTACTACAAATTAAGGTCAAAGTTTTCCTAATTTTATTTGCAAAAATGTTGAAAACCTGCCTCGATTTTTCCACTTCTCAAGTGTGTTCTGCATTGTGTTGGTCTGTCACATAAAATCTTGGTAAAATACATTGAACTTTGAGACCGTAATATGACAGAAATATGAAAAACTTGAAAGATGTGAAGACTTTTGCAGGTCAAGATATAGCATTACATGCCATGTAAAACTTTAGATCATTCTTATTCCAGTAATTAAAGGTTTCATGCTATGCACAAAAGACCTACAACGTTACAGTGTCTAACAGATTTAGACAAAAGCTTAAGAGTTATCTGGTGTGTACAACTTTTTGATCCTGAGTATCAAGCAAAGGAGATGCTTCAGAATCTTTGAACTTTCATCACAGAACACAAGAGTTGGAAAAGTAGTTCAAGACCAACAAAAGAAAACAAAACAATATGACACAAAATGTGACCTTCCACCAAGAAAACCTAATTTTTTTTCTCTTTTCCAAACTGTTTGTGAGGATGAATCCTTGGACAGTTTAGTATAACAAACCATCTGACCATTTAGGTTAACTTCTTCCATTTTACATGATGGTAGGATCTGCTGTGCATTCCCTTGGAGGAGAATGCACAGCAAATGTTTAAGCGCAACAGTACGTGTGTTAGTATCTAAAAACATCCCAACATGTCTTTGCCTGTAACATTTTGTCATCAGCCAAAAATATTTAGATAGATCAATTTATATGGGGCAATTGTCATGGTATGTGGTGGTAGTTGAGGACCCATAATACAGAGAGGTAGAGGAAGTGAGTAGTCATTGAACATTTAATAAAAAGTAACAAAAATTACAAACCACTGAGGAACGCAAGAAGCCAGAGCAAAAACAAAGCATGAATCCAGGGAGCAAAACAGAAAGCACAACAGGGAAAAACTCGGGCAAGGAAACAGGTTGATATAGGGAGCTCTCAGGCAGAATAACAGGTAGCTAACAGGAGGAACCAGCAAGGAGGGGGACAAAGAGAGGAGCTCAAATACTAGGGGAGTGAATGCTGGAACATTGGCTGTGGCTGATTAACTAAACATATGCAGATGTAGAGAATGAGCTAGAGAGGAACTGAGGAGAGAGAATTAGAACAGGGGGCGAGGGAGAGCAAAAGGAGAGAAAGGAAAGGAATCCAATAGTAACTGAGAATAACTAGACATAAGGAAATAACTAACTAAGAAAAACTAATAACTAAGAAAAGACTGAAATAAACAAAATGACAAGGGATAACAAACATAATCTAAAAATAACTGAATACTCAACTAAGAACTGGACAAACAGAAATAAATTAGGATGGGTGAAATAAATGGCAGGAATTCAACACTAAAAAACAACAAAAGCAGAGAGCAAAAGAGGCAGGACCTGACAGTAATGAGGAAGTGAGTACTCGCCCATTAACACAATCCAATAAAGCCAAACATTAACATGTTTTACACACACACACACACACACACACACAGATATATATATATATATATATATATATATATATATATATATATATATATATATATATATATATATATATATATATATATATATATATATAAAGAGAGAGAGAGAGAGTAAGAGAGTAAAGAGAAATCACAAATATGCAAAAAAGTTTGGGGAATCATGACAACTTTTTACACAGTACTCAGAAGCTCAGTATTCATAGGAGACAGTCTTAAAAAAGTTTAGAATTTTATTTTATTTATTTATTTATTGCAATAAATCTGAAACATAATATGTTGGTAAATAGTTAGAGACTTATAATTTGTCAGATGGGATCACAAGTACAGAGGTAAGACTAACAAGGACTAATCCAAGGAAAGAATTTTATTCTGACTTTTAAAGTCAAAGAATTGAGGAAACTTTGACTATGAAACTCTGAAAAAAGTTACTTACAAAAAAGTTTGTATGATAAGCTCAGCAGATGCGCAGTTCCACCAGGAGTTTTCTAATTGCTGCTGCCACTACTCTGGTGGAGCTGTGTGAGGGAAGCGTGGGGGAGGGGTGCTCTGTCAGGCAGGAGCTTGGCTGGGAACTGCAGCTCCAAGGAGGAGCTTTGGATAAATAGGTAGCACTTTGTATGAGCAAGTGTTTAGACAACCCCAAATGGTTGCTATGGGTGATTCAACGATTCGTCAAACATGCATGAAATAATCAAAGTAACACTTCTAGTATGTTTTTGATGAGGGAATAACATTGTAAGATGATCTAAAGCTCAAAAAAGTCAATTTTAAACTGTGATCAAGCTTCAAATATAGACCTGCAAATATAGACTATTGTACAGCTCTTTTCAATACCTTTCTAGACCATATAGGAACCCTGATATATAGTATAAATGGTGAGTGAAATGTGACCTCATTCAACCAGAAGTCATGCAGCTTATTTAAAGGCACATCAAATTACAATTGGAAGTGAACTGTAAAAAAATATTTTGGTATTTTAACCACTTTAAAGTCCTGAAGGTTAGAGGAGAGATAACAAGAGATTAGTCAGTTACAGTAAAGCCTGCAGCACACTCTGTTAGTGTGTAGGTGTATGGAAATTACAAAAAGGCATTCATGCACCAGCAGTTGCAGCACTCAGTGTGGCACTATTATGGGCACTCTCTCTTTGTTATTGTTGTTGAATAATGTACAAGAGCTACTGGTGGTCTTTGAAAAGGCAATCATTTTGTAGTACCAAGTGGCCCCCCACCCTGTATAGATTCTAATAAATCATTTGATGATAATAATTTAGTTAGAATTATACAGTTTATAGTCCTGACTGATGGCACTAGAAGAGCATTGCCTATTTTTGGGGTTTTATGCAATGTATATAAAATTAAGTAAGCATAAGTTTAATAGGAAGATCAGGCATTTTCAATGTGAGCTTTTTCTAGGTAATTAAATACATGCACTTGACTCCAAGTCAAGTGGCATTTAAATTATTTTCTCTTTCTTGCAGTTTTCTTTCTGTCATACATTTTTGACCAAAACCATTGATTTGTTTCAGCATGGATTCACCCTAATCTCCCAAATCCACCTGCCTCGTCATACTGGTTCACTGTGGAAAAAAAGCATTTTTACAGTATGTTAGTGGGGGGGGGGTTGCAGTGTTTTGAGGTGACATTTGGAGGGTCATACCATTGGACTATCACCAAAAAAATGATAGCAATATACAATATGAATGGCTCTATGTAATTGGCAAAAGTGCCATTAATCACAAAATATGAGTTAAATACAACCCAAAAAAAGTTTATTTCTGATCAGAAAGAACACAGATCTTTAAAAAGGTGAGACAATTTACAAAGGGTATACTTATTTTTATTGTGTGATTTTATTTGAAATTTTTTTTAAAAAACAACACTTTGAAAATAATTCATGGTCTTCTTAATAATCACCAGAAAGGTATACTGGCATTACAGCCATTGAATGTTGGACGTTGGAAGTCTGAAATCTAAAGTTTTCATATTTATTCAAATAGTCTGATCTTGTTTTTCGGTGTTGAGTAAAAGAACTACTATGTTCTTGCAGAGATTTATTAACTCCCAATTTGGCAGTTGTGGAACCTTTATTCAGTAAGTGAAAAAAAACCAAAAGAGGTGATTTTGATGCTTTATTTTGGATATAGACCGCCTTAGATCAGGTCTAGCATGGAAGCTGGAAATAAGGTAGTCATATCTAAACGGTATAATACGCTGAACTTACACTCTCTGTGTTTTCATAAAAAGAAAAAGTTCCACAGCACACAAACTGTATTTGTTTAACAATATGTTCAATATAGAATAATTCAGTATAGGTTTTAACAGTTTTGGTATTTTACATTTTGGACAAGGACTAAATATAGGTGGTGCAGAATTGTAAAAAATAGTGAAATAGATCTTTATTTAAATGCTGAATCCCTAAATAATTTACTTGTTTACCACTGATGCTAATACATGAAGAAACAGAACAAAGTGTTATTTACTCAGTAACCATCACTGTGTAACTCAGTGTTGTGGCATTCTGGCAGTAGATAACCACTCCATGATCCAGAAGAAAGTGAGTCTTTGATTTTATTTTTATCAGGCAATTCTGAAGATAAAAGCCTGTCTAATATCAGCTGAGAGGAAATGATTAGAGAGAATTGTGTGAGGTGAAAGAGGGGAAAAAAGTGAAAACAAGACTGGGCAATAAAAACGCAGGGAAAAGGGCGTGGCAAGGAGAAGAAAAGTGACTAACATATGGATATGATATGAGACACATAGCTGTTTTGGAAATTGTGGTTACTTTATAAATGTTACAAGGTAATATATTATTTTTAAGGGTTCACCATCTAAACTGTCTTGAAGCTTATTTGAGAACAGAAAGTATGTGAAGTATAAAAACAGAGAGCCAACAATAACACATCATTTAATTCCTTGCAAGTGGCCACCCAAGTTTTTTTAAGGTTTCTGCAAAATCTCTGGTAAAATTTGTATAATTTATAATGTTGAAAACTTAGGATGCCAGATAAAATGAATTGGTTTTAAAATGAAGGGACGTGTTGTGTACCACTTTCACGGAGGGTAGTAGTAGAATAGTAGGAGGATATTAGTAGAAGTGTGTGATGTGCCTCAGGTTGGGTTTAAGGCTGCCTTAAAAGCTGCAACATGCTGTACTTTAGAAGTTATCTGGATTGTGGCAGAGCAGCTGTTGTGAGTGGAGAGGAAATTGTCACCAAGATGAAAGACAACCCCTGTAAAGCTGAGTCAAACATACCAACCCCTGCTGGACTGCTGCTGAATAACAATTTGCTCTGTAAGGAAACAGTCTTTTAAAGGTGTGAATCACTAAGATGGTGTTTGAAGTCACTTAAGATGAAAATACATAATCACTGGCATTTTACATTTTCAAAATTATATTTTATAAAACCTCCAGTTTTGGATCCAGTTTAATCTGTTCTTGCTAACTGGCCACTACAAAGTTCCAAAGAAACAACATTTAATTGCTTAGGAAAGTGTTTTCCTTATGTACAGTGCTCTGAAAAACATTTGATGATGTTTCTGATCATCAAATAACTTTTAATATTAAACAAAGACAACAAAAGTAAATAAATAAGGCAGCTTTCAAATGCTGATTTCATTTATGAAGGGGAAAAAAATCAAAACAAAACAAACTGTTAAATTGTTAAATTACAGAGTTTATGTGATTAATGTGAAATCAATTTCACTAGCCACAGGAAGCTTGATTACTACAAAAACATGCAGAGTAAAGACAGTGCTTTAATAGAACCTGCCTAACAACATGAAATGGACTAAAAGATATGTCCTGATCTGAGGAAAGATGAGAATAACACTAACATTTGTAGCTGATCTACCAAAATCACTCCAAAAATTAATTGACTAATTAAGGAGGTCACAAAAGAACCCAAAACAACATCTAATAACTGCAGGCCTCACTTATTTCTTTTAAGCTCAGTGCTCATGATTCCAGAAAAATAAAATGCTCTCAGCCAGGCTGCAAACTGTGCCCTTAGATTACTACAGTAGAGTTGTAATTTCAGTTGTACAGTGTAAATATAGTCAATAAAAGTTTTTCAAATTACATTCAGTTTGAAATGGTCATAATTAAAACCATGTTGTTGTTCTACAGTCATGTCACTGGTGTTGTGTTAGCATTTGCATGCCTTAGGATGTTTGGATTTTTCTCCTGGACACGGATGGATGGATGGATGGATGGATGGATGGATGGATGGATGGATGGATGGATGATTTTAAAATTGCTTTTTGTGTTTACTAATGTTGTTTTTGTTGGGTAATTAAACAGAAGAAATCTGTAAAGGAGGAAAGAAAGAGATATTTCTTCAGACCACGTTATTGCTATTTAAAAATTATGTCCTGAATATTTGAGAGTTTTTTTTCTTCATTTACTATTTTTCAATTATTAGTTGTGTATGTTGTCTTGAATGAACATCTATTTAATCTGACTGGATTCAGCCTAAGTTTTATACTAAGAACAGCAGAAACAAATAAAAGGACATCTATTTGCAACAATGTCTTGTATGTCAAAGATAAAAGGAATCCTTCAGCAAAGTCACCTCATGAGAAAAGTGATGTGATTGGGCCCTTTCGTTCAAATGACACTCTTTTTCTCTCTGTAGGCAGGCAGATCAGTGCAGTACCCACCTGGTAATTCCTCCAGCTCACAAGTCCACCTGTCAGCCAAGAGCTCAAAGACATGCACACAATCACATGCACACACACACCAAGCACACAGAAATCTATAAATTCCAGATTAGCTTTAGTGCTTGCCGATCTAATCTTCTGAGTCAACAGAGCAATGCAGACATGGCTCAGTGTCAGAAACCAACATAATGAACAGTCACTCATTTCAACCTGGTGCAGCAGCCTAGACTTCTGTCTTTCCTTTTTTTTTAAAGCAAAATCCCTCTTTCTTCAGTGCTCTGTGTGACTCTAAGAGATCAAGCATAGAAACCTAAAGTAAAACCTTCAAACAGAAAGGTTTTTAGTTAGATGTGTGAAATGAGCTAGTTTTATTCTTTCTGTTTCTATCATCATAAAAAGCATGACTAAAATCACAAAACACATAGCTTCAATAAATGATTTTAATGCAAGAAATGTGAATAAAGCAATTAAAATCTTAAATCATCTATGGGTTTAAAGAGCCATATATGTTTTTAATGCAATTTATACTAAACAATGATCTCTGCTTGAACTAAAAATTTGGCTTTGTTGCTCAGCAATGAGAACCTTCCTGAGGTAAAACAGTTTAACCCCTCTCGGTCAACCCCCTTCATTTTATCTTTGCGTTTCAAACCTTACTATCTGCTGGTCAAAAACACACTTACAAATATTAAATGTCCTCTTGCTTGCAAGCATATTGCAGTCCTAATTTTCTGTTTATCTACTATTTTAAATAAATATTTTAAACTTGCTTTTCAGGTTTAAAACAAAATATAAAGGCAATGATTTATTTCATTGAGATAATTCTAGAAGGAAATCTGAATACTGCTCTTGATAAAATTGGAAGGGCTAAATTTGTTGGTTTTCAAACTTTTTAAAGATGGTCCGTTCACTTTCAAAACAGTTGAAATCAGGGCCGTTCAAACATTCAAGCCCTAAACTGTAGATTTTACAACACTGTGGGTCAGTGTAACGAACCTAGCTCCACAGCCCTGTGGCAAAGAGACCCCTGGGTATAGATTTAATGGCGATCATTACAGCCTAACTGTCTACACCAGGTAAGACATATCAGGATCCGCTCATCCTCAAAGCCCAGGGCTCACAGCATCAGACAGCAGAGCTTCAAAGCCACAGTTCAAAGGTAGCGTGCTACACAGGTTTCAGATCAGCAGCTCTCTATTCAAACACATCTACATTGATAGAAAATGTCGACATTTATATCAAAAAGATACAGCTTTCCATTAAAATGTTTCCTAATTCTATATTTAATGACAGCTTCATGAGTCAAATCTGAATGTTTTCTTTGTACTTACAACTATCTCTGTGAAAAAGGACAATCTTGGTGTTTTCTGCAGAAAATTTGTGTTTAGATATGCCAGGTCTGCTGCTGCTGTCAGAAAAAATTATAACATTTCTATAAAGCATGATATTAGGGTTAAACTGAACTCAATCACTGAGCAAAAGCTAATTATGTTTGCTGGTTTCTACTTTGATAACAGGATGAGACGTGTGTGCTCAGCAGGGGATAGTGAGAGATTAACTGAGTTAGAAGGTAGTTATTAATCCAGGGATCATTTTACAGGATTGGGTAAGTGTGTGTGTGTGTGTGTGTGTGTGTGTGTGTGTGTGTGTGTGTGTGTGTGTGTGTGTGTGTGTGTGTGTGTGTGTGTATGTGTGGAGGAGGGGGGTGTTTTCTGTTGAGTTTAAAACCTGGATAAGGTAGGGAAGCAGATCTGTCTTACCAGGCAGGTAAATTTCAGAACAGACAGATTTAAATCGGCTACCTTTGAGTTAGTTTGTTAACTGCAGAGGAATGTTTTACTTTATAGCATCTGCACTGAACTGAAGTTTAGGTTTAACAGCTGAATTTTTATCAGAAAAATGTAGCTGGCATGAACTTATCAATTGCGTGGTTACTGTTGACTTAGATTCATCACTAAACAAGACAATCCCTCATTTCTGACGTTTGAGACTAAAAGGCAAAAGCTGCGTGAATGACAGTGTGTTTTTTCAAGAAATCCAAGTCAGAGAGAAAGTGTAAAACTAAAACTTATTTAATGCAGCACACACAGAAGAATCAGTAATTTAATGTGGGATGTCTAATGGAAGCTGTTTTGGAGCGAGGCATGACTGAGCATCACTCAACACATTTTTGTCTGCTCATTCGCTCCACCACTATTTCTCTCAAGGATAAATTAGCAGCGGAAATTCAGAGCAAGGCTGCTTAGAAAAAGGTTTTAGAGAAGCTTTGATCAGGAACCCGTGCTGGTAATCTGACAGATCCATAAGGGAAGCAACTGAAATAATGTCCATTTGTGAAAGGCTATATTTGGCTTTGGCATGTCACCATGCCATGTGTGTGAATTACTCCACCCTGCGCTAATGTTTAGCAATGCAAAATATTTCAAGAGAAGATCCTACAACAGCACAAATTTGATAATTATTTAATTTCAGATTGTTCAAACTCCGTTTGGTGCCTTCTAAAAGTTCACATCTCTTCGAGCCTTTCCTATTTTGCTACATTACAACAACAAACTTCCATGTAGTTTGAGATTTTAAGTGACACAACAACACAAAATGGTGTATGGTTGTGAACTGGAACTGCAAAGAAAAATAACAACACTTTTTACAAAATAAAAAACAATTTCCATTCATCACTCCTAACTAGATTTATAGCTCCAAATCTTTTGAGGTATAACTCTACCAGCTTTGAGCATCTAGAGACTAAAATCTTTGACCATTTTTGTAAAATAATTCCCTTTAAATCAGACTGGATGGAAAGTGTCTGTAAAAAGGCAGTCTTGCCATAGTTTCATAATTGGCTTTAAGTTTGGACTTTAACTAGGCCATCCTAACTCATGAATAGATCTAAACCTTTCCATTGTAGCGCTACTGGAATGTTTAGTGTTGCTTTCCTGCTTGAGAAAAAGCCTGTATTCAGTTTCAAATGTTTTTCAACTTCTAACAGTTTTTGTTTTAGTCTCACCATGATGAACCATTCATCCTCCCAACAACTCTGACCAGTTTCCCTGTTCATGGTGAAGAAACTCATCCCCACAGTGTGATGCTCTCACCACAATGTTGAGCCCTGGGCAGTGCAGTTTTCCTGACACACACGGCACTTTGCATAGCCAAAAACCTCAGTTTTGGTCTCACTTAACCAGATCAGCTTCTTCTAAATGTTTGCTGTGTCCCCTATATGGCATAAGGCAAAGTTTGTATTGGATATTGTGTGGTTTTCTTAAAACAAACATTTTATTCAGGTTATCAGTCCTTGGTCTTCATGATACTGTTCACTAATGTTCTTTGAAAAATCTCCGAAGCCTTAAAGAACAGCTGGATTTATGGACTTCTAAAGACGATATATTGTGCTGGATTTCATTTTGGGGGATCATAGTAAAGGGGATTTTTCTTAATTATACACTACCTTCTGTTGGTCCATGAAATCCTAATAAAATACACTGAGGTTTGTAATATTGTAATATTAAGATTTGCTGCACTGTATTTTAATGCAGCATATTTACAGATAATTGTCGGGTTTTTTAAATTTTATTCCTTGACTTCTGACTTTCAGTAAACTAGAGAAAGTTCTCTCAACTCAACAAGTTTATTCCACCACTTTGACATTATGAAAATGACTCAATTTTTACTCATTAGCACAAACTGTGTTCTTTTACATTTCCATTTCAGCAAATGAGCCAGAACTCTTGCAGGGAAAGAGGCAATTACAGTGATGCAATATTACTTCAACCTCCCATAAAATCACCTGAAGAGAAAAGACAGACAAATGTGTCTGTAGACAATCACACAGAACAAATTTTATCTGTGAGACAGAAGAAGGAATAAAAAAAAAAGCTATGCATATTCATGTATTATTGTCTGACATTTTCAAAATGAGAAAAATAAAGTTGTGTAGGATGTGATATTTCATCTACAGACAACAAAAAAATCTGCCAGCTTCTTTTTTTCTATTTTTAGCTGTTTAACCAGACAACGGCAGAGAGAGAAGGCAAACTCACTAACAGTTCAGAACAAGTTGGCAGGCTGTAGCAAAACAAGTCAACCAGAGTCAAACAGCAGCAGCACTGCCGGGTGTTTTTTAAAGTCAAAAAGCATTATCCAACCCACATTTTCACACTGCTTCCACAGATAATGACTCTCAGGTCACAGGCGGTCATTTGTCAGTGAGGTGAGTTAACAAAGCATTGAAGAAAGCAACAAAAGTAAGGCATGCAGCCTTGCTTTCTTTGACTTTTAATGGTCAAAGTTCATCATGGCCTTTCAGTGTGTCAGCTGGAAAAGTTCACCATTCACATCATTTTTCCAAATGCTGCATAAGGTCTTCTTAGTTAAGCTCCAACAAAAAGTGGTAATGCCACACCCCTAGGCCCTCAGTATATGTGAGGGAAAAATAGGCAAAGCACTTTAATTTGTAACACCCTCAGACATCAAAATACCTATGGCTACTCAGTTCTCAATCTCCTCCTCTGTCTCCCATATGTACAAACAACAATACCATACAAATAAGTGCCTAAAGAGGCTTTGTCTCCTCAGTAATTTCTCCTTCTATGTAACACCTCCCACCCTGTCCACTGCTTAAACAAACTCTGCATGATACTTTGAACTGTTTCCAAAGCTATTGTTGCAACGCATGTCAGTCAACTCCCACTTCAACACACATGCTCTTGCTCAAACCATCACCGCCATCAAATAAACTGCTTATTTGCACCCTCAGTCTGCTTGCCGAAAGGTGTATTAAGCCGATTAAAATGTTGAGGACTTAGCTGTGCAGGCATGCTGCCAGCCTATAGTCTCAGATCTGTTATAACTCAGCTTCTCTGTGGAGCTAAGTGAAAGTGAAATGAAAGTCTCAGGTGTGCGCATGATGGTTACAAAGAGACACCAATTACACAGTTTAAATGAGATTCATAGCAGCACAGAGGAAATGACAGGAAATAAAACCTTATAGCACTCCATCATGGTCTGTTTCTGCAGGTGTTACAATGCTGGTTTACTTTTAGTGCTGATGTTGGTGGTACTAAAATGAAAGATGTATCCAGAGTTCACATCTCTCTTTGTCCATCTGCCACCCACTGGCCTTTCTCTAGATGACTCTCGTATTTCCCTTTCATGTTGGCTGCTTAATTTACTTTAATTATTATGAACTCTACTCAATAGGTCAATGATTTACAAGTCAGCAGTGGCTCTGCCTTGTTGACTCCTTCTATAAAGTATTCCTTTAGGAAGAATGTCTGTTTAAAAACATACTAAACACAATTCAAAATGTCATTTTTATATTATTTTACAATGCCTTAGATTCACACTACTTGAACATTTTGTCACATTACAAACCACAAGCTTGAATGTATTTTATTGGAATTTTATGTGATAGGTCAACAAAAGGTAGCACATAATTGTGTAGCAGAAGGAAAATCATTCTTTTTTTAACAAAGAAAAATCTGAAGTGTGGTGTGCCTCTGTATTCAGCTTTCCTGAGTCAATACATTAAGCCACTTTCCACAAAAATTGCAGTTACAAGTTTTCTGAGGTGAGTGATCTATCTGCTTTTCACAGACAGATATGTGTGCACATTCTCTTTTACAAAACATCTTAAGTACAGTCAGACCTGTTGGACAGATTCTGTCTTTTTTGATGGCTTCCATTTGATACAACTGAATTTGGGTCTGGGCTTGACTGGGTCAGGGTTGCACTATATTTAGCACCATCCATCCTTCATCAACTCTAACCAGTTTCTTTGTACCTTACCAGAAAAGCATTTTACAGTAGTCACATACATAAAATATTTTTTTTTAATTATTTTATGTAAATTATTTTAAATTTACATAATCTGCACTTATAAAAACTGCTGAAACTACCTGCATGAAATAGTTCTACAGATTATTACAATAAATATATTGCTTAAATTCTAATATTTGATTTGATCAGTGTAGTTTACTGAGGCTTTTTTTTATATTGTTATTCAGTCCTAAGCTTCCATTTCGTTATAATTTTCCCAACAGTTTCGATGTTAATATCTTTAAATTCTTTAAATGGACCAAAAGCAGATCTGCAGATGCAAAAGCAAACGGTGACTTTTACTCACATAAATAACCATCAATCACCTACTTAGCCTTATTTAAGGTTCCAATAAAAGCCAAAACAAGACCCTTTTGTACAAATCAACAAAGCTGCTGTTTTGTATAACATTTTCCATTTTGACTGACTCGGATTTCCTGGAAATTATTTATTTTCTGAGAAGAAACAGAGAGAAAGAAAATATATGAGAAAACTGAATCCACATAAGCTGAAAGTGGAAAATCATCATAATCAACAGAAATAAAAGCTTTAAAACATCAGTATGTGTGTAATTAATCTATATAATGTGTTTCACTTATGCCCCTTTCCCACTGGCTCTACTTTGGCGGCTCCGCTCTACTCCGAAGTTACCGCGTTTCCACAGTCCCTGGAAGACCTGGTTCAGGGGAAACACATCCTGCCGCTGGCAGATTTCAGACACACCACCAGAAGTGCTATGCCACGTGTTGTTTCATAACATGCGACCGAAAGAGTTGTCAGTCATTGTTACAGACAAAAGAAGAAGATAGAGCTGGGCTCTTGCTGGGTTTTTTTGTTTTTTTTTAGCCTGAGGATTTTTCTGATTCTATGAAGAGGCGCAGTGTTGTGGAGGACCGAAACTGACATAATTAAAAATAAAAGCAGAAATATATATACATGTTTTTCCTTTTCCTTAGACGTGCGTATATATTTTGTTTCACCTTTTCCTTTTACAAGCATTTGTTCTTTTTACATTTCCTCATCTCCTCTTTTTACTTTAACGTATGCATTTCTGCCTCATTATGCAAATGAGGAGGGGTGCTTTCTTGGTCCAGCTCCTCTACTATTGGTCAATAAACAGGAAGCAGCAGGATCATTGTGCATGCCTGCATCTTTGGCTTCAGTTTAGCAACCGAAGTATAGTTATGGAGGGAGCGGAAAGACGGTCTGTGTCAGAGTTGTTAAGGGAAGCTGCAAGTAGACTGGGCAAGTTGGAAGGCAGTAAGTTTTCAGCTGACCAATAGTAGAGGAGCTGGACCAAGAAGGCAGCCCTCCTCATTTGCATATTGAGGCAGAAATGCATGGTAAAATAAAAAGAGATTAGGAAATGTCAAAGGAACAAACACTTGTATAAGGAAAAGGCAAAACTAAATGTACACACTTCTCAAAGAAAATCTATGTATAAGGAAAAGGAAATATACACATTTCTTGACAAAAACATATGCATATGAAAAGGACTAACTATATATATATATATATATATATATATATATATATATATATATATATATATATATCTGCTTTTATTTGTAAAAGCAATTTAGGTCCTTCATACAGTGTGAGGAATGCTACTGACGCTGTTAATGTGGTGAGCAGGACAGCCTCCAAGTTGTGGGATGTCACGGCGTCCGCCTTCACTGACTTCTAGTGAGTGCTTACCTTCAGGATGTCCAGAGAGACCTTCACCTTTCTGGAGCAGGAAACACATGTGCCAAATGCTCTGATGGCACATTGTTAATTTAAGAAAATGTGGCTGATATTCCTTTAATGAAGTGCGCCAAGAATCAGTTTACTGTTTGTTTGAAATTACTAAACATGTTTATTATTCACCTGATGTTCAGGTTATACTGAAAAATGATTAAAGCTGAGTTCCTTCTATTCTGTGTAGTTCTAGTTTTGTTCAAATCTCTCGTTTTCACATATCTCAGATTTTCTAACAAATGATTGGGGGCTTAATACAGCTTAAACTCATAATCTTCATAGAACAAGGACAACAAAACACAATCCAGTAATGGTTGAATGTTTTGGACAGTCAGTGGATAGGATTATGTAGTGCAAAGTAGAAATTGATAAATATGACTTGTACTTTGGGTTCTTATTAATAGCAACCCTAACAGTCATTTCAAAATGTTTGGTGTGGATGTGTTCACTTTTTGATGCCTTCAGTGGAAATTCACAATGTGAAAGTGTCAATAAAATCCTTTAAACCATTAAGTTACCATGTCATGTGTAATAGAGAGAAAACCCAATAAAAATAACAGACAACTAGTAAAAATTTGCATCAAATTATTTCCACTCTGTCTTAAGTTCCTCACATTTTGGGATGGTCTGTGTTTCAGTGTAGTACCTTTGCAGGAGAGGATTTTATTAGGACCATGACACCATGGAAACTACAACACATGTATAAAATGATGTGGAGTGGGTATAAGGAAAGAGATCTCTTAGTTTGAGAGCACAACAGCGTTTATTTTTCCTTTCATGTTTGCCTCAACTCTTCTCTGCGGAGGTCTGCCATCTATCTGCTGATGGCTGCTTCCTCCTGAAGAAGATTCATCGAGGATCTCTGGTGCCGCTCATGATGCCACCGGTTCTCCTCCTCATCGTTCACCATCATGTCAGCCACACCCTTCCTTCTTCTTTTACCTGGAAAGAATAATCAAATGAATGTTATAGCACATGAAGACCTAAAACAGAAATACTAATGTGGACTGGTTATATACACACAAAGAATTACTTAAAATAACATACATATATGTTATATGCACACAAACAAATGATTTTTGTTTTATCATTGACAGACATACACAGAAAGTTTCAGCTGTGGAGTAATGTATAAATAACGCACTCTGATCATTATGATTGTGCAACTAAGATAATTTAAGACTTGCACAAAAATCTGGATGTATATTTGAGCATTAAAAAAATAACACACTCCATATTTTCCAAGAATGTATGGAGCCAACCACAAAATATAGTCTAAACCAGACAGACATAGCTGCACACTGCTTACCTGAACGTTGCTGGATTCCAACGCGGTGTTACAAGGCTTGCATTTCTCTCCGCTTCGTCGACAAAAACTTCTCATTCCTCGTTGCTCCATCAAGCTGCCGCTAAATATTGCAGTCTTCTATGTCTCACACACATACGGGCACAGAGCAGACTGTACCTCATTGTAGCACCGCTTGCTTGTAGCTTGGGATGATCCCATCACTTCCGTGTTGTAGTGAGTTTGGAAAATGGCAACGGGTGTTTTTTTCTCTCTCTTTGCTTCTGAAGCTGACCACGCCCACAGCCAATCAGTGAACAGCAGCATGATTACGTCACAAAAAGCACTGACTCAGCCGTGACCAAACCTTCTCCGGAAAAGCAGGTACCAGGCTGGAAAAAACAGCAGTGGAAATGTTCGCAAAGCGGGCCGAGTAGAGTCGAGATGGGTCTAGTAGAGCTCATGGAAAAGGGGCATTAGTGAATTGGGTTGCTGAAATAAATATAACAGCAATATTCTAATTTATTGAATCGGTCGGTCATTTTCAGAGCAATGTAGAATGATATCTGCACCAAAAAAGTATGTTAGCAGCAAAAACCTTTAGTTCAGACCTTAAGTTCATCTTCAAATCATGCTGCAGAAACTTAGCAGCCACCTGCATGCTGCAAAAAGCTTTGCCCTGGTAAAGTGCCACTCCAACTTTAGCTCCAGAGTAAGAGAGGACACGTTTAGCATATACCTGCATGACGTTGTAGAATATGACAATGCCCCTGTTTTTTGTTGTTTTCAGTTAAAGAAGAACTGTGTGGTTGCATCCACATGTAAACAGAGTTCATGATACCTGAAAACAATTATTCTAAATAACTTCAGCCAGATTCTGAAAGTATAGGTTCTGTGTAGACAGAACAGGCAGTGATATCAAATTTTGTGCTATCATCTCAGTACTTTGAAGTCACAATACAAACTGCCATGCCCCTGACAGCACTTGAACTCCATTTTGATTACAGAGATGTTGTTGTTAACTGCGCTTTATGAAAACAGTTCTTTAAACTACAAAAGGAAAAGGCTTCAATTTACTTGTGCATCTCAATAAATTGGAATGTTATTGAAAAGTTCGTTTATTTCAGTAACTCAGTTCACGAAGTGAAACACATTACATAGATTAATTACACAAGACTGATGTTTTCAAGCTTTTCTTTCTGTTAATTATGATGATTTTCCACCTAAAGCTAATGAAAACAGCATTTAATTTCATAGATTAGAATACTACATCAAACCAAAAAAAAATAAATAAAAAAAAAAAAAAAATACTTTTAATACGGAAATATGGTCTTAATGAAAAGTATGTTTAATAACTGCTTAAAGGTTGTTACTTTCAAAAGGTACTTTTAATCTGACAAATGAGCCTCCTGTTTCCTGATATGTACCTGCAGAATATTCTTGTAAAATCCTGAAAAGCAGCTAAAGCTTTTATCTTTTTATTCTGTTTGTTAGAAGACTGGGTTCTCTGCCTGCATGTGAAATTGATATTTCTTTGGGCATATTTTCATGGCATATTTGTATATAATTTGTATGTAATTTAGTGCTTCACAGGTCTGGAATATGTTAGCTAGTTAGTTAACAGTTTCCAATCACTGTCACTAAGTCTTTTTACAGCTGAAACTTTCTGTGTCTGTATGAGTCTATGCACAGTGTTTCAAATGTTTATACAATTAAAACAACGGCCTCGTATGTTTCACACACATACGGGCAAACTGATGAAGCTATGTGCATGATCTGAATAATTATAATTCTGAGACGACACACAGAGGTAGAACTGCTCCTAAAATAGCAGAAATAGCACCTCTGTCCTGATCCAATTTGCACACATTTAAACCATACACTGTGCATGTATTTAGGGGAGAGTCTGCTCATATTTATGTACTATACATTTATGAAAGTTACAAGGGTAAATTACATCACATTCACAAAAAACAGAACTGTTTGCATTATTCAGATTGTTTTGCATGTAGAGGTTAATAGGAACAATGCAAAAATAAATTCTGTAAGAACATCCAATGAGTAACTTAGGTTAGACACACAGATGAATCTTTGTTCCTGTCTTTGGTTTTTGAAGGTGAGATAAGGGACTGATAGTTGAAGGGCTTGGGTGGGAGCACTAGAGACAAACAAGCGGGAGGAGGTGAGCGACCAGTCATCAGCCATAAAACAGAAAACAAATACCTTTTTTTAATTTCTTAGTTAAAATAGACACCTTGTAGCATATTTACAATTTGATAAATGTGTACCTTGACTTTTTGCTTTTTGTTATTGAACAAATCAATTAAAAGATGTATCATCCCATTTAGTAATAATAGTGTTATTCAAATACTGAGATGTTATTTACGCTTTAGTCAGGTCCTGTTGTATTAACGTTGTTTTATTTTTTTTCTGTCTCTTTCATCATTTCTGAGTCTGTTTTATGAGTGACTTAAAGGAAGAATAGTGTAATCTAATTTAAAATAAGGGGCTAATTTCTCCCATCCGCTGGACTTTATGGGTGTGTTTGCTCCTCTAAGTATTTAGTACAGTCTGATTTGTGGATCAGTTTTGGAAATAATGCAAATAATAAGAGCAAAACATCTGCATAATATAACAAGATATTGCACTGCTTTGTGAATTCTCTCTATGCTGTAAAAAGGCTGAGTTCAGATCTTCTGAGAAACCAGGGTTGATAATGTATCATTACATACAGCAGTGGACAGATGCCTGAAAAATCAATAGAACTTTATGGTTAAGTGATGAAAACAGAAAAAACACCCACTATGACTTCACCCAGTGGCTGAGTTTTGAAAAACGTTTGTTCAAAAAGATGACACCAGACCAGTGCTTCATATTTTTATACACATCCTGGTGGTCCTCAAAGTCCCAAATAAAATCATAAGAATGCAAACCAGTAAAAACACTGTATGTTGCACCTGTCTGGATACTGTCTGAAGCTGTCTGTTTTCACTTGTCCCTGAATCATTGTCTTGACAGGCAAGAAGCACTTCAGGCTTTCGACACTTGAGTCAAGCTTTCCTACAAGACCCGGAAGCTTCAGGAGGTTCAAGAATGACCACATATATTAGAGGTTGTACAATATTACCTGTATGTCAACTGTATGTCAGAGTTTGATGGTTTTAACAGTAACTCATATTCTATAATTCAGTTTGGCTCTGAAAAACAAAAGTAATATTTAAAGTATTTAAATATGTCTGATATTAAGGAGCCAAAGAAGTAAATTTCCAAGTATAAATGCAGAACACTGAATAATTTTATGTTTGAAAGCAGCTTGGCAAAAAAAAAAATAAATAAATAAATAAATAAAAAAAAAAATATATATATATATATATATATATATATATATATATATACATATATATATATATATATATATATATATATATATATATATATAGATATATAGATAGATAGATAGATAGATAGATAGATAGATAGATATACATTACTGATCTTTCCTGCGTTTCCAGAGGAACCAATATAGCCCTTTGATCTTTTTTGCCTTCTGTCTCATTAAGTAAAATCACACTTTCTGTTGTTCATTATAATGAGAATTCAGCTAAAATAACCTCACAGTTTTAGCTTTATTTTTCAAGGGAAAAGACGAGTCTTTAGCACAACAACAACAATAATAACAACGATAATAATAGGTGTCTTAAACGCTTTTCACTTGCCAATAAGCTTTCTTACTGGAGAATGATGGACTTCAAATTGTTTGGAAATGACCACATAACCTTTCCCAGATTAATAGGGAGCTTCAGTTGTTTCTCTAAGATCACCGCTTACGTCTTTCCTTTAGTGGCGTACACACACACACACACACACACACACACACACACACACACACACACACACACACACACACAAAAATACACACATGCTCCAAAGCATAACTTTTATAAAGGTGGTCACACCGTTTTTCAGATACAACTTCTCCATTTTGGCTTCATTTTTATCTATGGCTTCGCTCTAAAATACATTAAAGAGCTGATGTCATTGTATCAACCTTTCAGACCACTCAGGTCTTCTGGTTCTAGTCTGCTCTGCATCCCCAGAACCAAAACTAAACCACAAATCTGGAACAAACTCCCAGAAAACTGCAAAACAGCCGACACACTGAGTTCCTTTAAATCAAAGCTAAAAACCCATTTGTTTAGAGTGAAACATTGATCAATATGTTTGATATATATTTGCTTGATGATTTTGATACTTTTAATGCATATTTGCTCTATGATTTTATGATGTAAAGCACTTTGAATTGCCTTGCTGCTGAAATGTGCTATACAAATAAACTTAACTAAACTATTAATTGACAGCAGTGTTATCAGGTATGTATAGTAGATGTTAGATTTAAATAATTTTAGAACCTGCAAATACCAAGAGATTTTATTGTGTGTGATGTATCAAACCTGAGAACTGATACTAAATATTTTACAAGTCTTAAGTCACTGATTGTTGCTGTTTATAGTAGTAGCAGTTGTGATGACATGGCCGTATCATCATCCCAACTTTCTAATTTTGGTTAGACAGTGGTAGGAGTTCTTCCCGCAATCGGTGGGTTGCTGGTTCGATCCCTGCTCTGTTCAACTCTGTCGTTGTGTCCTTGGGCAAGACACTTCACCTGCCTTGCCGGCTGGTGGTTATCAGAGGGCCTCGTGGCACCAGTGCATGGTAGCCTCACCCCTGCCAGACTACCCCAGGGCAGCTGTGGCTATTATCCAGTAGCTTGCCACCATCAGCATGTGCATGAATGGGTGAATGTAGTGTGAAGCGCTTTGGGGTCCTCTGGACTTGATAAAGCGCTATACAAGTACAGGTCATTTATCATTTAAATCCCAAAGGTTGTGTTGAAGTAGATTGTGTCAAAAAAAAGTACTGCAGCATACATTGTGTATGCCACAATCTTCGCTTTTCAATTCGGGTTGTAAATATGATTACAACAAAGAAACATTTGAGTTTTCAAAGTGATGAAAATATTTGCAAACTTCAGAAATGAGAAAGTTAAGATTAAATTAACAAATGTGCTTTGTATGACATAATTCATATACAGATGTACACTTTACATGAAACTAAATGAATAAGGCTGGAATTATCACAGTACAGTACTGTATTGTGATATGCCTAAGTGCCTAGTAATGTGATCTAGATGTATTAAAATCATAATCCATAAAGATTTTATTTCTTTAGCAATATTTGCTTATATTGTGGTTAGAATTGAAATCAGAATAACAAAAGAAAATTACAGGAAGTTTTTATACCGATCACAATGGAAACTGGTTTCTGTTGAGATCACAGCTGTGCCTCAATTTAAAGGCTGTGTGTGTTTTGGAGTAACTTTTAATTGGTTATTTTACTTTACTAACATGAAGGAAATTAAAAGGAACAGAATGAGTGAGTCCAGTCAGAGAAGATAACAACCAATGAGCAAGAGGAACCAAAAGAGCTTTGGGAGCTTTTGATGTCCTGCTTTCATGCTGGGAGAGAACACAATGGAGGAAAAACTGTCTATCTTCCGACCTAAAGAGGTCCCACTGTAACCTTTGATGAAGCTCATTACACTCAAATTGAACTGTGAAGCTGAAAGTCTTTAACATTACTGTCTCAAGCATCTGCACAGAAAACAGTAGGCAAAGCAAAAACATTGTAACCAAAAAAACATTGACTTGTTTGTTCATTTTAATGATGGCGGGTTTCTTTGAAGGTCTCTGTGAAGCACAGATGGTTCGATGAACTGCAGGGCTTTCACATGGAGAAAAGCACAAACTAAGACACACCATCACACATTTAATCCCTACAGATTTTTGTAAACAAAGAAGTGAAGAGCCAGCAAGATAATAACACCTACTTGCAGAAAATATATAAAAAGATTTAGATTACAACAAAAATAGTGTAAAACCAAGTAAAAGTAACACCGCAAACAGAGTGAGAGCAACATACAGCATGCTACTAAAGTGACTGGAATCAAACAATTTCACCTTGGTTGGTCCTGACATGTAAAACTGCATATTTTATGATTAATAAATATAACACAACTGCTACCAGGTTGCTAACAGTCTTCAATGTTACTGAGTGAAAAAGACTCAAAGTTAAGTATTTTCAGTATCAATAAAGTGTCTAAAATGAAATCAAAGAAGATGCTGTTTGAAAGTAAAGTTTTTTTCGGCAAAATGTTGAGACGTTTGTGGCTTATTTAGTCTTTGAGGGAGGGTAAGACTTTCTGTAGATAACAGGAAGACTGAACAGAGTACTGCAAAGTTGCTTTGTTTTTTTCCTTTTGAGCTTTCAACCTCTGTCTGTCAAGGAACATGCTAATTGGAAATGTTGTCAATCTAATGAAAATCTCAGAGTTCTCCGTGGAAAACACACAGAGCTGTTGTGTTATACTAGCTGCTCTGCACTGACTACAGTAACAATGCTAATTGCTAACAAAGATCCTAAAGAGTTTAAAATGTCAGTTCTGTAATTATTTTTGTTTTAAAATTTTACAGCAGGTGCTCATATATGATGTTAAGTCACTACTACTCCTAATATTAACAAAAAAAACCAAGACCACTCACTGCAGGCAGATTAAACATAAAAAATAAGTCCAAATCAAAATTTCGATTTTAGATAAAGCTACACGAGTTATATCAACATTTTAGTTCAAAAATAAAAATAGGAAATCACACTAAACCTTTACAACCTTTGATACAGATATTTGAAGGTGAAATTAAAAAAAAAACACACACATTTGCACCTAAATGTCAAATTTTAGAAGCCCATGATGAGTGTTTCCTCCCTTGAGCTTTTCAATTCCACTCTCCTTGGGCTCTAATTCCCATACAGTGTGATTACTCAGTATTGAATTTTTTAAAATGCCTGTAATTTTCCAGTTTTTCCAATTTCTTTGCACTACCTTCTAGCTTATTGATTCAATCACACACAAGATTGCACAGAACCACACAAGTGAGCAAACACGCTTGTGTACACTGGGACATTGTAATGATTTCAAAGTAATGATTAGAGGTTAGCATGGTATTTCAGTATCTGGGCTTCACATCTAAGCAGCACAAACCCCAGTAGACCTATCTCAGCCTGTCCTCCATCACACAAGACACATAAATGCACCAGGAGACAGACAAAACATAGAGCTCTACTTTTTTAAGGAATCTGACTTTTATTTTTAAAAATCAGTTTACGCACATCTGAAACAAGAAACAACAGCCCATAGTAACTAATGCTAAAATATCAGTACATGTGAGTAATCCAAAATAGTACCAGTTACTGGAGCACACCTAAAAGCAGAAATGGATCTCAACTCTCCATTCTCTCTCTTTCAACCCACTCATCTCCCAGCTCAGTTGTTGCTGCCAAATATTAACCAGCTTCAGTTATGCTGACCTTGATCCATAAACATCAGTGAAGCTCCACATTTCAAAAATAGAGCTGATGGAATCCTGGATATATCAGATTTTACATTGCAGAGATATTTGGTCCTTTCACCACCAACCATGGAAATTTTTTTTTCCACAAGATACAGACACTGAAAAAAAAAAAACACCCAACCAGGAGCTAAAAAGATGGAAATGAAGTCAGGGTCTGAATCTGCATATTACTTCACAACAGTTTCCTCAACTTGTGAGTTTAAGTGTAATTTTATATCAACTATTCTAATGTGTTTTAACAAATAATTGTCCTTCTATTATACTAAGGGATTCTCAAACTACTAGACATGTCAATGAACACGTAGGTCACAGAGTTCGACTATGATTTACAAGTTAAGAAACATGGATTTCTCCATAGGGAGGGTAATTTTTTCAATTAGTTTGAATAATCATGAATACTTGAAAGAAAAACTAAAGTACTATATACTTTTTTGGTCAGATTCTGCAAAATCAAGTCATAAAACCAACAACTGCAGCTAAAAATTTATTAGCTTCCCTTTAAAAGTGTGACACGTCTTACGTTTGTTAAGAAACCAATCAAGTAATGTCCTGGATCGAATGATTGCTCAGTCACGCCCTCCCCTCACTACCATTAAAGATCAAGAGAATCATTTTAGTTAATATGGACAGGAAGCACGGAAACTATAATTATCATCAGTCTTAGCGAGATAACAGGTTTGATGCTCCAGGGAATTAACTAGCATCAGTTCCCCATAATTCCTACAAAACTTCAAACCTCTGTTTGAAAAGGGATCAAAGTAAGAAACACTAAATTTAAACCCAGCTCTGGCCATTTTAATTAATTTCCATTTAGGTGAAGTAAAGCTAGAAGAAAGCTAAGAGTTAACCAGACAGCCTATTTAACAGTCACTAGGAGGTTATATGGATAATTTGGATGGATGGATGGGTGGCTGGAAATGAGGATGTTAGAGTCCCTAAAAACAAACTGGCTTAACGAACTAACAAATGGTTCTTCTAAACTTCTCAACTCGGCATACCTCCTAATCCTATCCAAAGCCTTTACACCCTCCTATGTGAGGTGAAGTCTTTCCTGTCCCATTTCCCTCCCAGCACCCGGGTCATTGATTGATCTTTAGGGAACAAGTCGAGGGGGTCTCTGTATCCTCGAACTATCTTACCGGTGGCTGCTGAGAGTTGAGCGCCCCCCTCTTGGTGGAACCCCCTCTGGAGCTGAGCCTCTTCCATGACTCTGAGAAACGCCCTCTGGCGGTGGAACGCCCCGGCCCGGATGCTCCGGACGCAACAGATAAATCATCCCGGGTGGAAAATGCCCGCTCCCTCCTTAACTCCCTCCGCTCTGACCACTTCTTCTTGGATGCCATTGGTGTTAAAATTCAACCAAGGTATGTGGAAAGTAGAGCAGCCACGGTTATATGAGGAGGCTTATCTTCAATCAGACCGGTGCCACAGGTGGCATCCCTGTTGAAGTCTCAAATACTTGTAAACACTCTGTCACCCCTTTGTTTAGTCCTCCTTTTCACTTAAAAAAATATGAAAGTCCAGTCTTCTTAGTTCCTTCTATCTCCTACTTTTATCCTGTTTTTCCACAGATCTTCACCAGCTCAGGTCCATTCCTGCAATCTTCATCTTCCTCGTTGCAACCTTCCTCCGAGGGGAACAGGAGTCAGAGCGTAAGGTGGCAAAGCAGAAGGTCCTCCCTGCTCCCTGTTGCATGTGGTGTTACTGTGGCTCAGCCGTTGATGTTGTTTTCTCTCCTTGCAGAGAGGGAGAGAGAGAAAAATAGGGAAACATGGCAAAGCAAAGAGGGAGGGAGGGAGACAGGAGCAGGGGTGCGATATTTAGATCCGGGTGAAAAGGGGCTTCAAGAAAGAAAAGGAGAAAAGGTGAGGAATCGAAGCACAGGTTAAAAAAAAAAGCAGGCTACAGGTGGAGAGAGGAAAAGAGAACAAAGAGAAGCATAAGAGTCTTTGGAGTGCAGAGCTCCTGTTGAATTTGATGTAGAGATGGTCTAAGATGACCGAGATACAGAAACACCTCAATCAGCAAGTCACTCTCTGTCTGTGAACACTGTGCTCTGAATACCCACTCCCTCTGAATCTCCATCTCCTCCCTCTCCTGCTCTCTGAGCTTTCATTCACCATGTCACTCTCTCCTCCTCCTTTTCCACCCAGGATTCCTCTTTTTCATGCGTTACAGTTCACCAGTTAACCCACCAAACCCTCAGTTTCTCTCCCACAACCAGATCAGATCGCAAATAAAAACTCCAGGTTGTCATCTCTTCTCTTGCCTCTTCCTCTCTTCTCCCTCTCACTCAAAATCTTCAGATGTGTCAAAAACTATGTCATGCTGAGGGATTGTGGAGTTGTCAGGGAAAGGGTGAGAATTTCAGTAATGTCTTCACATGAATTCACTAGTATATTACCATAAGACTACAAAAATGTGACTAAAGACAAGATGGAAACTGAATTAAAAACAGCACAAGATGAACGAGATGCAATGAGAGCTGGACATAGAGGCAACAAGTAAGATAATGGAATGGGAGACGGTGTATGGAGAGGTGACAGTGCCTGAACACTTGGGACATTGTTGCCGTTGCTCAAAGCAACCACTCACCACCTGGGAGTACGTGGCAGTGTGTATTTGTGTTTGTGAGTATGGCTTGACTGGGAAAGTGAGAGACAGTGAAAAAGCAAGACAGAGATCCCCTGAAGAATGAGAGGAGGGAGAGTGGGACGAGGGAACAAGTGACAGTTGGAGCACAGATGAAGGAGAGACACGTAGAAACAGCCAGCGGGAGCTGAAGCACATAAACACCCGCTCTAATCAAACAAAGACAGCCTCCAGGTGTTATTGTCTGTTGTTTTGAACAAGTAGAAGTCAAATAATCATTGTTTTGGTCATATTTCCACATTTGATCTTAAAAGGTACAAAGGTAATAACAAGAAAATGTCAGAGATATTTCAGAACCATGCTTAACAAGGAGAAAGATTTGACAGAAAATAATTTAGACATACAGTGGTTAATATGAACCTCCACCCACCCCTGGTGGTTTTTCAGCTATTGATTAAACAATGCTCTGTGAGATGTTCAAAGCTTGGGTTATCATCATTAACCCTAGCTTTGTTTGAAACAGTCTACCCACACAACAATTATAACTCAATCAAACTTATGTAACATATACACTATATTACCAAAATAATTCACTCACCCACCAAAACCTGGTGGGTGAGTGAAACTTCTGCAGAGTCACACCTCCAAACTTCATGTGGCCTTCAGATTAGCTCAAGAAGTGCTTATCGAGAGCTTCATAGAATAGATTCCCATTGCTGAGCAGCTGCATCCAAGCCTTACATCACCAGGTAGAGAGCAAATCAGTGAAAACATGTTCTTTGGAGTGACAAATACTGTTTCTCTGTATAGCAATCTGAGTTCTCCTAACAGTTGCCAGGACAACTGCACAGCCCTGAATACATTGTGTCAAGTGAAAAGTTGGGTGCAGAGGAGAACATAATGTGGGCCAGTTTTTCTCCGCCCTTTTGTTCCAGTAAATGAAACTCTTAATGCTTCAACATGACAAGACATTTTGGACAACTTCAAGCTCCAAGCTTTGCATTGAAATAATTTGGTAATGGCCTGTTTCTTGTTCAAACATGATTACATACCAGTGCACAAATAATATCCAAAAGCACCTCCCTGCACACCATCCTCCTGGCCTCAACCTGATAGAATACCCTTGGGATAAATTAGAGTAGGAATGTCCAACTCCATTCCTTGAGTGCTACTATGCTGTAACTTTTAGATGCATCCCTTCACCAACACACCTGAATCAAATGGCTGATTTCCCTCTTCAGTGTATTATTCAGCTCTGTAAAGGCCTGGTAATTAGCCATTCATTTAATTTAGGTGATAGAGCAGAGATGCATCTAAAAGCTGGGCATGCCTCAACTAAACTGTAGACTGCAAATAAGGCCTTCTTATCCAATATCAGTGTCTGACCACACAAATTCACTTCTGAAACGATAGTCAACAATTTCCATCAACGCACTCCTAAACGTTGTAAATAGTTTTCTAGCGCTTGTAATCGGTGGAACTTTGGTTTTGTGTTTTGATTTATTTTTAGAGCTATCACTCTTGGCTTTCTATATTCAGTTCATCCCTTGGTTTTAAGATTCCTCATGTAGTAAATTTGAATGTTTTATATGTTTTGTTTCCATGGTTCAGTCATATGTTCATTAACTCACCTGTCTTGCATTTGAACACTGTTTTGTTGTTTTCTCATGGTCCTATCATGATTTCTTGTTTTGGATTTTCCCAAGTCTTTGATTTTAATCTTTTTTTAGTAGAAACTGTTTATTTTCACCTGCTTGCCTCCTACCACCTCACTTCATTTGTGTCCTCCACTTTATTTCATGTGACATTCCCAAAAGAGTTGATGCTGCAAAAGGTGGCCCAGCATCATGGTAAACCCTATGGTTTAAGAATAGGATGTCACTTGAGTTAATTTGTGTATGAATGCAGACATGCAAAAAACTTTTGCCAATTTAGTGCAGTTCAATCTCTATTAAAAATGTCAGTTTTTTCATTTTTGCTATTTCATTGTAAATTTTGATTTAACTGAATAAATTACAAACAAACATTACAAACAATCAAACCTTACAACAAACCAACTTTCCCATTTCATGCGTGTGTCTTAAAGACGTCATAGTAGGTATTAGTCTACAGAATGGATTATTTTTAAATGCAGCTAACACCTTCAAACTACAGCTCTTCGTGTTCATGTCAATATTTTTATTTCATATTTGTTATTAAGTGGGGAGTATTTGTATAGTGTAGGTTTACAGAAAAACCCTTGATGTGTTTTCTGATCACACTGCATAGGTTTCTAAATAATTCGAGAATGAAAAGCACATGGATATGGTTTATGAAAAGGACTGAGGACTGACTGGAATGGACAGATATTGTTTTCTAGTACCCACTATACATCTTGCTGAGATCCACAAAACAACTGTTGCATCCTACTGCACTTCCAAGAATGATGGCATGTAGACAGACTGACGATGGGTCCACTCACATCAAACTGAACTCCCTTGGAGCTGTAAAGCTCCCTCTGTATAGTTGTATTCCCCAAGGATCATGGGAAAAGTATGTTAAACTGGATGAAACTGCTTTAGAATCCACACCAGAATCTGTCCAATGTTGTTCACCCAGTATAGCATTAACTAAAGTCAACTTGAAACACTGTTCTTTATGGCAGCCATCCTTGCTTATTATTCTGTCTACAGTCTGTTTTTCTGGCCCCTGTAACACTGAGTGACCCAGATGCAGAAGCAGAAATTTTGGGATCTCTTTAGCAAACTTCACAGTACTGATCATGCTGTCTTTTATATAGAACAATTGCACAATTTAAAGGATAACCTGCATTAAGGCATTTGCTTTAATCTTATCCAAAACACAATCCCTGACAGGTCTGGTCCGTTCACTGATCTTCACAATACTGTTTGTTTACTAGTGTTCCAAACTAACCATTCAGGATTTTACAGAACAGCTCAATTTATAGTGAAATCAAAGTACACACAGGTGGTTTAATTAGCAGACTTCTGAAAGCAGCTGGTTGCACTGTATTTTCTTTAAGGATATCAGAATAAAGAGGGATAAAAACAAATGCTCACCACACTTTTCAGATTTTTATTTCCATATCAATTTTGAATTTTGAATCCTTTCCCATCCACCCTACAATTATTCCATATTAGGCATAATTGGTCTGTCCCACACAATCTCAATAAAAAACACAAAGTTTGTGGTTTTAATATGACAACATGGGAAAACATCTAAGGGGAAGGAGTACTTTTTCAAGACACTTGACAAATTTTTTGGAGAATTTATGTAAAAATGACCTCTTTATCAGTTTACATAGACAGCAAACATTAAATGTCTCCCAGTATTTCAACAGTCATAACTTATAGTTTAACATGAACTGCTGAAGACAAGACTTTAAATCGTGAAAGGTTACTGAATTTCCTTAGACATTATCAATGACATCTAAGGATGCTACATGCTCTCACTTCAAATGTCGTGTTTTCATACTCTTCTGCAGCATGTTGCACCACCAGGAGTCAAGCTGCTATCCAGCTCCAAAACCCTTTGCTTGAGTCATTCAGCTTTACAACTTCATTAAAATGTAAAACCAAAAAAGCATTAGCACAACTAATTAATTATTTTCTGACTGTTGAAGAATTGTTTAATTTGTAATTGCTTAATTATGTGCCTTTCTTGGTCTGTAACTCTCATCCCATAAATAAGCAACAGCTAACTGAATTTAGAGTTCAGTTTTAGCAATTGATTTTAGACTAAAATAATGGAGTTACAAAGTCCTGAGGCCAGAAAACATTTTAGCTCAGAAGCATACAGATTGTCGTTGATCGAATAGTAGTAACGGTATTTTATTTTTAAATTAAACAAACAAACAAGCAAAAAACAGTTATAACAGATGCTTATAACTGGCTCATATGTTAGAAGAATAGTGCTTTGGTTTTCTTCTGCATACAAAAACAAGTTTGCCATAGCAAGGAGATGCAGCTTTGCACAAATGGTAGATTGAAAAAATAAACCTAAATTTTAATTTTCATAAGCAGTGGCAAAAAAATTTTTGCCTCTACTTACAGCACTAACTCTTCAAAAGGATTATTATAATCTTCCTTTGCAATATATAGTAACATAACACTGGCGTCTCCGGTTTGCTACACCAGCATTGTGCCGCTCCCAAACCTGTTATTTTCTTCTCAGTGTTTATCGTCTTTCACTCAGAATTGTCTGTGGAGGTGATAGCGAGTAACCTAGTGCTCAATAATATTTGTTATAAGACTTATTTTGCAGGTTTTTTTTAGCCCTATTCTCCATTCTACTGAATGAATCATGACAGAATCTGACAATTTTTGAATATTAGTTTGAGATCCTTAGTTGGTGTATTTCAGTATAACACTGTTGTTTAAAACTGAAGGGAACTCCTTTTTTTAAACTTAGACAAAGAGTATAGTGAGTCTACAAAAAGGAGAGGCAAAAATATTTCAACTATTTTAGAACTGACTTTACTGAACTAAAGGTATGACATCCCAAATCTTGTTCAGGCAGCGAAATGGACAAGGCTTACTACTTACAAAGAGACAGAAACAACACGGGAGAGGGAAGAAATGAATAAAAGGTGGATGGGAACCAGCTAAGTGACAAAAACAGGCATTACCTTAAATATGTCTTTCATGCTCGAAAGACCTCTGATGTGTCTGAATTAAAACAATTTTGCAAAGAAAAGTGGGACAAAGATCCTCTGCAGCTAATTTTTTACTAATTTTATTTATCTGATTTTTATATTTCCTACAGCTACCTCATAAGAGGTAATTTTATATGAATATATTTATATGAATTTAGTAGTTTTTCTTTGCTTTATTAGACTGTTATAGCAGGAACAGAAACATGCTTTCATTTTGTTTTATTTTTGTGTCTTAAAATAGAGCAGTAAAAAATATGTCTCAGTAAAATGTAATTTTACATTTTACTGTGTCTCAGTAAAATGTAATTTCATCATCAATAGTCATGCCTCAGTCTTGCCAACAGATGTAGAGTCTTTGATATTTGACAGGAGCTGACAGAAGTTTTATTTCTTACACTCCATCCCTGCAGTCAAAGGCACGTAGACATCTAGCAAACTCAGTTCAAATGTCTGCCTGCTGTAAGTGTGATGTGTAGTTTCATCTTACTCAGGTAACTAGAAAATGAAAAATGCAACCTAAAAACTTCTTTAGAAATCTTGTATTTAAAGTTTTGACTGTATATGATCTGCGTTTGATCAAGCAAAAACCAGCTCAGCCGCTTATTTAATCAAAGTCCCACCTACGTAGTGTCTTGTGGTTCCCATGGTTACTAACCTGAAAACTAACATATTACATTACACGCTCTTCATCACAGCCCTTTAATGTACATAGCATTTTATGCACCCATGTTACATTTTGGACAGTTATGTGCTATAAAAACACTCCTCTCCTTATGCACTAATCATTTGCAGTCATATTTTTTTCCTATTTTCAATCTCTGTCATCTGCCAAGTTACTGGTAAATTTAATGCATGGTAGATTTTAGTAGACCAGGAATAGTGAAAATGGTAAAACAACAATAAACTGACAACTTCAGAGATGTGCTCACAGAACAGCTTAAATTGATTTAGCTGTGACAGAATGTCATTTTAATGTCCAAGGCCTAAATAAACAACATACAAAATCTACCATTTGAATAATTACCCAAACAATAACAAGGATCTATTTTTTTGTGTTGACATTTCCAAACCAAAGAGGATCTGTACACAAAAACATCTGTACATCTAAAATTTCAAAGATTAAAAACAACAACACACCAGAGGGAATTTGGTAGTATTATTATTATTCTAGCCATCTTTAAAAACACTGCAACTGTTGAAGAAGTTATTCCACTGCTTCAAATGCATTATTCATGTGCACACGCATGAGGCTCTTTTCTTTATTTGAGTATTTTAATTCCTCACACGTATTGTTTCTAAAACAATATATCAGTAGATGCCAGATTTTTTTTTACCAGATGGTGTGATGTTTGCACAAATAAAATTGTCAGTATTTAAATTAACCCAATGTTCACTCTACCAGTAAAATGTTCCTCGTGCAGCTGGAGAAAAAAGTATTTCCACACGGCTGAAAGCAGCAATAGACCTTTCCTAATGATGGCAATGAACAAGCCTAAGCACTAAGCTAACCAATTATGGTCTGAGAATTTGATTTTAGTGATTTGAGGTCAAATTTGTCAGGGTAACTTTTAATTTTGATGACTCTAATTTTTCCCTCCATAATTGTACAAAATAACAGCAACAGCATTGTTGAAATCTTCACTTTTTTTCACTTATGCTTAAATATTGTGAAGGTTGAGACTATTCAACAAAGACCCATACAATCCATTTTGATCAACATGACAAAAGCAATTGAAAATATAGGAGAAAGCAAAGACCTACACATTATCACTTGCATGATGTACAAAAGCATTTGCAATTTGCTCAAAGGAATCAGAAATTGCTTTCTTGATGTGCACAAGTGACACAATGATTTGAAGATTGAACAAGTAGTTTTGAAAATTTCAATTCTGTTCTGAGAAATGCACCACAGTGACTGAGAAAAACTGTCATGTAGAAAGTCAGGAAGGAGGGAAAGTTGAATGTATTTTAGTAATATTCTGTAGAAAACTCCTTGTTACTTGTTTAGAGTTAGTTACAAAGTATGGATGAAACATGATCCTCCGCTCAGATATCAGAAACAAAAATTAATAAATTACAATAGTAGCATGATATTATGATTCTACTAACATAAAAATCTAATTAAGAAAGTTTAACTTCACATGTTTAAATCTTATACACTTGTATGTTTTTACAAATGTTAAATAAATGTACCGCTTATGATAAGTATTTCAACTAATGAAGAAATTGTAATTCTTTTAAAAGGCCTGAGAGTTGGTGGGAATTCAAGAGCTCAAGGAATTTCATGTTCACCTGGAATCTCAAAGAAGTGGCTTAGTTTGCTTTTGCCTCAGGCCGGCTCTGAAGTGAGACCTATCAGCAAGCTGTGCCTGAGTACTAGACAGCAAAATGTTCACAACGTGTGCCAGCTCTGAGGCTGGACATCTGTGGGAACCATGTTTCCTTGTTGCAGACCCTTCAGAATATGGCTCCATGGCAGGATCAGATTAAGAGCTAACTGGATGATTTTGTTATGGGAAAACTAGTTGGCTCTGTATAGAAGAAGGTCCGTGCTAAAAGAGGCCAGGGAGCTAGAAGACACGGAACAGGATTACTGCTGCAAGCCTTATTTTCTTTGAGTCAAGCATTACAGAAGGCAGAGGGATCCTCCCGAAAAAATAGCTCAATGACTGGATCAAGCTGTCAGCCGGTTAATGTCTGGTGGCTGTTCAACTAAAATATTCAAAAAGATTGACATCTACTGGGTCCATGCTTTTTAAACCTTCAGGCTTTAGCTCCTAAATAAGCCATCTGTCACACACCCAAGCCAGCCATGGTTGACAGAAAATGTTGTATGTTACAGCAGGAAAAAGTTTAAAATAAAACATAAAAAACGACGTTGGTTTGCTCAACAGAGTGAGAACCAAACATAAAAGATATAAAAGTGGCAATGGGGAACAAAAATACTTACATTAAGGAAAGGAGCTAGCAAGGGAGCAAACACAGACTGAGACATTTAAAAAGTAACAGCAGGTATATTAACCAAAGGATGCTGACTGACTGACAGGCAAAGGGAAAAAAAAATCTTAATCCCCTAACTGCAAACAGATGGAAAATATCAGGAAATATGAAAGGCTTGAAGCAGATGGGAAATTAAACTAGGCAAGACCCAAGGGAAGGACTTTTGAAAACCAAAATACATTCAGAGTAGTTCAGCCTGAATCCTCCAGTTTGTCTTAAAATCAAATTCTGATATAATTTTATCCTAACAAACTTCAAATATTTGAATATGACTTCAATATATTTGAAGTCAATTTCATCTTAAAATTCATAGATAAGCATTTATCCAAAATACCTGTAATATCTTTTTTGACAGATGGTGTGCCAAGGCCTACCTTAATCTCTGTGCACAGTGGGGTCAAGGCTCTTCTAGTGTGGGATTTTCTTGTCATTTTACTCTGGAGGGGAAAAGAAACATTGAATGAATGAATGAATGAATCATGGAACTTATTGCGATGTGAACACACACACACACACACACACACACACACACACATATATATATATATATATATATATATATATATATATATTATATATATATATATATATATATATATATATATATATAAAATTCCCTTCTCACCCTCCACGGGTGGTCTTTCTCAACCTCTGAGCTCGGGTCCTCTACCAGAGGCCTGGGAGCTTGAGGGTTCTGCGTAGTATCTTGGCTGTGCCGAGAATTGCGCATTTCTGGACTGAGATGTCTGACGTTGTTCCTGGGATCTGTTTTAGCCACTGCTCCAGTTTTGGGGTGACTGCCCCGAGGGCCCCGATGACCACAGGCACCACTGTGGTCTTCACCTTCCAGGCCTTCTCCAGTTCCTCTCTGAGGCCCTGGTATTTCTCCAGTTTCTCGTGTTCCTTTTTCCTGATGTTGCAATCGCTTGGTATTGCTACATCCACCACAACGGCTTTCCTCTGTTGTTTATCCACCACCACGATGTCCGGTTGGTTCGCCATTACCATTTTGTCTGTCTGGATCTGGAAGTCCCACAGGATCTTAGCTCGGTCATTCTCCACCACCTTTGGGGGTGTGCCCCACTTTGATCTCGGGGCTTCCAGTCCATATCCTGCACAGATGTTTCTGTACACTATGCCCGCCACTTGGTTATGACGTTCCATGTACGCTTTCCCTGCCAGCATCTTGCACCCTGCTGTTATGTGTTGGACTGTCTCAGGGGCCTCCTTGCACAATCTACACCTTGGATCTTGTCTGGTGTGGTAGATCTGAGCCTCTATTGCTCTGGTGTTTAGGGCCTGTTCCTGTGCAGCCAGGATGAGTGCCTCTGTGCTGTCCTTGAGTCCAGCTTTTTCCAGCCATTGGTAGGATTTCCTGATATCAGCCACTTCAGTTATTTGTCGGTGGTACATCCCATGTAGGGGCTTATCCTCCCATGATGGTTCCTCCAGCACCTCAACCTCTGGTCCCCATTGTTTGAGACATTCGCTGAGCACATCGTCGGTTGAGGCTTTGACCTTGATGTATTTATGGATCTTGGATGTTTCATCCTGGACAGTGGCTCTCACACTCGCTAGTCCTCTGCCTCCGTCCTTACGGCTCGTGTATAGTCTCAGGATGCTGGATTTAGGGTGGAACCCTCCATGCATGGTTAGTAATTTCCGAGTTTTAACATCCATGGTCTTTATCTCTTCCTTTGGCCAGCTTATTATTCCTGCAGGGTATCTGATTACTGGCAAGGCATAGCTGTTTATCGCACGGATCTTGTTCTTGCCATTGAGCTGGCTTCTCAGGACTTGCCTTATTCGTTGGAGGTATTTGGCTGTGGCTCCTTTCCTTGTGACCTCATCGAGGCTGCCATTTGCTTGTGGTATTCCCAGGTACTTGTAACTGTCCTCAATGTCTGCTATTGTTCCCTCTGGGAGTGAGACCCCTTCTGTGTGGGTGACCTTCCCTCTCTGTGTAACCATCCGACCACACTTCTCTAGTCCGAATGACATCCCAGTGTCAGTGCTGTAGATCCTGGTGGTGTGGATCAGTGAGTCGATGTCTCGTTTGCTCTTAGCGTACAGCTTGATGTCATCCATGTAGAGGAGGTGACTGATGGTGGCTCCGTTCTTGAGTCGGTATCCGTAGCCAGTCTTGTTGATGACTTGGCTGAGGGGGTTCAGACCTATGCAGAACAGCAGTGGGGACAGAGCGTCTCCTTGGTATATGCCACATTTGATGGACACTTGTGCAATTGGCTTGCAGTTGGCTTCAAGGGTGGTTTACCACATCCCCATCGAGGCTGCAATGAAGGCTCTTAGAGTCCTGTTGATGTTGTACATCTCTAAGCATTCAATGATCCAAGTGTGTGGCATTGAGTCATAGGCTTTCTTGTAATCAATCCAAGCCGTGCACAGGTTGGTGTGTCAGGTTTTGCAGTCTCGGGCGACTGTTTGGTCTACCAGGAGTTGGTGTTTGGCTCCTCTGGTATTTATGCCGATGCCCTTCTGTGCTGTACTCATGTATTTATCCATGTGCCCACCTATCTTAGCTGCTATGATGCCTGACATGCTTCCATGTTGTAGAGAGACAGGTTATTGGCCGATAGTTGGATGGGACCGAACCCTTTGAGGGATCCTTCTGGATCAGGATTGTGCGCCCTTCAGTTAACCATTCAGGGTGAGTCCCACTTTGTAGCAGCTGGTTCATTTGAGCTGCCAGTCGCTCATGGAGGGCAGTGAGTTTCTTTAGCCATTAGGCATGGATCATGTCAGGACCTGGTGCTGTCCAGTTTTTCATACCTGAGACTCTTTCTTGGACATCTGCCACTGTGATAGTTAGCTTGCTCAGGGAGGTTGCTGTGGTCATCTCATAGAGAGATTAGCCACTGTGCATTGCTGTTGTGGGTCACCTCCCTTTCCCATATGCCTTTCCAGTACTGTTGGGTCTCCAGCCTTGGTGGGTCGTTATTACCCTTATTTATTTCGTTATTGTTATTACCCTGCCATTGAGAGTACACTTTAGCTGGTTGGGTGGAGAAGAGCCGGTTAATCCTCCTGGCTTCATTTTCTCTCGTGTACCTCTTTAGGCGACTGGCCAAGGCTTGGAGCCTTTGTTTGGCAGTTTCGAGCGCTTCAGGTATGGGCATCTGGCTGTACCGCTTGGGTACAGGTCTTTTGATTGCACCTCTTTGGAGCTCTGACAATTGGCTCACTTCCCTCCTTGTTACCTTGATTTTAGCCTCTAACCGTCTTTTCCATGGTGGGTATTGAATCTCATGGTTGCTCCTATAGCCGAGCATCTCAAGGATCACTGATGCTGAGTTGTACACCAGCTCATTGGTTTCCGTTATGGTGTTGGTAGGGATCGTTCTCAATGCTGCATTCACATCTTCAATGAGACTTTCTGATGGTACTTCACTCAGCCGTTGTAAGTGGCATCGGGATTGCCTGGTGTTCATTCGGGCCAGTTGCTGCCTCGTTCAGCTGTGATGGTTCGTTCATTATTGGGGCTGCATACCCAATCTCCGGGTGGGGAGTTGAAGCTAACTCCCCTCTGACCTGGCGTCCTGGCTCCTCCTTGCCGTAGCATTTGTGTTGTACCTCGTCTATCTCAAGTTGTGACAGCATTTGCCGTTTGTGGATGTTGGAACACTGAGCTACTAGTTGTTTGGCAGTTAGTGTTGAATGGGGATGTCGACGTAACCATTCCTCCCACATTCTTTGCATGTAACCCCTCTGACTAGGGTTACTTGAGTAGTAGCATTCCAACAGATCCAAGTTTTCACCTCTCGCCCAATTCCGTCTTGTTCCAGTAACCCATTTTTCGTGAAGGTGCCCTGGTTCCCCAGCACCTGACGCAGACCTTGTTTGACCGGGCGACGTCTGAGCCAGCATGGCGTGTATTCCTTTGTCTCTCATCATGAGGTAGGCAGTAGCGTGAAGGATCTTGCCTAAGGACCCACACTGGATATCTCAACCAAGCAACCCGGCCTGGATTCGAACCCCGGTCTCCCGGGTGAAGGTTGGGTGACTTACCCATTGAGCTACCCAGCCGCAATATATATATATATATATATATATATATATATATATATATATATATATATATATATATATATATATATATATATATATATATATATATATATATATATATGAACATTTGAAATAAGAGGTTTACATAAAGCAAAAAAAGACACATTTTTTCTCACTGTCTGAAGTTAAATCAGACCAAACTTTTCTTGTTTTAGGTCAGTTAGAATTACCATAAATTATTTCTATTTGCTAAATGCCAGAAAACTTAGCGAGAACATTTTTTAGAATTTTTTTTTTCGTAACTTTCCTCAAAATCAAAAGTGTATATATATATATATATATATATATATATATATATATATATATATATATATATATATATATATATATATATATATATCTTTGGTCAGTTCGGGGATAATTGTCTTTTAAACTATATGACTTGGGTCAAACCTTTTGGGTTTCCTTCCTCTAGTTTCTCACAATAGTTTTCTGGACTTCTGGCCCAATCCCCATGACAGAGCTGGTGCAACTGAGTCAGGTTTGTAGGTCGCCTCACTCACACACGCCTTTTCAGATCTACCTACAACTCCTCTATAGGATTGTGATCAGGTCTTTGTGATGACCACATCAAAACATTGACTTTGTTGTCCTTAAGCCACTTTGGGACCACATTGGCTGTTTGCTTAGGGTCATTGTCCATTTGGAAGACCAATCTGTGCCCAAGCTTTAACTTTCTGGCTGATGTCTTTAGATGTTGCTTCAATATTTCCACATAACATTCTTTCCTCATGATGCCACCTATTTTATGAAGTGCACCACTTCCTCCTGCAGCCAAAATGCCCCATAACATGATGCTGCCATCCCCATACTTCACAGTTAGGATGGTACAAGCATCCCCATTTTTCCTCCAAATGAAAAGATGGTCATTATGGTCAAACACTTCTACTTTTGTTTCATCAGACTACAGGACATGTCTCCAGAAGTGAAGGTCTTTGTCCTTGTGTGCATTTGGAAACTGCAATCTGGTGTTATATGTCTCTTTTGAAGTAATTCCTTCTTCCTCGCTAAACGGCATTTCAGCCCATGTCAGTACAGGACACGCTTCACTGTGGATAATGATACTGTCTTACCAGCTTCAGCAGCATGTTCACAAGGTCTTTGGCTTTTATTCTGGGATCAATCTGCATATTTTGGACCAAAATACATTCATCTCTGGGGCACAGAACCCATCTCCTCCCTGAACAGTATGATGGTTGGACATTCCCATCATGGTTTGCAGCAAGATATTGCATATCTTCTATAAGTCTGTTGTTGAGAGTGTCATCTCCTCTGCCTTCATCTGTTGGGGCAGCAGCATCAGAGCCAGGGACCTAAAATGGCTCAACAACCTGATAAAAAAGGCTGGTTCTGTTTTGGGGACGAGTGTGGAACCTCTGGAGATTATGACGCAAAGAAGGATTTTGCATAAAATCAAGAAAATTATGGACAACCCTGACCATCCTCTTCATGAGACGGCCATTGGAAAACAGAGTCTCTTCACTCAAAGGCTTCTTCAATTTGGTTGTAAAACAGACTGCTACAGGAGCTCTTTCCTGCCCACAGCCATCACCATCTATAATAACTCCTTTACTAAATGAGTTACATCAACATTTAATTTCCCTGTGCGATAAAGTATTTTTGAATTTCAATTGAATTTGAATATCTATACTTGCATATAACTGAACAGAAGAATGTGGCACCTTCAAGCATCTGGAAATTGTTTCCAAGAATGAACCAGACTTGTGCAGCTCCACAGTCCTCTTCCTGATATCTTGGCTTATTTCTTTTGACTTTCCCATCATGTCAAACGAGAAAGCAGTGTGTCTGAGGTGTAGCCTTAAAATATATCCACAGGTGTTCCTCCAATTAACTCTAATGTGTCAGGTAATCTATCAGACATTTGGGGAAAGAAACCCAAAAGTCATACAGTTTTTTGGCATTTAGCAAAATTTAGCAAATAGGAATAATTATGCTGAAACAAGAGAAGTTTGGCCTGATTTAACTTAAAGTTTATTGAATTTGAATAGGATTTGAATGTCAATTCAAATCCTATTCAATTAAATTCAATTTTATATATATATATATAAAATATATATATATTTTTATATATTTTTTATTTTATATATATATATATATATATATATATATATATATATATATATATATATATATATATATATATATATATATATATATATACTTTTAAGATCTCATTTGTCAGTCAGGATGCATTTATTAAAATAAACTCTAAATGTTCTGTTTTTAATAATCCTTTAGCCTGAGCATTTTAACACCCAATTTAAAGTGTTTAAAGTCATGCCAAATTCATATTTCCAATTAAAGGGAAACATAACAAGGAAGCTAATAACAATGTGTCAGACTCAAAGTTCAAAAAAGTTCAGAAAAAAGGACAATGGCAAAGAACAACTCATTTTCTTTCTTGCAAATGACCTGCAAAGTTCTCTGCCATTGTTGCCATCAGATATTCAAATGAGGAGCTGCATACTGAAGCTTAATGGTGTCTTTTTTTCTAACCTGCTGAATGAAGCAGTTCTTAATTTAATTTAGCATCTCCACAGCATTGTCACCACCATGTTTCACAGTGGGAATGCTATGTTCAGGACAACATGCAGGGTTAGCTATACATGGCACACGGTTTTTTTCAAGTAGACCAAAAAGTTCTGCTTTGGTTTGATCTGATCAAAGCAGCTTCCTCCCCTGCTTGTTTCATCCCCTGCTTGCGGTAAACTCAAAACAGGATTTCTTAAAATCCCAGCATCATAGACTGATGCTTGTGGTTGGAATATGATTAAATGTTCCAACTGTGTAACCTGAAGGCAAAAACAAAAAACAAAAAAGCTTAAATGAGGATATTAAGTCTTGATTCATGTTTTTGACCTTTAATTTAATTGTTTTTGATTTAATTAAGGAAAACATAGAATTAAGTTTGAGTACTATATTCTGTAAATTTTACCTGGATAACATGGATACACATCTTATCCAGGTTTTCTTTTAAGACCTGATACTCATTTTTTCTGGCTTCATTTCAGGCTGTCCCCACATGAGCCATGCAATAAATACTCTTATTCATCATTATTTTATCACTTATCTGATCTTGAGCTGCTTCAATGATGCAAGACTCAAATAAGCAAATATAGAGCTGCTGGTTGAGATGAGACCTCTTGAACAAAAGGTTTAGGTTTTGTTGCAGCAGGCTGAGGTTGACGTCCTGGCCTCTTTGGTGCAACTTCACCTCTTTTCTTGCTTTCTTTCACTTTGCCCCCTTTATGCCCAGCTATTGTTAAATAAAGACCACCTCTAACAGAAAAAAACACACAAGACACAAAATCCAGATGGAAAATTACTATATCAAACACACAAGCCTTGTACCTTTTTCCTCCTTACAACCATTGTCTCATGCAATGAAAATTAGGTACTTGAGTTATCAGTACAGTGTTTTCACATATTTGTAATCCAAAATGAGTCATAAATAAACAGCACATTTATTTCAAAAGCCATTTGCAGCTGGCTGTGTTTACCCATCTGATCATTAGCCGGGGTCTCCTCTCATATGTGAACGCTAATTACTGTTTCCTCTCTCTGTGCGACAGAAAGGTTGGCGATGCATTTTTAAGCAGGCTGATACCATCAATTATTCACATGCAGCATTCACACACAATATGTGTGGTGTCCTTTGCCAGAATTTGTCATTTTGTTAAAGTATGTTTGCTTTGTGTTGTCAGGTCCATATTTACAGATATTTGGTGAAGGTAAGAGGCGCAGGGCTGGGTCAGAACTTATAGTATGAGGCGATTAAGCAGGACTATTCTGGAACACAGGTGTAACAAAAATCTATAAACAGAGCAGTAAATGGACATAATCTGCGATGTTTTAGTCTTTTTTTTCTTTTGCTGCTTCCTGCTGGGAAGCTCAACAAGCTGTCAAGCTGTAACAGCAGATGAGCCAACAGCAGATACAGCCTCCTGTTGGAAAGTGTCACCAAAACTGTCAAATTGCAGCTGAAACTCCCACACATCTCCCTGGCTGTTTGATAACAGCTTAAATGACAGTCAGCAAAACCCATGGCATTGTCAATATGCTTGGTGTGTTTGATTTGTGACTGTCGAGCATTTGTGCATGTGTGCGTTTTTTTATGAGTCACTCACACTGGCTTCCCATCTAAAAACCACTTGTCTGTATACGAGGACAGATTATCTAGGAGACAAATTATCTAATCACTGAATAATGCAGGAAAGACCAAGCCATCAAAATGTTCAAAATAACTCTCACTGCATTGACCATCTAAACTAAAGCAAGACCTAATCAAGTTGTAATAAACTTTTTGGGGGTCCAACAAAGGGACAGAGACTGAAGATTGTAATAACTAGATTTGCGGAAAGAAAAATAACCTAAGAGGTTAATTTTTTTACGGGACAGGAAATATCTTGAACGCTTGTTGGGGAAAAAATGTGCTAAATTCATGTTTTCCCAACAAGAACTGAAAGGGAACGAGCTGTGGTGGATGATTTATACATAAACAGCATATGGTTACTTCAGTGTCCAACAGCCAACAGATGGACTGGCATTGCAAAAAAGTGGAAGATGAATAATGATTTATTTAGCATGGTAGAAGTCAAACAGTTTTCAGCATTAATAACTTGATACTGCTTAGATTAATCCAATTTTATGTTGGCTATGCTCTCATTTTTATGTTTGTATCCTGTTTACCTCTTTGTGCTTGCTTAAAATCCCATCCTTATACTCCTCTAATCTAAGTTCAATCTCCAAGAGGTTTAAATTCAAAATGGCCGATGTCTTACCACTCTGAAAGTTCCAGCAGATCCTTTTTGGTGATGCTGTCCTCCTGCTTCCACGTCACTTGGGTCCTAAACCTCTAAATTATCTTCTGACCAAAGTTCCTTCCTTCTTCTGAATGCAGCTGGATTGAGTAGAAGAGCCAGATGAATGAAAGGACAGAGAAATGGCAGTTGTGATGAGATGGTTGGCTCCAGGAGTCAGAAGCCACAGGTGGGTAAGGCGTCCCTCTGCTACTGGAGGCGTGTTGAAGGATAGCGCATGACGCACACCGTGGATGTGTACGTGTGTGTGTGTGTGTGTGTGTGTGTGTGTGTGTGTGTGTGTGTGTGTGTGTGTGTGTGTGTGTGTGTGTGTGTGTGAGACACTGTCAGTCTTTATTACAAGACATCTGTAGATCCATGAGGAAGACTTGGATGAGAATAGAGATTGTCCAGCTTGTTACAATTTCATAACTAGATCGACATATAGCTTTAGTGAAATGGTCGTTTTCACTTGTTATGTCAAGCTTCATCTGTGACTGGGCTTAAAAATTTTAGAAAAAAGATGACTTAAGAAAAAAGTCCAAGTTCTTGTTTTTCTTCTGTATGCAAAAAAAAAAAATCTTTTCTCTATATATCATGAGGACCAGAAAAAGAAGTTTAAGCAACCGTGCTGCTACTCCTCCAATAATGAGGCACCTTTCCTTTAACTTTTCCTCTTGATTTATCAGTCAGCTTCTCAGGGAAGAGCTGTTTGTGCAAATCCAGTTTCTATCTAGTCCTGGTGAGCTGTCTGGTTGATGGAGCGTCACCAACAGAAGCACCTGAGTCACATTTACTCTGAGGGGCTGAAGTGTGGGAAACTCAGTGTGTGTGTGTGTGTGTGTGTGTGTGTGTGTGTGTGTGTGTGTGTGTGTGTGTGTGTGCCGCCCCAGTGATCCAGAGCCTTTGAGCATCTCACTGTGCGAGGTTGCTAGGTGAGGATGTCACGACGCCCACCCCAATTCCCCCCATGCTTGCACACTCACGGTGCACAGTTTGAAGGGAAGAGGGGTTAATGATAGCAAATAAAGAAAAGTAAACAGCGGGTGGCTAACGAGTGCAAATTTAGATCTGTGCAGTGATATGAATTAATTAAGAGATCACTTTGACACCAAAGCAACAGAGGGGAGGAATTGTCTTGTGAGACAACATTGAGAGGGCCCCTGTTAAGCATCAGATCATTTTAGGGCCCTGAGATGCTTCTTTGCTGCCTGGAAACATAAGCATGACTTTACATCTCATTTAGCTCATTGGTATCCATTATGAATCGATATACTTCCCTCATTTTATTTCACTCCTATTCCTTTCAACTTTTCTTTCTTTTTTTTATTTTTATTTTTATAATCTCACTGTTCCCCTGCATCTTCTATTCCCTTACCTTTGTCCCACTTCTCATTGTGGCCAGCCTGCATTGATGGAGCTTGCGTGAATCCAATTGTGGGCTGCCACATCAGGAGAAAACTGGTTCTGTTGGTTCTACACCATGACATCATGCAGCCTGATGCACACTCACATACAGTGCTGTGACAAAGTATTTGCTCCCTTACAGATTTCTTATGTTTCTGGGGTTTTTTTTATTTTTTATTTTTTTTATCATACTTGTTTTTTTTTACTATGTTCATCGTGTTTCAGAACATTAAAAAATTTAATTTGAGAAAAAAAATTGATCAAATACAGAAAGTGGTTTTCAGTCGATGATTTCATTTAAGTAACATAAACTATTCAAACCAACCTGAATTTATGTAAAAAGCAATTGCAATCTAAAAAACTAAATCATTGCCCATAAATAACTAATTAACTGGTAATTCAACCCTTGGCAACAGCAACTGCCATAAAAAAAAAAAAAAAACAACTGGCAATGAAGATACACCCTCACCATGTTTCATTGCCCTTTTGACGTTACTTTTCTGTAACGCTGTGTTAGTTTTAAGCCAGATGTAACAGGATACACACCTTTGAAACGTTCCTCTTATGTCTCATTAGTCCAAAGAATATTTTCCAAAAAGACTCAGGGATCATTCTTACAGTCAATAACATCATTTTAGGCATTGACATAATCTTTTTGCCCATTTAAAGTGTAATAAAATCAAATATCTAACCGTTTGTGTTTTAGATCCAAAAATGTCACATTTTGTAAATAGGAAATGGGCACTGTAGTTGATCCCATCATGGCCACCACTTGCATAATGATTCCACCCATATAATGTGAATAATTTGGTGGTAGTCAAAATGACTTATCAACAGACTCCATGTCACTAAGTATTTACGCCTGAATCAGGCTTTGTTTTATCATTTGAAAATTGTGGCTTTTTATTTTGAAGGCATCTCTTTTCCGGTACTGCTGCTTCTTCACACTGGAGGGACTATGTTTTTTGGCTGGCCTAGGAACACCCTGGGATTCCCCCAGAGAAGTGGGTCCAAGTGGCTGTGGAGAGGGAAGTCTGGGTCTCTCTGGTAGGCTGCTGGTCCTGTGACCTGACTGCAGATTAAGTGGAAGATAATAAATGGATGGACCCTGTGGCCATCCTGGCAGTGAAGTAACTTCATTGCTGATTTACATAACAGCCATATTACAGACTACCTCGGTTTCAGTGCCTGTTCCCTATAATTGTGAGACACACATTTGTAATATGACCACTGACCCACTAAAAGATCTAACTACCAAATTCCCTTCAAAGTAATTAATTTAATGTTTACCTATTCGTGAAATTATACATTTAGTCATTTAAGTTAACAAAGTTAACAAATACTTTTTCACAGCATTTTCTATGAGAGGAGTTCTGTTGGGGAGGATTTTTTGCAGTTTTGGTGATGCGCTACATAAATGTAAGTCAGTCGACTCCTAACCTTTCAAAAATCAAAGAAAAAAGAGATATTAAGAAAACAGTTTCATATCACAGGACAGCTGTACAGTACTAGCAATAAATTACTTGATGTTGAGCTACAGCGAGCCAGTATAGTTCTCTTCAGCAATGTATAATAAATACCTCATGCAAGGGTTGCATAAAAAAGAATGGAATAGTGGAAAAAAGCTGGATTATGACATTGTGTAGGAAGATATTTAACAATGCTAATAGTGAGAAAATGAAATAAAGGAAGAAGTAAAAATACTTTAGTTGTTCTAAAGATCTAAAAGTTAGCAGTATTTTCCACTAATAGAAGAATAAAGAGAGATTTTACCTTGAACAGAAGACAATGTCACAAAGTCCTCATGAAAACAATAATAATAAATCTCATTTTACCTGAGCACATAATTCAGTACCAGAACATAAACGAGCGAGATAAAACACAGAGCAGCAAGGAGCACTGACGGCTGTTAATGAGCAGAAATCTAAATGGTGTACAAACAGGTCAGTCCTGTGTTAGAGATTTTAAAATCAAAATAATTTGCAGCTTTATTTGCTGAGGGGGTAGTTGCATACAGGTTTTTGCAACTGAACACCTTCCTTGTCAGATTTCAGTTTTTATACCTTCATTGGTGGATTTCAGGGTCAAACTGTATGTGAATTGATCTCAAAATCAATCCAGCTGTTCTGTGAAGGCCTCAAAGGTTTTAATGAACATTAATGAATGAACAGTATCATGAAGACCAAGTAAGACAGCAGACAAGTCAGGGATGCAACTGTTTAAAGTTTGAAGAAAGGTTATAGACATTAACCCAAGCTTAAAACATTTCACAGCGTAGTCTTCAATCCATCATCCGAAAACGGCAGAGGTGTGAAACAAACGAAAATCGATAGGGCCGTCCACCTAAACCAACAGACCAGGCAGGTCTTTGCGTGATGGGAGAGCATTAATCAGAGAAGGAGCCAAGAGCGCCATGCTAACTCTGGAGGAGCTGTGGATATCCACAGTTCAGGCAGAAGAACCTGTCATCAAAACTACTTCTGGTCATACATCTCACTAATCTGGCCTTTTTTAAAGAAGAGTGGCAAGAAGAAAACAATTGTTGAAAGATAGTTATAAAAAGTCCTGTTTAGAATTTCCCAAAAGCCTTGTAGGGGACACAGCAAACATATGTCAGAAAGTGCTTTGATCAGATGATATCAAAATGTTACTTTTTGGCCGACATGCAAAACACTCTGTGTGTGAATACAAAGACTGCACGTGACCTCTGAACCCACCATTCCCACAGAAAAACATGCTGATGGCGTAATCATGCAGTAGGAGAAAAAAAATCAATAAAACAGCTTCAGCTTCTTTAAAATGCTACTGCGAGAGTCCTTACAAAAACAAAAAGATTTCAGCATATTGGTCCAGTTCTGAGGTCCTTACACTGGCAACCTATTGCTCAAAGAATAGAGTTTAAAATCTCACTAATGGTGGACAAAGCACTTATTAGTAAAAGCCCAGACTACATCCCTGATCTTCTTCAATGCCACAAACCATTAAGATCTTTAAGCTTTCATTTCATTTCATTTATTTTATTTTATTTAAATTAGAACAATACATATTAATCAAAATGTCAGCAGTAAGCATCAATGTAAAGATGCCGAAGTTAGCACAACAGCTAATTTTCATCCATTGTCCTAAGGCAGGTAAGAACAAAAAAAAAAATCCCCCCAAAAAAGATCATCTGAATCAAACCGACTAACAATTCCAAGAGTCAGAACAAAACATGCTGAAGCAGTCTTCAGTTTTTATGCACCAAAAATTTGAAATAACTTCCTGTTCACTACAAGAATGTTCCCACCCTGAGTTGTTTTAAAACGAGGTTAAAAGCTTTTTTATTTGCTGTTGGCTACTTTTAACCTAACCTAGTTCTTTACTTTATTTCATTTAATTTCATTTTTAAATCTGTTCAATCTCAATCTGTTTTGATGTGTTTCATCTTAATGTATGTTGTTAACTTTTACAGTGGCTTGCAAAAGTATTCATACCCCTTGAACTTCTCCATATTTTGTCACATTACAACCACAAACATGAATATTTCATTGGAATTTTATGTGAAAGACCAACACAAAGTGGTAAACAATTGTGGAGTAGAAAGAAAATTATACATGATCAAAACATTTTTCCCAAATAAAAAACTGAAAAGTGTGGTGTGCAAAAGTACTCGGTCTCCTTTTCTCTGAGTGCAACCAATTGCCTTCAGAAGTTGCCTGATGATTGCTAATGACAAAATAGAGTCCACCTGTCTGTAATCTAAACAGCATCATGAAATCCAAGGAACTCACCACAGGTCAGGGATAAAGTTGTGGAGGAGTTTAAAGCAGGTTTAAGCTACAAAAAGATTTCCCAAGATTTGGAAATCTCATGGAGTACTGTTCAATCCATCATCCAGAAATGGAAAGAGTATGGCACAACTGTAAACCTACCTAGACAAGGCCGTCTACCTAAACTCACAGGCCAAACAAGGAGAGCACTGATCAGAGATGCAGCCAAGAGGCCCATGGTGACTCTGGACGAAATGTAGAGATCCAGGTGGGGGAATCTGTCCACAGGACAACTATTAGTCATGCACTGCACAAATGTGGTCTTTATGGGGGAGTGGCAAGAAGAAAGCCATTGTTAAAAAAAAAAAACCCACAAGAAGTACCATTTGCAGTTTTCCAGAAGCCATGTTGGGAACACAGCAAATTTGTGGAAGAAGGTGCTTTGGTCAGATGAGACAAAATTGAACTTTTTGGCCAAAATGCTATGTCTGGCAGAGAACTAACACTGCACATCACTCTGAACACACCATCCCCACTGTCAAATATGGTGGTGGCAGCATCATGCTCTGGGGGTGCTTCTCTTCAGCAGGAACAGGAAAGTCGGTCAGAGTTGATAGGAAGATGGATGGAGCCAAATATGGAGCAATCTTGGTAGAAAACCTGTTGGAGTCTGCAAAAGAGTTGAGACTAGGGTGGAGGTTCACCTTGCAGCAGGAGAACCACCCTAAACATAAAGCCAGGGCTTCAGTGGTTTAAAACACAGCATATTCATGTGTTAGAATGGCCCAGTCAAAGTCCAGGCCTAAACCCAATTGAGAATCTGTGGCAAAATCTGAAAACTGATGTTCACAAATGCTCTCCATCTAATCTGACTGAGCTTGAGCTGTTTTGCAAAGAAGAATGGGCAAAAATTCCAGTCACTTGACGTGCAAAGCTGGTGGAGACAGACCCTGAAAGACTGGCAGCTGGAGCTGCAGCAAAAGTTGTTCCACAAAGTATTGACTCAGGGGGGCTGAATACTTTTCACACCACACTTTTTAGTTTTTTATGTATAAAAAAATGTTTTGAATCATGAATAATTTTCTTTCTACTTCACAACTGTATACCACTTCATGTTGGTCTTTCACATAAAACTCCAATGAAATATATTTATGTTTGTAATGTGACAAAATATGGAAAAGTTCAAGGGGTGTAAATACTTTTGCAAGCCACTGCATTCTCAGGCTGCAAAGAAGAAAAAATCTTTAAAGGATTCCAATGCTTAATGGTTAGGACGATGCCTTTGGAGCTGAATCCTTCTTCTTTCTTATCTAAACAAGCTTCACGTTCCTAGGTCCAGACTACTTTATTTTAAGCTCATTATCCTGCCTTAGGGACTGACGAAAGGATTGTCCTGATGTATTTTAGTTATGAGACCCAAGTGAAGTAATAGCCAGGAGCCAGAATCTATAGGCACCCAGGTGCTCTTTCTGGAAAGCACTGATTATCTCGACTTTGTAATCACACTGTGTCTCGGCTTGATTTCTTTCAACAGGCCATTCTTTTTTGCTGGAGGGATTAGCCACTTTGGAGACTGAAGCTCACATGATTGCATCCATGATAATCATCATTTTCATAGTCATCATTGTGATGATCCTTATACACTGATGGCTTTATGCTCAGATGAACATTGCATTGCCCTCATGACAACAGATTTTGCCAATGGACTGTAGCACAGAAAGCTTTTGGAAGGATCTTCCAGAGTAATCCAAAACAGTAACAATGTTGAGAGCTTCACATTTGAGCTTTAACACATTACAAAACATGCTTTGTAACAAAGCTAAAGTTAATTAAAGCACCTTTTAATCTTTTCCTGCACACACTAATGTAGCACAAATCATTTAAGACTCACTGAGCTGAAGTTTGGCTTTAGACATTCCATGCTGAGTTTTAGCTTCTGAAAATCAAACAGCCCCAAACTGAATGCCCAACATGTTGCAGGATATTAAATTAGTGGATGATTAAAATACAGAGCAAGTATTTCTGATAATACATAACTGTGTCATAATCCTCTTTTTATTGAATCTCTCAGGGTGTGATTAGCCTGTGTCATGCTGTGTGGAAAGTGCACAGCATATTTTCTGTAATAGAAGGACTGGGACAAGGCTGTTATGCGTCATAGCCATACCTCTTCATCTACAGGTAGATAAGGTTAATTCACTGTCTAATGGGCCAGGGGACTGATGATCCATTTGATGTTAAAGGGTAATTGCCTACATCTAAGTGGTGTGGTGTATATGTGTATGTGTGTGGTAACTACAAGTTGTTGTGGGCGGTGGAAGAAGTACCAATCTCAGAATCATAGACATTGCCACCATACCGTCAGTTAAAATTACAGACATCATTAAAAGGTGACCTACAGCACTCTCTAAGCCGCACTGACATAAGAGGCTTCCCCCAAACATCACTGTCTCTATATGATCATCACACATCGTAGACACCTTATAGGTGCTTTAACTTGTGCACATCTTATCTGACACCTAAGCTGTCCAGAATACTTTGCAAGAGTGAGGATGCTGGTTAGAGAGGAGACTGAGGAGGGACATGTAAATCAAAAGCTCCAACTAACCCTGACACAAATGTCTTTGCGTGGTGAAGTTAAACTGACATTGAGCACACTGAAGATTTACATTACTTCTCAGGGCTGTAGAGACACAGGGCGAGCAGTAGTCATGGAGACGAACCCCTACACGGCTGTCAGACCTGCTTAATTATTCAGGACCACCATCACTGAGCATCAGCAGGGCATCAATTGCATCCACTAAAAAGACTGAAAGACAACTGCAGTGTCTGGAGTTTAAGCTATCCTAACCACGTTGGCACACGGTGGTAGAAGGAGCAGCCAAATCTCTGCTAAAACTCTCTTCAGTAAATTATCAAAGCTCTTGTACTGGGATTCTTGTATGAGATGAACCCATTCTTCTTTGCAAAATAGGTCAGTGTTAGGTTTTCCCTGTATTTGGCTTCACCTTCCTATCTCTCTGATAAGACTCCCTGTTAATGCTAAAGAAATGCATCCATACAGCATGTTGTTGCCACCACCATGTTATACAGTGGGAACAGTGTGTTCAAGATGCAGTGTTAGTTTTCTGTAACACAATTAGGGATCGCAAAATGTTATACTTTGATCGCATGTTTGTTGTGTCATTTCAAATCAATTCAGTTTATTTATATAGCGCCGATTTACAACAAATTTCATCCCAAGGCACTTTACATGTGTCACAAGCGAGCGATGTGTCCAGTACATAACTTTGTCAAAGTTTACTGAAAGAAAAACATTTGATGTGACTTCAATAAATATCTAGTGACTGGGGTCACACTGTTGTTTAATTTGAATTTACAACTCCAATCGGGGATTAGAAACACAATCAATGGAAAATAACATGCCAAAAAAAAAAATCAATATATATATTAAAATTTCACAATTATTATGATAATTAATGTAAATAATTCATCAAAATATTTAAATACAAACAGAAATAAATCAATACATAATTGTACATGTCATAAAAGGATTATGACAGGTATGAAATCTGGAGTTATAGATTGTTGTGTATTGTATACTAGTTTTATAATGATATTGGATAACATTTAATTTCTCAGTCTATTTTCTATATCTGCAAACACAAAAACCTGCTCTGTTTAGTAATTAGGTAACTTTTGAAGGTAACTGATTGCCCCAACTGTATTTCAGATCAGATTAAAGAAAGCTAAATATAAATGCAAGGCAACCTTTTCAGGTTTTATTTATGAACAAATTGTTAAAAACGAACAAAAACCCCCATCTTTTTTCTTTTACTTCACACTACTCTGTGATGGTCTATCACATAGAATTCTAATAAAATACATGAACATTCCTGGTTGTACTGTGACAAAAATGTCAAATGGTTTAGGCAGTATAGCTTTGCAAGGCGCTGCCACACAACACTTAAGAGATTCTTGGTTGCAAACGTAGCTACAATTTTTTCATGAGGAGTTGGTGGTTTTTTTTCTTTTCCTGTACCTTGGTGGGTTTTCCCAGCATAATTAAGCTGGTTGAAAACAGATATATAAATAATTTTCTTATAATTACTAAAACAAATACAGTTAGAGTGGATACCTTTGATCCGTCAAACACTTAGACTCATCCAAACTTTTGTGACATTTCTGCTGCTTCTCATTTTATAAATAGGAAAAGCAGAAACCCAAGTATTGATTAATTACGTAAAAATACTAAAAGATAACATACAAAAAAACCTACTGTCTTACAAAGTAGAACATGTTGCCATAGCCATAGCCTTTGCGTGATAACTAATACAGTGTAACGCTAAAGGCTTCTGCCCACACAGGCCCCCAGCGTCATATTTTTAGCCTTGGCATTTCTCTAAGTGTATTTGCATGGTTCAAAACTCTTAGTATTACATAATTAAAACAGAGCTGTAACAAGTATTTTCAGTCTCTCTATCTGGCATAGAGGCAAGAGCATCAAAGGGCAGTAATAGTAACACTTTACTAAAGTTTTAAGACATGTCTGGCATTTGAAGAGCTAAATAAAATGTTCTTGCTGACATAAGGATCAGGGAGAAAAAGCAAGTGTCCAAACAAATCAAAGACAAAAAAAAGCAACAAGAGTAGAAAAAATAAGAATGCAAATGGTTTTGAGGGCTGGGGGTTCTATGCATAAACTGGTTTTATCCAGGCATCCTGGCATCCTGGCATCCTCCGACTCCTGGGAGAAAATAAAACAAAACTCGCTGGACATGCTGAACAGGATCAAGCAGAAATCTTTAAATACACCAGAGTTATATTAATAGACTTGGGTTTTGCAATATACTCTGTGCTTAGATCGTTTGTAATTTTGCTATGGTGATTGAACTCCCATTAATGGTGGTTTGTACTGCAGGAGCAGCTTCCAGTATGAAACCTGTAGTAGAAGCTCCTGCATTAGGGCTGTGCAGTTTCACCTGTAAGTGATACAAAAAGAGTGCTAGAGCTCCATAGTTCAGATACAAATTCAGTTTGATTAATTTTTAAGATTTTGGAATATTTTTTTCCTGCAGAATTTTGTTTATAAATGTTTTTTTTTCTATACAAAATGCACTTTCACTTGGTGGGGAGAAAAATAAATAAATGAAGCACTGAGCTCAATGTGTACAACAATTTTTTGCAAGGCACTATGAAAGTCCCAGGCAGATGGACATTTCGACTTCAAAAGGACCGAAACTGTTGCAGTACAAAATGGCAGAGGGACAAAGTAACCAGCAACTCTTTTAGCAGATAATGCTAACAAAACATCAGACTTAACTAAAAAGCACAAATATTTATTCAACTGACAATTTTATAACAAAAGCAGAATTTTTATGTCAAAATATTTTTTAAAAACTTACAATAATTCATCAAGACAGAAAGTTAAAGGACAGCAAATACAACACTGACTATAAATTCTGCAGGACAAGTACATAACCATATTTACAAGGTGTCATTATTTAGAAAGAATGAAAATATCTGGTTCGCAAATGTTAAAAGCATCAGGTGAACAAAAGCTGAATAACAGAAATATCTCCCATTTTTCTGCTCTTTAACAGTACAGTGGTTAAAAGGCAACAAGGTTATTATTGTAATCCGACTGTCACTATCAGTCATAAACAAATACTTCTCAATGCTCAGTGGGGGAGCCCTGCTCACATCCATACACTTTAAAAGAATACATTGTCCTAAAGTACAGCTGTATATAACTCTCAGCAGGTACAAGATCTTTATGCATTTTCTGATCACTACAACTGCACAATATGGTACACAATTTAATAATGTCATCATTCTGTTTTGGTAATAATGCACATAAAAAGGTAATGAATGAGGCAGACAACAGGTAACACATTCAGTTCTGTTCAGAAAACAATGAAGAAAAGTAATCTCTTTTTGTGCTGCAGGTAAGGAAAAGTCCTTCAGAGATCATAATAGTGAAAAGATAAATAAAAAATGAAACAGATGCTCTAGTAAAGCCATGTAGGAATTTAAACAAAGGTGCTCAAAATCTAGTCTTTCAGCTGCACAATGATCAGAAGAGGTTTTCCAGTTAAGATTCAGGTAGAAACACAGTCCAATTCATTTTACTGCACATTATTATTGTTTTGAACTAATTACAAATATGAATATAGTTGCTATTTTCAAGATTTGCTATATGCTAGGACCACTAACCCCCTGGCTCTGTTTTCCTAAACTACGGGTTTTAACCGTTGCCTAACATTGTAACTTTCAGATGCACACTTCATTTTCTGCTTTAATTGGAATCTAATCTCAGGTACAATGCAAATTATTTTCAGCATTTCCTTTATGTCTGTGTACCTAATCCATTTTGTTGGTTGTATTCTGTTTTCATTTATTGCCTGCCGATATCAGTTTATTATTGGCAATAATTAAATTTCTATTTGTTTATTGTGGTCCAAGATAAACAAGAGAGTTACTTATTAAAGCTTTGACAGATAGATCTATTAAACAAAAGTGCATTGACTTTCAAAAGGCCCTAACGGAGGCCAACACAAACACACATCCAAGCAAAATCACTAAAAAATATTTTTCCCCGTTCAAATCATCACCATTCGATACAGGTAAACATACTTGCCACTGTTAATAAATTAAGAGTTCAGCAGTTCACATTCAGCAACTGGCTGTGTTTATGTATTTGTGTGCAAGAATTTTTTTTTGGCTTGTTTAAGTTGTACAGTTCACATTGGTTATTGCTGCCCTGTGGCTTTTTTGAGAAGCTCCAGGTCTTTGCGTTTTTGAGTTGCAGGCAGCAAACAGCCATAAGTCTCCAAACCCAAGGGCAAGTAGCGCTCCTGTAGCCCCAGCAACTTATCTTCTTGCTCGGTTTGCAGCGAAATCCACGAAGGGGGCGAAGAAGCTCCCAGGAATCCCCACATCGCCAGACTTTCTGTTGTGAGAGGCAACAATTGTATTTTAAAGAAAATAAGTGACCGGGCAGATCAATTCATGATACTGAAACAACTGCCCACCCCTAGTTGACATTAGGATAAACTCACAGTCTACTTTTTTGTATTGCTTGCTATGCTAAAACTGCTCATTGCTATGGACAGTTTAAGACACCAACTGTGTAATCCTTTTTGTCTATGACTGAAGATATTAAAACCACACACAGCAGGAAGGCTAAAACATTTTACATACAGGTCTTCATTCAACCTATAATATTTCTCTTAAAGAGAAACCTGAATGAGCTAAAATCGAAACCAGACATCACAAACTTCTGATCAGCATGTCTCTAGAAAGAACTGCTTGTATTTTTACCTTTATTGTGCAGATCAGCAGCTTTGGCTAAGCCAAAAGAGACCAGATGTGGAGCCAGATCAACCAGACCTTCAGGTTGACCTCGTGTTGCCAAGAGTACTATTGACCTGGAGATAAACAGCTATGTGCATTAGGCAACATTCTGCACAGCTTTGTAATATGAGGAGTGGATTGTGAACGCCATCTTCTTTTTCCAGAAACTCACCGCTTTGGGATTCCTGTTTTTAGATGCTGTTTCATCTTGGTGTCTACCTTCATAAATGAAGCTTTCTTGATAACTTTTCCAGAACAGGCATTCACTGAGACCAGGAAAAACCCAGACTGAGTAAAGGGCATGGTGACCTCATTCACCTGAATGGCAACAGGGACACATTTACAACAGGTAAAACTTTAAATATGTAATGATATGAATACAGAGGGTTTAGATCTGTGTCTATAGTAGTACAAGCTCACAGTGATGAAGGAGGCGTTATCTCCTTTTTTTTCCTCTTTGTTGGTCAAAGACTTCACTTGTGTGTGAAGGTAGGGCATCCATGGCTCACTAGAAAACACAATCTGAAACAACATCACATGATCAACAGTTGAGGCTTGTACTTAAATGTTAGTGTCTTAATGTTGAGATATAATACAACAAACCTCCTTAGCCCCACAGTCTTTGCAAGGCTTCGTGTTTGGAGCCGGCAGAGGCACTGCTGCTGAGGGTGCCTTTGAGTACTTGGGGTAGGCCTTAGCTGTACAGTTGCAGGTCTGTTTGGATGATGTAGTGGCTGTGACTTTGACTCTTTCACAGCCTTTTGTTGAACAGTAGCTGTGGCCATCCCGTCCATGTCGGGCTTGAAGGTAGAACCACAGTAAGCTGGGAATGATGGCACAAGCACAGCAGGAAGAAGCAGTTCAATAAGCTTTTAGAAATGTGGAGCCTCTGAGACAGGTAAAATGAAAACTGATGTGGCGGACTGTGACAAAGTTGACCTTTATAGGTGAACATCCATCTGCATTAAAAATCAAATTAAACATCAACAAATCTCCTGACCACTTCATCAGTTAATAATATTGCAATACTTGCTTGTTCTACAGAGCAAGAGGAAGTCAAGGACATCACTGTTGCTAACAGAAGGTTGTATTTAGATTTGCTCACCCAACAGATTGGTCAAAAAAGTACTTCCTCTCTGATGGCTTCACCTCCAGCTGGGCCAGTGAAGACACAGGGCCGTAATCAGTAATGTCTTCAAATGTATTTTTTTGCCTGTCGTAGATGTCGCTCATGATCTGAAATGTGGCGTCTGATGGGTAACAGAGTCCAACCAGAACCCAGTCCTCTCTGAGTAAGAAAACAGAGATAATATACACTTTAAAACTAGCTAAATTCATTGTACTGTTTTACATTACCAGTTGTACTATGGACTGAACAGATGAACTGAAAAAAACAAACAAAAAAAAACAACAACAAAAAAAAAAAAAAAAATTATGTTAATGCAGAGCTACAGTGCCTTGCAATCGTGTTTCAATTTGAATTTGGCATGGACCTGGGGCCATTCTAACACCTAAATATGCTGGGATCATAGATTCCATTGTAGCTCAGCTGCATGTTTCAGAGTCTTGTCCCAGAAGGTAAACCTGACGGGTTTCCCCCAGAAAACTTGCTAACCCCGGTGGTAAGGGCGCTGGGGCAGCCCACCAGCAGCCCACCGTGTTTTAGTGTTAAAAAAAGTTAAAAGCTGACAGGAAATTTGAAAATAAGACTAGGTAATTATGCATTATTGGAAGACATTATTGACAATACTTAAACACCAACTACAGTCTTCAAAAACGCAAACACACAAAAATAGCAATTAAGATTAAGAATATAATTTTTCTGAATAGAGTTAAATCCTAATTAAGTAATCAAGTTAGATATATATATATAGATAGATAGATAGATAGATAGATCTATATATATATATATATATATATATATATATATATATATATATATATATATATATATATATATATATATACACACCCCTACATACAGGGGATGACAGAAAGCACATGCACCCACCATTCGGTGTCCCTCCTTATTATACAAAGTCTAACAATATAACAATAAAAATATCTACCAGCTATTTTTGGACAACAAAACATCATTAATCTTCAACAGGAAAGTGATTATCTATTTAAAAAGACAATTGCATTTAATTACACATACACCACCAACAGAAAGACTACTTTTATTTTACTACACCACTGTATTTTGTTTTTGCTGTTTATTTGATTTTTAACTTGTACTATGCCTTAGCTTATGTTTAAAGGATCATTTGGTTGTGTCTGCCCCTGCAGTGTACTGATTGGTTAAATTACCCTAAATCTACTGGCTGAGCACAAATAAGAGCCTGTTGATGCTAAAAATATGCATAAAACACCGTAACGTTATTTACGACAACCACGAATTTTTAAGGTGATCACGTGTGGTTTACACCAACGCACCTTGAGATTCACTCAACGCGGCTGCGCGAAAACGCATTACTGTTAGGGCTGCAACAATGAATCGATCAAATTGATAAAAATCGACAATTAAAATAGTTGGCAACGAATTTCATTATCGATTTGTTGTGTCGTGCGATTAATGCCTCACTCACCATGTCGCGGGGCCGTTTTCTTCACTGGCAGAGCTTTGTCAATGCTGGCTGACTGAATTAATGTGTTTGTTTTTTTTTTTTGTTTTGTTTTTTTGTTTTTTTTTTAAAGACAACGAAAAAAAACTCAACCTACTGAGGGAGTTGAACAGAGTGAGGCGGAGGAAGAGAGGAGGCAGTGTTTTCAAAGGGAATTAGGTAAATTCTAGAAATGACCGCCGCAGAAAAAACTTTTCGATGACTCCTCGAAATGTGGGAACGCTTTACGAAGCTAAAAAAAAAAAAAAAAAAAACCCGTAATATGCAATCTTTGCAAAAGTGATTTGACCTGGCGTGGAAACAGAAACATGTTGGAGTGATCGATGAGGATGAAAGGAATCAGCGTTACCATTATCCAAGAGGGGCGCCCCGCCTCGCCAACGAGGTTTATAGTTGACGCACTGAACGCGAGGGTGTACGCTCAAAGCCACTCCGCTTGCTCGGCTTGCATGAGCTCATCACGCACTTTCAAAAGCGCCAACACCAAAGTTGACAAAAGCTGAACGAAAACACGCGCTTCTGCTCTGTGTCACCGACGCTCGCACGCGCTGAGTCAGGTGCGCTCGCACGCAGGTGGGCACACTCACCAACAGTCGCATGGTGGCAAAGGTACAATTAGAAATAGCCTAAGTTCTTCATGCCCTGGTCCTGACACGCAGCAAAAATCCAGTCATCACCGAATAAAAGGTGTTGACCTGGTTTGGATGTCTGAGGAATGTCTTTCTGTACTAAATATAGCAATATATCCTCGGACTTTGGAAAAAGACAGTGTCCCACAGTTTTTGATCCTTTATCCATGACTTGTCGCTTTATTCGATGAAGCTGTTAGGGTAGAGACAGGCAGTGGTTACGTAGTTCCGTGATTTTAAAAAAAAAAAGGACACCTGACCTCAGACTCTGTTCAGGTCCTGACCATAATATGTTGCCACTGCGCCTTCAACCATTTCACCATAGATACTCTTTAACCATCTCTGCTATCACTGTTACTGTTGTATAAGAACTATTTAAAATAAACATACAAACAATGCTTAGCCTGATGGGCAGAGGGGCAAGTGATGCCTGGCTTATAATACACTGGGGGAAACCTTGAACCTCCACACCAGACTTAAGTGTTTTGTCTAGAAAGTTTTCCTCTACTATCGCCATGTATTTAGCTCTATCCATTGTGCCATTAACTCTTGACTGCTTTTCTAAGGAATGCAGATTAGGTGGAAGGCCATATTTTGGTAGGGTTGGAGTTTTAAAATATAAATTCCACTTTAAAAAGATAGACTGAACAGTGCTCTGTCAGATGTTCAAAGTTCAGGATACACCACAACTTTCTCCCTGACCTGTCTGCTGTGTTCCTTAGTCTTCATGATGCTGTTTGTTCACTAATGTTCTCCTTTGCGAAACCTCTGAGGCCTTCATAGAACAGCTGGACTTACACCAAGATTGAGAATAAAACAAAGATGATCTCTGAATAGGTGACTTCTGAAGGCAATTGGTTGAACTGGATTTTATTTAAGAATAAAATAATAAAAGGGGCTTAACACAAATGCATGACACACTTTTGGCCATTTTTATATTTAAAACGTTTTAAAAAACGATCTATTATTTTCCTTCCATTTGCCAGTTGTGTGCTTTTTGGTTTAGATCTATCACATAAAATCCATGTATCTATCACATACATTGTGGTTGTGATGTGACAAAATGCAAAAAAGTTCACAGGTGGGAACACTTTTGCAAGCCGCTGTATATGCATGTGACATTATGGCTATCTAATGACTTTATCAATTTCAGCAATTCTAAACATGGGAGCTAATTGTATCTACTCACTTATCAAAATTGATGAGAGAGAGGACAACCTCTCTAGGTGCAGGTCCGTTCCAATGCATAGTGTAGCTCTTGCTCATCATCAGGATAGGCTGGTACTGCTGAGACGACGCCCCCTGGCTGTTGATCCCCCTCAGTACCAGAGGAGCAACAGGGTATTCATCTCTGTTGATGGACAAACTCAGACTAGGGGCTCCCCATGTTTGAATATACACCTGAAGGAAGAAAGAAGAGTTAAAACCAGGAAGAGACAAAGGGAAGGACAGAACCACCCAGACCCTGCTGTGCAGTACCTGAGAGTAGCGGCCGCTGCAGATCATTCCATTCCACCGGGCTATTTTCACACAGTCAGGATGCTGGATTAGGTAATTATCTGGTCGGCCAACATAAGCATCTCTGTAACCCGTGACTGACCCATCCACATCATGAAAGATGGAGTTTTTGTCCCCATCAAGGTCGTTTTCCTCAAACCACTGTCCAGGATGACCAAAGAATGCTCGAAGAGCCACCTGAGGATAACATTTAAGGTGTGATGTGAATGCTATCAAATAAGTAAATTACTGCACAGGTTTTGACTTCATTTTTCACTTCAATGCAGCTTTCCATCCTTATGAAGGAACCTCCCAGATTTTTTTATTCCTGATTTTATTTCACATCATTTTTTATATAAAATTAAATCTGAATTTAGTTCCTATATTTGACACTATTTCTAATCACATTGAACATATCTCACAAACTTCAGCAAAACAAGCACTGCATGCTAATGTCCTTGTGTCGAAAATAATCATAACATAAAAAACAAACAAACAAAAAAACTAATCAGCTTACATAAGTTCTTTAGTTTCATAATTGTATTTTTTCTAGACTGCGTTTAGTACATTTGTAATTGTATCTACTTTATATATTGGTGAAGTTTCTCAAGAAATCAAGTCAAATGAGAAAGACACTCAAAGATTTACTACTGCACTATAAAATGCAACCAGAAGAGGGCATCAGTCTTCTGCAAATGCGTTTTTTTCCCCCCACAGGCCAATTAGAGGACAGATGGATGAGTTACATTGACATCCATTTCTACCATAACACTGATCTATTCAAATTATGATTTGAAAATGCCTAAGGGTAATGGAGGGATGGGCAATAACAACAAGGACAAAACTCATCCTCATCCCAATGAGTCTATTATGAAGTGGAATAAACCTATTTATCTTAATCCCTTCTTTCCTTTGTTATCATTCTCAATTCAAGAATAAAAATCTGCAACCAAGAAAAAAAAAAGAACACAAGAAAGAACCTAAAAGGAGGTCCATTAGAGTCACCAGACTCTATTCTCCCATAAATTAAAGTACTGAATAGCAGACCTACCGCATGCTCCCACTTAACTTTGACTTGCTGTGCTTAGACCTCACTCATTTCCTCACTGTGGGACATTAAAAGATATTTCTATTCTATTCTATGAAAGCATGACAAATGCATTACAGAGACTTACTCACAGCTTTATAACACCCTCAGTCTTAATCTGAACATCACCAGTCTGTAATGTACAGGACCTTTCAGAATAACTCATACCCCTTGAACTTTTCCTTGTCACGTTATAACCACAAATTATACTAACACAAACCACAAAACCCCAACATATTTTATGGGATTGTATGTGACACAAATCACATAACTGTGAAGCTGAACAAAAAAGATGCATGATTTTAAAAATGTTTTCCAAAAAAAGGTTGAAAAGTGGAGCATGCATATGTATTCAAGACTCTCTACTCTGACATACCTAAATAAATTCCAGTAAAAAAAAAATTATCAGGAGTTACCCAATTGATATTCAATCTATCAAGAAATATGAATAAGAATGGGGTAACAATGCAAACCTAAGTTTGTCTTCAAAGTCCAGACTGATGTCTAACTGAGAATCTGTAGCAACACTTACAACACTTACAAATGTTGTTTAAAGATGATATCCACCCAATTTGATGAGATTAAAACTATTTGACAAAGAATAACACAAAAGTCAGTCTTCAGGAGTCCAAAGCTTGTAAAAAATAAACCGATTGATAAAATATAAACTGATTGATATAACTGTTTTTTTCTACAATTTTACAATTATGCTCTAGTTTGGGTGGGTCTATCACACAAAAACTCAATGAAATAACTACCAGGTTTGTGGTTGCCGCATGATAAAATGTGGACATGTTTAAATGGACTTTCACGAAGCATCTTTTGTCAGTTACTGTCACAAAAACAACATAAGAACCTCAAAACATGTTCAGTTTGTAAACCTTGTCAGATTATCTCAGACAAAGAACGTTTAAAAGATATCTGCTCACAGTGGGGTGGAAGCTGAGCTGGGACAGGTTGTTTCGCGGGGTCAGTTGCCACGTGTTCTTCAAGTTGAAGCCCACCGCACTGGTGTAACGCTCTAGTGTGGGGATGAATGCTCGAAACGTACTCTGTGTAAGACGCACTGGACCATCATAGATCTGGAAACCTCGGATTGGGAATGTCCTGAAGTAGAAATTGAGAAGGAACAAACCTTAAAAGAAAAAATTAAACATAGTCTTACAGGGTTTCAGCAATTCAAAATTAAGACCTTTAGAAGACTATTTTTACTAACATTTTAAGAAAAGAATACATTTTGAAAATTAACTTATAAAAATACTTACTTTAATACCTGGTGTGTAATTTCTCAACAGCTGATAACAACAGAATGTACAACTTTAAAGAGTAACTAATCCCCAAATAAACCTTTTTTTGGCAGATTAGCTGTATAAATTGGGCCTTAAGGGTGCTATCTTTTGTTATTGTGCAAACTGTGACATTTTCATGTAAACTTGTTTAATTCTGCAATATTTGGCCTAGAAGTGTCTTAGTACTGCCCTCCTTGGGTTGAATGATATGGCTACAATGATATGGTTGAATTTTCCCACTGGAAACAATACAATACAAACAATACAGCTTGGTTGATGTCTACATCACAGCCCCACATTCGGGTATAAAACCATCTCCCTCAGACACACGCACCCGTGGTGAGACAGGAGTTGGAATTGCGAGTATTGATCGATTGCGTATTTCAGCTTTGTGCAAGCGTGATTCATTTACAGTGTGGACACAAAGTGGAATGGGTCTCCTCTCGACTCTGACTGCAGGCGGTTTGCTGCAGGACGACAGACTGACCACAGTGCTTCGGAAGCGGGAGGGGCTCAAGGCAGTACTTGCTGCTAGCTCAGGACAGTTACTGAAGGTGTTTTCACATGCTGCCATAACAACACACACACAAAAAAAAGTTGCTATAGACAGACAAGTTAGCAGCTGTGAATTCCCTTGTCCTAACCACATCCCCGCTTAATGCCCTCCGCTCATCCCCACACTTGGCAGTGCCCCTCAATGTGTCTTGGCATTTCTCACTTTGGTGGAACTTTTCTAAATTTGTCTGGGTGGGTTAGTTCCACTTCAAGATAACTAAAAGTATTTAAGGCCTAGTACAGGAAATCTGTGTGTACTTAAGAATTTTTAAGGCCTACGGTATAAATCTGAATATTAAATGTAAGGCTTTTACAGATTTTTAAGACATTGCAGAAATCCTGTTATCCACTGATAATTAATAATCCATCTTTTCTAGTGACATCTCTCACAATGAGCACACCAGAAAAAGACTCAGATTTCCAGTATATTCCAGATGCTTAGAGAACAGCTACAGTTGTTTCCACTGAGTATAAACTAATAATGTTTTTGGAAATAAAAAATCTATTTCCAAGAACCTTGCTCATGATGTTCATAGAAACACAAAAAGATAGCATTATGTTCTCAAAAGACAAATAAGGCTCGTGGATTTTTAAAAATGTTTACTACAGCAGGTTCAGTCTTTAAACATTTCTGCGATGCAAGCTGGTTTAAAAAGGGACAGTTTGTGCTTAAACACACCATGTTATATAAACTCCACTGATATCAAAAATGTCGCTGAATATGAGTTGATCACCAACAAAATAATGAGTAGGTGTTACTGTTCCTAAGATCTAAATGTTACCACCACAGTTTTTCATAGACTGCTGAAAATACCATGAGAGAGAAATGAGTCAAACAGAACTTCCTTTCACAAGTTTATCTACAGTGAAAAGTGGCTGTGACACCCTCATGAGTCAATCCCACCATCTACCTGACTGCCTTACTGGCTCTGAATGAGTTCTCCCCTTCAGTACCCTCCTCCTCCGTCATGTAATTAATCACCATTTTCTTGACCTTACTTGTTTCTTGGCAGTGTCCGTAACTCTTCATCAATCCCTCCAATCCCCCAGTATTTATTCATTCCTCCATTGGTTCCTCTGTTCCGGCTCTCACCAACAAACAGAGACTGTGTCACCTCCTGGCTGGAGCCTTCATCTTTGGGGTAGCTGCCATCACTGCAGAAATTACGTAGTATTATGTGATGTATTTAAAAATGCTTGCTAATTCATGTTTTAAACAAGATACAAGAAAAACAAACAAACAAACAAACAAAAAAAAAACAAGACAGAAATAGAGATATTTACAAATACATAATCACAAGTGGTCTTTGGAAAGTTGATTTGGCAGCATGAGAAAAAAAAAGGCAAAAATGAGTGATCTGTACAACTAAAAAAAAAAATTAAAAAATGATATACAGAACACACCTGGCAAAAGACAGACCCACTCCATTGTCTGCAAAGCTGTAATAAAATGTAGGAAAAAAAAAAATCATAATTATTTTAAAATCCAGAGGCACTGATCTGAAAATGTAAAAAACAGTGAAAACAAAAATCTGTAAAAGACATTCATTTTTTCATGACAGTCATTGGGCAGTGATAAAAAAAAAAATGGCCAGTGTTCAGTTAAATAGCATTCAGCAGTTGTCACCAGATCAAATACAAAAAAAAAAAAAAAAAAAAAAAAAATCAAATTTTTCTTCCTTTCATAAAATGCATCAAAACTGAAAACCCCCACAATTTTACTCTGCCCCAACAATCCGGATCGTTCTTTGATACAGCTTGTTTTGAGTTTAGAGAATATCAGATAAAGGTTAGGGAAAATGCTTTGATGCATATACTGTGATAATGTTGTGATTCCTTCATTTTCCATTAGATGCAAAAAAGGAACCTGCAGCACATTTCTACAGTTTATGGTGCACATTTCATTTTTTTAATATCTTAATTGCTAAACTGAAAAAAGTTGTAGTGCATAATCCTTGGTAGAAAAATCTGAATGAGAAGAACAGCTTTTAAAAGACACTGGAAAAAGGTGGATCTACATATATAAAGGAAATTTGAGTAAAATCTGAAGTTCAGGAAATAATATGGTTTTAAAAATCCATCCATGCATGTATCCATCCATACATAAAATTGGATATATTGAATAATTTACATAGTATTTCCAGCAAAAACCATCATTCTAGATGTAACACCGTTCTTTTGTTCTGTATAGGAAGCCTCCGGCCATCAGTTTATCTGATGTGCCCTCATGTCTGACTAAGACAATCAGATTGTCTCACCCAGAGTTCTGTATGATAATGTCTCCACCGCGTATCCATGCTCCTAAGTCATTGTTCTTGAAGGAAATCAGAGTATCAATGACTGCTGTCACACGAGGTTGACTGGGGTCAGCATTCTGGTGGGGTCGGAATCTGACAAAGAGAAAAGAAAAGGAAAAAAATATATATTAAAAAAACAAAAAACAAACTACAACTACTGTTTTACCTTTTATTTTCCACTGATTACTTTCGTATGCAGCGAGGTTTTCATTATTTAACAATAAAAAAAAAAATATATATATATATATATATATATATATATATATATATATATATATATATATATATATATATATATATATATATATATATATATATATATGTCCCTCTCTTTTGTGTATCAAAAAGTAATTTTAACATTTACAGTCCTGCTCTGAATACTTCTGCTATGTGTATTTATTTGTGTACAGAAGCCAGCAGTCGCAGTTGACGCATACGTTTTTTTCTCCCATCGAGTCGGGGGCTGTATTTGGATAGGTAGCAGAGTGGAAACTCAGTCTGTAAAGCCTTGTTTTCTCTGTCAACACAAACTTGACAGGCATCCCACTAAAATGCACCAACACACTATAAAACCGTACGCCATCTTTCTTGGTCAATGGCCGTCTCCCAGCATGTCTCCATCAGGGAACAATCAATAACTTTTTTCATAAACATTAATTAGCTGCGGCACAAAACAAATATATTAGTAAACCACAAATTCGTTTATATTTACACAGTGTAATTATACATCATGATGTATATGATGACGAACCACAGACCATTCAGCAGTGTACAGTTATAAGTTATGTGTTTATACAAAGAGTACTTGGAACATTTGACTAATGCATCAAAACTTTAAAAATAAATAACCAACATGGCCATGTTGGGACTATTAACATTAATAAAAAAAGATAACTAGAAATGAGCTGAGAAACAGTTTGGTGACGAGAATCTGAATCAGCTTGGCCAGCCAGCCCTAACTGGTGACAGGCTGGTCAGAAACCATAGATTCCCATTTGTTTCTTCAGTAAACACAATACACCAAACCTCAACCAGAAGCACCTCCACCAACAATAAGCTTTACTTTTAGAGGTTACTGACGCCATTTTAGCATCAGTGAGGTGTTTAAAAATGAAATCGGAAGAAGATCAGGCATGAAAGAAGCGATATAAAAGGAAAATGAACTTTTAACATGTTTGAGTTTCATTAAGGCAGCAAGAGAGAGAGAGAGTTAGACTTTTAGAAGGTAACAGGAAGGCTGAACAGAGAACTGCTGTTGCCCATGCGTCATGCTGAATATGGAAATATTGGCGGTTTTTCAGAAATCTCAAGATTAAGTTCACACACCCTTTTGTTCACACACCCTTTTCCACAGGGAACACACACAGACTGATAATTCTGTAATGCTAGCCACAGTAACAGTGCTAAGCACCAACATAAGACTCAATTATTTTATTTTGCTTCTGCAATCATTTTTTTTTTCTTTATTCTAAAATAGTAAAGCTCTGTTTTACAGAAACACCTCACTTACACACAGTGTAACATCACCCATGCCCCTAATATAACAGTAACTACTGTTGATGTGTTATCCTCTCGTTCTAAAAGGAATAACTGGAATAGCATCAAACTGTTATGGGCAGGCCAAAGCTTTACCAAAACCAGAGATCTGAAATCTTATTTAATTCTGATCAGCGCACATTTAATAAAACCCTGTTTTAATTGATATATTAGGAATTTTAAATAACAAATGCAAAATGTACACAGCTTGCCATCTAAAATGAACTAGCTAACACATACACACCTAGCGTTGTTGTCTAAACAGAGGTATTCCCGGGGATCAGCAGCACTGGCGTTGGTAGTCTTCACTCCTTTATCAATGAACAGCCCTGCCTAGAAAGAGCATATTATGATAATAATACAATAATATTTTTTTCCTGAAACTATGGTTCAATAACTACCTTGGACAGTTTGCATATAATGCATTACTAAAAGAAGTGAGATATGCCAAAACTAGAACCAGACAAACAGAGAAATGGGGGAAAAATTTTAAATAAAAATAATTTATTATGTCCATGTAAAGCATTAATAAAGGTTGGTATGTTTAAAACGTGATTTAAAAAACAAATATCTAATATATGGAAAATGCAATATATCACAGGGTGTCTTGTGCGTATGGAAACTTGTGCTGTGAGCTGAAAGAAGTGAGGTTTGGTCTTTAACTGCAGGGCTCCTTCCTCTATTGGAGGCTTCTGTGGTCAGACTGGATAAAGCGCTCACAGTTCACGTGCCCGACTTCTGTCATCACACAACAGAGCACCATTGTAGCACCCCTCACATGTCTGTGTGTATCCATGCGTGTTTCCATGCATAAATCTTGGCAAGAATCAAGTAATTATGCAAGGAATTATGTTTATTTACTAAAAGGATGGATTTTCTCTTTTCCCTATGAAACACAGAAGCAGGAATAAACAGGTCTGGATGTTTGTAGTACAATAAAGTGTTAGTAGAACAAGAAATAGCAAGGATACCTTAAAGTTGGAGTGTACACGGTTGTTGTAGAAAATTCCAAGAGGAGTGAGCTCTGCCTTGGTCTCTGGTACCAGCCCATGAGAGTCTCCAGTGGAAGAGCTGTGGAACACAAACCATATTCCAGCATCCTGGGATAGGAAGGAAGAGCAGAGAAATAGGTGATAATGGATGTGTTTATACTGCTACAGAGGAATTGTTCCATAGGAGACAACAGAAAGTATGCAGACTCTATGAGATACTTGGAGCAGGACAGGAGGTGATACCATTCTTAAGTTGTTGTGTGCTACAGCAAGGAAAGCTACATTTAAGAGTTTAAGTTTGCACTTCAAATAAGCCAGCAACCAAAAAAAAAAAAAAAAAAAAAGATATGCTCAAATAAAGAGTGTAATCCTCTTTTTATACTTTCACATATGAGAAGTCTTACAAAGTTATTGCTTTCCTCTAATACTGCTTAAGTCCTGTTTTATTGATGGCTCACCCAGTTATGAGCAACAAAATCTTTAATTTTACATCATATCAAAGTTCAGGAACAACAAAGCCAATGGACTGGCTTTAAATGAATATCATTTAATATATCTTTAAAAGGGATTCACATTTTGGTGTCTCATGTTCTCCCTTTCTTGGTACTTTTTAATTATTTCTGAGACATTCTTTTAAAGCTTTTTTATTAGGTTAAATCTCTTGTTGCTACCTGAGAGCCAGCAGCTGCATTGCTGATGAGGTTGTTGTTGGGGTTGGCGATCCAGAATGTTGAGACTGCCCTGAGAAGCAAACAATACACACACACACACACACACACACACACACACACACACACACACACACACACATATAACAGCACAATTATACACATGCAGTGATGTTAAAAAGACAGTACACAAGCACACCAGACTTGACACTTGATCTCTGTCCGTATGCTTAAGCGTTACAAAGAATCCTGCAGTCTTCTCTAATTCTCTCAATAATTCAGCACTCCAACATCAACCAAGAACAGACTGACTGCCAAGACTCACAACACCCAGACACAGATTCTTGGAGACAGGCCTTTCTATTTACGCACAGAAGAACTTTTCTGGTTCCTGTTATGACATAAAACTTCCCACAGAGAGAGGAGGTTGTTGTTGCTTTCATAAAACCATCCCACCAGTATCTGTCTCTCCCAAGTACCATTAAATGCCCCCCTTTCTGGTTTCATAAAGACATTAAACAATTTGTTTTCTCTCAAAAACTTATGCACCTTCCCTTCCTAAAACCGTAGTTTCTACGTTTTTAACAAATATTAAAATGTGGTCTTAACAGCAAACATGACTTGGCTAAAAAAAAAAAAGTTACGTATTAATTATAAATGTGCCTTGTAAATGTATTCACGTCTCACTTGAGACACAGCTCAGGTGGGAGAATCTCTTAAAAGGACAACTATTTGTTGTGGCTGAAGAGCAGCAGGAGGAAAGAAATTGGTAAAAAAAAAAAAGAAGAAAAAAAAAACAAACAAAAAAAAAACAAACAGAAAAACATTAAAAGTTGTAACTCTTCCATTTAGGGGACACAACAAACATGGAAGACTGTGCATTGGTAATAAGAGCCCAAAACTTGAACTTTTTGGTCTATGGGCAAAATGCTATGTGTGAGGGAAACCTACATCGCCCTGAACCTACCATCCTCACTGTGAAAAATGGTGGAGGATGCAGCACGTTGTGAGGTTCCTTTTCTTCACAGTTAAAAGCTGGGCAGGAGTAATGAACAGATGGATGGAGCTAAAAAGAGGGCAATCTTGGAGGAAAATGTATTAAGAGGACACAAACACCTTGAGACTGGGACAGACATTCAACTTCCAGTACGAGAAGGAGCCGTACAACCCTAAACATGCAGCCAACCACTCTCACTGTGCTTAAACAAATTTGCAAAGAAGAGTGTGAAAAAGGTATAGGTGGATGAAACACACCACAAAGGACTTGTAGCTGTAGTTCCACTGAAAATTTGATCTAAAAGGCAATGACTAAGGTAGCATGAATACAAAAGCATGCAACACATTTCTGATCTTTTTAAAAATATACTTCTTGAAACCCATGTATTCCTTTCCATTATGAGTGGCTTTGTGTTGGTCTGTCACATAAAATGACAATAAAATACATTCAAGTTCTTGTGATGTGACAAAATATGACAAAGTTCAAGAAGTATAGATGTTTCGCAAAGCACTGCAGAAATGGTGTCAATCTCTTTGTTGAGGTAAATGGCAGCTCTTGTCCTGTTATAAATCACCCTTTACATTCACACAGGAAAAAAGCTGATTAAATTTCCACCCTTCACTCCGATCCCGTGATATTTCAGGGAAGTTATGAAATGCAACTAAACAACAAAGGCATCTTTTTGACAGAAAATCAGAAACTCTTAAATTTCTCCTTTCAGATCTTTAAAGAGTAACATACAAAGTTACAATCTCTTACTTGCACTCTGTGCTTGGTGAGGGAGTGTAGCCCTTGTAAACTCTGTCCCTGATACTGGTGCACAGAGTCTCATTGCGATCTGTTGGCAGCAGAGTCCCAGGCTGAGTCAAGAGGCCAAGGTTGTGGTATAAAGTGTTCCGCTGCTCGATCCCATCCTCCAGGAAAAAACAGTGGCCCAGTGTGTCATACCCTACGGTGTCCTTCACCTAGGCCAAACGACAAAAACATTAATTAGCATTCCATCAAAAAACAACTGCAGCAGAGTTCTCATCAGGGGAAGGACATAAAAAGATACTTTTCACTCAAACGTGGAACCCATCTTGGTAACAGAAGGGAAAGGGCAAGGACGTCTGTTCTCTGGCTGTTAACTCCCCCACAAGAAAGCACAGCGTGGTGCACAAGTGCTAAACTGTTCCTGCTGGCATAAACTCCCCAAATTTCTGAACAAATTGTTACTGTAGTTGAAGCAAATTGGAAAGAAAACGGCACCACGGAAAGATGCTTAAAGACATCCATATGAAGGAGAATAGAGGGGGGGAAAAAAATTATCCAGCAAATTCTATCCAAGATTGAAAACTAATTTCCTCTATTAAGTCAGGAATGCTTCAATTGTGCCCTCTCCGGAAAACTAATCACCAGGAATAGGTTCACCAGGAACATAAACTAAAGGCAGAAAAATACAAACAGACAACCCAGCAGGCAATCATTGTAAAATGCATTAATGTGCTGGTTTAAGCATAAGTGGGTCTCACAAGTTAGATGGAAAACAGAAAACAGAACAAGCCATTGCAACAATACTAAAACCATTCTGACTTATATAAACTTGCAGTGCCTTGCAAAAGGTATTTAAACCCCTTGCACCTTTTTACATTTTATTACAACCACAAACATCAATGTATTTAATTGGGATTTGATGACACATACTTTTTCAGAATATTATACAGAAGAAAAGTATGGTCTACATTTTTATTTGTCCACTTAAGTAAAGATTCCAGAGCCACCATTTGCGGTTATAACAGCAGTCTTTTGGAGTATGTTTCTCCCAGCTTTTCACATCTAGTACTGACATTTTTGCCCATTCTTCTGTGCAAAATAGCTCAGGCTCAGTGAGGTTGGATAGACAGCATCTAAGAAAAATTCTAATTCAATTTTTCAGTCTTACCAATGATTTTCAGTTGGATTTCAATCTGGACTCTGTGACCATTAAAACATGGGAATATTCTTTGATCTAAATGATTACTTTATAGCTCAGCTTGTATGTTACATTTCAGTGTTCTGCTAAATGATGAACCCCAGTCTGGAGTGTTTTGCAACCCCCTTCTGAATTCCCCCCCCCAACTTTCCATCAACCTTCACCAGCATCCCTGTCACTCATGAAGAAAAGCAACACCACAGCATGATACTGGTACCAACATTCTTCAAAGTAGAGACGATGTGTTCAAGACTAAATTACACATTGTTCTAGTTACTAGTGCAGTGACTTATCAGGTGTTTGCACTGAATTCTATGTGGTATCAGAGTAAAAAAGAGTGCAAATGTATTAAAACCATGTAACAGTTTCCTTCCACTTCACAGTTATGGGTTACTGTTTTGGTCCATCACTTAAAATCTCAATAAAATGCACTGACTTACTTATTACAAAGTAATATAGTTACTTTTTCAAGGAACTGTATTTAAACATCTAAGCTCTTCACTTACCAGCAAGCCCTTAAATTAAGCTGGTACTTGAGTATTCATACTCATCAACTAATTCTTGCTAATATTTCAACATCTCATTTGGAAGCATCCACGCAACCACAATCGTTTTCTGTTATCCAAATGTTTTACTAACCAGCAGCCCATTGGTCGCATGGATGGTGAGGCAGCGGGAGAAGGAGTGGTGGATGGAAAGTCCATCCACGTATGTCGGCTCTTTGTAGCCCCCCCTTTGGTCCACATCCCCACACATGTGAAAGTGAACCGGGTAGCTGCCCATTACTGCTTGCTGGCCCATGTTCTTTAATTCCACATGGGATAGATGCACTGATGAGAAGTTACGGCGGATCTGGGTTGGTGGAAAAGGAAAGCACAAGAGAGGCTGAACAGGAGGACAAGCAACAAAGACAATTTAAAATTTTTGCATTCATCATTATTCATCATTCATAATTATTCATTCTCATACTCAGTAGATATTTGTAGTAGGCTCACTGAGAGGTCTTTTGTGGGTATAGAAAGATCCACAGAGTCTGGTTCTTGTTAAGAAGGTATTGGCCAATTCTTTTGGCAAACTAAATCTCACCCCAATTCACACATCCCTTACTGAACAGCTCCCTTGCCCTCTCTCTTAGACTTACACAAACACACATGGATACACAATGCAGTTTAAACCCAGGGCAAGGCCAATACATGCAGCATAGTCAGACATATATGAATAAGTTCATGCATACCATAAAGAATATGGCAGAGATTAACTTTTCATCTGGATGTTGCAACAATGGGGAATGTGAACTTGAACACACAAAAAAGAATGTCTTATGGACATATAGGAATATGTTGCAAATCATGAACTTCAATACTAATTTGGAATTAAATTTTTTTAGTCTTCCATAAAAATAAAAACATGTGCTACAGGACTGACAAAATCTCACACAACACATAGCCGTATCAAGTCACATCAGTTTACGTAACAGAAATTAATGAGAGCTTATCATGCTTCTCATGCTTCATAAAGGAGTGCCCCATTTCTCAGTGGAATATTTGAATCACTTCTTGAAGTGCCAACAGATGGGGGGGAAGGGGAGTGGCAGGGACAGATCATAGAAATTGAATTCACCCTTAGACTGAGCAGTTTTGTCCACATAAGGTCATTTATTCCCCCACAAACAATAAGAGATTCATAAGAACCACAAACAAATTCATTCAGAAATGAAGAAAAGGCAAAAACCAAAACTAAAAGATTGTTTCATTTGATTCAATCAGTTTAATGTTGTTTTCAGCTTTGATTTTTGTGCTAACAATATGACTGTGTGGTGATAGCTGTATTACTGTTCTCAAGGCTGTATTTTATTCTAAGGTACAATTGACCATTTGAACTGTACAGGTTCAGCAGTGACAAGATGCTTTCTGTATATCGTGACAGTTTTGAGTTCATTTTTACAAAAGTAAAACTATGATAATTCAGAATTTTCAAGCAGAAAGTTCAGAAGCACCACCTTTCTATCTTTGAAGTTAACTCCCAGAATTGCAGCACTGACAGGATGCCTTTGAAGCAAATGAAGAACAGAGTCTTGTACATCATTTCACCTGGTTCCTGTAAAGCTACATGGCTGATTTTGTTAGGATTCTATGCTTGTAATTGAGAGGCCTTATATCCAATCCCAGCCCACTGGTTTTGTATTCTTATCAATCTTGGCTAAATCACGCTTATATTTAGACGTCTAAACGTAATCCTGCATTTACAAGTCTGGTGAAGTTTTACTTTTAGACTATTTGCATCCTGATTTTAGCCTGGGAATGTAGGGACAATTTAGTCATTGTTTAGATGCATTTTCAAGTACAAAAAAAAAAAAAGCTCATTTCAAAGTCTAAGAAGTGCCATAATGTAGTCATGAAAAGTTTTCTAAACTAAGTTTTACCTACGTTATGTACAAGTTTACAGAAGCTGAGATATGAAGGACCCGAATAAAGTATAAAATGCCGAATAAAAAGAAAAACTTGCATAAATATCTGATGAAAATAAAATCTAAACTGAAAATATGAGTACTTCTATTCATTTTGATAATGTACAGGGACCGAATCTAAACTCAATTTAAAGTCTCTTTCAGAGAAGGTAAAAAAGTTCTGGTTCAACAATAAATATTTAGTACAATAAAAATACAGGATTGTGCTATACAATTACAAACACACACCTTGATGTGGCCGCCAAAGGTGTCATGGTTAAAGAACTGGCACAAGTTGTCTCCATAGCAAGAGTTTTCCATTTCTCCATAGATGAGAATGTTTCTAGAGAGCAGAGCCACTTCAGCCCGCATGTCAACTCCATCGATGATCTCACCAACGTGGTTGTACTGAGGCTTCCCTAAACAGCATAGAAAGTTTTACTGTAAATCACAATTTGCCACATAATGCTTCTAAACCTTTTGGGGATATCAAGTCTGTGTCAAACCCCCTCAAAAAACTGCAGGTCAATAAATGAGCACAAGCTTCCTGTTTTGCTTAAGAAAACAATACAAATAAATCACACATCATTCTGTCAGTGACAGGAAGTTTGCTTTGCTGTTGAAATAATTAAAATAAACATAAACAACAAATATCCAGGTCTTTAACAAAGCAGAAAGTGTATATAACTTTAAAGAGAACAAACGTAAGTCATCATGTTCAGCAGATGTAAAACTTGCTCAGACTGTCCTCCAAGGAACCACATAAGATTAGACATAATATACACCCTTCTTCTCCAGAAATGGTGTGGATGTTTATTGACCAGAGAGGAATGAGATAAGGAGACGTGTCTGATACAGAGCTTAACCGTGAACAGCAGTGAATGTCGGAGAGCATTAACTGAAAGGAAACGTATCCAGATTCCTAAAATCCCTGTAGTTATCATGAGATAAAGTTTACAGTACAATGTAAGCTGATAATCTCTTTTCAACTCCCCAAAACTCTCCATCACCTCAACAGCTGAAAAAGAAATGAGATTCTATTGTACCTGGTGATTACCAGAATGCTATCTAATAATCCAACTTCAAGCAATAACTGAAGAGCATGATCTTCTTGGTGGCCTTATTTTGACGCTAAACCATTCATTGAATCTTCAGTATTAATAAGCTTTACCTGCATTTTCTTTCTACCCTATTATCCTGGAATATAAATGAATATAAGAGTAGCCCCATAGAGTACAAACGCTAAACTGTAACTAAAGTCTCTTAAGTTTGCGGAAAAGAAACCAAACAGAAACACACAGTCCTTCTTTTTGTCTCACCTTGTATCCTGACCTGTCTGCTGGTACATTGAGGACAGGGTAACAGGGTGAACTCTTCAGCCTGATGCATGGAATAGTCTGTACTGGCAACCACTATGTTATCGCCTGGTTTCCAGGTCTGCTGGACTTCATCTTGGAGGTTTAAGACCACTTGGTCTGCAGCATCTACCAGGAACCCCATGGTAGGGTAGCCTATTGGGTGTGGGACAGTGAGAAAGAGTCATTAGTAGAGCTGCACACAAAGAAAAATAATTAAATTAAAAATATATATATTTGCATCCCTGGGAGATTATTTTATTTCAGTGGCCAAGAATTCACACTCTGGATGCCAAAAATACATTCATCCTCCATGTCAGACCACAGCTAATGCAGATTTTAGATGGTAAAACTAACATAAGTAAAGTAGTTAGGAAAGTTATTGCAAATTTCAAAAATATCACTGCAATTAAATGTTTTTTTTCTAAAACACCCAGTCATTATGTAGACATATTAATCTAAAAATCAATTCAGAACATTTTTTTTAAAGACCTCATTTTACAGGTAATGGCTAACAAAAGTATTTTTATCCTTTGAACTTTTCACATCTTTTCATTTTATACCCACAAACAATTTTTAAAATGTGATTAGTATTTTTTTTTTTTTTTTTTTAAACATTTAAAGTTTTTACGAATAAAAACTAAATAAAATAAATAAATAAAATCCAACACAACCAATTCACATCATGCTGTGGGGATTCCTTCCTTAAGTAGGGATTGGGAAATTGATGAGAGCTGATGTTAAGAAGAATGAAGCTAGTATCTGGTAATCAAGGAAGAAACCCTGTTAGAGACAAAAAAAAAATTCCTTGAAACCAGTGAAGATGTTTTCTATCCAATCTGACTGAGTTTAACACAAAAAAAAGGTACGCAATACTAAGCCTAAGCTAACAGCTCGCTTAAAAAATAGACACATTTAATGTGTTTTAACTGTGATTAAGTACATAATAGTTTCAAATTCAAAAATGTCCAGTAAAAAACAATATGGCAGGAGGAGACAGAACAACACAATAACAAAAAGCAAAAAAGAAAATAGAATACAAGACATAAGATGATTTGGCAATCATATTTGTAAAATTGCAACCAACCAGACTGGTTCCTTGATGCTGAGTGGAGTTGTGCTGTGTTCTGTTAGTAAAACATTAAGAATGCAACCAAACCACAGCTCTAAGAAGTTTTCAGTCTCTTCAAGGTTGTGCCAGCTTTACTATACAAGAAGTTGCAAAAAATACAATGCTAATTATGCTGCTAATGTTACATTGTTATGTTGTATAAATATCATAGTCAAATGCCCCTGAAAAAGGATCAGAAAGAGTATTGGCTTGGCATTTGAATATGTGGTACACAAACTCTAGCTTGAGACAAACTTCAAATATATTTGGAAACAAATATTTTTAAAAAGAACACTAAAAGAACACTAAAATCTAACATAGACAGCTGAGAGAGTTTAATGTTGCAAAAGGTATTTTTCAGCTGAGCCCAAAGGATCTGCCTCTGCTTCACTTCAAAAAGTATTTGTTCACATAGCAGATTTCTCTGACAGAAAACCTGGGAGGCTGCTGGAAAATACATAATTCAAGCTTCTCATCAAATCATCTTCACAATTTTGTAAGTTTTTAACCTTCACAGCTCACAAGAAGACATTAGAACAAATGGTAATAAAAATAAAACATTCAAAGTTAAGATGTTCTGGACAAGCTAAATACACTCATCTGCATTAGGATTTTTTCTCTGACATCTAATACAGTAAAAGGAAGTGAAAATAAGCTCAGAGGGGGGGAAAAAGAAAAAAAAAAATTCACATTCCAGAGACTAGAGTTTCCATAACAACTGTGGTTAAATTACCATTACTCAAATCTTGGACTCTGAATTATTCAGCATCCACTGAGATATTGTGGAACAATCTATACAGAAATAGTTTGTACAATCATATACATCTGCAGAAAGAAAGACACTTGGAGAAATGGCCATTATTATATTTCTAATCAAATACATTTACTGGTTTGACTGCATGTGCCGATAAAAGCTGGCTCTCACCGTTCTTCCACTCGCTGTAGGCAGACACTGAGAAGTCCACTCCTTCCACAGTGGTGAAATTGCAAGTTGCAAGAGCTCTTCCACCAGTGTTGAGGTTTTCGTGTTCCCTCACATCCTCTGAGCACGACTCGTTGCCACCTCCAACCACAGAAACCAAAGCCCACGCCTGCCTGCAGAGATCAAAGGGGAGAAAAGAAAACACATCAGAGAAGTGATAAGTTTCATATCTGCACTGGAAAAAATGATGATGTGGCACATTGTTTAAATCGCAAACATGAACTACTGTGTGAGTAAACCCAGAGAACACATCTGACTACAGGTGCAACAACACCAAATGGAATGTCTCACTGAATCATCACCTCCTGTAGAAACTTCACACTTAACCTCAAGTAACTTAGATTCTGCTCCTCTTTACTTTTCCAACAGACTTGATTTCCAAATGAAATGGATCTACATTCTTCTTTACTTTCATCTGAGAAGAGGACTTTAGACCAACAAGAAACAGTTCAGTCCTATTTCTGCATAGTCCTGCGAAACGCTTCAGATGTTGCCCGGTGTTCAGGAGTAGTTTAACATAAGGAAAACAATAGCTGTAGTTCATGTCTTGGCTACATCTGTGTGAAAAGGGCTTTTAAAGCACTGACTGCAGCCACAGTCACACTTTGAAAGTCTTCCCTTAGATCTTAAATGAGCTTTGCTTCACAACCTTCCTGTGACAATCCTTGTTGCTTGTGAAACTTTTTCTACTATACTTTTTTTTTCTTCCACTCAACTTTCCATTAATATGCTTGGATACAGCACTCTAAACATACACTTCTTTAGTAATGACCCTCTGTGAACCACATTCCTTGTGGACTATGCTAATGACTATCTGCTGGACAGCTGTTAAGTCAGCAGTATTTCTCAAGATTTTATGAATTAGGTGTATTCATAAACGTATTCTCTATTATACTGAAAAAAAAAATGGATTTTTGATTTTCATTTGCGCTAAGCCAAAATTAGCAATGGTAAAAAAAAATAGCAACAGCTGAAGTAGCACAAAGCAACACCAGAATGAGAAGACAGATCCAAATACAGAAAAATGTTTGTGTCTGACTTTGTCAATTGCAAAAGGAATCTGAATGACGAGTTACTGAATGACGTAAAACTCTTCCACTGAGACATAAAACCCTCCCCAGATATTTATGCAAGGAGATTTCATTTCATGCCACACAGCCCCCTTTTTGTGGGAAGCTATAAATCTGTGATTATTAGAAAATAATTTTCAAATAAGATCACAACAAGGGATCTTAGAAGCTAAAGCATTTAAGCAAAAGAGATTTAGGGTGTGAATAGTGAAACGTACTGGGTGTACTCCTGAAAGCATATGATCTAAATCAAAGTTCAGCTGCTGATTCAAAACCATTATTCTGAACATTAAAGTGCTTTATCAACATCAACACATCTTGACCAAACCCAGCGTAACCATTACATGTTAAGCTCCTTTAATAAAACCTGTCTAATCAGTTCATTTAGAAAAAAAGAGGCATATGATAACAGCTCTAAAACACAGTGAACAATCTCACATCTTATAGTAGGCTTAACATTTTAGTCTCCAAATACAATTCAGATTTAGCAAATAGTAATAGCAAAAGCGCAGGTTAACTTAAAATGCCTCATTAAAATCAAAATCAAAATGAATCAACATATTTGTAAGAAAATAAGAGCTTCACTACCAAATTAAGAACTTCCAAAAGAAAAACAGGATCCACTGTGTGTTATCATCACACCCGTGTTCTCATCACTGGTTTGATGTTGTTAACAACTGCAGAGTTTGCATGGAACAGATAACGTGTAGAGGTTAGAGGTGAATTCACTACAGACCAACATAAGCACGTTTATTCATGTGTGAGCGTCCTACTCCGAGACAAAGGCTGAAGACAGAGGTCATATGAGCCAGGAAGGACAGCTGACGCAAGTTAAACCAACCTGGGAGACCGCTAATGGATTTGGGAAAGGAGACTATTTGTTCTACTTTAGTCATAAACATGATGTCCAAGTCAAGGGTTTGGACACACCCTGCCATTTCAGCGTCAATGTGTAAGCAACTGTATAAGGTCATAAGGTGTTCAAGCTGTTAAATGCAGTGGCACTAAAGAGTTTAAAGGTTTTCAGAAAGCTGGATCTCATCTGGTTCCTCTTACAACCATCTCTGCAGATTCTCAACATACCCACAAACTGAACCTTTGTTATGTTCAATTCAAATGAAAACAAAGAAACACACACACGTTTAAGATTAATACAAGAAACTTCATACAATAACCTGAAAATGCAGGTGTACTGCTTACTACAGGTAAATCCAAAAGCAAGCTAAATTCAAGCAAAAAAAAAAAAAAAAAAAAAACTACAGTGGTATGTAAAAGTATTTGCTTCTCTAACAGATTTCTTCTGTTTTTTCACTTTTTGTCACACCTAAATGTTTCAGATCAAACTAATTTTAATGTTTAAAAGATAACCTCACCTAAATACAAAAAATAAATGTTTAAAATAATGATTTCACTCATTTAGGGAAAAAGCTTTAGTTTCAACCTAGGTCTATGTAAAAATCATACTGCCCCACTTCTTAAATTGTCCATTACCTTGGATTAATAACATTTTTTAAAGGATCAATTTTCCTAGCCATTACCTGGCCTGATGACTGTCATACCTGTAGAATCAAGAAATTGCTTTAATAGAACATGTCTAACAACACAAAGTAGTCTAAAAGATCTCACAAAGCCACACATCAGGAGCTGATCTGAAGGAAAGAAAAAATGAGAGGCAAAGTTTCTTCAATCTATCAGTCTTGAAAGTCTGGCAAAGCTGTTATACACAAATAGAGACAACACAGAAAAGTGGTGGAGGTGTGGATTGCGGATGGATTGCACTACATTCGGCTTAAAACTAACAGAGCATTCAGAAAATTAAGGTTTTGGAGTGACCTAGCCAAAGTCCTGGAATTAAATCTGATTGAGATGCTGTTACATAACCTTAGATAGGCTGTTGATCATCAAAATCCATCCAATGCAGCTAAATTAAATACTTTTTAAATTCAAGAATTTTGAAAAGAAGGGATGGCCAAAATTCCTTCACACTGATGAAAAACACTCAGTATTATCACAACAGTTATCACAAACGATTCATCCCATAATGAGTGACTCAACCAGTAATCAGGTTTAGGGGGTAATCACTTATTCCATATATGGCCAGGTTGGTTTAGACAGCTTTTTATTCCCTCTTCATAAACAGCTTTTTATATTTACTCAGGCTTTGTCTGATACAACTATTTTTTTTCCAATGATCTTAAACACTTAGATGTGAAAAATACAAAAACAGAAGAAACATGTTAGGAGGTAAATGGTTTGTCAAAGTCCTGCACACAAAAGTTGAACTACTGGAAGTAAATAAGCACCTCTAAGAATAAATGCGATGCTATGATGTGACTCATGTAAACTACTCTAATGTGGACTGGAGGGGAAAATGGTTAGAAACCACACTGCTTTGACATTCACCTACAAATGTGAAATGTGACACTGGAGGCATCTGAGGACTCCAGCAGGTCCTACAGCAAATCGCAGAGTTATGGGAAACGCTGACCTTGTACATACTTGGACCTGAGTGATAGTAATAAGATATCTGCCACAAAAAGCTAATTTAAAACCCCACCAACTCATGTAGGCAGAACTATAGACAATGCACATTTCTCTCGCTGTTCTTTTGAAATAATAACCACATGAATAACCATATTTTGTACAAATACTCTAACCTCCGACCAAGACCCTGTTATCCTGTGTGTGCTTCCTTTTTCTGGTGCAGTGCGATACAGCAGGAAGGCACAGGAAACAGGAAGACAAGTAACTGGGAAAGATTCAAGTGAACATGTTAAATGAAATGATACACAAAAGAGGGCTTTTTTTTCCATTGAGGATATGTGAGGAACAAAATGCTGGTACTCTAGGCAGAGAGGCTTCAAAAGTGGAAGTGTTTACTTTAGCTGCCAAAGAAGAAACAATAACCTTCGATATCAGCCTCTGGAGACTGAGAATAAACAGGACACTCTTAAAGACGTTTCCACTCAACACTCACTGGAGAATCAAAGGTCTTTTATGAGAGATTTTCCAACACAGGGAAGAAAAAAAAACAAAAAAACAAACAGATTATTTCAAAAAGCTTAAAAGCTAATTTGGCTCACATAGGAGAAATCCAAATAGGAACCCTGCTGTTAATGTGTTGTTACCTGTATTTGAGATCATAGGCAAATCGGCTGCCAAGCACCTCTTTTAAGGCTTTCTTGGTGTCATCCAGCAAGTTCTTGACGGCAGAGTCCCCCACAGCCAGTGCGACGATGCGGCCCGCCGGCAGGGAGCGGAGCAGCTGGGTGAGTTTCCGACTGTCATTGCGGGATTCGTGGGTGTCAAAGCGCTCGGTGTACAGCAAAGCCGACGTGTCCTGGTTGAACACTCGGAAGTTGATTCCTCGACTGAAGTTTTTCTGGAAGGCGTAACCCCCGGTGGAAAGCCCGGATGCGGGGATGCCTCGAGTCAACAGAGACCAGGAAACCCGCTCTGTGCCGTGCAGCTCTAGAGTTCCCCCACCCATGACGCCAATGAACTTGCGGCCCATGACCGGGACCTCGGGAACAGCTTTGTTGTCGGAGCGACCCATGAGAGCGATTGTGGCACGAGACCGGTAGCGGCATTTGGGTGAACCGATATGAAGGGCACCACCATCTTCTATGAGGATGTGATGTGTTCTCAAGGTTATGTTTCTGGTGCCATCTGCATTGTCAGCAAACACTACACGACCTGTCAGAAGTCAGATGAATTACATCTTTAAATTCTATTACCTGCTAAAAAAAAAATACAAAATGTTATGGCTGAAAATCCTAGAAAAATAAAAGCAAAATTCAGAGTCTCACCTCCTGACTGGATGGTAAGTGAACGGAAGGTGGCAGAAGATTGCAGTCTATACAATTGTCCCCGTCGGATAACAATATCCTTGTCTGGTTGGTGACCTGGATTCCAGTTACTAAGGGATAAGTGGTGGTCTGGACAGTTCTCTGTGAGTACGACCAATCACAAACATTAGAAACCCAATAGAATGAATTTGACAAATTTTGAGAAAAATTCTGAAAAGCTGAACCTGGAATACTAACCATCTAACTCGTCTCCACTTGTGAGACTGAGGACAAGTGTAAGTATAAAAAAGAAAGCACCCAGCGAGACTCCGCAGCAAATAAGAGTGTTTTTCCTTTGCCGTAGTTTGAGAGAAGGTTCTCTGTGCTGGTTTTCCACCGACAGGCTGGGCGTACCTTGTTGCTCCAGTCGCAAGCCATGTGGCTTCAACGGTGGAGGTGGCGGAGGTTTGGCAGGTGGAGGCGAGCGGACTGGAGCCACCCTACCGGGAATGTACCCCGGACACCTCTGATGGTTGCTGTGAGATGGAGTCACAAATGCGGGGATGCGGCCTGGGCAATCACTCGTCGGCATGGTATTCTTGTCCGCTTATCTGAGAGGGGAAACAAAAAAGGACAGAGATTCAAAAGTGTGAGGAAAAAAAAACAAAAAAAAACATTTTTCCTAATTTCAGGTGTGTTTATAACAAACAACTTTTAGCTGATATAGAAAACAAACTGTTAAGTGAATAGATGTCTTTTAAAGGGATTATTTTAAAAATGTTAGCCTTATAAAGTATTCACAACTTAAACTTTTTCACCTTTTTCCACATTAAAACACAAACTGTTTCGCATTTCATTCGGGTTTCATATGATAAACCAACACAAAGAAGTGCATAATTGTGAAGTGGAAGGAAAACAATACACACATTTCATAGATTTCTATTAAAAGAGGAGTGCGACATGCATTTGTATTCATTCTGCTTTACTGTTTACTGAAGAGCAAGGAACACAGCAGGCGGGTCAGAGATAAAGGTGTGGAGTAGTCGAAAGCAGGGTTGTGTTATAGAACAACATCTCACAGATCAGTTTTCCGTCCATCTTCTTAAAACATGGCCTGGTAAGGAGAGCTTTACTCAGAATAGCAGTCAAGGGTTCCAGAATAACTTTGGAGGAGCTGAAAAGATCCACTGAGGTAACACATGGCGTTGGCAGCATCATGCTGTGGGGAAACTTTTCTTTACCAGGGCCGGGGAAGCTGGACAAAGATCGTGAGAAGAGGGATGAAGGGAAATACATGGCAATCATAAAAGAAAAGCTGTTAGAAGCAGCAAAACATTTGAGACGTAGGCGAAGGTTCAGGACAACGACCTTCACCATACAGCCAAATCTACAAAGAAATAGTTTAGATCAAAGCATAATTATGTTTTAGAGTGGTCCAGTCAAAGTCCAGGCTGAAATCAAATTGTGAATCAGCTGTAAGACTTTAAAATTAATATGGACAGATACTCTCACCAATCAGACTTCAACTATTCTGCAAAGAAGAACAGCATCAACAGGTGATTTTATGAAGTATTGACTCCAGGGAGCTGGATACAAATATAACCCATACTTTTCAGTTTTATTTATAAAACTCAAAGAAATGTATTTTATTTTTCTTCCACTTCACAGTTTTGTCACACTTTGTGCTGATCTATCACATATGTGAATGAAATACATCTAAGTTTATGGCTATGAAATGACTAAATGTGATCAAATTCAAGGGGATGTTCACTGTCTTCATCAAATCACTTTTTTTTTTCTTTTCTTTCTTTCTTTTTTTTTTTTTTGTTCTACAGATTGCTCAGTGGGAGGCATGGTGACACTAAAAAGATTACAAAAATATACAATTTTAAAAAGATCTGGCAATAAAATGGGAGGAATGAATAAAGAGTTCGGAAAGAGAAGGTCAAAGTAGAAGAAGAAGCAAGAAGAGCAGACATTAAAAGTGAGCAGGAAAACAGTAGGAGGTGAAAGACCCTAGGGGGGGTGAATTAAGGGCAAGGGAAATCAGAGAAACCCCCACTAACCGACTAAGTGTTGGGCCTCAAGGTTAATATACCTTGGACTTGATTTTTAAAATGCAAGGTAATTTGTCACATCAGCGCCAAACTTCTTCTTGAGTGATTTGTCTTGAGCAGGATGACACTGGCTGCTCTTGTCAGCGTTAATGGATCACAACATAACAGAGCAATCCAAACACCCAAACTCAGCCAAACAGATGGCACCAATTACTGCGGCGAAGAAGGAGAGCGCTTCAGCTGGAGCTCGACTGTTTAGCATAAATGGAGAAAGTAACGCCAAGAAACCGAGGCCATGAACAGATACACATACACATCTCTATCATCACCATCTTAAAATCATGTCCTAAAAAATTTAATTCCTCTAAACTAGTCTAATTTCTATTCCAAAACTTTGCACAAATATTTTTTAAAGAGAGGGAGAGCCCCTCATTCGTTCCAAGAGATGAGGTGGAACAGCCTTATTACTGTGCAAACAGATTTTTGCCAGAATATGAGCCGTACAAACATAAAGAGGTCAAATGGCCAAAAGCAAACGCTTAGCATACACTGGATACTAAAAAAAAAAAAAAAAAAAAAAAAAAAAAAAAAAAAAGTATACACACCCCTGTCAAAATGCCACGTTTTTGTGGTTTGAAAAGCATTTTATGAAGACAAATATTTTGCTGAACTTTCTCCACCTTTAACATTATTCGAGTAGCTTGAATGAAAAACAATCAGAACTTTCAGGAGAGAAAAGAAGAAATAAAAGAACTAAAATATAGTGGTTCCATAAGTGTGCGTATCAGGGAGATGCATCCCTCAGAGAGACTCCAAAACATTCAAATGTACAAATGCATTTTAAAGGGATTAGATAGAAAACATAGCGCAACCGTGACATTATGAAGAACTGGACATCCCTGACGAAAAGTGGTCAGGGAGACCACCAACAGGCCTATAGTAATATTCAAGAAGCTCCATGAATTTTACCCAAGTAATGGTCTTGTAGTACATGTGATAGGAATCCCATATTCTGCATATGTCTATTTTGGTCAAGATGGCTAAAACAAAGCCATTTTTTATGAAGAAGTTGAACATCTTAGCTATACTTCAAAATGTTATATGTGGTCTAAAAAGCAAAGCTGCACATGAAAAACTAACTGTGAAGCATGGTGGTTGCAGTTTCATGCTTTGGGAGATTTTTTATACAGATGTAACTACGTCCCTAGTCAAGGTGCATGGAGTGATGGTCCAGTCAATGTTGGAGCAGAACCTTCAGACTTCAGCTAGAAAGCTGAAGATAAACTGCCTCTTTCAGCATGACTGAAAAGCAAAACACCATATTAACAAAAGAATGCCTTCACAAGGAGAAGGTTATGGATTTAGAATGGCCTAGCCAAAGACCAGACCAGAAACAGATTGAAAATGCATTGGGGTGAAGAAGGGTGTGTACAGGAGATGCCCTGGCAATCTGACACTTTAAGTGATTTTTTTTTTTTTTTTTTTTTTTTTTTTTTTTTTTTTTTAAATGGGTAAATACTCCCAAATCCACATGTGCCATGCTGATAAGAGTCCTATCCCAAAATACTGAGTGCTAGAATTAAAACAAAAGGTACTTTAACTATTAGTTTAAGGGTATACAAACTTATACAACCACTAAATTGTAGGCATTTTTTCCCCCTTTAAAAGATTTAAATTTGTTTTTCAAATGAGATACAGCTCACATGTCACAGTAATATTATGTTTCTTGGTCTTACTTTTTTTTTTTTTTTTTTTGTTACAACAAAAAACAGCAGTTTAACAGTGGTACATTGGCTTTTCCACTCTATATGGAGAGCAAAACATGTTTTTTTTTTTTTAGTGGCACAGTTTACCCTTGAAAGAAGACAAAAAGGAAGGTTTTTCTGTTGAACAAGCTCTTTATCTAAGCTGACACATGGAAATCCATTTCAAGGAAGTTCATGTGGTACAACCTGGCAAATATGACAGTCAATGATAAATGTGGATGTGTACATGGCAGGGAGATTTAACTCATTACAAAGTCTCACAGCAGCAGATGCTCACACTAGTCACAAATGACCTTGTCCAAAATGCGAAAGCTCACAGAGTGATGGAGGCACAGATTAGAAAGAGAGGAAAGACGAAAATAGCGGTACGTCGTAACTGATATCATTATCGCAATATTTACCAATATCATGTAGCCCTCGTAGAGAGCAAGGAAATACACCCAGTGCTAAAACAGCACAGGTCCTGGTACACTGTGGCAATCAAGCTGACAATCTAAAATTGCCTCAATGACATACAAAAAAAGACTTTATTTGGCTGTCCGATAAGCACACACAAACAAAAAACCCCATTGTCTTGATGAGCCAATTTGCTCAAGAGCAACAACAAACCTCTTCAACTCCTCAACAAAGCAGTTCACAATCAAGGGCAGCAACACAATAGCCCTGTGATTTATGTGAGCCACAAAATAAACTAGGTGTAACACCCTCTGGTTTATCCACGTCAACATGTAGATCTCCCCTTGCAACATCGCTAAAACATTTATTGCACATATTAACAACCATCCATCTAAACTGCAATGGGTGGACATTTGTTTTGTTGTCATTTTATTCCTTCCAGCTTCCATTTACTACCCATAAACACATTATTCAATACCCACGTACTTAAACTGTTGCATATCAATATATTTTTGTTTCTAGTCAAGTAGTTTCATAGGTCTAGCATTAAAAAAAAAAAAATCATAAAATGATCAAATCTCAGATATATACCATATATTAGCTTTTGAAAACTTTTTATTACACCCCGTTTTCATGCATTTTGGTTCTGATTTCAGTTTAGGCCATTGATTTTTATAAGACATGCCATATTAGGGCCCCTGAACAAATCAAAATAGCTCTGACCTCCTTCAAGTAGATTATTTGCGAGAGTCAAACTACCACATTACCTTACAGTAGATTATGAGTAGAGAGAAAATTACTAAAAATCGCACCAATAAATCAGCTAGAGATTACAATAGGTTAATTTTGTCTTTATCAACTCTTATTAGTGAAAGACAGGTTAAATACTGAAATGCATATTTTTTTTTCCCCTCCTATTTAATGCATGCACAAAAACAAACAACTGCAACCATTTTTGGTTTACATTAATCAACCAATAGCACCTCGGAAACGGTCGGACAGATGTTTTAATGCATAAATTGATATATCAGTGTAATTCCTTCATTTTCTGTTGGGGTCAAAGCTATCATTTATACCAAAAAAAAAAACAAAAAACTTACTAAATTACAAAAGTAAGTTATGAAAAAAGGGTGAAATGAACAGCAACCATTTAATCATTGTAAACAAATTTCTGAAAGCCATTCACAGCTTTTACATACAGCTAATTTTTCCTGAAGCCAAAGTACAAGTAATCACATTTGAAAAGGGAATTTGTTTAAAAACAAACAAAAAATATGTGACTAAATAGGACAAAAAAAAAAAAAAAAAAAAAAAAAAAAAAAAAAAAACATCAAGAAAAATACCATAAGTCATACTCAATATATCAGATCAGCTGCCTTATGTGATGTCACCAGAGGCATGTGCAAATGGATAGATTTTCTCTGGATTCAAAAATTACTTAGTTTACAAAACATATATATATATATATATATATATATATTAAAAACTTATTGTAAAGCTGGTCACCCCCCCCCCCCCGCATGTTTTCATATTCATCTGATTTGAAAGCTGCTGAAAATCAAGCACATGTGAATGAGAGGGAAAACACTGAGTCAAAGCCCGACAGACAAAAACATTCCTCAGCTGTAGAAGTCACCCTCTGCATGTCTGCACTGGCAGTGTGACATATAAAGCCATGTGTTTCCTCACTGTAAGCAGAACTGGATCTGCGCTGTCACCGCTGTGTACCAACAGAGCGACTCCGGTCCACGCTGAGCCATGTGATGTGTCATATTAATGGGGTTAGTCGCATATGCTTTTATATATGGTAAGTCACAGCCTACAGGTTCGCTTTGGCTCAAATGACACTTCCCGCAATAAAAGAGGTATCTGACTGTTTACAGAGGTAAAGCCGAGGGCTTTTGCTTCTGATGCATCACAAAAGAAGAACCATTAAGAAACGCTGTATGGGGTAAAAGGAATTTGTTTTTTTGCCAAATATTACAACTAGCTACGCGTGTGGGACACGTAGCAACACGCTGTTTAGCTGTCACTTCTTAACTAACTTTAAAAGCTGTTAAAAAGTGCCTCTCTCCTGAGAGAAATAATAAACAAAAACAAGCGTGAACTAAAAGGCTCACCCGGTGAATCCTCTTCCACCCCCAGCGGCTGACGGACGGTCACAGACACAATGTAAAGGGCTGTGTGGACGGTGAGGTTGGTGGTGAGGCTGCCCTGCTCTTTCACCGCTCTGTCCATTCGCTCTCTGGCGAACCGATGTAAAAAGCAAATCACCCGGTGCTGATGAGAAGAGTAAAGAAGTTATCTGCCAAGCAAGTTTACGACTTTTACTTCCCTCTATTTATACTCCTTTTCCTCATGTTTTTTTTTTTTTTTTTTTTTTTTTTTTTTCTTCCGCTAATAGGCTGTCTTTCGTCCGTCGGTCAGCCCCTAACACGACCAGAAGAGAGCAGGCGCGGCTTGGAGAGAAAGGAAGTAGTGGTGCGTTTAAGGGCTGTCGGAAATACTGAACACAATAGGAACAACATGGTAATGTACTCCAGCGCTGTACTCAAGCGCCAATTTTTATAGTTACTTCAGACATATAATTTCACGTGTCTCCTTTTTTCCTCCTTCCACAGTCATTTTTTTTTAATGTCTGCTTCAGGCTCACAGCGCTGAATAGATGGGTAGACCGGAGCCTGCCCTGGCTGACACTGGATGAGAGGTCAGTGTCAGCAGGATGTTTGGACGGTTTCCCATTCCATCACAGGACTAGCTCACATACTGTAGACACACAGAGATAATAAGTATGCACTGCTGAACTCACAAAGCCATACTGGCGATAGTTTTAAATAACAAAGCCCCCTAATGTGTTACATACTGAGGGAGAACATGCAAACTGCAGCCTCGTTTAAATTCAGACCTGAACCTTGTTTTCTTTGGACAATCTACCAGAGGCAGTAGTTCACATAAAAAAGATATGAGCTGCTAATTTCTGTAAAAAAAAAATTCAATCCATTTTAGGTAGTTTATGTAACAGCACAACACATTTTGCAGGGCTTTCATACGACTATTACTAAGTTGCACTTAATTGCAAAATATAATCATGACGTTTTGTAAAAAATAAAGTCTGGAAACTGTAATATTTGCATTTAGTCCCTTTTACTCTGACTTCCCTAAATAAAATCTCACACCACCAATTCCCTTAAGAAGTCACATATCTAGTAAATACTAAGATTGACGGGCATGGCGGGGAAGGCCAGGGAGAACATTCATCAGACAAGTAGCAACAAGCCTGACCTAAATGGAAGGCTGGCAAGAAAAAAAAAAATCCACAAGGGGAACCATTTGCATTTTACCACAAATCAAGTCAGCACAGCAAAGGTGAACGTGGAAGTAGGTGCTCTTGTCAGCTGAGACCACAGTTGAACTTCTTGACCTACATAGAAAATGCTGTTTGGAGAAAAACTTGCACTGCACATCACCCTAAACATATAGTTTTTGGAGGTTTTTTTTTTTTTTTTCCCAACAAGTTAATGAGTTGGTGAACTGATCCAAACATAGTTAAACCTAGAAGAAAACCGGTTAATGGCTGTAAGACTTGAGTGGGGTGTAGCTTCTTCCAGCTGGATGACATCTCTGTAGGCTATAGCCAGAGCTACAATGAACTGGATTAGATCAAAACATATTGAATTAGAATGACCTAGTCAAAGCCCAGACATAAATCCAACAGAAAATCAGGGACAATATTTGAAAATTGCTGCTCATAGAAGCTCTCTGACTGAGCTTGAGCCATTTCTAAACCATCTTTCATTTTCCTTCAACTGCATAGTTAAAGCATTGCTTGTGTTAGTTCATTCATAAAAACCTACAAAATATACTGATATTTACCTGAGAGTTCTTCTGGAGTGCAATCAAAATGTACTGATTTCCCTTGACTTGAGTCAATGTCAACTAAATTATATTTAGCCTGAGAGAACAGGAACTTACTTTGTTCCAGAGAACAATAAAGCTTATGCAATAAAGCTTCTAGTAATGCTCTCTTGTGCAGAGGTTTCAGTTCTGCTTCCTTCCTAAACCATGTGGATTTCCCTTTCCCTCAGCTTCGAAAAGAAAACACAGGTTTCCAAGGAGTTATTTAAAGAATCTCCAGAAACTCTGTATCCAGTGAGTGAGATTAGTGTGACATTGCCACCTGCTGGTGTAAAGATAATCTCTCCTCAAAAGGAACAAAAAGTACCTGACAACTTAAAAATGTTATTAGTCACACGGTAGGGTTTCTCCTAAAACATTCACATAACAAATTGAAATATTTTATTTCCAAGAGCACCTGGGTTCCATACCAGTTCACTCCATCCCAAATGAATAGTGCTTGATGTGAGGCTCTTAATAATCCAACAAAAACACTTAACGTGCTATAAATTAAGTCACAAATAAGATTATTGTTCCACATACAATTTTATTTCTATCCATATCAGAATTACTATATTAATGTTAATACATAGTTTCTTTGCATTGAAATATGCTATACAAACTAAAATCAGAGTACACCCATCAGGGTGGTGAGTACAAAAGGTTGCCTGAGTGACAGCCTTGTCGTATCGAGTTTTAAAAGAAAGACAAAATCTGGTTAAACAAAAGCATGTGGAAAAAAAGAAACTGTAAATATGTTCTGAGGATACTGCAATGAAAAAAGAAAAATTTTTTTTTATATATATCAAAATAAAATACAGTAGAAAAAGAAAGAACAAAAAAGTGTTAACATGATCGCATCAAAAGATGAGGTCCCCAATCCGGGTGTGGATCTTGGTCAATCTGACAAACAGCTAGTTGTTTCTGCTCTTAGCAGGCAGCCGGTCAGACCTGAAGGTTTACAGTAGCACCGATTGGCTTATTGTTGACTGTGACACAAAACAGTTCAAGTGTCCAAAGAGTAAAAATAACAAGGAAAATGACATTTCTTTTGCAATTAAATGTCTGCAAGCCAGCAAAAAAAAAAAAAAAAAAAAAAAAAGACAAACGCCATTCATGGCACAGAGCAGCACTGACATTTTCATTTTAAGGGTTTGACATTGAGACAGAGCTCTATTTTTGCTCTCTCAGAATTAAAGGGCAAAAGAAACAATGATTTCTGAAACATTATGGTGAAGAAAGATACAATTAACAAAAGCAAAAACATTTTGGCCATGATGGAGTCCCTTGGTGCTGAGCTAGTCACTTTAAAATAGCTCATTGTCTCAGTACAGTAGAGACTCGAGAACCAAGCTTGGAGTAAAAATTGTCCAGTGTAAATATACTGGAGGAAGAAGATAATGCCCCCCGAAAAAAACAAAACAAAAAACATAACCAATTGTAAGATTTTCAGAGACTTCCTGAACTGCAAAACAGATAAAGACTAGCAGTGATCATAATTCATCCTGAATAGCCATAGTGGTCTAGTAGAATTGACAGTAGCTGTCACAGTAGTTTTATTTCTGTATGCATTAGAAAAAAAAAAAAAAAAAAAAGACAGTGGGTATAATCTAACCCAGTTATATAAAGTAAACATTATTATTTTGTGTGATATATTAAGATCCAGAGGCAGAAATTGTACAAAACTGGGATTCATAACCATTGTTACATACATATGTAAATCATTATTCCCCAAACATCAGATTTTTGTCCACACATGTGCCCAGCATGTTCTGAAAACGTTTATCTACAACAGTATGAGGATGGGTATCCTAAATCAACAACACATCAAACTAAAAAGTTACAACCTTTCAAGTGGTAAGTGGTTGGAAAGAACCTACTCTCAAGCATTTAACCAAACCCTTCACTGCTGATCATCATAAGAGAATTTATAATCAAGTTGTACCATTTACATTTAACAGACACAGAGATGTTAAGTTGTACTCGTCGTTATTTACACAGGCTTCTGCAATATATTAAAACATTTGGCAAAACTGGCACAGATGGGTGAAGTGTTAGTTTGTCTTGTTCAGCTCTTCAGAGACGAACAATACACGCAAATCCAACATGTTCAGTAAAAAATAAACAACAAAAAAAAAGAAATACTGTCCCCAGAGAGGAGGTGGAACCAATCATCAGATACAGTGTGGAGGATCGTGTGGAGTTCAGTCGATTTAGACTAATTAGTCTGTAGAAAGGCCATTTCCTGGAATGCAAGTCTCCATTAAAAACCACGAACCTTCTCTTATAAGGCAAGAACAAAATATGACACTTAATTACTTTGTAATTACTGTAATAATTCCAATATTGTCCTTGCACATGTCTCCTTCTCCTCTCGGCCATATTCACAAACTGCAGTGTCCAAAATAAGGGAACTTAAAAGCAAAAGATTTATACTGAGGTGAGGTTTCCAGTGACAAAAGGATCAGGGTAATCCTGAAGAGAGCCAAATGGGGGAGAAAACAAAGCCTCAACTTAGTGAGGCGAGTCACCACTAAGTCAGTTCGAGACAGACAGACACTAATTCTCCGATTAATAATTCACACAGAAACTATAACTCAGGCCGTCTTCAAAACTCTCCTGCTTCTCTTATTTCAAGCAGCTCTATAAGCTGACCAGCTCATGTGCAACAAACTGTTTGAGTCTCTCCAGGTACTGTCCGTAGAGCTCTACATCGTTGTGTCCGGCCCCCTCCACCCAGAGGGGCTCCACTGGGTGCTGACAGCGTTCATACAGCGCCAGGCCATGGGAGAAGTCGATGACCTCGTCCTCGGTACCGTGGATCAAGAGGACTGGCGATGTTACCTTGGAAATCTTGTCGATGCTTCGGGGCAAAAACAGGGAGAAACAAATGAGGGAAAATAAAGATTAGAAATCGATTCAACTACTGTAGAATTGAGTACGACGGAAAAACTGAGCAAAGCTACAGGGCTTTGCACACATTTAATCGCATTGCCACAAGAAATTTCAGTGTATTTTATTAGGATTTTATGTAATGGACTAAAAGGTTGGACATAACCATAAAAGAAGAAAATACATGTGTTTTTTTTTCCTTTAACAAGTTGAAATCTGAACAGTATGCTGCATGCTTGTATTTAGCCCATTAGTCAAATACTCCTACATAAAATCCAGAAAATGCCTTGAGAAATCACCCTATTAGTGAACAGGGTGCATGTTGGAGACACACCAAACATGTGGAAGAAAGTGTTCTGGCAACATCCAACTAACTAAGGAGAAGGGAGAAAAATGAGACTACATTCCCTTCAACACACAATCCCCACCATGAAACATGGTGGTGGCACCATCAGGCTATGGGAGTGCTTTCTTCAGCAAGTAAAGTGAAGCTGTTCAGAGGTGACGGAAAGATGGATGGAGGCTAATAAAAGGCAACTCCTATGGTAGGCTTCAAACGGCTTGAGTTCAGAGACTGGGACAGGGGTTCGCCTTTCAGTAGGACAAGAACCGAAAGCTTACAGCCAGAGCTACAATGGACTGGATCGATTTGAAAACCATTTATGTGTTAGAATGGTTCAGACAAAGTGCAAACCTATTTCTAATTGAGAACCTGATAGAGAAGTGTCCCAGAACACCTGCAGCTGGAAGTGCAGCAAAAAGTGGTTCTACAAAGTACTGGTTCAGCAAGTCACTATGCAAATGTATGTATCAATTTTCAAACATGAATTTGTAAAATATTTGGAAAATCATGAAAAAAAAAAGAAATTTAAACCATATTTCCTCTACTTGTGTTGGTCTATCACATAAAATGCTAATAAAACTAATTACAGTTCGTGGTTGCAATGTGAAAAACCAACTGTCCAGCAGATGGAGCAGTTGGCAATATTTTCTATTTTTCAGATGAAAGTGATTTCAGTCTATTCTTTTTGAATGTACAGGCATTTTTATCTGTAAAAGGGAGGTGGCATGCTTCAGTTGTAAAAATGTTACATTCAGCTGTGTTTATACACATGGCATCTGTCCTCAGACTGCACTCACTTTGGAAAGGCGTCAAAACAGTAGGTCTTCTTGGTGTCAGGGAAAGCCACTCTCATGCCAGAGGTGAGCGGGGAGTGCAGGATGACTGCGGCACTCTCATAGCGAGAGGCGAGGTCCACAGAGGGCACTGTGCCAATGCTCTGCCCATAGATGATCACGCTCTCAGGACGGATGCCGTACCTTTGAACACAACAGAACAAAATTTAAACCATATGGTTTGTTCAACACAATCAGTACAAGTTCACTGACATATGCGGATAATGTGTGTATCCTCAAGCGGACGTTGGCATGCCTCCAGTAAGGCCATTAGTCAATTATAAAGCAGCTGATTAACAAACATGAACACATATACAATAAAAATTAAGAACCCACTTTATTAACATGGTGCATTCTTTTTGTGAAAGCCAGTATTTCTCTGCCATGCCTAAAGTGCCTTTTTAATTATTTTTATTTTCCCATTTGATAGTCCCCCCCCCCTCCTTTTTTCTGATAATTTTGCTTCTAGTTCTTCATCCTTGCTCAGATTGCTTTAATTTATTTGATTTAAAAAAAAAAAGGTTTATCTATTTTTTTTTTTTTCCTTCTGTACAGCACTTTGATCAAGAGTCCATTATAACTAGCTGCATTTCAGAAAAACCTGAATGGACATCCTTTTCAAACCAAGACACAGTTACGTGATGCAGTGCTGCTTCTACACCATCCCTGCAGTCTTGTGACTAAGTGCAATGAAGAAAAAAAAAGGACAAATAAAAAACACAAAAAAACACAAAAGAGGAAAGACACTGATCCTAGTTTGAGGGTAAAGAATAAACTGAGAGAGGGAGGAAAAATAAAAAAAATAAATAAATAAATAATGGAGGGAGAGAAGACATTCCACAGCTGATTATGGCTAACGTGACCCACTGTAGCAAGCAGTCAGCTGACGAGCTGGAGCCTACTTTGGGAACACTGCATCACTGTCTCTATTGCTGCATGGCTGAATAACGCAAAGTAAACAGTTAAACACAGCCAGATCAAACCTCAGCTCCACTGTTATTAAATACTGGGCCCCTAACATTACAGGCTCCACACTACACATTCTGTCATGCTACTATAATTCATAATGATGGATACATGAAACGGTGAGGACAGATAACATGTTAAACTACTGTAATGGATTATCGTCAAGGAAAAAAAAAACAATAATAATGTTTGCGTGCTACTGTAAAGAGTAAACAACTGAAGTCCAGAGACACGCATGGGAACAGAGTCAGTGTGGACTGCAGACAATCATTAGCGTGAATATAGGAACTGTTTACAGTCCATGTCAGGTGCTCATCAGGGTATAAATAGTGGTGAGAATACTGGCACAGCATTGGAAAGAATTACTGCAGAGTGAAGGCTGCTAAAGAACGTTAGCTCACATCTCAGTATTTTAAAATATTGTATCGTAGTAGATAAAACAAAAAACAGTTATTTATAAAACTGTATATAAACTACGCTATCATTGTGGTTAATGGTTATGGTTATTTCAACCTTTTAAAAACAACAATCGGATCAACAGAGTTTATTTTCGTTTTGGTACAATTTGATGACTTCTTGTGAAAGACAGAAGTTGGGAAAACAAACATATTAATTCAATCATTAGGTGTCATACATAGTTAAAGTGAGACACCATATTATCTTCCAGAGTATAAGTAATACAAGTACTGAAAAGGGTCAGTCTGCAAAATGACTCCCATAGTGTTCATACCATAAGATGGTAAAATACAAGGATTAGTAATTCAAGTTCCCGGCACATAAATGGTAACAGCATAATTGATTAAGTAGAGATTCAAAAAAATTCTTTAAATAATCCATAAAACTAAATATTTAGAAAATACATAAATATGACTTTCTTCAGTGGTGCAATATTGGAATTTTACTATAAAGAAAAATAATAATAAATAAAATAAAAACAGTGCTGGTCAGAAGTTCACAAGCTCAGACTGGTTTAAAGCTCTTAAGGATGCAACCTTAATTTTAACTGTGTGGATTTGAGAAAAAAAAAAAAAAAAAATTAATTCAAACTTGTTCTTCAGTGTATAGTTTAAATGTAACCTTAAACGGAAACCTAGATCTTCACATATTAAACCACTATAATCAAGTCAATTTAACAACACAAACCTCTAGACATGTCACAGCCATGTGACATTTATGCAATATCAATAAAGTGGCTAAATTGGAACTGTCAGTCATGGTGTAAAAAGGACAGGTCAAGGAATGGTTGATCCTTGGTGCTCTTTTGTTGTTAATATCTTCATATTTAATGACCAATGTCATTATCAGGAGCAGAGGAGCAAGTCGGAGTGTTTCACTTGACGACTGACACACAAACACTGAATATTGCAAGGCTGGACCCTGTGGACTTCCCCTTTAAGCACTCTGCTGTCTTGTTGCGTGTTCAGACATTCAGGGAGGGCCACACAAGGACTATAATCACAGACGTGCTTGTGTGTAGTCCACAATTTACTCCATCACGTTTCAGCTTTAATGGATCTCCACAGGCCAAAGCCTGTCACGCTTCCCGGTTACAATCTTCCTCCCAAACCTTCATCGATTCAGCCTCCAGACACAAATCCAATCATTTATGCATCCCATCCTCCCTCATCCCACTCCTCTAGATCACGCTGCCTCTTGACTGCCCACCTCGTGCTCCCTCAAGAGGGAAAAAAAAAATAAATAAAAAAAAAAAAAAAATTATATATATATATATATATATATATATATATATATATATATATATATATATATATTTTAATTCCTTAGCAGCACTCTATGACTAACACACATTGTAAGAGTCTTGAACATATGTAACACTTTTTTTTTTTTTTTTTTTTTTTTAAACCAGATTTAAAACACCATCTGTGATGCAGCAGGGGGACTCTTCATGGAAATGCTTGATGAACCAAAACCTTTTAACTCCAGGCTTGTTTGTGACCATTTCTAATTCCAAGTGGCTATTTAGTGAACCGGTGCACCTCTAAACAAATGTTAGACTCAAAGTACAAAATGATGAGGCAATAGCATTTTATTACGCTGTTATGTGGTTGGCCAGGCGAGCAATTGAACTCCACCCAAGAGATTGGTATAAGCGTCATCTCACCCATGACTGCTTTTTTTCAGGTCAGACAGGTAAACACTCCTAGAAATATTAGGTTGCCACCCTGCAAACGCAGGGCTGAAAATTCCTCCAGTGTTTTTTAACGCCTGAAGAGATGGACAGCGTTTTCCATTAGATCGATAGACTTCTTGACCAGGAAACCAGTTTTCCTCGTTTGTTTTCACAAGCTTCAGTAGAGAGGGAAGGCTTGGTCTGAAACCTCACTGCAAATCTGTTGCCAGGCTACAGCTCAATATTAGACAAACAGGATTGACTGCTGTTCTGCCTCCTCCACAGAGGGAAAAGAAAATGTTACACAGAGTCATTTAGAGTTTAGAAAGGACACACTCAGAGGATCAAACATAGTGGGAAAGCCATCTAAAGTTTCCAAATGAGCTTCGAATTAAAACAAAAAGAATAAAACTAAGCTGTGGCGTGAACATTTTTAATAAAAACAAAGCCCTGTCAACCTCATTTTTCTTTTATTCCCCCGAGTATGACAAAGCAGGCCTGCTAACTCACACAATGAGTACATCTCCTGACACATTTCCTGCTCAGGTGAAGGGAGTGCCTGGTCTTCTGTGGCTGAACTACGTCGCCTCTGGCTCTGCTGAGCTGATGAAAGTGTCATCAAAGTGACAGGTAGTTGTTTCTGTCATGTGACAGAATTTTGAAATGCCTGAATAGTTTGCTTTCATTTTGTTCTACATCCATGAGGGATCCAGGCAAAATGTGAAGCCAAGCGGGGAAAGCATTGACATGTTCTAAAGGGGATTTTTTTTTTTTAAATTGTTAACATTCTGGTTCTCAGTGAAAAACAATTTCCTCCTTAAATTTTATTATCAGCAAGTTCCACAAATCAGTAAACAAGACAATGGTGAACGGTTCTGTTAATGTCTATATTCCAGAAACGTTGATTTTTGTCTTTTAAATAACGTAATAAGGAATGAAGTCTGGAAACTCACATTTTTCATACTTATTTAGATATGAAAAATGCTAAAAATCATATTCCATACTTTTCCAGACTTCAAGAGTGTAGGAATCTTGAATCTAGTGGATTCATTGTAGGTAAATTGCTGGGATGGATCTTTTTTCAACTGCAGAGGCAACCAGTTTTGAATTTTTTCAACCCTCAATGACAAAAAAAACAAAAAAACAAAAAAAAACAAAAAAAAAAACTTAACTTAGGGTTGCTTTACCTTCTATCAAACTTAGAAGATGCATGATACATACAAATGCAACCCAAATACAAAAATTATCTTCAGTGTGACTTCATCTTATTGTTCTTACTGAGGCCATCGCTGTGCGTCTCAGACGGCTAGTAAAAATTCTTCTGACAGTTATTTCTCAGATCTTTTTGGCTAAACTAACGGCAGAGCTGGAAAACAGCACTGAAAGCTGAAGTTTCTGTGGATTTGATAAACAAGAGCAACATAAAACCAACAGTAACATGGCGTATGCCAGCATCAACAGGAGTTGTGCAAACATACTATATGTATGTGTGTCAATGTACAGTGGCTGAGTGGTGAAGAACAGCAACACTTAGCTTCTCTGGTAATAAATAAATAACATAGGCAGGCGTAGTCGAGCCGCAGTGGAAACGACTGATACGACAGCATGTTCTCTACGAAATCTATTCAGTTGTTTAAGATACAAAAGCTCCTCTGAACTGAGAGAACACCAGCTGTTCTTTGATGCTTATGACACAAAGGAGTGTTTCCACCACACTGGTTCAATTGGTAAACTGGTCTTAGTGCTTGCTTCATTCTGTTTCCAGTATTTGGCCCCAAGTGTCAGGGGGTGCCAGAAGAAGTGGTACTGGTTAAAAAAAACAAACAAAAAAAAAAAAACAAAACCGTAAAAGCAGTTTTAAGATTAGCACAGGAATAACCCAGCCTCACTGTCTCTAATCTTCACACCATTTATTTTGATACATTACCATTACAGGGTTTATGCGAGTAAATACACTGCATAGGACTTAAACAATACTGATCTTTTGCTTGTGCCGTTTTCTGGCAGAGCTGCTGGTACTGGCCAGAAATTAGCTGGTCAGGATTGAAAAACGCTCACAACGACCACTTGGCATTTAAAATCGTAAACATCTATTAACAGGGATGGTGAGATGGATCCATTTACTGGACAAGCTGTTTATAGTGATGTGGTGCCAACTAACACCAGCTCTGGTTAAGCACTGGACCCACCGCAATGGAAAATCCCTAAAAGTATAACAGTATGCAGAATTGCGGGACATGTCAATTTCAATATAGAGAGAGAGGCAACAGCTAACAATCATAGAGAGAAACGCTGATACAGACATGGCTGTAAAACACAGAGCGATAGTTGCTGAGTGACGGAGGCCACTGGCCACAAAGTTTACATAGACACCATTAGGTTACCTGCTCTGTTGGATCTTTTTGGGGGTTGGGGGGAGATGCAGTGTTAATGAGAGGTGGTCTGAACATGAGCAGACCCGGCATAAATAATTTACATAATGTCAGACTGGAAATGTGACCACCTTTTCCCTACAAGTGTAAAATGCTGTGTCTACAGTGTGGGGAAAAAAAAAAAAAAAGACCAAAGAACAAATGATGTGGTTCTTGTGAGATAAGAATATGAAAGGTGTGTAAAAAACCATGTAGGTTACTCCAAACCTACAAGATTGATACAGATGAAACAGTCAAGCATCACCAGTAATTCCTCAGACTTACAGGAGTAAGTCCTGAACACCTACGCATGAATTATGTCTACATCTCATGTTTTGGACTAGGACAATGCACTCAGTCATCTAATCTTATTTATGTCATCGTTACTACAAAAGCCAGAAGGCGTCGCATTATACTGCAAAAACTAACCATGGGACTACACGGCATGGGACATGCAGAATACACTAAAGCTGTAGCTTCTTCAGTAACAGCCTATATCCCTGTTCCATGGGGCTTATCTGATCTGGAATAAACAACGTTTGATTAAAATAAGTGTTGCTTGATGACAATAATAACAGTAACACAGCAGATGCTGAGGATCAGCTCAGGCGAGTTAAATATTAGTTATCTGAGCGCAACTAAAGCACCGAATGGTTCAAATGAACTGTTCCTTAAAGAAAAGCTTTTTTGTGAAAAACGTTTGTTCATTTGTGTGGGTCGCAGAGGTTTGGACACCATTCACTCAGATCTAACAGATTTTCAAGACCAATTTGTGAAAAGTCACATATTTAAGCGGGAGGGGAGCCACCTCTTGTATTAGCGAAAAGGTAGGCTGGGGAGTAGGTGGGGGGTGGGCACAGAACCACATAGCAGTCCCAAAATTTCACTCCTTTTTCAAGTAGCTGCATTCATAACAATGAAGCTTTCACTGCTGAAACTCCCGATAAATGGGAGTCGACTTTAAAGCAGGATGACTCAGTACGCATGAAGACAGAAAGCGTGACCACCAGAAAAGCCGGTTCTTCTTCAACCGGTAGCCCATTTGCGATCATGCTTCCGGTTTAACTTGCTTGCTTCCTTACGTACAGAGCTCTTTATTTGTAGAGGAACAGTTATCTGATTTTGAGAAAACGCCTTGGGAGATTTGAGGCAAAAAGAATGCATCCAGAAAAAACAACCAGCGATTTACTGCTCGATGCTCAGACCCTGCTGTTGAGACTTTTGCATCTTTATGGTGCCAATATCTTTAAATACTCCAGGAGAAACATCTGCGGGTGTCAACACTGTCATCCAGTCTATCAAGTCTTAATTCTCACCTTGCACAAAGAAGTTAATGCAATACTTTGACGTAAACTTGTAGTGTTAAACTTTTTGGGTCGTTGCGCTGACCTCCAATCTAAACCAAATTCGGCATTTAACAGTTACATAACCAGCACAAACCCATTTCATACATCAGTTCCCACTTTACCCCAACCATTATGCTCTGGATGGGGTTGTGTTCCCCAGAAGGACTGCTAGTACTTAAGAAGGTTGATGATTACGTCAGACGGGATGCCACTGGGATAATAAACGCGCGCACTCTCTCTCTCTCTCAGTATCCTCTACTCTGTTCCATCAGGTGTGTGGAAGTTTTACCTTCCCTAAACGGGTCTGCCCTTGCCTCCACAACTTATTGCCAGTAACGATGAAAAATGTATCTGCCACAAATCTTGTGAACCATCACAAGTGTCTGTAGCTATCCAAAAATGTTGATGAATATTAAAACTTCTGATTTATTTACTGGAAATCTGCTAATGTATTGTATTAGTATCAACTAGGATCCAGTGAACTGTCAGAGCTCAACCGATCTACGTAATACACAGGCCCTCATCATGAATCAGTCCCAGAGACATAAAGCATGATCAATCTCCTCTTACAAAGCACAAAAGCAGGAGATGACGAGAGGATTTAAGACAAAAAGCAGACATCCTCAAACATCGATGGAAGGAAGTGAGTGACCTGAGGTTCAATAAACTGATGAATATAGCATACGTGCAGAAAAGCCTTATCTGAGAGAAGGAACAGCAACTGAGTGATGCACCCAAATCTGCTCTCACTAGTGATAAACCACTTGAGGCTTACTGAATCTGAAAAGACATTTGCAGTATCAGTAGTATTTTTGTGTCTACCAAGAAACACTGTGTGCACCAGCAGCAGCAAGTGAGCACTGCACATGGCGGCAGCATCATTCTGTGGGGACGTGTTTCTTCAGCAGAGACAGGAATCTTTGCTAGCCTGAGCTTGAGGCAAAATTTTCAGTCGAAGCTCCAACAGACATAACTCAAATGGCTTGAAGCTGTAAGTGCAGCAAAAGGTGATTTAACAAGGTACTGACTCACTGAGAGCAGAATACCGGTGTCTGCCACATGTCGGATTTTTACTGCAGAAAACAAACACATTAAATATTTTTCCTTCTACTTCACAATTTTGCACTACTTCCTGTTATTTAGTCACATAAAAATCCATTTAAAAACACAAAAATGCTTGTAGTTGTAACAAAATATGGAAAAGTTCAAGACACTTCCATGGCCCTGTACAGCAGACTGTGACCTTTCTCAGTATTTATATATATCCGGCTTCCCGTTCATCACAATGCTTCAGAGATATGCAAAATCTGGCATTTTCATTCAAGACAGACTAGTCTTGACTAGTTCCTGCCAGATTCAATTCTAAATCTAAAGCTTGCAAAAATACCAAAGGAGGAAGCGAAGAAGTGTGCTACATATCAGAACTTCATTCTGAGTTAGGGTTTTATGTTCTATGAGTCTGGGAAAAAAAAAAACGAGAGATGAGAAGTTTGTAATGAGTTAAGACATTTCTGATCAACTGGAGCTAAATAACAGCATGCAAAATCAAAAGTCCACCCAAAGCCAACAGAGATGAAGCCTCAGCAGAACACCCACTTACACCTACATGCAGCGGACCGACGTAAAAAAAAAAAAATCACAGAAACCGCACTCCTCATTAGTCGCCCACACGAACATCTTGCGATCACTACCAAACCATTTGTCGTCATTTCCACAACGGGACTCATCAGCATGACTTGAGTAATCCTTCCTCCACTCTGCTCCTTCAGCACACATCCTGCTCCTCCTCTTTGTTTTGTTTTTTTTATATTATTCACAGGGAAGATGCCTCCCACAACTTCCTACTCAGCTTGTCACATTAGCCTTTTTTCAATCACCTCCTTTTCGCTCCATCCAAAATGTCCCAGTATTTGCATTAAGAAAAACATAAATAAGACAAGGTTCACAATGTTGTTATTCACAATTTTTTTCCTCACTTCCAGTGCAAACGTGTCAATGCCAAGATTAACAAAACAGCTGCTATTAATATATCTGTTTATATAGCATTTATACTTGGAAGCTTCTTAGTGACAAAAGGTTTTTTTAAAGCTCAAATACACTATGCCGTTTTGTGGCATCACTCCAAAAATCAAAAGAAGACCAGCCAAGATATCAGGAAGAGAACTGTGGAACTGTACAAGTCTGAATCATCCATATGTATAATTTCCAGATGCCTGAATGTGGCGCGTTAACCTGTTCGAACAAATACAGTCAAGAATAACAGAGCATGGGAACGTAGTGCTATCTCTCTGTTCAGAAAGGAGACGAGTTCTGTGTTGCAGAGATGAGTGTTTTGGGGTGTTGGCTGAAGCTGCGAAAAGTGTCATTGTCCACAGTGAAACGAGTTCTGTACCAGCATGAGCAGAAAGGCCACTCAGAAAGGAAGAAGCCATTACTTCAAAAGCAACATCAAATTCAGAATATAGTTGGGAGACGCACTCGAGAACTAAGACCTCAATTTTTGGAGACATAACCTGTGATCTGATGAGCCTAATATTGAATTGTTTGGGCATTACCATGATTACATTTAAAGGAAAAATGGGACAACACTTTAAAGCCAGAGAACACCATCCCATAGTAAATTACATGGGTGACAACCTTATGATGTGTGGGGTTTTGTGCTGCGAGAGAGACTAGTGAAAAAACAAAATGGCATCATGAGGAAGGAACCTTATACAGAAATACTGAAGCAACATCTCAAGACATCAGCTTATGCAAAACTGGGCCTTCCAAATGAACAAAGATCCCAAACATATTGCCAAATTAGGTACAAACTGGCTTAAGCAAAACACAGTCAGTATATTAATGTGGCCATCACAAAGCCCTGACCTCAGGCCCATAGGAAATGTATGAGCAGAGCAGAAAAGACGTATGAGAGCAAGGCGTTCTACAAGCTAACACCAGTTCTTGCAGAAGGAACGGGCCATTATTCCAGAAAAATATTATAAGAAGCTTGAATACGCAAAATGCTTCACCCTAAGTCATACAGAATAATCTACCAAATACTAACACAATGGATGTACACTTTGAAGAAAGTGAGGGAAAAAAAAAAAAAAAACCTCCCTTTCCACTCGGTGTTAATTTTCCTGCAACATATTTTTGTTAAAAAGTTATCATTAATGTGTACATCTATTTATGAAATTGGAGATATATTGTGAGTCTTGTGCTTCAGTGACAAATTAACAGTGCTTAAAAATATATACCTTATAATTCTATATTTGGATTTCTTCCCCCTTCCTTTCATTTATTTTCGTCCTTACCGTGATCGCAGTGCATGCCATGCAGCGTCCACATCTGCATACAGGTTCTTCTCCGAGGGTTTCCCAGAGCTGGCTCCATAACCCGAGTAGTCGTAGGAGAAGACGTTACAGTTGATCCGTGAGCCCAGACCGATGTAGAAGCTGCTCATTTGGCCCAGGTCCACCGCATTCCCATGGGAGAATAACAGAGTGTAGCGGGCATTGGGTGAGCAGCGCACAAACATGCAAGCAATGCGGTTCCCTCTGGAGGTGCGTGTCATGAAACACTCAATGGCGTCCTTTTCTCGAGCAGAGTACTGCCAGTCAGCCCGCTCCGAGAGGTGCAGCGTCCATCTGCTGCCGCTTTCGTCGCACATGAGGCTGTAGGTGGGCTCTGGAGGGAGGAAGGCCAGCTTGGAGGCGATCTTGCTGGGGCACGGTGGACAGCAGAACAGACAACATAGCTCACTGAAGGTTAGATGGTTCATCCTTAAAAACGGAACAGTGAGAGCAACAATGAGTAAAACAGATACAACTACAACAATTTCCATTTACTGCGGGGTTCAGGAACACATACGTGCAGAATTTATAATCCTAGTGTCGAAATTGTTCAGAACACCGGTGAGTAAAAAGCAATGAAATATTACGAACTACTTGGAAAACCTATTATTTTTAAGCAGGGATGAGTTAAAAAAAAGGACATTAAATTTACTTGCCATCAAGACATGTGGTTGAAAACCTTTTAAAATAGTAATTTGAAAGTCACCACATCTGAAAAAGGACCCATTACTCCATGTTTCACTGTTTAAAAAGGTTGATTCATTGTTAAAAAGACTGTTGTAAGGAATAAATTGTTTACAAAAATGTTATGCAGAAGCCCAGCTTAGCAGAGGGAGTGATATCATCAGATTTAGGAAAGTTAAACAAATCATATACATTTTTAAAAACCTGTAGCATTTGGTGATAGCCCCAAGCCTTGTTTCCGGTTTAAAGTTTAAAGTTTAAGCTGAAAGTAAGTGGAAGCTGTTAGCCTTCAAATACAAAAAGTTTGAATGATTTCAAAGCTCGCCCCATAAGTTGCCTATGGGAAAGAAAAATAAATAAATAAATAAAATAATAATATAATTAAATAAAATTATATATATATATCATCCCAGCTCAAGACTGGGATGCTTCATAACAATCTCACAAAAACAGCTCTTTTTGAGAATTATGATAAAGTGAGAAAAAAAAAAAAAAAAAAAAAAAAAAAAAAAAAAAACAGACACTAGAAAAAAATTACACACAAAAAAAAAAAAATAATAAAATAAAATAAAAACCCACAACATAAACACAGAACTTGTAAATGTCTTTCCCATACAGTTGGATGATCGTTTGGGTTAGACATTTTAAGAGCTACGCATTCAGATTCTGGATCCAAAAAAATACATTTGACCATTTGGTTGATCTTGTCTGTAACTGCCCTTGCTGATCACACCTGATGCATATTTTTACTGGGTAAGATGCTAATACACACCCAAAGCGGTGAGGAAATAGCAATGCTGGAAAAGAAAGTCAGGAAGATTGGGTTAATCGATATCGATATGGACAATGCAATATTCAGCAATAGTATCCCAATTCCATATTTTCTTGCTACTGTGGCACTTCTAACTTTTAGTGACATCATGTTTGCTTAAGTTCTTTCCACAGGTGGGTCTGATCACTTTCTGGCGCTGCTGCAGATTTTTTTGTTGGATTAAAGTCTTGACTTTAATTCTGTTTAAAAACTGTGCCAGAGTAAAGAGTTAAGAACCATAGTTGAATTGGGAAAAAAACAAAAAAAACAAAAAACTTTTTCAGTCAAACACACACACACACAAAAAAAACAAAACAATACGGATCATTTTCAGTAAGGTGGATGTACTGACTGACATGTTCCCCTGATCTTTATTCCTTATTCTACACTAACAGTCCTGCTGAAAAAAAAAAAAAAAAAAAAAAAAGACATGTGACTATTACTCTGGTAAAAAAAAAAAAAAAAATCAAACAAATGAATGCATTCTGGAAAAGCCTGCCAGCAACAGAAAATGCTTAGATTTGCCGCTCAGATCTTAGACACTACTTTCTACATTCTGATTTAATCAGAATTAAAGATGCTTTCATACCTCTATGACCGTTTTGATGCTTAATTCTGATAGTGTTTATTTAAAAAGCATATTTGATGTGGGGGCAATTGTTTTAATTGCACCCATGTGCTTTCAGTTCTGCTTAATAGCTAGCCTGCTGAAGCTCCTCATATAAACTGGCAGCACAAGAGATGATTTAGACTCTTTGAAGCCACTTGTGATTATAAATGTCCCCCATTAAGACTGCACGATGGTTCTTCAGCATCTTGCTGAAGTGGCTTCCCTAAGGGAGCCCAAAACCCAGGAAAAGCCTGTGCGCTTCCCACAATCCTCCATCCGGTTTGTGTTTGATTAGCTTCGTGGGAATATGTTGTTTGTAATAACACAAGAACGTGTGTTTTCTCTTTAAAACTAAGAAATAAATTATGTCAACGTTACCTGAACCGTGGTGTTTTGTTTGTTTTTCTTCCCTTTTTCTTCCAGATGACAGCGTCGCCACAGTGTAGTGTTTTATTCACACCACGGAAACTAATTTATCTTCTTTTCGACGCCAGCAGATTGTCGGGGCTGTCCCCGGCCGCAGATTATCCTCGGTTTTATCTCCTATCAGTTATCAATGTCACGTTGAGTGTAGATATCCCTCGCAGGTCCGGAAGCTAGCCGCTTCGTCCTCCGGGTCCAAACAGCCTCTTTCTTTTTTCTACTGTCGTTTCCTTGTTTCTTCCACCTCGCTTTTCTCTCTCAGCATATGGTCTAGAATGATAACAAGGCTTCTTCATTCACGCTGTCCAACTCGACAAAGCTCAACGGGGACATTGGTAAAACACAAACAAAAGGTCTGAAACGGTCTAAAAATTTGGAAAAGAAATCGGAAACGATTCGCGAAACAGTTCACAGCTGTATCACTTGGCTCCGAAACATCTCTGCTTTCGTTCTGGTTATCACTTCGCAAGTGAGGAGGGCGAGGCGTCGGGACGACAGCTGCGAGGACCAATTGCGAAGAGTTTACCAAAGCCACTCCACCATTTGTGGACTGTTTGAGGAAATGTAGGGGCGGTCCGACACGACGACGCGGACTGGCAGCATAGACGGTGAAGACGTAGACGAGCGCCGACGTTAACGCCGCCGCCATATTGTGAGTGGCATTGGCAAAAGATGCTTAATAACCTGGGAAAGGTGGTTCTGTTTTCAGCACCGGCCTGAACATGGGGCACGTTATAACACTGTAGGTAGTACAAGCACAAAACTAGATTCGTCTGTTTCATAAAAAAAAACAGTAAATTATAATAGCAGTTAATTGGCCAGTTAATTAGGTACACCAGGTGGGTTCTTCCTTCAGAACCACTTTAATAATCTGTGTCATAGTTTCAACAAGGTTTCAGAAACATTCTTCAGAGATTGTTCCTACATATGACAGTATAATGCAGTTGGTGTGCATCCAGGCCGTAACTCTTCAGTTACATCACATGACTGAGCTACTCTACTGGATTGAGATCTGGTGACTGTGGAGGCCACTGGAGTACAGTGAACTCATTGTCATGTTTAAGAATTCAGTTTGCGATGATCTGAGCTTTGTGACATGGTGCAGTTTTCTGCTGAAAGTAGCCCTTAGGTGATGATACACTGATCATAAAGGGATGGACACATCACCCATCCCCCAAGTACACCACTAGTCCAAACTGTTCACACAAGGCAGGATAGATTCCTGCCTTTATTTCATCTAAGCCAAATTCTGACTCTACTACCTAAATGTTCCAGCTGAAGTCAAGACTAATAAGATCAGGCAACATTTTTTCCCATCTGTTATTGTAAATCTTGGTGAACCTGTGCAAATTATATCCTCAGTTTCCTGTTCTTAGCTGACATGAGTGGCACTCACATTTTACATGTAGTATCTGAAATATATCAACATAACTAAAATCCTAATTACTAAAGCCATCATCAATTTAAAAGAATGGAAGTAACCTTTATTGTCCATCAGTGGGGAAATTCAGGGTTACCAGCAGCAAAGTGATGGGCAAGACAAAGCATGGAGATTCACACAAAAATAAAAATATTAAACCAGAAAGTAAAAATAAGACTGTACAGTAAAGGCAAATTTACGGCATTTTAAAAAATACAGTGCAGTTACTAAAAATAGCATACTCAAATAAGAAAAACTTAATTATTTAGTGGTTTAGTGTAATTTCATAGTTAACTTAAGTTCATTTTAAGTACACTGTTTTATATTGCATAATTTGTCTTTTTTGTTGGAGGTTTTTGCGTTGTTTCAATAAACACCATTATTAGTGCTAAAATAAATATTACTGTCGGGAAATATAATCAGTAAAATAAAAAATATATATATTTTCCTAACAACAGGCTTGCTACTCACAATATGGCGCCGCACTGACATATTTTTATTTCTACAGGACTGTGAGACTAATGCAGGTTTCTACTCTTCTATATCTATGTGCGACAACGTGACATTTTCATTGACGTTTAGTTCAGCCAATCAAAAATTACTATTGAAACGAAAAGCTCAATCAGCATCAACCGGGGCGTTCCTTATGCGGCTGTGTCGCAACCTAACGGGTGACGTCATTGGAAAAAAAAAAAACTCGCTTCCAATTACACCAAAGTTTCAATAATAATAGTAATAAAAGTAGCATTATTTTCTAGATCAAATATAACACCAGTAGAAGCTATTTTGTTTATCCTGACATATTTAATTAAAATGATTGAGGTTTTGACCTGACAACGTTATGTGACGTTCTCGTTACTGCTTCCGGGTTAAGGCTCTCTTTCGCTGGCACGCTTCTTGGAGTTTTGAACCCAAAATAACGTAATTTAGCTAAAAAGAAAATTAAATGAGTTCCCAGAAAGGTAATGTATCTCGCTCACGAGCTCAGAAGCATCAAAACAGCACTGCCTTCAAAAACGACAAGTACGGAGCGACTGTACAAGTGAAGGTGCGTGAATAGCTTTCTCAGGAGGAGCTTTCTCATGTTCTGTTCTCAAGAATAGAACATTTACTTTTATGACTGCCCTATTTGATTTGAAGAGGCTGCAGTTTCACTCATCACTGAAAAGAAAGAATGGCATATTAATTTTGAGCTTTTGATCATTTATCTGATAATATGTTTCCAGGGAGAAATGATTACACAGCAAGAAACTAATGATTTTTAAAAACAAGAACTTGCACAATTCAGAGTTTTCTAGCCCCCGGCAATCTTCTGGCATAATTTTGGCTGGAAAGTTGGCCACCTTTTAATCAGAATTGCTATAGCTGATTTAAATTGATTGGTTGCCTGCCATGTACCTGACTTTTAAGCGCAGTCCATAAATGTGGTTGTGGACGTGAATTTGGAAAGATAATTCCAGAAGATTCATGTTAGCCTTCTGTATCACTTCCGAAACTAATTGTGATGTGTGTTTATTTTCGTGTTGGAACACCTTACTGTGTTCAAGTATCAACCATCTGACCCAAACTGACATCCTTACAGGAAAGAAAATTGGTTCAAATAATCAGGAACCACAGGCCTATCATAAACTGGAAGCTACTGAAGGATCAGTGTCAGTCAAGCCAGTTTAACATGAACATGCACTGAGACAGACCTAGAAAGCAGCATCTGCTCCGAAATCAACACCATCAAGCTAAGCTGAAGTTGACAGCTTCCTACACAAAGCCAGCTAAAGAGAAAAGGTTTCTTTTTGGTGAAGGTACAGTTTGAGCTGTTTGGCCACAATCACAATTAATGTTAGGTGGAGTTTTTAGACCTAAAATTCTGGACCAACAGCCAAGCATAGTGGTGGTAGCATCATGTTAATAATAGGTATTGTTATTATGTCTGACTTATTTCACTTCATGAATTTAAAGGCTAGATGGTTGAATCTTGGACACAACTTGGTGTTCCAAAAGTACAATGATCCTAAACACATCAAAACCGGATTTGGAATGGATAAGGCAAGCTAACATTAAGATTTTGAAACTGAAGCCTTACAAAAATGTTTGAACTCTGCCTAAAAGCCAAATCCATGTCAGGAAACCATCATTTAAACAAACTTCTGTGATTGTTGATAAGAAGAGTGTTTTTATTTCCACCCAGAATTATGTGAGGATGTATTGTAATGTTGAGATCAACACAATGCATGTTTTTTGTTGCAATTTGCTATGGGACATTTAACTAATTTTAGACTTTTGACTTTATGTGGATTAGCAAAAATTCCACAAACTTGTGCACTTGAGTCTTGTTTTTAAGATAAATTCTAGATGCTTGTTGTACAGAAATCTCACCCCAAAACAGAGTTGTTAAAATATGTCTTTTTGTACTAGCACTATGCATTACTATATCTCATTCTAACATTCCCATTTTTTGTCTTCTTCAATGGTTTTAACTACAGAAGGCGAATTCAAAGATCCACGATGGACTTTGTCAACACTGTAAGGGTGTTCTTGAGTGGAAAGTCAAGTATAACAAATACAAGCCACTAACACAGCCCAAAAAGTGGTAAGTACACTTAGATACAGAAGACATTATTTTAGTTTAAGCTAAATTGTTGGATTCAGATTTAAACTCCTTCAAATTCACAATAGTTAAGATGACTTCTTTCTCCTTCTTCATTCCAGAAATATGTTTAGGCTCCTTGTAGATTTCTCAAAATGTATTAAAGCCAGATTCAATGGATTTGTTTGCCAGTTATAATAGTACGAAATCTGGACTCACCCACTTATTAATACAGTTATAACATAAAACATTATTATTATTATTATTATTATTAGTAGTAGTAGTAGTGGTGGTGATGTTTTATTATGTGTCCAAAGGGGAAAAAAAACATTTTCTGGTCTTGACAGAAATATTTAGAATCAAACTCTTAATGTTTTTGGGCTTATTTTGTAGGAATGAATATTGACAAAAACTTGACAAAACTGTTTTAAGTATTTGCCAAACATTCTGTTTTTTATAAATCATGCCTAAAAGAACAAATTACAGTGTCGTAATTCTTGCAATGTTTTTCTCCAAAACTCCTTTCTACGGGATTAATCTCCACTGGGTTTCAGGAAAGTCTAAATTCTTTGAGGTATGGGCTTGGACACGAACGAAAAACAATGTTTCATTTTCACCTTAAAATTGAAATCGGATAGAGATCCAGAATAGTTGCTGGTCAAAGCGTTGAGCTGATCTGCCTTTTCTGAAGGAAAATATTGAAGCTCATTGCTTGCTGGGAGGATTCATCATCATAGTTGTTAATGATCATTAAGATGTGTCTTTTCTGTTCATAAATCCAATTTCCGTCATCTGATTTCTTACACTTAAGCCACATTCATTGCCTCCTGTTTCTTCCCACTCATCCTTCATTTCTTTTGTTGTGAATTTTCTATTTGCAACACACATTGCTTTGAGTTTTTTTTGTCTTGACTCTCTGATTTTTTCATTGGTCTACAGTGTTGCCCCCTTACAGTTTTCTTCTGCTTTTCCCTTTTTGTCTTGCTTAAATGTTCCAGATAAACCAGAAAAATGTAATATGATACAAATCTAACCTCAGTAAATACAAAACACAGTTTTGACCCTAACCAAGCCCTTAGGACCTGCCTGACAACTCGCAGTAGGCTACAAGCACTCAAAGAGCGACAGCTCACCCTTCGATCTAAAGAAATTCAAGAACAGATGAGAAACAGTCATTAATATCCAGCAGTACTCAAACGGCTAAAAGCCACTTTTAAAGCATTTGGGATTCCAGTGAGCCACAGTAAGAGACATTATTCACAATTGAAGAAACAGAGAACAGTGGTAAACCTTCCTAAGAGTGACAGATACCAAAATCACTCTAAAAGCATATTGATTATTCGTCCAGGAGGCCACAAAAGAACCCATAACTACAATGGGATCCATGGGAGAATTACAAGGTTAAAACCACTGATTAACAAGAACAGTACCAAGGCCTGTCTCACATTTCATCCCCCCAAAACCCTTATCAGGTAATGATCCCTAAGACATTTGGGAAAATATTCTGTGGACTGATGAGACAAAAAGTGGAAATTTTTTTTTTTTTTTTTTTTTTTTTTTGGAAAGCACGCAGCTGTTTTGTATCATAGTTTTACCTTCAAAAATAGTTGATAACAATCTTGACGGGTTTTTCTTCTACAGCGTCAAGTGCTCTCAAAAGACAGTAAGAGATGCATATCACATCATCTGTAAGCCCTGTTCGCTTCAGCTTGAGATCTGCTGCAAGTGTGGGAAGAAAGAAGACATCGTTATTCCGTGAGTGGAAAAGTCTTCTTGTATTTTGCTCTGACCTAAATTCTGTGCATGAAAAAAAAAACAGGCTGCTCTTAATGATGCTGTTAGGTCAGGAAAGTCTCTCTCTCTCCCCCCCCTTTGTCCTCACAATAGAGATGCATGGTAAGGATATAGACACATAACTAGTCCACTGTAAGTCTGCCATCTTGTGGACAATAAGACATATTAACACTGATTATAAGAAAATGACTTATCCAAATCTGAAAAATACTGGACAACAAATTATCCCTAAATTTTAGAAAAAAAAAATAATTTTTTAAGAAATTATATATATATATATATATATATATATATATATATATATATATATATATATATATATATATATATATATATATATATATATATAAAATCTCTCTCTCTCTCTCCCTCTCTACATATAGATAGATAGATAGATAGATAGATAATTTCTTACAAAATGATTTTTTTATTCTAAAATTTAAGGATAATTTGTTGTCCAGTATTTTTCAGATTTTTAAATAAAAAATCCCAGTCCTTATTTTATTAGCTGTTGCAAAGCACCAAGATAAAAAAAAAAAAATACAGAAATTAGCTTTTTTTTTTCTTTCTTATACTTCTGTGTAGGGTGAACTCACACTTGGGCAAAAAGGAACAAGAAGAGGAAGAGGGAGAGAGAAAGGAAGCACACAGGCGAAGGAAAAAAGAAGAGGAGGATTTTGACTGTGATGACGATTATGATGATGATGACTTTGATGGCCTTGAGGATGAAGAAGATGACTTTGACAGAGACTTGAAACTGAAAAATACACACAAAAAATCTGACATTTTCCCAGATGTATCTTTACTAAATGGTAAAGATTAACAATTTTTTTTTCCGTTTAAGCTGAGTCCTGTGGTAAAAAAAGGTTTTTGACATAACTAACAACCTGAGTAACACATGAAAGAAAGAAGCTGCTTGTTGCATGAAAACAGGCTGAAATTTACATCTATATTCATTTTCTCAGCATTTTCTTAGTTTTGTTTTGTTTTTCTTATTAAAACAGTGTTTGCTTTTCCTTAAATTTTCAAATACTAATGAAAAGACAAAATACTGTACGTTGAAAGACATGCTTTGCAGTTTGAAAAAAAAACAAAAAAAAAAAACAATTTTTTTTCACAAAGTATAATTACAGTTTTTGCAGCTTCATGGCCACAGGAATTTTTTCACCAACCAGTTTGCTATGAAAATATTACAATCCAAAGCTAAAACAATTTTTATTTCAGTATTTCTTTCCTTAATTTTTCATACATTGCCTTGCAAATGTATTCATACCATTCAGCCGGTTTGTGATTGCATGTGATAGGCCAATATAAATTAGTGCATAATTGTGAAGTTGAAAGAACATGATATATGGTTTCCAACATCTTTTTAAATAAAAAAAAAAAATCTGAAAAGTGTGGTGTGTTGTCTTTCCCCTTTACAGTGACATCCAAAATAAAATCCAGTGCAACCAACTGGCATCAGAAGTCACCTTATTAATTAAAAGAATCCACTTGTGTGAAATTTACTGTTCAATCCATTATGTGAAACTGAAGAAATTATGGCATAGCTTCTATCAAGACGTGCCTGTCCACCTAAACTGATAGACTGGGCAAGGAGAGCATCAGGAGAATTTATTGGCATCACCGTTAACAGATCTAGCATTCATGGAAGTGAACAAGACGCAAGCTATTATTAAGCGAGTACTATAAAGTCTCATTCAGTTTGCCACGAGTAACATAGTCAACACTAAACGTGGACGAAGGTTCTCTAATCGGGTGGTTATGAGAAATGCTATTTGTGATACAAAACTAAGAGCACAGAACCCTGAAAACACACCATCCCCTTTGTGAAACATGGTGATGATGGCATCATTCTGCTCTGAAAAAAAATTGCATTTTGACCATATCATTTTCAAGCATTTTTTTCTGACTCCAAGCTGCTTAAATTTGAATTCTAATTAGTTTAAGCACATCAGGTAATGTATATCTGAGTAACGAGGGAGGGTGTGGCCTAATGTAATTAACACCCTGTATGAAGGTGTGCATAATTATTAGGCAGCTTCTTTTTCTCAGGCAAAATGGGTCAGAAAAAGATTTACGTGACCTTTAAAAGTCCAAAATTGTAATGTCTTTCAAAGTTATGGAGTAGATTGCAAAGATATTGGGGTATGGTCACAGAACCATCAAACATTTTGTTGCAAATAGTCAACAGAGTTGCAGGAAATATGTTGAGAAACAAGGCTTCACTCCCAAAAATCTGAGAAGAATCAAACGTGAAGTTAAAAGGAACCCGTTTTTTTATGCTGACATATTCAAAACCTGAAACATTCCTGGAGAGCCCAGAAGTACAAAGTGTTTAGTGCTCAGAGAAATTGCCAAGGCAAGGAGGGTTGAAACTTATCCAACACTGAAAAAGGTGCAATTGAAACACCAAGACTGGGGCAAGAAATGTCCAAACACTGATTTTTCTAAGGAAGCATGAGATGAGACTGACTCTTGAAGGACCTGACTGATGGGCCCATGGCTGGATCAGTAACAGGCAGGACGTTCCACTTCGACTCAAATACCAGAAAGTTGGTGGTGGGGAACTTGTATGGAGTGGTATAGTTGAAGGTGAACTAATTGGACCTTTCCAGGTTGATGATGGACCGAAAATCAACTTTTTGAGCTGTTTGAAGGGTTTTTTTTATTCGTCCTAAGAAAAAGTGAGATGGTAACATTTTTATTTTGCATTTAGTTGTACAATGATTCTGCACATTAATACTCAATAGTTGTGTTCATAAAGACACTTTATGCACGCACTTTATATCCCACTTTTGCTTTCTTAAATATTCAGGTCGGGGTTTGTTAACATTTTGGATTGAGAGGGAGCATTGCAGTTGTTCAGTCATAAAATGAATTCTTAAAAATACATCCTGCCTAATAATGGTGTGCATAGTACATTTTCAGCAGGGTCATGGCAGCTGGTCAGAATTAATCAGCTGAAAGAAAGCCTATTATAGGCTGCAAATGACTTGATATTTGGGAGAAGGTTAACTTTCCAACAGAATACCAAAATCCTAACACACAGCCTGAACTACAATGGAATGGCTTTGATCAAGGGATATTCATGTGTTAGAATGGGTCCAGTCTAAGCCCAGACCTAAATTCAATTGAGAATCAGTGGCAAAACGTCAAACAGGGTTTTTGCAGATGCTCTCCATAAAATATGACTGAGCTTGAGCTACTTTGAAAAGAAGAATGGGTAAAAAAATGCTGGTCTCTGAATTTGGAAATCTGACAGAGACATACTCCAAAAAATTTGAAGCAGTAATTGCAGCAAAACGTTTAAGGATTTGCTCTGGAGGCCTGATTACAAATGAAAAATTGTCATTTTTTATTTCTAAACATTTTGAAAATGGTGTAACATTTATTTTTTATTTCATAAATTATGTGCAACTTTGTGTTGGTGAGGTACATATAGTCTCCTTAGAATATACTGAGGTTTGTGGTTGTAATGTGACAAAATATTAAAAATTTAAACAGGTTTGAATTCTTTTGCAAGGCTTGAGGTAGTCCAGTTTCAAACAACTTTGCTCCATGTTTCACAAAGTTTTGCCAAGCTGTTGTCTTGGAGCTCTTCATCAACATCCTTCTTGGTTATTATTCTTATTATCTGGGTCTCAACCACACAACATAACTGCAGCACACTGAACACAGATACTGGAAAGCTTTGCATAACATTCATTTTAATTGTTCTTATTTCAGCACATTTTGACAAACAGTGCCCTTTGGTTATGTAAAACCATTTTCTTTCATGCATGCTGCCATCATCAAAAATAAACACATGTTCTCATTAGTCATGTGGGCTTGATAAATTAAAAATGAGTTAACTTTTCCAACAGTTATTTCTTCATCAGGGCACATCATTGAGATGAACATAGATATTAGTCATGGATCTCATGGGATGCACTTTTACTTACAGCCTAATGTCCTCACATGACTTTCTGACACACTCATGACTAAAAACCAAATCTTACTGAAGAAAACTTTGAAAAAAAAGTTTACTGGGCATCATCCATGTGACAAACACTATGTCAACTTTAAGTCTGAAGTTAAGAGATCGAACAAGATCCAGGATCTGATATTTTTCATGCACAAGTAAACTAAAAAAAACCTAACAAATCTGTTTGAAGGGAAAATATGATAAAAAGCAGCAATCACCTAGTTGAGTAATTGTGCACACTATTAATCCAACAGCTGGTTAAAGCACCTTTTGTTTAAATTTCAGCATTCAGTCTTCTTGGATAGGACTCTATCTGTATTCCTTGCAAAAATTCTCAATCAGACTGTGAAGACATTTCTTGTCCATGGCCCTCTTCACATGACTCCACAGATTTTATGTTAAATATGTTTCTGGACTATGGATTAAGCCATTCCAAAATTTCAATTTTTGTCTCATAAAGTGACCCCTTTGTTGGTACTGATTTTAGCTTGGATTCTGTTACTCTGTAAAATGAAGCCTCTAGAGCATGATGTTGCCACCACTATGTTTCACTGTGGGCATGTTGTTTGTTTTGGTGATGATCAGTGTTGCTTTTGTGCCAAACGCGCTTCTTTTAATTGTAATCCAAAGCTTCAAATTTAGCTCACATTCTCAACAAGGTTTTGTTAGATTTTAGCAAAGTCTGGATATTTTCTTTGGAAGAAAAGGTTTCTGTCTTTCAGCCATACCGAACTTAGACACTGAGAATATAAGAGATGGTTGTCACATAGACAAAACAACCAGTGCCTGCAAGAAATTCCTGCAGCTCCTTCAGTGTTGTTGTCAGCCTCTTGGGTGACTGGTTTTTAATCTTGCGTTTTCAATTATTTTTAGAGAAAACATCCAATTTTTGGAAAATCTCTGATGTGCCACATTTTCACCACTTATTATTATTGACTGCTTCGTTTTACCAAGGTATATAAGTAAAGCTGCAGATTATTCTATGTCCTTCTTCTGACTGATACCTTTGTATAACTGGATTTCTTTGATTCTTGGTAACATCTCTTTGCCAACAGTGGTTAGTGTATGTCGAGAAAATTTGATTAGGGCAGCTGAAATGAACAACAGACTCAGCAGATAGAAATAGCATTGGAACAGGAACAAGACAGCTTGTGTTAAAACAATAAGTCTCACTTTAACATAAACTGTAAGTGTGTATTTGCATTTACTGTATCTGCAAGTTACTTATAGTAAGTAAAGTATCCAGAAATTTCACTCAAGTAAGAGAAGTGACTATTCATAATAAAATTACTCAAGTAAAAGTAAAAATCACAGTGTAGCAAAACTACTCCTAAAAGTACGTTTTTTTCCCCAAAATTTCACTCAAGTAAATGTAACTGAGTAAATGTAACAAGTTACTGCCCACCTCTGCTGACTTTACAGATCTATCTTTGTAAATTAGGACATCACAGACAAGTTAAGTGTTTTATATGGTTTCAGTTTAAAATGTGAAACTCATTTGTTCTACAGATTAATTCCACAGAGAGGGATACATTTTAAACATTCAGTTTTGTTCTTTGTTCTCATTTTGCAGAAAATGAGAGCAAAGAGGGTGTCATAAAAGCTCCATCAGTGTCAGCTCTGACTTAGAGCTCAAAACGTGTCTTTTTATACCCAAGGATAGAAGAAGTGCAAAAATATTTACAAGACAGACAGTGAGAACTTGCTTCTCACCAGGCTGCTGCAAGAGCAGACTTCTGTTTATCTATCCCTTGCAGCAGCACACATCAGCTGTGGCAGGTGCCTTTCAAAGTAGTGAAGCAGAGAACCCTATTACACCCAGAGTATAACTACAGTAAAGAGATAACATAAACCATAAGTTCAAACAGTCATGGGATATCAGAAACCAAAGTTCAACATAGTCATAAGAAATAAAATGTTCTATTCCAGGCCCATTAACCTGTGGTACTGCTGAGGTGTTAACAAAGGTGTGTGATGTATCTCATCCACCTCTTTGCAATCCTCCATAAACGTATTTAGAAGGTATTAGTACTTTTGGTGGTGTAGGCAGCAGGTACCAGGTTCTCCAAGGAAAATGAAATCAGCAACTCCAAAAAACCTGTTAACAGAGGGAAGCATGAAGAGATCTAATTTACTGGCTGACAAATGCACTGACTTTAGACTTGAGAAAACACAGTAGACCAACACCAGCAGATGACACGACTCCCCAAATCATCAATAACTGTAGAAATATCACACTGGACCTTATGCAGCTTAGATTCTGTGCCTCTCACCTCTTCCTCCAGACTCGGGGACTTAGATTTCCAGTTAAGATGCAAAATGTACTTTCGTCTGAAACGAGGCCTACAGACCAGTCCTTTATCTCTTTAGCTCGGATAAGATGCTTTTGACAAAGTCTCTTGTCCAAGAATGACACAAGAAATGCAACAGTTGAAGTCGGTGTCCTGGATGTGTCTGTGTGGGTGGTGAGTCTGTATACAATAATTGGAATAGTTCACTTCTTGAAAAATACCCCAGACTCTTGAATGAGCTTTGGTTCACAAACTGCGGTCATCCCTGTTGGTTGTGCACCTTTTCTCACCACACCCTTTTCTCCCACTTCACTTTCTGTTAATATGCTTGGATGCAGCGCTAGTAATTCTTCATACCTTAGATTTAGATTTAAGAATATTTTCATTCAACCAAGAACTTGGTTTTTGATAAAAAATCAAACTGGCATCTCTCAAAACATAATAAAACAATATAAAACGAATATCAGTTATGAAAAAAATTATTGATTTGTTTTTGTACACATGTATGGCACTTGAAAAATGTATCACATCCTCCTTGGAAATAATCAGTGGAAAACCTTTCTCAGTGTGACAGCAATTAAACTCTGCTTATATTTTCTGACCAGCTTTTTTTGCGTGTTTACACCGATATTGTGATTATTTCTTTGGTGATGAAATTCAGTCTTTGAAGCCAGAAGACCTCCTTGCCATCACCCTAATCCTTTGCTTCCTCCACAGATTCTCTGTCAGATTCAAGTTCCAAAACTGGCGGGGTCACTCCAAAATGTTAATATTACTTACAGTCAGAAGAAACATGTTGATGAAATTAAAAAACTACTTTAAACCAAAATCTAACAAGGGTATGAATAATTTTGGGCTTAACTGTACAGGTAACTTTTTGCCCATCTTGCAAAATGCAAAAACGGAAATGTCTCATTTTATTGATACATCCATACTTAGGAGATGCGGTGTCTTATAATGAACAACGAATTCTTGCTCGCTCACACGCACGCACACGGCACACGTTCACGCATGGGCCTCCACGCTGTCCTCTGATTGGCTGCGTATTATCTCTGCTGTCAGGTGAACAAGGCGCTCCTCCTCAAGGGATGTCGATAGGCTATAAAACTCGATTTTTGCGGCAGGTAGTTTTTGTCGCCGCTACGTTTGCACATTTACGCTGATCTGGTGGAAAGATGGAAACTTCTGACAAGTCTAACATTGCTATTGGGTTCGTTTACCGAGGAACATTTGTCCATTCGACCCCTGAGGAGGCGCTGCAGATCCTGGAGGATGCGCTTCTGGGAGTGGACTCAGAGGGAAAGGTTTTACAGCTTTTGTCATATCTTTAAACCATATTTATTCTGTCTGTTATAAAGTTGTATTTGACTTCATCACTTTTGCGCAAAGATAAAATGCACGCAGATTGTTAAAGGAGAACAGCTTTGGTCTTCAGAACTGGGGTGAAACAATCCTGTTGTGTAACAATCGCCATGGACTCTTGACAGTTCCTCTCAATATATCAGGGAGAAAAGAACAATGAGAGTTCTACACACTGAAGAAAAACATCTAATTAGGATGTGAAATAATTTATTTCTACTGGTTGCTTCTGTGGTATGTTCATTGATTAAATGTAAAAATCTGTCCAAAATGGGGATTTGATAGTCTATGGAAAGTTTTCAGGAAGTTTACAGTAAACTTTCCCACAGGAAGGAAATGTAGATATTCAGGCAAATCAGAACATGCAGGTTCACACAGTAATATTGATATGAAAACAGAAAGTAAGAATAATAGACTGCACAGTAAAGAGTAACTGCTACTTAAAACAGGCTGCTTGCTCCTGCAATGCAATCAAATAAAAATCTTTCTAAGCTCTACAAACATGTTCATCAACACACTCAAAGTACCTAAAGCTAGAATAGGCAGAATTGTCCATTTAAAGTGATTTGTATCAATAAGGTTGATACAAATACTTTACTGAAGCTGATGCAAATTTTTGATGAATGCATCTGCTACCTGAAAATTATTCAGCATTTTCATTGCATAATTTGCTCTTTGATTTTTGTTTCATACTAATGGGTTTCATCTGTAAAATAACAGAATACTTTAAATGAAAGAGGAGAATGTGATAGCAGTGTGCCCTGCTTAATACAGCAGCAATGTTCCTCTGCCATTCAGCACACAAATAACGTTTGCTCTCTGAGTTTGTAGTCAAGGGAAACTCTTTTCTGTCAGGACATATGATTCTCTTAAATCTCACCTGATTCATATTCTGCCATCAGATTGCGTTCATTGGGGAAGGTAAAGAGTTACAGAAACTGTCTGAGACCTTTGGATTTAGCCAATCTGCAGTCACAAAGCTGGAACAACAGTGAGTAAAAGTGTGAATCACTTGTGATGCAACAATTGTTCAGGACATTTTAGAGTTCAGAAAGTTTCCTCCAGAGATGTAAATTCAAATACATGGAGCTATAAGAGGAATGATTCATTTTGCATAGTAACAATATGCTTTTTGCTGTTGATTTTTGATGTCCTGCAGTGAGTTCTTTATGCCTGGAATGATAGACACGCACATCCATGCATCCCAGTACAGCTATGCAGGCACAGCTCTGAATTTGCCTCTACTGCAGTGGCTCAACACCTACACTTTTCCTGTGGAGTCATGCTTTAAGGACTTAGAGTTTGCAAATAAGGTGTACACTCAAGTAGTGGTGAGTTTGCATGCATATTTAAACATTTTTGTCAAAATATGTTTTGTAAATAAAAGACAGTTAGGAAACAATGAGCTTTGTTTCAGTTGCACAACATATTTCATGTCTTGACCTGTGGTGGTTTATGATGTGGGCGATAAGACCCATCCTGGGCATCATTCCGCAGGATGGTGGCACGAGATTCCAAAAACAAGAGTTGTAGCTTTCATATGCACCCCGAACATACACCACAGCTAAATTAGCTGATTCCTATATGGTGCTCAGTTAAAGTGCTGTTTCAGGGTTTTAAAGGAATCTGGAACGAATCTTAATTCAAATTCTGAAATGTTTTGACTGGACCAACATCAACTGGATTATCCTACTCTTAAACACAGTTTAGGATTTAGCTAACATTTCTTTCTATGAATAAACAAGAAAAAAGACCATTTTCACTTCTGTTATCCCCTTGGCTTAAACCAAGTGTAATAATTATTACATAAAAATTGTGCAAATCAGGTCTGAAATATTCATATTCATTGTTTACTGGCTCTTTCCAAACAGATGTGAAACCTTTACTCTATTCATGAAAACAAAAAAAGAGCTTGCACAGGGCGTCATTAATGCAAGAACCACCACTGAGTCGATCTCATTGGTTGCAAATAGGTTTATATTGTTTTTTTAAGGACAACTCAGTGGTTTTCACAATAGAGAATATTGAAAGTACACAGTAATGGTGTAATTAATTAATGTTTGGTTTTTCTTCTTAGAAAAGGACTTTAAGAAACGGAACAACCACCGCGTGTTACTTTGCCACCATACACACTGATGCATCTCTTCTGCTTGGTCAGATTGCAAGTAAGGTGTCAAACACAAACTCACACAAGTGCTTTAATGTAAAGCTATGTTTTAGAAGAACTCATCTTCTTCAGTGATTTCTGTCTGTAACTAATCTGTGGTGTTTTGTCCTTGTTAATAAATGGCTGCAAATAGTAAGAAAAACAAGAATGAAATATATCTGTTAAACTGCACACACTTGTTAGTTTTAAGGTGGGCTTAGAGGTTTTTAACTTTAATAACATTTTCACATTAAACGGTGAGGGAAGGGGAAGCTCCCAACTATAATGTGTCCTCTGAACTGTTGTATAGACATTTGCTAAGATGTGTCTCATAAATCAGCTATGTAGTCCGTCTCAGCTAACATAATTAAGCCCTGCTGTCATTGTCTTAAGCAGAACAAGTTTTAAAAAATGTGAATGTGATTATCACATTTCTCTCATTGTAGAGAACACATTAGATTTTTACTTTCGTTTGCCATATTTACTCTCCACTCAGCTGACGTGTCTTTGACAGCAGAGTGGTCCTTCACCTTTATGGCTTGTTCTTATCATCTCACTCTCACTGCATTGCATAACAGTGGACATAGGCTAGAATACATGTTCAATGCTGCAAATGTCCTGATTCAAGCACAGGTCTGGCAGCTTTAAACTGTCATTTATGTAAGCGGGGTCATTGAACCTTCAGCTTTGTCCTGTTCTGGCCAACTTTTATGTGGAAAACTTACAGGCATAAATACATGGCTGAGCAAATATTCATGTTTTGGGATTTTACAGCAATCATTTCTTTATTTTGCTTCAGCTTCATTAGGGTTGTATTAAAAAGACATGTACACTATCTAAAGTACACTGTAATGCATTTACCCATGAGACGTTTTAGCAGAATAACTCATTACAGAAGTCTTGACTAACCTGTTGATCATGTACCACTGATCTCCTAATTATAGTGTTCTAATCTTGTAAAAGATTAAGTTGCCATAAGTGTTCAAACATACACTGTGCCATGTCCTTGCATCATGGAAATGTAGTTTTCATCCCACCATTTCACAAGAAGAAACACACAGATATAATAAATAGAACTGATTAAGCTCCACTTTCCTGTCCCAGATCCAGGGTTTTGTTTTTACCCTTTGTACAAGGCTTAAACAGATCATAAATTATTGCTCTCTATCTGCTTGTAGTTTTTCTTCTGCTGTTGCTGCAAACAGTAACTTCTAACCAGCTACAATTAGATAGATTTGATTGTTTTTCCCAGTTGTAGTTGTGAAAATAGAAGTAAAACTTGAGAGGTGTGGTTTGTTTTAAATATAATTTAATTGTAATGACCTCTTTGTGATAGGAGGCAGATAAACATGTTAAACAAGTTTTGAACAGTTGGGTTATAATTAGAGGATTGTTTTTTGTTTTTTTTAATTGAAACTTGGTTGCCAAGTGCTTAAGTGAAAACAATTGGACTTCTTTTCTTGTTTTTAAAGGAAAACTGAAAGTAATAACTAGAGTTTGTCCTCTTTCTTAACTTGAATTGTTTTTAACATACATCAACAGTGGTACTAAAGTCTTTAAAATGACTGTTTCACAGTCCATCCTATTCTGAAGTTACTTTACTTATGTATCTCATAACCAGAATGACCAGCAGGGAACAAACTGGTTGTTATTGCTGAAGATATAGAAATTCAAAATCTTCACTTTAAACCTAATATGCTAAGATATCTTGCAGCATTATAACAATATAAATGTGCAGTATATAAATCTCATCTAACCAAATTATTATAGAAATAAATCTGTTGTTGTCTTTCTACTCATACCAGATGACACTAATTCATAAAAGCTTTGACATGCAGCAAAGGTATTTAGATCCAAATCAACCCAAAGGAGATCAATTGTGGATTACAGTTAAGCCCAAAAATATTCATAACCCCTGCATTTTTAGGTTGAATAAGCTTTTAATTTTACAGACATGTTTCTTATGACTGAAAGTGGTATACAGTCATATTTAGTAAATTAGTAAATGCAATCTGATGAGACTCCTTTGTCAGATTGAAAGTACCATTTGAAAATACCAACCTTTGCAGGTAATAAACATACCTTTTATTAAGCCTACATGTCTTCTAATAAAATTGTATTTGTTTTTTATTGGTCTGATGTAATATTATAAACTTAAATGTAATGTTTTCATTAGCTGTAGGCAAAAAAAAAAAAAAAAAACCAACATTAACAGAAATACAAGCTTCAAAATATCAGTCTGTGTGTAATTACTCCATATGTGTTTCACTTAGTGAACTGAGTTACTGAAATCCATGAACTTTTCAATAACATTCTAATTTATTGATATGACCTTAATAACATTAATAATAATATTATTTGGAGTGGCCCAGTCAGAGTTCTGCCTTGAGTCTGATAGAGAACCTGTACAGGGATCTAAATATTAGGGTTATAGCAAGGAGGTCTTTTAACCTCAAAGATTTGGAGCTCATCAAAATTTTAAAAAGCAGGGCGGCAATTATAAAAAGAATTTAATTGCTGCAGTGGCATAAAGGTTGTTTCATCCATCATAGAGAAGGAGATAAATCATCTTTAACATGCCATACTTAACTAAAATGGAAATAAAATGATATATTTTTAGTTATTACTTTTACATGGTTTTGCTATCTGTTGAGAGATGCCTATCTCTTTTACTATCAGAGACAATTCCCTTGGTTATATGAAAATAACTTACAATCTAAATCTGCCAGGGTTATGAATAATTTTAGGCTTCACAGCAAGCATGACAAAAGGAATACAAGCACTGCTGTTTATTATGTACAATGTAACAAGTACTTTTTATGGCAATTCATATTTGGCCATATTTAGCTGAATGTATTGTTCCTATTGCATTTGCAGATGACTTTGGCCAGCGTGCCTTAGTAGGGAAGGTGTGTATGGACAGAAATGACGATGTGAATCATTACAGAGAAACCTCTCAAGAGTCTCAAGATGAGACCCAACGGTGAGTACTGATCAGTTAATATACAAGACTTTTGAAACAGCATGTACACCTTTGAAATTGTTTAACAGTAACATATTTGCGCTAGCAATGGTTTTAAAACAGTGCAAAGTACATTTCTGCAACATTTCTCTTGCATATTATTTTACCTATTTATACTTTAATTTGTTTTATTTTATTTTGTGTAGTTAAACAGTTTCAAACCTTCCAGTCATGTTTCAGTGAGAACTGCTTTATCTTGAGGTTAAGTTTTCAAAAATATTTTTTCCTTGGTTTTGGGCCTTATCTTACTAAACATTTTAAACAAAACTGTCATGTTTAAAGGTTTACCTCAGTTCCAAAATATTTTGTCCAGAGGCCAACTATTATTTGTAACCACTTGTTGGTATGATACATACATGATTCAATTCAATTAAAAAAAAAATTTTTTTTGACCCCAAATGGAAATTAAATTCTTCAAAGAGTTATTGTAGATGGTGATAGCTGTGGGCAGAAAGGATCTCCTGTAGCGGTCTGTATTACAGCGAATTAGATGAAGCCTCAGACTGATGACACCCTATTTTTCTGACAGTCTCATGAAGAGGATGTTCAGTGTTGTACATAATTTTCTTGATTATATGTAAAATTCTTCTTTGCACAATCATCTCATATTAACAAAACAGTGTTTGTATCACACTTTTCTCAACATAGTTACACAATGGATTGTAAAACAGTATGTGTTGCATGTCTTTATTTACCGCTGATTAATTATGCATGTCTTTGTTTTTTCCTTTGAAAGGTTCATCAAAGAACTACTGAACAAAAAGGTAGGATTCTGTAAAAGATTTGTAAAGAAACTGGTCAGCACTGTTATCTAACTCTGGTGTTTTTGGGATCCGGTTGGTGATCCTAACAGTACCCTCTGGTGAAGCCAGTGATCACTCCACGTTTTGCACCGTCCTGCACAGAAGCCTTGCTTGCTGAGCTGGGAACCATCGCTAAGAATAACAAGCTGCATATTCAAGTAAGTTCAGAGTGGCAACTTGACTACAGAGAATATCTATTGCAGAGTCTATAGAGATTTATTTACTTATTTATTTATTTTAGAGTCACATCAGTGAAAACCTTGAGGAGATGGAGCTGGTAAAGAAGCTGTTTCCCAATTCGGAGTCTTATACAGACATCTATCACAAATGCAGTCTTCTCACTGACAAGGTGAGAGCACAGTCCCATCCCAGGCTGGACCCACTCAAACACATGGTAAACTGTGAATGCTTGAATAAAATCGGACAAACTGTTCATAATGCTCTCCCAATATGCATATCTTGCAGACAATTATGGCCCATGGCTGCTATCTCAGTGATAAAGAGTTGGTTCTGTTCAGGGAAACAGGAGCTGCTTTATCCCACTGTCCCAATTCAAACTTCTCGTAAGTCTTTACTCAGAACAACGATGAGGTCAAAGATTTGCAGAACACTGATTTGATCTTAAAAGAAAGACAATAGTACATGAAATAGCACTGTTTAAGCTGAATAAATTCATTCCAATGGATTGCAGAAAATAAACAGATGGCTGTAAAGGGCTGATGAGATAAAAAAAAATATGAAGTTATTTTTACAGTTAATGATCTCTCTGTTTAACCAGGTTGTGCAGCGGAGTGTTAAATGTGCGCAATGTCCTGAATCACAAAGTGAAGCTGGGATTGGGTACAGGTGGGTGAAAATGTTTGACTCCACATTAAAGTCTGAAGTCTGAGCACACATGCAAATCAACTCAGAATGGATTATAAGAAGAGGGAAGATTTTAGCTTTGCTTTGATGTCCAACAAAAATGAAATGAAGTTGCCTTGTCTATTCATGTTAGTTAATGCTTGCAACCTCCTCTGTTTGTGTTCCATCAGATGTGGCAGGAGGCTACTCATCTTCTGTGCTTGATGCTGTAAGAAGAACCCTGGATGCATCCAAAGTCCTGACGATCCAGGACCCACAACAGAAACCACTCACCTTTGAGGAAGTCTTCAGACTGGCCACATTGGGAGGCAGCCAAGGTGAGACCCAAGCACGAATAGTTGTTCAGCAAATGTTTTATCCAGGTATGGATACTGGGAAACTATTTAGTCAAGTCAAGTTTATTTGTATCGCACATTTCAGCAGCAAGGCAGTTCAGAGTGCTTTACATCATCAAAACATCAGTCAAGTAAACAGCAAAATCATCAAAACATCAGTCAAGTAAACAGCAAAATCATCAAAACATCAAAATCATCGAGCAAAATCATTAAAATTATCTAGCAAATCCAAATACAACAGCTCTGAACATCTCACATCCTTCAGTTTTTCATCCCAAAATGGGAAAACTCTGATGCAACTCCAAACCTAGCACGACATGGCCATTAAACTAAACTGACAGGCCAGGCAGCAAGAGCATTCATCAGAGAAGCAGCCAAGAGGTTCATAACTCTGTTGGAGCTGCAGAGATCCACAACTCAGGCGGAAGAATTCTTTAATAACAACTCTCAGTTGTATACTCCTTAAATCTGACCTTTATTAATGAGAAGCAAAAATTTTGGAATTTTGTCCTATTGTTGTGTCTTTACCTTTTTGAAAACGTTTTTCCTGTGTGGATAAAACTTGAACTTAAAGTCCTTGTATACATATGAATGCGTATTCAAAAAAAAAATATTATTGTAACTGACAATTTAAGCCTTGTAATTTTGTGTCATGATTGTTTAAAAAGCAGCCAGAAAGGAAGGCAGGTGGTTACTTTTCTGTATGTGTTTGCATTCTTTTTTTCCTCTCAGCAGACTGGCAAATGACTATCTTTGATGTTTAAACCATAATATACTAATATACTGTTGCTGCAAACAAGAGTTCCAGCGATAGTTTACAAATTTTATCTCAGAATGTTTATTGTACTTTCATAGCAGACAATCACATTGTTGGTATTTTTGTTTTTAGCCCTGTCCCTGGAGGAGCGAACAGGAAACTTTGAAGTGGGAAAAGACTTTGATGCCCTGAGAGTTAATGTGGCTGCTCCAGGTGGACCTATCGACCTGATCCATGATGAGAAACCACAGGTAATAGGGTGATATCGTATGTCATACGTTTACACATAAAGTGCTAAAAAGCAAAAACTCTAGCTTAAGTATAACATTAATCTGTAATCATTTCGCTTTCAGATTCTTTTGGAGAAGTTCTTGAATTTGGGTGAGCTTCAGTCCCCCTCTTTATTTTATTGACATATTTGTGTTAGTCTCCCAATTCTTGCATGTGTAACTCTTCCCTAACTTGTTCTTTGACAGGTGATGATCGAAACATTGTGGAGGTGTTTGTAGCTGGGAAGAAGGTGGTGCCTTTCAGTGAGCCATGAGCAGACAGCACTCTGACCTTCCTCACAGTTTCAGATGCATGTGTGAAAGAAACAAACACTGTGACTGCCTCAGCTATATTTTTGCACAAAACTAGATAAATGGGAATAAAACATTGTATACACAGGGATATTTTTTATATTTCAGGACAGAATATGTGATTTAGTTCTGGTCAGACAAGCCTTTAGAATGTAATTATTGCTGGACTTTTAATTGGGAAACAAGGGACTTATTAAATAGTAGGAAATTTGTTCTTTGTAAGATAACTGTGGCTAATAATTAGCCAGGGTATTTGCTGTTTGCTACTTTCGCACCTTCTTCATCTAGTAAATAACCCACAGTGAAAAAAGCCTTCTTTATTACCTTACAACTTGATTTGTTTCAACTTAACATATCTGAGGAAACAATAACATAGGACTTGGTGCTTCTCAGGGTACAGAAACTGCAGTAAATTGATGATCCCATTTTCATTCTCTTACTGTAGAAAAATTCCTTGCGAGGCAAAGGCAGAAATTTTGCTGTAATCACTGGACACTCCAGCTAAATGCAGCCATTCAAGTGTTTAAAGCAGCAGCTGTGCAGGAAGATTGTATTTTAAAGTATCGGCTGTACTTTTCTTTTGAGTTTGTAGTGTTAAAGTGAAAAGAGAAATGTTTTAAGGACTCTTTTTACTCTTTTCTAACACATCCAAGAATTCAAATGGTCCTCATGGTCTTATTACATAAAACTGTTTGTGATTTTTATCCTAAACCTAATCGGAGATTAAAAATGTTTGGTATTAAGATGTTTGATTCAAGGGAATATACTAATAAAGAATTGATTTTTTTTTTTTTTTTTTTTTTTTTTTTTTTTTTTTTTTATTTTGTAGTACCGCTATATGCACTAATTATTAGGGAAGAATATGGACTATATACACTTTTCTTTTTAACAATATTTAAGTAAAGTTTGCTTTTTACTGAAGAAGTTGCTAATTTAATCTTCACATACAACTTTTACTCTGATCACTTCACATGAAAAGGTCACACTTTGTTTTGTTTTTGATCTGTTACACAAGATGCAATATAAATAAAGAAAGTCACAGAGGCTGTTTTGATTGGATTTTTTAAAAATGTTTCAGCTGTCATTTGAAATTGTGGATAAAATTTGAATTAATAAAACCAATGATAGCTTCAGTCCACAGCTTTATTTATAACACTGCCCTTTCTATGTGTATCAAACAGCTTAGACACACAGCAAGGCTTCTGTTCAAATTTTAATGGACCATTACTGGGTGTATTGCATAATAATAATAATGATACACTTTATTTACAAGTGCCTTTCATAACACACCAACAAAGATATAAACTTAAAAAACAAAACAAAAAAAAAACATCAAAAACATGGCGAAGATGTAATACAAGCCCAGCTACTAGAGGGCAACAAAGGTTATCCAGTTCAATATATACTGTCTCACACTGGTTTAAACTTACAGTTCAGATTATTTAAATTGGGGTTCTATGAGATAGTTAGTAGTAGTCAGTACCTTACCTGCAGCAGAAAGAAGTTTTATCAAGGGAAAAACTGGAAATTTCTCTTATTAGAGGAAGGTTAACTTTAGTTAAACTAGAGTCACCAAACAAAGTAATTTTCAGTCATAGTTAAAGTCAGACATGTCATGACGGTGTGAGCCAGTGCTTTGTGAGCTAAACTCTCTTTTCCACTTCAGTAGTATGAAAATCTTTAACCTGAAACTTTCTCTTTGTCACTTAAAGGGATAAATTGGACTTTCTCATTAATTTTTTTCTGTGAAAACAGAGGTCAGTACTTTGCCTGCCATAGGCAAAGATTTTATTAAGGAGAGTTTACATAAAATTACATTTCCTGGATGCAGGGTAACAGCCAACCCATGGGAGACTGATGCATTTGAGAATATTTATAAAATATTTAGTTAGAGCTGAATTAAATATATGCCTGAATGAGCAATAAATCATTCAAACGTCTAAAGTGGGTCCCATCCACGTGGCTATATAATGGTTCCCATGTGAATAGGCTGTTGTAACTTTTGTTCTTGTCATCTAATTACAATTGGCCTATGTAACTGTTTATATAGCTATGATACAAAAAAATTCCACATAATGAGATAAATGGCTTAGGTGGCCATTTATTGTTCTGTTTCTTTCCCTGTTTACTGCAACATCAATAACTTCTCATGTCTTGACTTCTCTTTTCAATCAATTTCTTTCATCATCTCTCAATGACATTTATACACAGTTAAACACGAGACACAGAGTAAGTAAGAAAGTCAGTCAATTTTATTTATATAGCACCTTTGTGACTGATCACATAGTGCCAAAAGAAAACATTTCCATTGTCTGCTTTTTCCTCTTGCTTTGCCACATGTTGTCCTGTCACCAAGGAAACACCGAGTTTTTGAATAAGTAATAGAAATAAACCAAGGTTACAGCTTTGGAAGACTATACATTACACACTAGAAGATAACTAATAGATATAGGTATAGTAAACAACGTAATACATATAAAAGTGTGAATAATGTGAGAACCAAGTGGTTTCTATGATCTTGAAAGAGTGCCCAGTTTTTATCTTAGAAGTCCATTTTAGAGAGATTGTAGAGGAAGAATTTTAATGTGCCAAAGGAACAAATTATTTCTTTCAGGTTAGAAATTGAGACCTAGCTGTATCTGTCTAATGGAGCTTAGTTTTGCAAAGGTAAGTAGTTACAGTGGAGGGGCCACTCATAAAAACATATTACTATTTATGTTGTCATTTATATGTTTGAGAAAGAATAGTCTTGTTTGCACAATGTGTTTATGTTCCCAACGAGGAACTGAACATTTCAGGAGTTTTTTTTTTTTTTTTTTTTTTTTTTTTTTTTTTTTTTTTTTTTTTTGCGGAAGTGTGACTAGCTATTGCTAATTTATGAGGGAAGGGTTGAGATGGAGCTGCCAAAGGCTTTTCTAGCTTGCCAAAGGCCACTGGAAAATATTTTTTTCATATGCATGGATCCTTATTGTTGGGCCTGGCTCAGAGATAAGATTAATGGCCTGAAGTCTATTAGCAAACACCAAGTTTTACGGACGTCCTGTGGATGAAGAAAACTTTTTATTCCAGAGTGTAACCCTGTGCAGAGCTACTATGCAGCAGAACTGCTGCATGTTTTCGCTTGTGTCTTCTAATTTTTTGTGCTCATTTCCAGCAACTACAATGTTTTCTTGTAACTAGATGATATTGTGGTAATTCTGTTTTTATAGCTTTCTATTTTTTTTTTTTTTTTTTTTTTTTTTTTTTATATCTCACTCAGTAAAATGTATCATTTATAGGGTGCAAGAAACTTCCCCCACCCACCCACCTATATGCTATGTGTATTGAGTGGTCCCAGTTCTGCTGTTTTCACCAGTGTGAAAAAGAAAATTTAGTATAGCTCTCTTCGAGTAGCAGTGATGTTTTTTCTCAGTTTTGTGTGCTTTTTTAAAAAATCATGTTTGCGATGTTTAAATCAGTGCTATTCACAATTTAGGCTGCGACGTACGTATGTGTCATAAATCTAATGACTTATTTTGAATGTCTTTGGAAATACCTGCGACCTTTGAACGTAGCAAAGAGCTTGATATTATAGTGGGGACTTTAAACCCTGTGTACTGTCTTACAGGATTAAATTAGCCAACTGTGAATCACTGGCTCGTCCTCAGCGAAAGTTTTAACAGATTTCAGGTTTATATATCATACAGAGCTGACACCCTGGACACTGTTTAAAAGACTGTGTTGTTTTGTTTGCAACAACTTGGAGGGAGAGCTCCCGAGAGACTAAACTCAGGTAAATGTTGCGCAAATGTCACCAGGAAGTGATTTTAAAGATGCATGTACGATCATAGTGTTACTCTTCGTTCTCTCCTCCTTTCTTTCTTCACTCTTCCAGTCTTCCAGCACTATTAGATCTGGAAGGTATGTGTCCTTTGACTTGAACACACCTTTTGTTTTCTCTCCCCGTCCCTCATTAATTGAGCTAAAATACAATGCTTATTAAAAGCGAACATTGATTACTTTTAATTGTTTTTGTTCAGTTACTGTGTTGATTACCTTATTTTCTGTCTTCATTGCTTTGTATGTAAAACAGAGCCTATAAATAATGCTTTTACATACTTTAGTTTTAAAGAAAAATGTGTCCGTTTATAAAGGATCAGTATTATATGTATTTTTCAGGCACATGGTTCCAGTTTATAGAACAATCAAGTTGTATAAAAATGCTGTATATTTTAAACATAACTTCAAAGAAATTTGACACCGCTGTCTATTTAAGAAGCTCCTGCTCTTTCCAACACTCAGACTTCTGCACATCATCATAATAATGCTCCTCTATTATGCCTTTTACGTTGGCCTGAAGTAGTTCCTATGATAAGTTCAGCAGACTTACAGTTCCACCAGATGTTTGGTAATTGCTGCAGCTGCTAGTCTGGAGGAGCTGAGTGGGGAGGGGATGGGGTGCACTGTGAGGTGGAAGCTCGGCTTGGGGACTGTAGCTCCAAGGAGGAGGTTTGTGGAAATAGGCTGCACTTTGTATGAGCTTAGGCATGCCCAAATGGCTGTCATGGGAGAGTCAAGGATTTCTGAAACATGCATGAAAGAATCAAGGCAACACAGGTATGTTTTTGATGAGGGAATGACGTTATAACATGACATAATGCTTAAAAGAGTCGATTTTACAAAATACCCCCGCTTTAAAAATAATATCCATGGTGTACTTTTTTCATTAACAACTATAACACACTGAAAACACTAAGACGTATGTGTAATAAAGTTTGGTTTTTCACGTCAGGAGTTAACAAAATACAAAGTTTTTTTTAAAAAAATCACTCTGAAGAAGGAAACTGCTAATTCTGCTTTAAGCGCATTGGAGTCGACATCACAACAGGCACAATAATCGAGATGATTAACTGCTGTTTAGAAATATAATGGCAGACAATCTACTTTTGACAGATGCCTGCACTGATACTAAAGCACAGGGGTTGAGTCAAGGTTCAGTCTTGTGTGCTTGACTCAGAGTTTTACTCTGCCGACTATAGAGGGATGATGGATATTACAGTTTATGGCAAAACTGAAGCAAATAATCTGACAATAATCATCTTCAGAACATAAACTGGTGTGAAGTAATTTATATTCCTGTTTTAATTTTTCCGTTTGATGAGCTTCTGTGCATTCACCACCCTTAAAGCGAATAGATGGAGTATTCTCATCGTATCACATGTTGACTCAAAATGGGGCTGAATAGTTGGTAGCGCTGTTGCCTTGCAGCAAGATCCTGGGTTCAGAACCCAGCCAGGGGTCTTTCTGTATAGAGTTTGCATGTTCTCCCTGTGCATGCGTGCGTTCTCTCCAGGTACTCTGGCTTCCTCCCACAGTCTAAAAACATGACTGTTAGGTTAGTCTCTCTAAGTTTTCCTTAGGTGTGAGTGTGTGTGTGCGTGGTTGTTTGTTCTTTGTGTCTCTGTGTTTCCCTGCGATGGACTCATGACCTGTCCAGGGTGTTCCCCACCTCTCACCCAATCACCGCTGGAAAATAGGCAACAGCCCCCCCGATGACCCAGCAAGGAAGAGAGGGTATAACCAATGGATGGATGACTCAAAATGATTGCTGAAGTTCTGAAACTTAAATGTGGCCATTTCAGCCTGCCTCTTCACAAACCGTTTTCTTGTTGTTGATTTTTTGCCTGATTATCCTGGAATAAGTGCAGTGTTTCCACATACTACTCAAACGTTTTTTTTTTTTTTTTTTTCAGCCATATGGAATATAGTAAACACCTTTTGAAGGATGAATTTTATTAAAAACATGCAAATAGAAGAAAAAAGTTAAGTAAATGCAAATGGATATACTCAAATGAACTCTGATCAGCTGCCTTATGTGATGTCATATGTGAGTGGAAATGTAGATTTTATCTTGATGAAATAACTATTTACTACAAAACAGCAGGGACCAAAAAATAGGTGACCAAATATTTTTAAAACGCGTCAGACTGAGAAGTCCAGCTGATGGCTTGAAACCTATCCACCTAGTTAGTTATGATAATGAACTGAATTGTTTAGAAGAATCTGATTTGAGAACGTAAACATGATTCCATGTTTATTGTGCTTTTGTCATGTTAAAATTGTGTTCATATGCAGAAGCATTCAGCGTTTGGACACTAGCTGAAAGCCCATCATGCCTCTGTTTCGGGCTTCAGATGAACAGGCTGAGGCAAAGGCTCGGCCCAGGCGGAGGGGTCTGAGGAACACAAAGGGGACTGGAAGCTGCTGGAAGACACATGATGATGATCCGGTCCTTTCTCTGACACGCCTTTGCCTGTTGAGCCTCGCTGACAACATGAAGGACCTGTGGGTGAAAGACTATGCTGACAACTACCTTGATCATTATTCATTCAGATACATCATGGGGCCTTTCAACCCACTACGTGAGTTTGTGCGTCAGTGTTAACTGACAACACACCAAACAATTAAAAAAAAAAAAAAACATGGATTGCAACTTTAGTCTTTGGTTTGGTGCAGCAGCATACCGCAGTAAGGCAGTGCATCACCTTTTTATGCATACAGCATACAGTTATATGAAAAATCTTAAAAGAAACTCATCCTTTTTTCAAAGCATAATAAATTCACAATCACAAATGGAAAAATGTGCTCCATAGAGTTTGTTTAACCTTCCTTACATCCCTTCTCACTGTATGAGGTAGCTGGAGAAACTTTAGTTTTTGTTTACCCTTGTCTCATCATAATTTTATTAACATGTTTAGCACTTTTATTAGTAAGCTAGTTTATGCCAGTAGTTTTTTTTTCTTCATTTGATTGGGATGTTCTCTTGTCTTTCCTTTTTTGAACAGTTACTAAGAGAAATGGCCCCTAAAAAGAAATGTGTACTGTAAAAAAATGCTCATATCACATGAGATTTATAGGAGTTGTTAGAAGTGTTACAAACTGTGCTCTAGTAATTTTGTAAAAAAATATTTTTTCGATCTTTTAGGATTTCTCTCAAATGCATTGTTTCTTTTCTAACTCTTGTTAGTGTGAGATTATGGAACTACAGTATAAGGTAACATTATTTAAAGTATTTTTACACATCTTTACATAGGGTGGTAATAATTGTGGAGACTATCTTGCACATTTATACACTGCATCATTAAAATGTCAAATGCTGTAAAAAGACTTTGGGCATTACAGATGTCTTCTGTTTTGGCATTTTTTGTCACACTTACATGTTTCAGATAATCAAATACGTTTTATTATAAGACAAAGATAATCTGATCAAATACAAAAGGCAGTTTTCAAAATATCATTTCATTTATAAAGAGAAAAAAGCTATCTAAACCATGTTTGAAAAAGTAAATTTCCCACTTGTCAAATCAAGAATGAACTCTAATTATCCACATTTTTGGACTCTCCTATAGATGTTTTCTACATGTGTTATTTAAAGCTTTTCTATGTCTATGATTGACTGAAAGTAATTGACTAGTACTATAACCAGGACGGACCTGTCTCTGTAATCACAGCTGGTGAGCTGGTGGAGGAGTTGACGTGGCTGCTGTCCACCAGAAAGCAGCTGTCTCGGGGAGCCCTCCACCTCCTGCTGGTCCCCCACCTCCGAGGTCTTTCTCTAGAGAGATGTCCTGGTTTGGTGACCGCGGCCTTGTGTGCTCACATCGCTGCTCGTTGCCAGGTACGACACAAAAAAGTTTTATTCTTATTGTAATTCTGTCCTTTTTCATATAACATCCTTTAACTTTACACGCAAAGATACAGACTTGGAATCACAACGGCATGTTCTGTCTGTGATAAACATCAAGAATATCTTACATTGTCCTAAATTATAGGCTTTTTTGAAAAGGTTTCATATGAAACCAAGTTTTACTGAGGAAGATATAACAAAAAACTAAGGTGTCTGAAAAGGGCGCAAGCAGAGCAGCCGGTCCCATATTTTAAAAGTGAGGAGCAGACATATGAAATCTAATTCCTCCCCGCAGTCTCACATATTTAAAACATTTTTATTTCTTGTCATTGTACTTTTTTAAACTACCACGCAAAAATAAGTATTAGAAATAATTGCTGAATTTTAGTTCCATCCTCCTTCACTGCTGAGGTGATTTGATCCACCTCACTGCATAAAAGTCACTTTGTTTCACTGTGATCTGCTCAGTTGGACAGCAACGCAGAAGAAAGGTGAAATGAACAAAATCTCAATCAGCTTTTTAAGCGCCATAATAGCATATATCCAACACACAAAAAAATGAATAAATGCATAAACTTTGTTTGAACTCAGGATCTCAGACACAAAGGGTCCTACACACACTTGTATTTGCCAGAGGTATTTCCCCTTAGGGTTAATAGTTTTTAGGAACTAAATAAAATAACAAAAATGATCATGATGAAATATATTTGTGCTGTATATGTAGGAAGATATTAATGACAGTACTTTCGAGTACTTACAAGCAATTTATTAGCTGCTGATCCAGTTTGTCTTGTTACTCTATCCCTGTTTAAATGAATTATGATTTTAAAAATCTTGTAATCTCAACCAATAGTCAAAGGAAAAAAGTCTCACACTATTTTTTGGGTTTAGGAACCACAAGGCTAATTTGAGAAGCATCAGTCAGGATTTAAGGACCGATTACCGCTGTAACACAGACTGGATCCTTACTGCCCATTGCCATCAGCATCTATAATGACTTTCTGATCAAGCCGAAATTGTCAGATTCTTTGGTGCGGCCTTCGTATCGATTAATTTGAAAAAGAGATTGGGAATGTATGAATATCTCATCTCATGTGCACCAACAGGATGTTCTTTTTTTTTTCTCTCTTAGATATTTCTATCAAACCTGAAAGTGATTGCTTTTCTCTCAGGGTCTGCGAAGTCTGAACCTATCTGGAGCACAGCAGCTGCCTCCAAAGGTCCTCTGTGAAACCATGTCCAGTCTACCTGCTGTGCGATCGCTCTCCTTGGCCGGCACGCCTTGTGACAGGAGCGTAATCCAAACAGTTGCCCGCCACTGCAGTTTGTTGCAGCACCTCGATGTGTCCCACTGTCACCTCCTTTCCCCTGCTGCACTGCTTCCTCTCGGCGGTGTGGTTTTGAGTCCATCCTCTTCCAGCTCTGTTCTCTCTTCCTCTTTTTCCTCAACCTCATCTCCTCTCCCACTCAGTAGTCTGTTGGCTCTGGACATCGGGTTTGGGGAACAGGAGGAAGATACCACCATGGCAGCAGCCTATCTCCTTCTCTCTCTGCCTTGCTTGGAAAGAGTGGCCTTTGAGGGCCTTGGACCGGCCTGCCGTCTCATCGAGCAGAGGCATTTCAGCCAGGCAGATGAGTTTGCTGACAGGGAGGGTGTTTCCAGGCTGCACGTGGTGTGGAGGGAAAGGATGCTCAGGCAGAGCACGGAAAGTTGGATGAAGATGAGAGGAGGAGAATCTGCTGATAGTGGAGATGAGAGTGGAGAGCTGGAGAGCCCATTCTTGGAGGAGTGTGGCTGTGACACTGAAGATTTAGTCAAAGATGACTGGCCTTTTTGCTTAAAAATCCAAGCAGAGGAAGGGAAGCAAGATTTGTCCCAATCAGGCCTGACCCTGCAGCTCAAAGATGTTAAAGGTGTAACTTGTGAGTCTCTGGGGAGTTTAGGAAATTTGTGTCCGGGCTTAAACTCTATATCCATGAACATAGACAGACATGGAGTTATAGGTGGAAGGAGCCAGGGTTCTCTATTAACTGCTGATCTCCAGACCTGGTCAGGCCAGCTGCGGAGTCTCTCATTTATTTACTCTGGCCCATTGGTCGATCTTCTTCCTGCCCTACAAGTTGCAGGTTGCTCACTGATCTCTCTGACATTGGAGGGGGTAAAAACCAGCCCTCACACCCCACTACTGGAGCTCATCAGAGTCTGTCCCAGACTCAGAGACCTCCTTATCTCTGCTGAGCCTCCTGCTACGCCACAACACGAAGCTAATGACAATCAGCAGGATGATCAGGAGCTCCCAAAGCTGCCAAATCTCCGCTCTCTCAAGCTCAGGTAATCTTACCTTTGAGTCGCACCTCTAAACTAGTGCCTGTCTCTGTCAAAAACTCCACATATAGTCGTGACAAAACCACAATACACCTTACAGCCACACACAGAAATATTGTATCGATGACATAATGGAAAATGTAGAAAGATAAAAATCGAAGAAAGCTGGAAATATCTTAGCTATACTTTTCTGTTTTCTTGGAGTGGTCATCAAGTATTATACTGTTCTCAAACATTGTTCAAACAATCCAAAAAAAAAACCATTTAAATATTCTGCTGGTTTAAATGAGTCATATGAAGCGTAAAAGCAGGTGCAGGTTCTGTTTTCATTGAATCTTTTATCTTTGATTTTACTTTCTCAAAGCAAATTTTGCAGTTATGTGACATCGCAACCAAGGTAATTAAAATATACCAATTACACAATGTCTTGCAATGAAATTATACCCCTTTAATTTTTATTGTATTGTCATGATAGAATCATAAACATCAGTTTTCTTTATTGGGATTTTATGTACTAGACTAACAAAAAATAGGGAAAGTAGAAAGACAGACATGGTTTTAAAAAAAAAAAATTAAGATGTGAAAGTTGTTGCCATGCATTCAGCCCTCCTGAATTCATACTTTAGGAAAAAAAACATCAACAAACATTTCGTTCTTATTACAGCTGCAAATGTTTTGAGTCATTTCGCGAAAAGCCTTGCACATCTAGAGACCAAAGCTCTGTTTGACTGAATGAAAAGTGTCTGTAAACAGCCATTTTCAAGGCTTGCAACAGATTCTCTGTTGGATTTAAGCCTTGACTGTGACTGGGACATTCTGACATGAATATTATTTGATCTAAACAGTTACGCTGTTGTTCTGGCTAAATGTTTAAGGTCAGTGTCATACTGGAAGGAGAACCTATTTTTTTTGCAGCTTCTAGTTTGTCTCTCAAGATTGCTCTGCATGTGTCTCCATCTATCTTCCTATTGTATCCCCACAGCATAATGCTGCCACCAGCATGGTTCACACTGAACATTGCGTGTTCAGGGTAATGTCACGTGTTCATTTTTTCCCACACGCAACTTACTGAATATTAACATGACTTCTTGTGGCTATCTTTCAACAATGACTTTCATGTTGCCACTCTTCCACAAACTCCAGATTTCTTGAGTGCAGATTAATACGTATAGTTTTGGCAGATTATCTCACCTGAGCAGTGATCTCTGCAGCTCCTCCAGAGTTAGCATGGGCTCCTTTGATGCTTCTGTGATTAATACTCTCTTTGTTAGATCTGTGAGTTTATGTGTAAGGCCATGTCTAGGTAGGTTTGAAGTTGTTCCATGCAGAGCTGCGCAGTCTTGTTAATATATCGTCAATAATAATCGGCTGTTTGGAATCCAGTAATTGTTAATAAAATAGCCAAAGAGCAGAGGTGGGTAGTTACATTTACTTGAGTAACTTTTTTTTTTTTTTTTTTTTTTTTTTAAATGTGCTTTTAGGCGTAGTTTTACTACACCATACTTGAGTGAAATTTCTAGCAGCTCTACACACTGCGAGTAACTTTACTGAATAAAGAACGAATGAGCTTCAACCAAAAATATACCAGACTCACACCTAAAGTTTACATCAAAGTGAGACATCTTGTTTGAACACAAGCTTTGTGTTTTAATATAATTTTCCAACTGCTGTTTCATTTGGAGGTCAGTTGAATATACAGTAAACAGTCGATGTTGTCACTGGAAGTTCTGTACGCTATTCTAACATACAGCATATACTCAGCAAATTATACTGCTTTAAAAAGTTGTCTTGTAATAGTGTCTCTTCTGTTTGAATTTGTTACTTTGTAATTATGTTATTTATTTATTTTAGTCTTTAAAATACCAGAATTTTCAAATCATTTTATATTTTTTGTCTGATTAAATTATTTTCAAATATTTCATCAGACATTTTAATCAGTTACTCAGTAGGTAAGTTGTCTTTTTACAAAATGCTTTTGTACTCTTAATTGAGTAATTTCTTAATTTCTTTTTACTTTTACTTGAGTAAAAATATGCTGAAGTAGTGCTACGCTTACATAACTACAATTTTTTAGCTACTCTACCACCTCTCTCGAAGAGTCAAGGGTTCACACTTTGAATGCCAGTGTGTTGTTCAGCCTGTTCAAGAGACCCACACCTGATAGACTGCATAACCAAGAGGCTAAAGGTCACATTCTGCTCGATACACACATGAAAAAAGCAGGAAATGTTAATTTATTGCATCTGATGTAGTCATTGCAGTACTTACTGATAATATCTTCAACACATAATTTTTCCAATGTCTTGCATCACTAGTTTCATAGATTTTTGTATGATGGATCGGACAGTGCTCTGTGAGATGCTGAAAGCTTGGGATGTTGTTTTATAATCTAACTCTGCTTTAAATATCTCCACAACTTTGTTTCTAACCTCTCTGCTGTGTTCTTTGTTCTTCATGATGCTGTTTGTTCACTACTGTTCTCTAACAAGCCTTTGAGGTCTTCACAGAACAGCTAGATTTATACTGACATTAAATTGCACACAGATGGACTCTTCTAATTAGATGACTTCTGAAAGCATGTAGTTGCACCAGATTATATTTAGGGTTAATAGAGTTAAGGATGAGTGAAATCATCAATTTAGGTACCTTCAGATATTTTGTTCATACACACCAGTACAGTTTCAGATTCATACTAACAAATGGAAATAAGTGTATTTAGAACTACCAAGTCAAGCAATTAAACTAATCCTTTGCTTCTGCTGCTGTTGTCTCCCAAATCTCTGAAGTTTCTCCTATGAGCACAACCAAATGAAGCCCCTGATGTCCTGGATGTCCCTAAAGGAAGTGATCAAGTGTCTCCTGATTGGCTCTCCTTTACTGGAGAAGCTCTCCTTGATCTCCTTGCCGTGCCCTTTGAACTGTGTCATACACGACACCCTGCGCAGTGTGAATCTGGATATGAATCTCAGTGCAGATTCCACTGGCCTACCCCCTCTGCCACTTGGAAGGATAGAGCATCTTGACCTGCTGCGAACAGATGTCCAGATGAGCACTGTGAAAAGCGTGATGCAACTGAGCAAGAGGCTCAAGTACGTGGATGTAAGTTACTGCTGGCGGATCAGTCTGCGTGAGTGGCTGGACTGCAGGAGGTTCAGACAAGTCGAAGTTATCTGGGTGTAATAAAAAGAGGTGAGGATTTTAACACTAAGGCCCATCTTAATGGTGGATAGGCAGTATTTTTTTATTATTTGGATAGATCCAAATGCACAATTTACATGTTAAATGATATATTTGTCATAGTCTCTTAGGATAATCTATATTTGCTTTTTTGTAACAGAGTGATCTTTTTACTTCACTGTTATGGAAAGCTGTAAGTCTTTAATACCTGCTTTATACTAACCATGTCTTTTTGATCTACATATATTTTTGGTGTGACTGAAAAACAAACATGAAACGTGTTTGAGAAACCATGTGGAAATCACCATAATTTTTGGGAGATGCGGTCGGATCTGTTTGAGTAAATAGAGGCGCAACAACTTTTTATTATGCTATGGCAATAAATTCACATTGGAGTGAGTGCAACAGTGACTCATTTTTGATTTTCATGTGTTATATGAGTGTAAAACTTAATTAACATTTTTAATTGTAATTTAGTTATCAATAAAGAGAGACAGTATCCCAGGTATCACTGGTTTGGATGAACCAACATGGCTTGCAGTAACGTGGTGTGCAAACACATATGACTAATGTAGAGCCAGAAACACAAAGGCTGAAATGGGCACAGTTAAAACCCTCCATATGTCTGTTACACCCAATACAGCTACAGCAGGTGTAATGAAAACTGGAGATGTGGAGCAAGTGAAATGCTTGAACCCCACCCAATTTTTCTGTCTAAATAGCACTTTTGGGGAAGGAACAAATCTGAACTTTTGGCATATTAGAGTTATTGAGCTTCATCTAATCTAAGTCTAATCTAAATTCATCTAATCTAAGTTAAAACCTACTTTCAACATGACAAGTAATATGTTATTAACAGATCTCCCTGTCAGGATTATTTTGTCCCTTATATGATCCAAGTCATAGCAGTTTGTTCCTAAAGATATATCTGATTCAACATATGCATCCTGATAACTGTTTTTATACAGGAAAGTTTGTTGAAGTGGTGTACTAGTTCTAGCAAGTTCACTCTATGTTTTGATATGACTTGTTAATAATTAGACTCCTAACATGTTTGAATGCAGTTCTTGTTAATTATTTGCATGCAAAACATACACAAAAAATATTCCGACCTTTATAAACTTAATGCTTTACTTTAAATGTCGTAAAATGTAACGACTAGTGTTTCAACTGCTTTCTATGGAGCATTCCGTTACACTGACAGTTGTCTGAATGAAGCATCCAGTCCAGATCACATGACAAAAACAGACAGGAGGTGAATGTCTGTCCATCCATCTATCCATACATCATCTTCCGCTTATCCAAGATCAGGTCGCAAATACACACAAATACTCTCCCTAGCAACACCCTCCAGCTCCTTCTGGGGGATCTAAAGGCACTTCCAGGCAAGAAGAGAAAGTCTTTCTAGCAAGTTCTGATACTGCCAAACCTGACCAGTTCTACAGCCAGGATGAAAGGCACACTTCTCCTCCTGAATGTGAGGTTCACAATTGTTTGTAGCATCTTTCCTGACACCCTAGAGTAAACAAGCATGTATGTATGTGTATGTGTGTGTGTGTGTGTGTGTGTGTGTGTGTGTATGTATGTATGTCAATCCATGTTTTACACACAAGATAATTTAAAACTTTTTTAAAAAATGCAATGCAGCATAATCTAAATGACAGTCAGAGGGGTTTGTTCTTATTTCTTGTATCTGTCACCATTTTAATAATCACTTAAAACTTATAAAATTATATATTTTTCAAAAACCGTTGGTTTAAGTTTCTAGAGACATACAGCTTAACAATAGTAGGGATTTTATAATATTTTTAACTTCTGAAGATGTGATCATACAACTCGCTGGAACAATTTGTACCTGCACGGTTTCCGTATTTCCTGTTCAACACAAGCACAGGTCACCGGGAACGTGCGCTTCTTTTTTATTAAACTGCAGCGGATCTTGCAGCAAAACACATCTCAACTCGAGACTGTGGAGGGAGAAAATATACTGGTAATATTCTTATAAAATATACTATATACACCCTTTTATTTAGGCCAAAAATTCCCTATGTACTGTTTTATATCTAGACAGTTTATATATATACACTGAGCCCAACCGAACGACGGTGTACGCTGACATAACAATTAAACGCACTTTGTACACGTTACACGTCACTTAGCGAAGTAGTGCCACTCGGTTGATGCAAGTTAGCTAGAGGGGAGCATCTGGATAATGTTTCCTGGGAAATGTGGTTTTCTTTGTGAGTATCTATGAATTTAAGACGATCTATAAACAGAAAATCACTGCCAAGTTAGGGTCAGTTAAATAGTTAATTTTCTGCTTTTCTCTATGCTCTTTCCTCCTATCATACTGTAACCTACTGACTGTATGAAAACGCCTGTGTTCTCTAACATTAATTACTACTTGCTTCAAATTTAAACGTGTTGCTTTTTCCGTCCTTTACATTGCGAATTTTTTCTTAATTAGATTTTATATATATATATATATATATAGCGATCGGGCCCTCTAAGAAGAGACCGAGTCCGCCAATCAGAGCGGTAGATGTTACCTTTGGGCCTTTCCACACCTGGAAGGTCCTGTACAGTTGTTGGTAAAGAATTTTAATTTTTCACTTCACCTCCATCTTGAAGGTTATAATGATGGCTGAACCAGGGATTATGGAGCAGTGGAGTTGGCCAAATCTGCTTCCCTGACTGATGAATAATAAATCAAGAGGACAGTCTGCACCATGGGAAGGTATATTTATATGATTGTCCTTTATTTTTCTGGAACTAAAGGGCTACACATTATTCATACCCCTGGATTTTTCTCACATTTTGTGACGTTACAATCACAAATCAGTTTCATTTTTAGGACTGATTATGTAAAGAACAACATTAAATAGTGTATACTAGTAATGTGGAATAAGATGCATGTTTTATTATGATACCCCAAGCTAAATGCAGGTTGCAAAATACTCTGTGGCAGAGGATCAGGATGACCCTAGAACAGCCAGAACTACAATGAAATGGTCCGGGTCAAAGGTAGTCAAATGTAAATCTTAAAGGGCTGCAAATAATTTTTTTTAATGAGTCGAAGGTCCGTTTACTGTAGTCTGTCAAGCCACGCACCTTGCTACAGTTATATTCAAAATAACCCAACCATCTCAGGTAATTAAAAAAATAACATACATGCTGAGATAAAATAAAAAGCCCCTTTAGAATCAGCCTCTTCACAGAATTCTTCGATAAACAAAGATATCAAGATCTCAGAAATCAAAATGTAATGCAAAACTATTTTACATCCCTTATCGGTCTAGTGCTGGTTGGAGAGACAATGAATGCAAGTTGTTCTGTCCCTTCATCTTTGAATTGTCGGCTGTCTAATGTCCACTTTTCCTTTTGTAGCACACCATTTTCTTCCAGTCTGGGTTTGTGCTGCAGAGGAATTATCAGTTAGCTTGGGCTGTAGCAGTAAAGTCTAAGTGACATTGTAACATGCTGCCGGTACGTTGTTGGCATGGAAATGAAAGCCCACATTGCTCTATTATATACTGTAGCTGACCTACCAGCATCTGGTGGTCTTCCTGTTACTGTGGAAATGCAGCACAAACAACACAGAAACACCTAAGGCTGGAAATAGTGAAAGAATCATTGATTAGAGGCCACTAATATGCCGGCCGTATGCGGACGGTTAGCCATCTGTTGAAGCCCACTGCTTTTAATCAAAGACTATTCATGTGTTGAAATGACCTAGTCAAGGTCCAGACCTGAATCCAACTGAGAATGTGTGGCAAAACTTGAAAACTGCCATTCACACATGCTCTCTGTTCAATTTGTTTGAGCTTGAGTTCTTTTTCAAGGATTAATTGGAAAAGTTTTGAGTCTCGATGTGCAGAGAGTTCCCGAAAGGCTTGCAGCTGTAGATGCTGCGAAAGGTATTGATTTCTAGGGCCTGAATAGAAATGCATTCTTATGTTTTTCAGAATTTTATTTGAAAAAAAAAAAAATTGAAAACCATGTTATCATGTTTATCCCCTGTATTATTATACACTACTTTTTGTTGGTTTTTCACTCAAAATCCCAATAAAATACACTGAAGTCTCTGGCTGTCAAGTGGCAAAATGTTGAAAAGTTCAATGAGCATGAATACAATTACAAGACCCCTCGTCTGTAATATCCAGACACTCAGCGTTGAGGCTCTTATGTTTTTATGTGTGAACAGGATCGGCTTTTCATGCCTTTTCCCAGCGTCATGGCACTTCAGCCTGTCATCCCAGGTTCTTCCTCGGCTTCTGACTCCTTCCCTCAGACAGCTTCTCTTCATTGGCCTGGTGCTCTGCCTCATAGGACTGCTCTACCTGCTGCTTGTTGCCATGAATACACACGCCAGCTGGACCGGAGAAGAAAACTCTTTTCACCGGTACTCTAAACTAAAAGCAGGTACTCTTGTGTGGATCTTCTAGAACTGGTATCGAGTTAATCTTCGATATTTTTCACTCAAAAGGCACCTGGCGAGAGTTACTGACTTGGATGCGACGGATACAAGCAACCCCAACCTGAACTACGGCCTGGTGGTGGACTGCGGCAGCAGTGGCTCCAGGGTGTTTGTGTACTGCTGGCCCCGGCACAACGGTAATCCCCGTGAACTGCTGGACATACGGCAAATGCGAGATCAACACCGCAAGCCAGTAGTCATGAAGATCAAGCCTGGTAAGAAGCTTTTTGATCAACTTCTTCAAGGAGAGAACACAAATATTTCACCACTTACTTTACCAAAGCACTGTACGAAATGCGGTTTTATAACATAAAACAAGTGACTATTATGCTTTTGTATACTTAAAGTAAAAAAGGTTTTTCTTCATGTATTTTTTCTAAAGGTATAGCTGAATTGGCTAAAACACCTGAGAAGGCCAGTGACTACATAGACCCGCTTCTAAGCTTTGCAGCTCAGCACATTCCCAAACATAAGCACCAGGAAACACCGCTGTACATCCTGTGCACAGCTGGAATGAGAATCCTACCGGAGAGGTAAAAATGGGACTATTGGAAATGTTAGTGTGACAGGAAAAAATAAGGTTTTTTTTTTGTTTTGTTTTGTTTTGTTTTGTTTTTTTTTTACATTTTTTTAAAAATGTTTTTGTGTTTTATCTCAGTCAACAAGAAGCCATTCTGGAAGATCTGCGCACAGATATCCCGGTTCACTTCAACTTCCTCTTCTCCGATTCCCACGTGGAGGTGATTTCTGGAAAACAAGAAGGTAAACTTAGTACTTTATTTCAACACCAGTGTAGCTTTAAATTTACTCAAATGTTTAAACAACAACTTAATATTTAATCCATTCGTTTTGTTTGTGTTTTAGGTGTCTATGCATGGATTGGAATAAACTTTGTCCTTGGGAGGTTTAACCATGTGCACAATGGTAAGAAGTGACTCAAGCGTACCGTTTCAAAATGAACTAAAATGGTTAAGACGGTTTCTATAGCCTCATATTTCCATGACACACCTTTACAGTCTGACATCCCATCTATCTGCTGTCAACCTTCCCAGATGGAGAAGCTGTGGTGGAGGTACATGTTCCAGGCAGCGATCAGCATGAAGCGATGATGAGAAAAAGGACAGCGGGTGTGCTGGACATGGGTGGTGTCTCCACACAGATTGCATACGAAGTGCCCAAAACTGTAAGCTTTGCCTCTCCACAACAGGTTATTATCTCCAACCAATTCTGTTCTTGTTCCGTCTTTGGTGTTTTGTGGCTGATGCTTTGTTTTTCTCACCCCCCCCCCTTCCAATTCCTGTTACTCCTTGGTTAAAACCTCTGTGAACCATTTTGTCGTGTGGAGATCATCTGCTCTCCATTCATCACTGTTGAAAGCACACTGTAAGGTTGTTGCATGAACCCTCCCCCCCCACCCGTGTGGATGTAATAATGGCATCATCATGAACATTGTTATGTTTGAACACACCCAGCTTGATATTTGGATGCAATTTAAGTTTCATTTGATAAGATTTTGTTAGTGTTAAGTATTCCAACTGTATAGATCTTCATGTTTACAGTGGCTTGCCCGAGTATTCATTCAACTTAAACTTTTTTGTATTTCGTCACCGGAGTGGAAGAAAAATGATGCATGATTTTCATAATACAGCACATGTGATCTACTTTGATGTTGTTATTCTGGTTGTGTGCTGAAGATTGTTGACCCGCTTTAAGGGAACCTCTGCCCCGGTCTCATGTTCTTGCAGTCGGCTCTGATCAAGCTGTACCTGCTGAAGAAAAGCCTCCCCCCAGTGGGGATGGTGTGTTCAGATTCATGTGCGCTGTTATTTCTTGGCAAGACATAGTGTTTTGCCTGCAAGCCAGAAAGGTCAACCTTGGTTTCATCTGACCAGAGCACCTTCTTCCACGTGTTTTCTGTCTCCTTTACATGGCTTATGACAAACTGCAAATGTGTCATCCTACACTTTTTCTTTCAGCACTGGTTTTCTTTTTGCCGCTCTTCCATAAAGGCTAGATTTGCTGTCTGAAACAGAAACTTCCACCTGAGCTGTTGAACTTTGCAGCTGCTCCAGAGATGCAGTGAGCTCCTTGGCTGCTTATCTGTCAGTTTAGGTCAGAGTTCTGCAACTTTTACAATCCAGAGAGCCATTTCACCCCTCAATCCAGCAAAAAAAAAAAAAAAAAAAAAAAAAAAGCAAAAAAAAAAAAAAAAAAAAAAAAAAAAAAGCCTTGTTTTGAGGTGTAAATGTTATATTATCTTTTAAAAAAAGACAGTGGTTGACAGCTGTTTGCTGTTTGTTGATGTTTTCTTTGAAACCTCTAAAGCATAAAGAAGAGTAATTTACACACAGGTTGAATATTTATTATTTTTCTATCTACTTGTGAAGCCATTTGGTTGCTCTGGATTTTATTTAGGGGTATCAGAGTAGAGGGAGTTAAATACAAATGCAAACATCATGTTTCAGTTATTTATTCATGGGATAGTTTGAAAACCATGCATTATTTTGCTTTCGCTTCACAATTATGCACTCCTTTGTGTTGGTCTGTCACATAAAATCCTGCTGAAATCTTGGTTGCAAGACGCTGAAGTGTAGAAACGTTAAGGAGACATGATACCTTATGCTCACTTGTGCGTCTTCCACAGGAGGAAGTGGCCAAAAACTTACTCGCAGAGTTCAACTTGGGATGCGACGCACACGTCACTGATCACGTTTATCGCGTTTATGTGTCCACCTTTCTGGGTTTCGGAGGAAACGCTGCACGCCAAAGATACGAGGAGAGTCTCATCAGAAACACTGCCGCTCGAAACAAGTGAGGCGCACAGCTCGTCGCTCTATCTGCTTTCAGCCTCCTTGGAAGGTTTTTGAGTATTCAGAGCTGCAAGTATTAACTCCATGGTTTATTGACTCTTCCAGGCTCTTAGGTGAGCATGTTGGTGAAACAGCAGAGTCTCCCCTCCTGGACCCTTGTCTTCCCACCGACCTGCAGGACGAGATCGGACCATCTACACAGAGGCTTCACCTTCGGGGGACGGGAGACTTCGACGAGTGCAGACAGATTCTCCAGCCGTTCCTCAACAGAACCAATGACACCCACACGTCCCTCAGCGGCATCTACCAGCCAGCGATTGACTATAGCAACAGCCAGTTTTATGGCTTTTCAGAGTTCTACTACTGCATGGAGGACGTGCTGCGTATGGGTGGGGATTATAATGCTTCTAAATATGCCCGAGCCGCCAAGGTAAACTCCACAGGAAGACTTATTTATACTTTCTAAAATCACAAACGGTTATATCTTTTATGCCCATGACTTTCAAAGAGTATAGCTTTAATCCTGTAACAGAAATAGGTCAGTAGAAAACTAAAACTATATTTTATGTTGGAAAAGGTCTTCATGTCTTGTATAGAATATATTATAATTAAATTAATAGATACATTGGGTATTTAAATAGTGTTATTTCAGTGCAGTTCTATGTACAATTGTAGAATAACCTCAGCAGTTATGTCTTTACATTGGTAACCCTTTTATATTGTGCTTTTTCCCATTCACAGGGCTACTGCGCCACCCAGTGGAAGACACTGAAGGAGCGCTTTGACTCTGGTCTGTACGCGTCACATGCAGACTTTCACCGACTGAAGTAAGTCACACACAGATTTATCAGATGGTTTCTGAAGCCCGCTAACCTGTCGGTGAGAAAAACGGGTCACGGTTGGTTTTATTCTAACATCTGCAGGTACCAGTGTTTTAAATCGGCGTGGATGTATGAAGTTTTGCACATGGGTTTCTCCTTCCCAACCAATTACAAAAACCTGAAGACAGCCTTGGTGGTCTACGATAAGGAGGTCCAGTGGACTCTTGGAGCTATTCTTTATCGAACACGGTTTCTCCCTTTGAGGTAAGATAGAATGTCTCTTACAATTCTGCCACTCTCAATTTGGATGCTTATCACTCTGAAGTAATTTTATCTCTTTAAATCAATCTGGTTGAGCCAGTTTTTCACTGAATCTAGACAAATTGTCAGTTGATCCACAGAGCTACCTGTAAGAATGATTCCTACTTTACGCATGTGAGAAGAAAAGTCATTTTTCGTCAGGCTTGACTGGTAACAGGCAAAGATTTAAGAAGAAATTTAAGAAAAATATGGTGTTTGTTTAAAGCTTTGAAACAAGATTCAGCTCACGTGGATTAAAATGCGACAGGTTGCTTGGATATTGACTCCAGAAATTTAAAGAAGGATTAAAAAACGAATAGGTTCGTGTTCCAAACTTACCTGGTGGTGGTGTTCTTGATTTTTTTTTTTTTTTTTTTTTTTTTTTTTTTTTTTTTTTCCCCTCCAGGGACATCCGACAGGAGAGTCTGAAAGGAGCGCACTCTCACTGGCGACACAGCTTCTCCTTTGTCAACAACCACTACTTGTTCCTGGCTTGTTTCTTTATCGTGTTGCTCTCCATTATACTGTACTTACTGAGGCTTCGCCGCATCCATCGACGTGTGGCACAGCGCTACACTCCCTCCTCTGTGCCATGGTTGGAAGAGGGCCTCGGCTCCCCCTCTCTCCCAGTCAATCTCTGAACTTTAGGCAGCATGAACAGGTTTATAATTTTCCAAAGTTAAACTTCACTCCTGTCAAACCGTCTTATTTTTTTTTTTTTTTTTTTTTTTTTTTTTTTTTTTTTTTTCAGTGATCTGCTCGTATATCTTACAAGCTGTTGAGCTGGAATTAGAAATTCGGATAAATAAGGAAAATTTTTCTTAGGTCTTAGGATGAGAGAGACAATATTGTTGTTAATATTATTTTGCCTGCAGCTACCTTCACATATCTTGCTTTGTTTGTTTGGGGGGTTTTTTTGTTTGTTTTTTTGCTTGCATTTTTATAATGACAAACACAAAATGGTACTTTGCTTTCAAGCTAAAACTGCAGTATGTAACTTTTATAAAAAAAAATGTGCTTTTTACATATTTGTTAAAACTGTTGCCATGTCGTGACAGTATGCTATGAGACTGTGAAAAGCTCGAGCTCCTCCACCACCTCCCTGAGCTACTATTGCCGTCCGAAGAAATACACCACTCCTGAATCGTTCTGACCAAAACCAACCAATAAGAGCAAGGAGGAGGGTCTTAGCGCTGTCTATCAACTTCACTTACTCACTACTAAATGTGCTAATAGCAGAGAAAAACTTACCGTTACAGGAAAACCATTTATCTGTTGTCTTTGTTGGCCATGCTAACTAGCCTGAGCATTCACAACAGCTGCAGAGAGCAAGAGGGGGAGTGGGGTGAGCAGTGCCGCACGGACCGTTTCAACAAATATGTAGAAAAATATTTTTTATAAAAGTTACATACTGCAGCTTTAACTCACACCCTAACAGTTGGACTGTACTTTGACTTTCACCACACTGGACAACTATATCAGAAATGTTTTTTTACATGTTTTTGCCTTTCGTTTTTGCCTTTTTAATGTGCGTTTTTTTTTTTTTTTTTTTTTGTATTTTTATTTAATTTTGTTTTATCTTATTTTATTCATTTATCATTGCTGTTAAATATAAAAAGCACCTCAAATGCAGTATGATTTCTCCATGGCATTGGAAGCACTTTGCACCGCAGTTCAACTGCATGGCCTAGATGAAGCGACTTATTGGGTGTATTTATCCCTAAACTTTTCTGCATATTTATGTTGGAAGACATGAAGCCTTTAACAGCTGTAATCGTGCAATACATGTCTTGTCACTGCTGGGAAATTTTTTGAAAACCTGTCTGCCGTTTTAACAACAGAGTCAGTCCCCCTGCTGAAACTATTGCTTGACTCTTTGGTGGGTATTGTTACCTATATTTAATTGGGGCTTCGTTTTCAGAAGCCAATATATCACGACTGTGAGGAAATTGTAAATCAGAGCGTGTGTTCTGTTATTTAAATAAAATCGGTCTATTCAAGTGTTTTCACAGATGAATGTGAAATAACTGTTGTGACATTGCAATACAGGAATAATAAAAGTTTTATGAGATACCTGCCTGCTTATTTCATGAGAAGGACATCAGAATAATTAGGATGTGTCTGTAAAGTTGAAACTGTTTATACTGTTTAACTCCTCACCTTTTTTTTCCTCACTGATATTAAACCAAACTATTGTCCTTTAAGGTTTTATATCAGTTAGGATCACTACCATTTTTATTTGCTAACTGCAAGAATAATGAGTAAGATAACTTTTTGAGAATTTAAAAAGAAAATTCTTTACATTTACAAGTCTACATATTGCCTTTTAAACTGTCTTACTAATTAGACTTTTTACTAATTAGACTACTTAGACATAAACATGACTACTAAGTCAAATCTTCTGGTTATACTTTCATAAGCTAATATGTCTGTTTCTCCTGGTAGAACTGGTGTAACTTTCAAAGACTAAGGTATTTATCCCGGAGTGCATTACAAATCGCCTGTTTATGTGTTGCCTTAAACTGAAATTGGAAAAATGGCTTCTTCCTCACTGAGTGGCATTTTAGCCCATGTCTATACAGGTATCCTTGGCTGATTTATTTTTACTTTCCCATAATGTTAAACAAAGAAGCCAAATGTTTTAGGTATTGGATTAAGGTACATCCACATGTGCACCTCTGAATAACTGGTATGTTGTTAATTATCCCAGGCTAACAATTCCTTAGTCCATATGCATGGTGGTTCTAGTAGTAGTGATGGTTGTATCTGAAGATATCCATGTAAATTTAAGCTAAAAACAAAGTGGATCACTAAGCAGAATAACAACCCTGTTATGTGATAGGTCTTTTTAGCAAAGGGTTGTTAGAGGAAACTGAGAGGTTTTAGAATGATCAGTGTTATGAAAGCATCTAAAGGAAGTAATTTATGTGAGGAAACCATGCAAGAGTTGAGTTAGACCCTCAGAAATATATTCACATTGTCCTTAGCTAACAGAACTTACCACCAGTTACAAAAATAATTAAAAGTTCATGTTTTGTTATTTAGATGATTTGGAGTTAAGTTCTCTGGGTATTGTGTGAAAACGTTTACCGAAAGGTGTCAATAATTCTTTCACAGCATGTCTTGCACCACTAAGGTCTTTCAAACGCTTATCACACCAACTGAAAATACCATCTTAATAGCTCCTGTTTAGGTTCAGCCTTGACTTAGCATATTACCCCCTTCTGGCTCTTATGTTGTTTCTTTTTTTAAAAAAAAAATCTTTATTTGATAATATTTTCGTAAATCTATATCCATAACTGCAAACAAATAATACAGGTTCAGAACAGAAAAGAAAAGGACAAGACAGAAATTATAATATATGTGCAGACAAAAAAACAAAGACAGAGCAATAAACATTTGGGTGTGTCTTCTGTTATGCATTAACTGGTGTCTTGGACCCTGCTGTTAATAAAATTTCTCTCTTTTTTTTTTTTTTTTTAAAGTTTATTGACATGCCAGACAAAGTCCCAGAATGACTGAAGTATCCTTTGGCTGTTTCAAGTATAGAGTAGCACTCTCCAAACATATTACTCTTCACTGCCGGTTGCTTCAACCCTCTTCACATTACAACTGGAATTATTAAGATGCTATATTATTTTAGCAGCAGTTTAGAATAATTGACACTTTTCTCTTTAGTATAAATATTATGCCTCTTATTTAATTATTTTTTGTTAAAACCGTTAAAAGGTGGGGTATTTTGAATTAAAGTCGCATAGTGAGTATCTATTACTGGCTCATGTCTATAGTGACTAAAACAATGTAATAAATAAATATTTTCTTCAGAATACCAAACATGGTGATCCTACAGAGGGGTTGAAAAAAAAATGAGACCAATTGTGTCGGCAGAAAAAAACTGTGAAAAACTAAACTTAGTAGAGACACAGTGTCGAGCAGTAAATGATGTCTGATCAGAGACTTTGTGAGCATAAATGTGTTATCTGAAACCCAACTGAAGCGTCTCTTTCATATGTAAATATGCAAATATGTTTCATTAACACCCACTGTGACTCTGTAGTGTGCTTTGTGGGAAGAGCTTGAGTTATAATTGTCTTTTTTTTTAACCTTTTTTTTTTTTTTTAACCTCAGTGAAGTAGAAAAATCATTTCTGCCTATCGCAGTAAAACTATATAAATGCAACCTTTGATAGATCTCCTTTACACTAACAGATTATCTTAATGAAAATACACTTCTTTTACATTTTTTAATCTTTTTCTTACTGTCTTATATTTGCTAACTTTTAATCAGATGTTGGGTTTGTAATGTTGAGAAGTGCTTCTGATTTTCTAATAAAATATTTTTCAAGTTAGGTATTTTGGCCAGTAGACAGCTCACAAACTTAAAGAAGCAAATGCATGAAGATGTCCAATGGATCTTCTATCTTCTCAAAACAAGCATGAACATTTTTTTCCCCAAGACAACATAGAAAGATACAGTTAAAATACAATAAATTATCATCAGAAGTGTAATAGTTCTCATTCAAAAGCTGGAACTAAAGCATAAATGTGGTGTATCTTTTGGAAAAGACTTTGATTTTTCACTTCAGGCTGTTTCATGTGACTGTCCACATGATTTGCAGCAGAAGTGATGTTTGCAGATCAGTTTGTTTGAACTGAGGAGGCTTTCAGGTGAGGGGGTTTGGAAAAGCTTTCATTCTCATTGTTTCCTTTCCAAAATGTACATTAGGGCATTAATGTAGGATTTGAGTGACCTATAAAAAAAAAGTCTGAGCTTAAATATGCCACTCAAAGTCCTTCAAAATTCCTCCACAGACTCCTTGTCTGACACATTGTCAGTTTTCACAAACACCCTGGGTGGGGAAACTACCACTTATTGTTTTGTTTGAGGCCAGGTTGGTTTGAAGAGCTTTTTTCTCTTTATAAATTAAATCACCATTATAAAACTGCATTATGTATTTACTTAGATTATCTTTGTTTGATACAAAAAATGTTTCATAGTATGACCCCCCCCCCCCCACACACACAAAAAGAAAAAGAAATCTAAAAGGAGGCAAAAACTTTTCAAAACACTCTCCATGAACCCCTCTCGATATTCCCAGAGTAAACGTGTGATTTTTAGATGGTAAATAGTTATTTCTAGCGTAGCGTTGAAGATTATTTGAATTCTCTAAAAGTAAACCAGATAAAAATAAATAAATAAATAAACCGTCTTGACTGTGACAACAATATGTTTGTGTTATCCCAAATATCCAGCTGTATTAATGGCGTTTATTGCCTTTTTAGAGGATTAAAAACTGATGTAAACATGTTCTATAATACATTATTATTCTTATTTTTTAAGTTTTGTTGTCAGTTTTCCACAGCATCTCAAGCAGCCTATCTGTAGATTTCAGTTAACCATAGTTTGTCAAAAGTAACCACCCCTTGTAGATAGGGCATTTTGAAGAAAAGATTTCTCCATATTACTGAACACGTGTTATTCGATAGTGAGACCACACCTGCTTATCTACTGGAGCAGGACAAGGCGATGATCGCACTTTAGACAAACTCATTCAAAAACTTAGGGAAGCACAAATTGTTTCACCAGCGGCGCTGTGAGGTGTAACAGGAATTCAACACAGAAACTTATCATTGGACGCTCAGACAAAGATCCCGCCTATTACATCAAGCTATTGGATTTGATTGGTTGATATCATCGTCAGCCACACCTCTCACTAGTGACGTCTTACGGGCGCTGCTGGAACTCCGGTAAGTAGTGGTGATGTTGTGGTTATCCATGCTGCCGACACATTCTCCGATCATTCGTTCGTACGGAAGGCCGCCCGTTGTGAAAGCTCCCCACGCATGGAGTTAAGCTCGGACCGTGCGGTGGCAAGGCTGGAGATGTCGCAGATCCAGAGCGAAGACGGGGAGCCTTTTAATGAGATCAGCGACGGGGACTACGAGAGCTTGCCGCCTCATGTCTCCGTGACGACCCACATGACAGCCGGAGCCGTGGCAGGCATACTGGAGCACACGGTGATGTACCCCGTGGACTCTGTCAAGGTAACGCCTTCTCAGAGGCTGCTCAGCTGTTTCTGTTCTCCCCCCGGCGGCTTAAGCTCTAAGGAGCCGGAAAAGAGACGCTAAGTGCCGAGAGGATGTGCTAACAGGCGTTAGCTGAGAAGTCTTCGGACTGCCCATCCTTAGTTAGCCTCGGTGTTAGCTCATCCAATTACCGGAGCCTTGTCGCTTCAAATAGACTGAACGAACAAGTTCAACTGGTAAGCGAAGTAAATCGGCGTAAAAATAAAACGTCCCCCTTCAACTGAGGAAGTTTTGCTTTTTTTTTTTTTTTTTTTTTTTTTTTTTTTTTTTTTTTTTTTTTTTTTTTTTTTTTTGTTGTTTTGTTTTGCTACTTACTAACTTTGCTAACCAAACAAGCTCACTCAGACCCCACTTTAATATTAAAAAGAGGGAATTCGCTAAGTTTATATCGAAGCTGTCTTGCATTTCAGCCACAATATTAAGATGAGATGTACTGATAGGTTTATGATGATGAATCTACTCCCAAAAAGCCAAATAAATGGTGTTACCCATGTTTTTCTCTGATATTATTCAGGCAAGGTGAAGGTTTAGTTCGGTTAGGACAGAGGTTAAACTGTCCGGTGAATGAGAAAACATTAACCACAACAATGTTACTCCCATTCTTAAAGTGTAAATACTCCCTTATTGCTATGCATTTTATGACTATGTACTTTCATAAAGTGTAGCCACTACATGCATTGACTGATATTCAAACTTTAATCTTATCTTCATTAGGCTGTGAGCTTTACTTAAAGAGTGCAGGATTAGAGGACCAAACCATCTAAATCTTCTTGTGATCACTTCACTTAGAGAATTAGGTTCATCCTTATTATCGTAGCTCACAGACACAGTAAGTAACCCTACAACCAGATTCAGCGTAGCATTAAAACACTCTCTCAACATGAGCAAAGCTGGTGAAAATCAGTGAACAAGAGTCATTGAATGTAAGCAGAAAAAAAAGGAATCACTTGGTTCTGAAATTAAACAAGATTGTGGTGTATTTTTACACCAAATTAGTCAATATAATAATAAATAAATAATAATAATATAAAAGTATGTAATAATAATATAATATAATAGTCAAATTATATACCTAATGTTTTGTAACTTGGTTTATTCGTTATTTAACCATTCTGTAATAGATTGAGTTATGGGAAACTAAAAAAAATTTATCTGCACTCATTTAAATCATATTTAACTCTTCTATAAATTTAGGACTTTAAATATTTCTGTTAGTATCGATTTGCAACTAAACTGGTTAGGGAGAACTGTTGCTCAAACACGAAAAGATATTTGAATGCATAATTTCATTGTCTCAGGCATTGGTGCTCATAGTTCTGTTTTTAATTTAATGATATTTAAGAGACCAATCACCAGTTAATCAGCCACAGATGGAAATCGGCCAGCCTTCCCTTGATCGACTCTAACTGGTGATCAGCAGATTAAATAAATTAAAAATCAGTTTTGGTTTTTACTGTTCATGTAAATGCATCAAAACCAAGTACTCACACCATTTTTGGTCTATAAATGCATCAACCAACAACATATACTTTGATGCTGTTTTATGTACTTAATAAAACTTATATACATAAATTAGCATGGTTTTGTTCATTTTCTGTTGGCTTCAAAATTAAAACTTTTATCAAATAACCCACAGTCTAATGTTTCTCTTGGTGTCATAATCTTTAGAAAAAGAAATGGTTGATCTTGGCAAGTCAGGCTTCAAAGAAAACTGAAAATCAGTATTACGATAATTGTTCTCTTTAAGTTAATATTGATTTTCTTTACCAGCTTTTTTGTTATTTAATATTATTCCCTTTTTTCCAAACATTGGCGTTTCGAAGGAAAAAAGCAGGTACTCTAATTCTCTAACCATATTGGAAGTGATATATTTTAATTTGTTTTGTTTTTTTTAGATAAAATGAAAGAACAGTTAGGGGCTAGAAAGCATAGAATGTCATTTTAGGGAAATCCTAAGACAAGATTGCTAAAAAAAATAATTTAAAAAAATGTAATAAGATCAATAAAAGGTAATGAAATACCATAAACATTTCATGAACAAATAATAGATTATTTGATCATTATGATTTAAATAATTCAGGAAATTTATTCATTTATTTTTCCTATTTGTTTCTTTTAAATGAATAAGGTCATTAATACAATTATGTAACTTACTAGTTGTGTAAAACTAAACTAGTAAAGATCTAATCAGGAGTGCATGGAGGGTATAAAAGTATGTATTAAGTGACTGAATGAAGCCAAATTTTGGAAGAACTTCTCTGCTTTCAACCAGTTGAATTTTTAGTAATTAAAGCGTACATTTTAAGGTGGAATGAAATGACTCTGTTGTTTGACGCTTGTTAAAAATTGGCTAAAGAGAAGTAAATTGCAAACTGTTTGTGTGAACTTTGCCCCTGCAATCCCCACTTTTCATCTGCTGAGCCATTGTTCTCTAACAATGTGGCGTTGTTCCTGAAAATTTGGTTATGTCTACTTTAACTGTAACACTGATGTGTGGCAGACACAATCAGTAATAATAATAATGTGATGCAAAGAAATTGAATTCATCCACTTTACTTTGATCTTTATTTACACGTTGACCCAGAAGCTTTTATTACCCAATCCACTGTTGTCATTTCCTCTTGAGGTTTCCAAGTTTTCACAAGCACCTTAAAGACACAGCTGCAGTGCCCATTCAGTTTCATCTGGAAGTTTCTGGAGTTGCCCAAGTTTTTCAAGTTTCGTCTGATCTAAACTCATGACAGGAAGAATCCGAGTTTCCATCCTATCCTGGTGAACTGCAAAAACAAAACAAAAAACATGTTCTAAGCAATTAAAGTACAATTTATTCAAAAACAATTCAATTTGGAAGGTTTTTAGAGGAAGTATTGACTTTATGTCAGACATAAGTCTTCAGATAAGTTTAGCATGGTGCCTCTCTGGTGCTTTTATTGGTTGGTTCATCTCAAAGTGCTAACTGCCCACTTTGAGTTTGTCTCCCAGTAAAACTGAAGCAGCTCGAGGAATCGGGGAGTAGCCTGTATTCATGTTAGGAGGGGTGTCTTATCAGTCTCATGCAAGTTAGGAATCAGCGCAATGCAGAAAAGGGTGTGTCTCTCTAATTGCTTCTCTGTGGTACTGATTAGTAAACAGCCATGTTACCAGAACTGACAAAGCAGAAATGACAAGACACAATCTGTCATATTAGTTGGGACAGTTTCCCTTTCATGGTTAAATGTCAACACTGATGTTTGCTTCTTGTTTAGTGGCTTCGGCTGATTGCAACAGAGATGTAGAAATCATGAATGCAATGCATTGTATACATTATTTTTGAATGTCATCTGAAAATAAAACAGTTTAAAAGTTGGATTAGCAGGTGGTTTTGTTTTAAAACAGTTGCCTAAAACCACACGATGATCTGTTTTATTTTCAGAATGACTTCCAAGGCACGAGGTTTACTCCCTGTTTGGTTTTATTCCGAAATTGGCCCTCTTCTGAACTAGCTGCTGATGCATTCTTTAGATCTTGTAATGATCTCTCAGTCAATATTCATTACAGGGTTCAGGTTTTATTCTTCAATAAACTTAATGATCAAGGATCAGATGTGAATTTCAATTGAAATGGTAAATTCCTTAAATTTGGAGCTCTATGAAGCATAGAGTAACACAGTTCTACCCCCTTCCACGATGGCTGCTGTGCACTGCCAGCAAGCTGACTGAAAGAGAGCTACTATGTTTTTCTCATACTTGCGCAAAAGACCAATTAAGGAATATTTGCAGTTGTAAAAAGCATGGAGAGTCAAGCTGCGGAAACCAAAGGATTGCCTCTCATTGCGCTTAGTAAGGTGAAGCTAATTTAAAACTACAGTTGGCAAGCTCCAAGCCACATCTCTCAGGCAGCTGACCTCAGGCTGCCTACCTGATCAAACTAATTACCCATCCAACACTCTTACTCTTTACTCCAGAAAGTACACAGTGGCAGAAAGGTATAATATTCTGCACTATAAGCACTGAAAAACTACTACTAAATTTGGCAGGGTTTTTTTTATCCTATATTTTTGCCTAAGGCTATTTACCAAGACCAAAATAACAACAGTTATAGATTACATTATTGTAACTGTAATAATCAATATGCTGCATTCTTGTAGCTACACTATGAACGAGTCTTTTTCTGTTTTTTAAATAAAAGACAAAGACCATGTTTTGTACATTTTTATATAAACACCACGATTATAGTGTTTTTACTTAAGTTTATCAGGTGAGATTCTTATGTTGGCCCATGCCGACATACTACATCACAGCTTGAGCTTTTGTCCAATTCATTAAACATTTTGTTTTTGAAGTTACTGGTGGGGAACCAAGAGATTAATGCTCACCATTCTAAACTACGAAAAGATGGAGTCCTGCTGCTTTTATGGTCTCTAAATCAGGATGTTAAACTGTGGGTCTGGCTTAGATGTGAATAAAGTGTTATTGTTTTGATAATAATTATAATAACACAGATCACAAACTGTGCCTTTAGTAATATGTATTTAATGTGGAATAATGCAGTCCAGATTTGAAAAGTATAAAAATGTTTTTTAAATGGAGCTAATCAGAGCTTGGCCCAATTCTAAAGAGAAGCAGTAAAACAGTCTTTTACTACACTGCTGAATTGGAAGCAGTTGTTGTTTGATGAATTTTAGAACATTAAAAAAAAAACAACACACAACTGGATTAAAAAGAAAATAAAAGTTCTTAAATGCACAGAATGTTAAAAAAAAAAAAAAAAGTTTGAAAAGCATACAGCTCTGTGGTTTTGGTGTTTCTCAACACTAAACAGTTTTAGTCTCTATTTTTATAAAAAAAAAAATGATTTGGGATTAGTCACTACAGAAACATTCATCCTGTGGTCGAAACAGCAAGAAAGAACCTACTGTTTGTGGTAGTGCAGCGATTGTTTGGGTAACTTTACACCTGTCATTAATGAATGTTAAACAGAACATCTGTATCGAATAGACTTTGCTGTTTCTGGTTTTATTTATCCCCACATTATGAGATGAGAATCCAACCAAGAATGTGCCTTGCAGGACATACCGCAGTTGTAATCTCAAAACTTCAACTTGTGAATCAGATTGCCAGGTGATGTGCGCCCAAGTTTCCAAATCTGTGTTCAGAGGAAATGTAAATGATATTTTATTGTCGAACCAAAGGAAGGAAACTCAGTAGAACATGCTGACAAAGACAAACTTGGCCAATCTCCCGAGCCAGCCCCAAATCTCGCTGCAAATAAAAACATGCTTTGTGCTGTCCGGATAACTCGGCGTGGTGGAGTTAAACAAAGAGCTGCCACAGCCTGCCGAACCAGCCTGGGATAACCTCGCTTAACGCCAAGAGCACGTTCTGTCAGAGGAACTAGAGAGGTCTACACTTGATCAAAAAAAATCATGATTCAGGTTCTTTAAGGTCTTAAGAGCCATACATTCAGTCACACAGTAAAGCAAGACAATTGGCTGAATACTGTGACAAAATCTAACCTAAAGAAAGGAAGAGATATTATAATTATAGAGGAATTTATATTCACTGATTTTATTTCACAGACACGGATGCAGAGCCTGCAGCCGGATCCCAATGCACAATACAAGAGTGTGTATGAAGCCCTGAAAAGGATCATCAAGACAGAGGGGATCTTCAGACCTCTGAGGGGCCTTAACATCACTATGATGGGAGCAGGGCCCGCCCATGCGCTCTACTTCGCCTGCTACGAGCGCGTGAAGCACTCGCTGAGTCACATCATTCAGGACGGAGGCAACAGCCACATAGCCAACGGTACGAGCGTCCGTGTCTCCGTGTCCATGTCGCACACTCTTCCCTGTTGTCACACCAGCTGCTGCACGCTGTAGACAAAGCAACACATCCAGGAAGAATGCCATTATTCTCATCAGTATATAGTTTATAATAGCCAGATCAAACGTGTGAGAAATCCCATGTTAGGATCTGTCATTTTAAATCTGTTTTATTTATCAAAGTGGAAGAAGTTATGTTTTCTGAAGCTTACATAAATTTCTGCCTCATATTTCTATGATTTTTTTTTTATTGTTATTAAAATAACTGTAAGCGTATGTATGTAAGTCCCAGCTTCAGATTCAACAAGGTTTGTTGATGTTTCAACAGGCGTGGCAGGGAGTGTGGCCACTGTTCTGCATGATGCTATCATGAATCCAGCTGAAGGTGAGAAAACATCAATGTCATTGCTTTTTCACATCTAATAGAGGGTGATGACGATAAACAGGTCAAAGTAGACCCGCCTCCTATGCATTACTATTTCAATTTGGACCTCTCAGAAATTCAAAACAAACCTGTTAAGAAGAATGCATTTATTGTAGAAACTCTGTAAAGCACAGGTAGATACATCATGCTCCAGTCACAGAGCATTAATTAGAGCTGTAGCCAAAAGCGGCATGGTGACTCTGGAAGAGCTGCAAACATGAAACGGCTCTGGTGGGGAAATCTGTTAACTGCATAACTATTAGTCATTAATTTTACAAATGTGGCCTGTGTGGAAGAGCAGCCTAAAGAAAGGCATAAACCATTTATAAATGTACATTTACTTCACAATTGGAGAGCTCCTTCAGTGACAGACTGCTGCATCCTAAGTGCACTAAGAAGCATTATAGGAGATCCCTCCTCCCAGCAACTGTTAGACTCTATAACCTTCATTACTCCCAATAAGATCAATAAGTGTTTATATCCACGCTGGCATCTATCGTTTTTTCTGTTGTCACTCGCTGTGAGTGGTTTGTATTTTCAGTGATCTGAGACATGCACACCTTGTACATTTTCAGTTAACCAACTCAGTTGCACGTTCCTCTGAACTGGAGTCTTTTTTACAACTACACAATATTCATGTTAAAATTTTGCCTTACTGTACAGTACTTTTTTCATATTCTTTATTCTGTTTTATATATATATATATAATATTCTTTGTGTGAGTCTGTTTTTCTGTTATTGCCTGTCACTGCCACTTTACTGCTTTTGCACAGAAATTTCCCCAATTTGGTACAATAAAGGATATTTCTATTCTATTCTATTACAAACTTCTCTGTGTATGGCTGTCTCATGAGATCCCTCCACCCCTAAAAACTCAGTAAAGACCATGGAAAATCTCATGATGAATATTAGGAGTATATTTTTAGAAGCAAGATGGATTTGTTTTGTTTCAAAGGAGTCCAGCATATTAGTAGGAAGTAGACTTGGATTACCATAATGGTGTCATAAAGGAAGTTTCTTTAGAAGTATTGCATATTGTAGGGTATACATTTTCCAAGGTAGTTCCATTTTTTTTTTTTTTTTTTTCATTCAAATGATGTTTGAAACTTAACTGTGTCATTTATTTTGACATAACACAGTTTTGTCAGAGACAGCCCCCACAACAATACTGGTTATTCTCACATTTAATGCCTAATACAAAATATAATACAGTATAACATAACTTTGATTCCTTCCAGTGGTAAAGCAGAGGATGCAGATGTACAACTCTCCATATCGAGGACTTTGGGATTGTGTTCGGACAGTGACGCACATCGAAGGCATTGGAGCCTTCTACCGCAGCTACAGCACTCAGCTGACCATGAACATCCCCTTCCAGGCGGTTCACTTCATCACCTATGAACTGATGCAGGAGCAGCTGAACCCTCACCGGCATTATAACCCAGGCAGCCACATAGTGTCAGGAGCAGCGGCGGGGGCAGTCTCGGCCGCGGTAACCACTCCGCTGGACGTTTGTAAAACGCTGCTCAACACACAGGAGAACGTGGCGCTGACCTCTGTGAACATCAGCGGACACCTGTCGGGAATGGCCAATGCTTTCAGGACGGTGTACAGACTTGGAGGTCTGGCAGCCTTCTTCAAAGGGGTCCAAGCTCGGGTTATATACCAGATGCCCTCTACTGCCATCGCCTGGTCGGTGTACGAGTTCTTCAAGTACTTCCTGACGAAGCAGAAGCTAGAACAAGAGGCGGCATCTGGACAGCGGTAATGTTCGCTTACCTCGACCGAAGAAATACTCCAGCCCAAAGGTTGTGGGAGTCAGGGTGGAGGAAATTGCACCAAGTTACCAGGTGAAGGTGTGGCGTTAAATGCTACTCATCATTGTCCTCTCGTCATTTGTTGTTTTAGTTACAGCAATGGCCGCACAACCATTCTATGCAACAAAAAGGATTTTTCTCAAATAGACAAATAGTGTCACATTTTACTTGCACCATTTCGTTCCACTACCAAGTCAGTCACAACTCAGTTCCCTGGTGTCTCCATGTGGGGAGCACATGATGAAGTTGTCTGAAACCATGTTTATTTGTCTGAAATATTGGAGCTTCTTATTTATTTGGCTAACTTCCTCTAGCTTGGAGTTTATAGACGTGGAGGAAAACACAGTGCTGTTTGTTTTGTTGTGTGTTTATGAAAACTTATTTCAACATTCTTTAATTCCAGCCCTCTGTGGAAGAGGCAGCAATGTTATATAAGTGCCTAATGAATATCAAACACTGCTCCACCCTTTTTTTTTTTTTTTTTTTTTTTTTTTTTTTTTTTTTTTTTTTTTTTTTTTTTTTATGCTGTCTTTGTTCTTTTAAATTGGAATACTTGTTTTTGTTCTAGGTCCAAGATGTATTAAAACACGCACACTTCTGCCTCTGTATGTGGGCCATAACATACATCTACTAATTACTAATCATAAAATCATCAAAAAAGGAATTTATTTCAGAAATGCAATTCAGATTTTAAAACTCATGTTTTACAGATTATTTACAAGGAAAGTTAAATATAGAAATGCTATTTTTGATTCCTTGTGGCTTACAACCAATGAAAACCCAAAATTGAATTTTGCAGGAAATTAAAATATTATGTAAGACCAATAAAAATGATTATTAATACAGAAATGCCAGTCTTTGATAATTATGTCCATTTGCTGTACAGTTCATGCAGACAATACTCTGTACACAGACAGTATCAGAGTTTGGCATTAAAATCCTTTTATTTTTTTTACTATTAAGGAATATTATTTCTGATTTCTGAATGTTCATCAGCTTTAAACCATAATCACTGAAATTTACTGAATTAAGTTTTGAAAATATACTTTGTATAAAATGAATCCATGAGTATTACTTTTTGAATTAACAAATTCATTTTTGATGACCGCATTTGCCCTGTAAAAGCATAGTACTGCAATGCTCCTGAATCATGCACAATAGAACCTTAGCTGCTGCAGAACATTGGCAGCTTGTTTATATATATATTCAATGCATATATTTATATACAGAAGTTGTCTATTTCTGGGAGACCTCTTTTTGCAGGTCCAAATGTGGATCCGATCCGACTGTTACTAAGGAGGATGGCAGTGGTGTTTAGCTTTTGTGTGACCTGTTTTGTCTTAGCAACCTCAAAGGCTTGAGATTGTATGAATCATCCCAAATGTTCTGCCTATTATGCAGATTCTGCGATCTAAAATGAATGCTCGCAAATGAAGTTTTAAACTAAGCAATACCGCTGCACTGACTGTCCTCATGAGGTCAGTACAAATCTGATCAGATCAAATCGTTTTATTTTCTCACATCCTGTTGAAGCTACGCGTTTCCTGCGCGCTCTCTGCTTTTTCCAGCCTGTTGTTATTTTTGATCCAGCTTTCAGGATATTTAGCCAGATATTGGTGTAATCCAGAGAGCTCTTTGATTTATTTGTTTTTGATTACTGAGGGTTTTTTTTTTTTTCTCTCTCTCTCTCTCTCTCTCTCTCTCTCTGAAGAAGTTTGTCAGATTCCATTGGTCTCTCAAACTCCACAGATTGCTCCGGCTTGTGCGTTCAGGCAGAAATGACCAAACCAAAGATGTGTGTTGCTCTCTTTGTGCATTCTGCTTTTAATCTTTTGGAGCTTCCTTGCTGTGCTCATTCCATCTCTGCAGTTTAACCTTGACATAGTGTTAAATTAGTAAGAAAAACTTGAATTTTTTTTTTTTTTTTTTTTTTTTTAACATATGCTTTATAGGTTGAGATTTTCTACAAGTTTCGCTTTTCTCACAGTGTAAATTGTTTTTTCTGAATATTTTTAGTTTGGCTCAGAAAATCAGATTTTAAACCTAGTTTTTAGCTGCTGGTCTTAATCTGGTTGAGTTGGTTTAGAATATGTAACCTGCTCATGTTGCTTTCAATGCAATATGACTTCACAGAAAAGCAATAGATTTTGTTACCTAGAGTATAAATGCAACTTTATATTTGATTATATTTGTTTTGCTGTTTTATTGGAATAAAATCAGTCCACATCTCAGCATCTCAGATCACTGACAAGACATTTCTCCTCTCATATTTATGTTAATGATGAAGAAAATTAAAGTGCTGCCATGTTTTTTAACTATAAAAAATACATTTGCATTTGAACTGCATGCACTCATCATTTAAGCATCAGTCTGTTTTGGTGTGAACTCTCAACAAGGTTCACAGTGATGAAAAGAAATGTTTTGAGACTGTTCACTGCTTAATCAAGAGGAAAGATTTGTATTCTATGGAGGGCGAAGTTCCATGTTGTAAATATGTTTATAGTATTTATGCAGAGTTGATTAAAATGGGAGATGGTCTGATTTTTGCTGAGTACCATCTCCGGATCTGGAAGGCTAGGAATTTTGACAATGCAAACAAAACATGATTGTGAAAATGCTGCTACAGTTTGTAACACTGGAGCTGAAATAAACGCGGAGATGAGGAATGCTGGTTGTCTGTATTTTTCTTCCAATCTTAATCAGCAGTTGTTTTGATAAACTGTCTTGAATTTCAGATGGTGGGGAACATGTACCAAATACCATTAGTGGTTTGATTTAAAATGACCTTTTATTTAAAGTGTTTAAAGTGCTAATTTTCAATTTGCATATTTTTGCCGTAGTTTTTCACAGATTTTTGCAATTCTTTTTTTTTTTTTTTTTTTTTTTTTTAAGTTTGACAGACATCGTATGAACGACCTGTTCAAAAAAATAGTGTGCATAAAAAGTGAGTAAAACTCAAAATACAAGAAGTTCGCATGGACACGATCTTATTCTAAATCTCAGGATGGGAAGTAAAATGTATCAAATTTGCAGTTACTATCCAGGAAGTGAGCAGAAAACATTAGGTTATTTAAAATTTAAGTGTCTACATTTTCTTTACAAATTCAAGCATTTACTTTATAAACTGTATATTATACATATATATTATACTGTATATAAACTGACATCAGGCACATGTGAACAGGAATACCTGATATATTCTTGAGCTGTATGTTTGATATCCCACAAGTTTTCTGTTGGATTGAGACTCAGTTTTCCATGAAATTAATCTTGTTGGACTGGAACACAGATGCTAATCGCCTGCTGCTGTGTTTGGATACCTTGTCTTGTTAGAACATTCATTTCAATGGCTTGTTGTCTTCGCCATAACTTGACTTCTGCAAATATGTTAATGTATTCAAAATGATCTGTGATTCCTGGTATGTGATCTATACCCCTGGCATCATAGCATGATACCTGAGCCACTATGCTTCACAGTGCACACTGGTTTCAATTCACTGTTTGACGGTTGCTTGAAAAGCTGTCTGCGGCCTCCACACCCTTAAAGACAAAATTCCTTTTGTCAGACTGTACACTGTTGCGCCATTTATCTTAAGGCCAGTCAGTGAGTTCTTCTTACCTCTTCTGCTAATTTTTTAAACAAACTTTGCTGGGGTCACTTGTTGATAACTTGGTTGGTCTTGTGTTACTCCACTGCACTTCCAAGTAAATTATTTGCCATAAAGAAAAATAAAATAGTGATTGAACTGGTTATTGAATTCAGACTGTTATTATTTTGAACACTATTGTATTATCCGTTATGTCTGTATATCTAAACATAAGTAATATCAGGAAAAAAAAAGAAAATTTTATTTTATTCTAACCGTAACTCAGGCCTCAGTGTCCAGCAGGAACAATAAAGCTCCAGTAGAGGGCAGTATAGTACCTCGCAAAGCTTCCTATGTGACACTAAAAGGCAAAAAATACATACTTGCTATGCCCGGTCATCTGCTTAATATTAGAATACATAATAATATTTTAATACATAACGTTTTGTTATGTATTTTCATTTCCTAGTAAAAAAAAAAATGTTTTAGTGTGTTTACAGTTTTGAAGGGACTTTTAACATTTTGAATTTTAGAACATTTGAGTGTACCATAGATCTGCTGCATAGTTGTTAATATTCTGAAATGTTCCTTCCATAGAATTAAATAAGAAATATCAATAGTCCTGGAAAAGAAGAGCCAATTTTATTGATATTTGTGGGCATAAAGTTGTGCTGTTGCAGCCTGTCTTATTGCATTCTGTACAAAATAGTAAGTTCATTTGAAACCTGATAGGAGAGCAGATTGATCAAAAATGTAGTGTGAAAGAGTCACAGTCCAATGAATAAATAGTTTGTAAAATAGATATTTATAACTGTGACAACTTAAATGAAATCATTATGTAATTATTAAGATCATTTAAATGTGTTAATAATTTATCAAGATTTACTGAAACACAGGACGAAGAAATTATGAAATAAAACAACTTAAAATAACTTAAAATAACTTAAAAAATGATGGATGGAAATTTTTCTTATTTTATTACTATTCATTTAATTATTTTAACATTTAAATTATGATAAATGTACTATGTATTTTCAATCTCATTTTAATTCTCACATTTTTAAATATTTACGTAATGCACTGTTGATTCATTGAATTATGACATTTGTGGCCCTTGACTGCAACTCAGTTGCTTTACTTTTGTTATAAAGATTCACAGTCTACCCCCCATACAGGAAATATGGTGTTGTATTTCATATTATGATATTAAAATCATTACAGCGAGGAAAACTTCAAGGAGGACAGAGTTCATACTATAACATGATTTGTTTGTGCTAGGTCCCAGTCAATTTATGTCTGTTTTGGGAAGTAATTTTAAAGCATGTTTTATCTGGCTTAGGGTCTCTTGTGATAAAACAGACACAGCACTGCTTTTGCTCACAACAATTAGCTGTGCCAATGACTTTCTTTTTTTTTCGAGTGAGCCAAATGAACTGCAGCTGCTATGTCATTATATGCCAGTATTGAACTTTTCCCATCCACCACAGATGAATCATTATCTTGAAGGGGCTTTTGAAGGCCACACAACATGTTGTGAGAAAAATGACTGGACACAGATGTAGAATTTGTGTGACAGGTCCTCACAATAATGTTTTGACATCTACGTCACCATAATGCCCTCCCTAGTAAATCACTGACTATGTGTAGGAAAGTGAGACTTTCATCTGCTTCCATTCACCATGTGTTACTTAACCACTTTACCACTGGCTGGGATAAAGCATTCTGACGACAAAGATGTTAGTTGTAGACAAAGGGAAGTGCTACACAGGCCTGTGTGAATGTCAGAGTAGCATACTGACAAGAATCTGATCAGAAACTACAATTTCTAATTCTGGCTGGATTTTAGCTGACTGAGTTTGAATTTTTGTAACAAGTGATCATCCACACTATAGGGAATTATATTATGGCTCTCAGTAAAGTTCTTTCAAATTGCTGAACAGGGTACTGGTTCCCAAGCTACAAGCATTCCTCCTGAGCTGTTCCTCCTCACTGGACAAATCCACACAGAAATTTTTGCATAAGATAGATTTCAGTTGAAAGCTTTGCTTTCCTTTTTTCTAGGATGATTCACTGTTTAAGGAACTGATGCTTAGGGTCCGTGATATGACATCCTTACTCTTCAGTAAGTATCACAGTGTCACTGGCTGCCCTTTTGATCTCGGACATGACAATGAACATATAAGGTTTGCCATAAATGTTACCAGTATCTAAGACCCTAAAAACAATTCACATTTTAAATGTAAAAATTTAAAACCTATTGGATATATATATATATACACTCTTCTCATTAGCCTTGATGTGTGGAATATAGGAGACAGTTGTCAAATGGGCACAAGAAGTACTAACCAAAAGTACTTGGATTTCTTTCAGTATTACTGTCTGGCACTTGTTATATTAATATATTATATTATTTTTGCTTGACAACATACAATGACTAAAATAGTTTAACCTCACAAGGGATGAAAGAGTCATGTTAGCTTAAAGTCAGCATACTGATCTTTGAAGGTGGACTTTGTAGATTTATTTTCATTTCAACGTTAAAATCTCTAAGTGCTATGTGACAAAAAAATGCAAAAAGCTGAGGCTTTTATTTCTTTTTCACTAAGATAAAGACATTGTGGACCTTTATTCCACAGCAACATGTCTGTGGACACGTACGCTGATTCTATAAACCTGAGCTGTTTAGCTTTCGCCCTCGTCCAGGAGTCGGTTGTTTATCTGAATCGCACAATAAACGCCCCTCTCATCCACGTCCTCCATCTTGTAATTCTTCTCTAATCTTTTTGATCTGCAGTAAACTGTCCTACCACTTTATAACCTTATCTGAAAGATAACACAGGGAAATTACTTTTCTCTCATGGTCTGCATGTCCTAGTGCATGTTTCTCTCAGTGTCTGCAACAGCGCAATCAACATCAGCCATCGGAAGAGCTAGATGCTCCATGGTGTATCTGCTGAAGGGAGAAGAAAGGCAGCTGCTCTGCTGGCTGAGCAACATAAGGGATCCAGTTACAATATCCGAGGAAGTTTTGTTGAGAGCTCCCATGGGAAGATGAAGGCCACGTTAAACCTCCTTATCAACTCCAACAAATTTGTCAGACAGTCACGGCATATTGGAGCACACACAAAGACTGTCTTTGTGGTCAGGGTTACTTTTCTGCTCATCTGCAGGAAAGATCTGCTTGTTTTTTAAAGCATCATTGACCACCTTGAAGTGAACTTCAATGGTTCTACAACTGCAGTGTTCCCAGTACATCAGACCACCAAAATAGCAGAGGAAGCAGGTAATGACTCACTTTTGTCAAGATTAATCCTATTCAGGAATATTTTCAAAAGGTACAGTACATCATTCCTTCAGACCATAGAATTCTAATTTCAAATTAAAAATCAAATATAATTGTGCTGTTATGAAGAACCCCTCCTTTCCAAAGAAAATGTTTTGGTCAACCTGCTGATTTCATTTCTGAGACAGCATAACAAGTTCATAATATTTTTGATAAAAATGTAATTGATTTTTCATAAAATGCATTCAACAAAAACTGCTTTGCTTAAAGTGTCCAGTGATGACATGATGGATGTGGAGTTCATTGTTTTGTCTTGTTAGACCTTTCAGCAGCCTTTGACACTGTGGATTACATCTTAATCAACATCCTTCATAATTTGGCATCATTTCAGATTCTACTGATCTCATCTGAGAAGTACTCCAAAGCTTTTTTGGGAGGCCTTTTTTGTTTGTTTATAGCCATGTTTTAATTTTGATGCTCTCTCTTTTTGAAGCACCATGTAAAGCTTGTCTGTGAAAGTCCTGTATATTTATAATTAACCTACTTTTACTCACTTACCCTTATTCGTTTACTCAGCAAATCCTGTAAATCCAGGTGACCCACAGACAGTTTTAGAGTCCCTCCCCAAGCCAAAAGATTGAAAATGAATGATAAAGACAACCTGATGTTTTTGTTAGTCTGCTCTGTTTGGCAATGTATCGTGTCCTTTTAAGCCCACAGAAATGCAGGTATTACAAAACGGCAGGCATTACAATGCAATAAAAGCCGTGCTGCTCACCTCCAACTTCAACCTTCCACGAGCTCTTTATCTGATGAGCCTGCTCCTATACAGCCTGAGAGACACCGAGATACAGTCGGATTTTCAGTGTCGTCAAAACAGATGCAATCTGCCCTCTTCTTGTCAAATTACCTGTTTACTCTGAGGGTTTAGGGATTAGTTGAGCCACAGCCACTCTTGATACACGTTCACTTTAACTTGAAAATTAATAAAAGTTTAGAATTTATGTTAAAATTAGCAGGATGTTACAATTTGCTTAACATCATGTGAGTTTCATAACTTCATAGATGTACTACCTTTGTATAAATGTTCTTTTTTTTTAAAATATAATTTAGCACTGCATATTGAACTAAATCACATATGAGGATCATATGTAAATTCAAAGGGAAGAACATTTTAGTTCTGATCGTTTGTCACCCAGATTTTTGTGAGAGTGAATACTTTACAGAGTCAAGCTCTGGAAGATGAGAGCTCTCAAATCCTCCTTTATTAATTCCATCAACCCTTTGCTCGATCTTTGGCCAGGTTACTGCAAACATGCCCTTCCTAACTATGTAAAGGTTAAAGATACTGCATGCCATCTTATCACCAGTTTTAACCACAATACTGAATTATCCCTGCATACCACTTTAAGTTTAATTTCCAAAGGCCACACTGCTGATTATCAGCTTTTATATAAATAATTCATAGATGTTTAAAGTGGATTTATTCATAGGATGCAAATGGCAGTGAAAAATAAAAAAATATACACACCTTCATATTTGATAAAAGACAAACATGTTGCTGTTGTGATCTTCAGGATTTTAGAGATACTCTCCATATGCATATTTGTGAAGAGGTGAAAGGTTTGGGTCAAAACTCTTGCACTCTGCACTGCAGTTTTGAGGATAATTTATTTTCTTTTTATGTTTGTTGTTATTTTTTTTGAAGTTGTAAATTTCATTTTTACAGGAAACATCAATCAAGCTTTAATACATTTCACTCAAACAACCCTTAAATGCTTCTTAGAGTAACTGAAACATTAAAATTGATTTTTTTTTATGGTATTATTAATTGAGACCATAATAAGCTTCTTCAGATTTTCTTCATCTTTAATGCTACATATATCCTACATACATGTACTGAAAAAAACACTCTGCCATGGCATATACAGAGAAGGTTTTTGAGATGTTTAAAGCTGGGTCATATTATAAAACACTATCCCAAGCTTTGAAAATCTCACAGAGCACTGTTCACTCTTTCATCTCAAAATAGAAAAAGTACTGAACAAATGCAAAGCCACCGTCATGCGGCTGTCCACCTTACCTTACAGCGAGAAGAACATTAATAAGAGAAGTGGGCAGGTGACCCATAATAATTCTGGAGGAGCTCTAGAGATCCCCAGTTCAGGTGGTACAGTCTATGAACAGGACAAAAATATGTTGCAAACTCCACCATTCTGTTGTTTGTGGAAGATTGACAAGAACAAAGCCAGTGTTCGTGGTGGCGGCATCTTGCCTTGAAGTAGTACGATGACACCAAACATATATTCATATAATAAAATGACAAGTCAAAGTCCAGACCTAAATCCAAGGCAGGATCAATGTCAAGACTTGAAATTAATGTTTACATATGATCTCCGTCCAACTGGAATGTGAGCTATTTCACAAAGAATAGGCAGAATGTTCAGTCTGTAGATGTTTTAAGCTGATAGAGACACACCCCTGCAGGACTTGAATCTGTACCTACAGAAAAAGGTGGGGTTTTTTTTGTTTATTTTTGTATTTTTTAACAAAGAATTGACTTGGGAACTGAGTACAAATGCACACCACCCTTTTCAGATTTTTGTTTGTAAAAAGACATGTCAACTGTATATCCTGTTCTTCCCTCTCTTTTTTTTTTTTTGTATTGGTCTACCACATCTGAATAAATCCCAAAAAACTGAAAAAATCCTTTTAAGTTTGTGGTTGTAATGGGAAAAGAATGTAGAAAAGTTTAAGATAAACTGAGGCAGGATTCAAGAAAACTGTATTAATCCCTTAAAGAACAGTTTGTTCAAAACCTCCCAATTCATGCCAAGTCTGAGAAAGGGCAGACAAACACAAACAACTCACTTTCTTTCACTCTTGATAGGTCACAAAGGAGGTGTCACCATAAAAAAAACAGGTTCTGTTACTATTTTATCTGTTCACTTTCCTATCTTCTGCAGAATACCGTACCCATCATAGTAATGAGAAACAAAACACCTGACATGCTTCATGCCCGAGTGGCACAGTACGACATTATCAACTGGGTGTGTTTGACAACAGGGTGTGGCACCAGTTTTAATTGAACCCAACCTTAAATTCTAAGTTTAATCTTCATACTTCAGATCACCACATGTTCTGTGTCAATTTATGTTTTTTGTGGCATTTTCTAGCAGTTGTATTAATGTCTCTTCAGACTGCTTCAGTCATCTTGTGTAAGTTTCCTTTTTCCAATGGTTTTGCATCTGTCATGATGTCATCTATAGGAAACCAAAAAGCTGTTTATCTTCAGGTAATCGGATCAGTGGCTCTTTAACTGAATCAGCTCTCATTCTTCCGTCCCAACAGATAACATCTTGCACTGTATCAGTGCAGTCACTGAGTTTAACTTCATGCAGATAATTTTTAAATGTTTCTAGTAAAACGCCACAGCCAGCAGCTGTTAGACCCTACAGCCATCATTACTCCCAACAAACTCAAAATGTGTTTATATCCATGCTAGTATCTGTACAACTCTACCATTTTTCTGTTGTCTCCAACTGTAAATAGTTTGTATTTTTAATGCTCAGAGACATGCACATCTTGTACATTTTTAACGAACCAACTCAGTTGCAGATTCCTCTCAACTGGAGTATTTTTACAACTACACAGTACTCATGTTGAAATTTTACCAAACTATACAGCATTTTTTAATTTTTTGTTCTGTTTTTATACATATTTTATATTCTTTTTGTGAGTCTGTTTTTCTGTTATCGCCTGTCACTGCCACTTTGCTGCTGTTGCGCAGAAATTTCCCCATTGTGGGACGATAAAGGATATTTCTATTCTATTCTATTCTCTGTTCATAAGTTGCCACACAGGTTCAATGACTCAAAGGTTTTTTTGTTTTTGTTTTTTTGTTGTTTTTTTTTTTTTGGTTGGTGTGTTGGGGGGGTAGATTATTATTTTCACAAGTTCCTTTTAGAGACTTGGTTTACAATTTGCAGTTTAATTATTATGAAATATCTAACATAGGTGTTTTAGAAAGCAGAATGGAACATGATGTTATCTAAAATGTTTATGAATTACACAGTAGTTAAAGAAAGTTCTTGCTGTGAATGATTTTTGAGAGAACTTTAAAGAAAAACGAGCTTCATCAAAAATAATTTATTAAAGAAATAATCACCAGTTCCAAACAGTTTCACTCAGGTCACCATGCAAACACACGGCGTGTCCATATAGCAAACTGCTTGAATCTTTGAATGTTACTATATAAAGAGAGAAGCATCCACTTAATTTAAAATGTGTTACTTAAAAGAGAAGAAATTTCGAGTCCATGGTCCGTTAGCACTTGCTAATCATCTGTCATAACTTTTTGTCTACCACAACATCGGCCCCCAGTGTCCACTGTAGTCCCACAGGTAGGGTCTATACTGGTAGGCTTTGCAGAAGGAGGTTATTAGTGATGCTCTGACCAAATCGTCTCTCAAGCCCAGTCCATCTGCTTTGTATGCATCCTTACAGAGCTCAGCAGTCTGCTGCTTTCGCTTCGTTTTGTATCGCCTGTTCTGAAACCAGATCTTAACCTGGGTCTCGGTCAGTCTTAAGGTGCTGGCCAGGTGGGCCCTTTCTGGGGCTGACAGGTATTTCTGGTGGCTGAATTTTTTCTCCAGTTCAAGCACTTGAAGGTGCGTGAAGGCTGCTCTGGAGCGCTTCTGTTTTCCTGCGGAGGAGAAGCTTGACTCTGAGGAGCTGGAACGGGACGTGTCCGGCGACTCTAGGAAGGACAGAGCAGACATATAAAAATAAGTATGTTGTTTAGTTTTTCTTGTCTTCATGCAAAAGGTTCAATAGGTTAATGATCACTGTAAACTACACGCATAGTAAAAGTGCACAAATTGAAGATATATATATATATAAATTATATGTATTTATTTTTTTTGTTTGTTTGTTTTATTGTTGCCATTCCCTAAATCCCCAAAATTCATTGATTAAACCAATCAACCTCCCATGCAGAACAGTTGACAGATTCCCCATCCTTAACCTTCCAGTTGTTTCAAGCATGCCGGTGCTCACCTGTCTGCATTCCAAAGGTGGATTCCTCAGGATAAGGGTGTGCTGACAACTTTTCAGACTCATCTCTCCAATCTGAACATTTTTCCCTTCTCGGAGAGCTGCATTTGCCATCCAGTTTCTTACAGTCCTTACTGGACAAGATGTCCTCAATGAGGAAAGATGTCACAGGTTTGATTATATCAGACATTTCCATCCAGTAATCCCAGAAATCGCAGACCTGTCAGTACCAGAAGGCTGAAACTTTGTTAAATATCCTCACACACTCAAGAAGTTTGAACTTATACGAAAGGTAGAGGCGGACTGAAGTGAAGGGGGCGGGCCAAGCTAGCTATCATTTTGTCGACTTCTGTAGATTAACTTGACTGAAACTTCAGAGATCAAACTATTGTCATTCCTTATCAAAAGTTGTACTTCTTTATTTTTATCATTTTAATTATTTAGTGCTCCTTTCTAATGCAAAACACCAAAAGCAGAAACTTTTTTGTATTTTGTGGGATTTTTTTTTAGTGTTTGTTATGCATGACTTTATAAAGACAGAAAAAAATGATCAGGCAAGAACTCTCCTACAGCATGTGAACACACCACACACTGATTTTGGGGAAACTTTATTAATGAAAACATTGCAAAATACATTTCTTCTTGTTGTAGTCTTTTTAAATTTATAAAGAGACAAAATCAAAACCAAATATTTATTTTTGGAAACTTTCAGCTTAAGTATATAATTGCCTGTACAAACATATGCACTTTAAAATATTATTATTGCCATGGTTTACTTTGAACTACACCTAACGATTTAAAAAGCAAAAATAAAAAAATAAAAATGCTGTATTTGTAAAGATTTTCTGTGTTCCTCTTATAAGGAACTTGCAAGAAAAAAAATGTAAGATCTTGGTTCTATATTTCTGAAACATTATTACTTAACAAGAAAAGGAGTAGAGCATATTTAAAAGTTATGTCATCATTTCAAAAACTGTCTAAAACTAGTTTTATTTGCAGTTTCTGATTGAACAAAATATTTTGTCCTGTATAAATGCAACTACTAAATTTGTCTTATAATAAACACAAAATGTTACGTGTTTTATTAGAATTTTATGTGATGGACTAAGCCAAATTGTATATAATTGGGAGGCAGAAAGAAAAGGATGCATGCCTGTCAACATATTTTACAAGTAAAAAATCTGAAAAGTGTGGCGTGTCCATTAAATCATTACTCTGTAGAACTTTGGTTGTCTCTACCAGCTTTACACATCTAGAAACTGAAATTTTGCCCATTTTAATTTTTAGCATAGCTCAAGCTCAAGTTTGCATGGAGAGCTTCTGTAAACATTCATTTTCAGGTCTTACCCCAGATCCTTATGTTTAGGCTTTTTGTGCTGTAGGAAGCTGAACCTCTGACCCAGTCTCAAGTCTTCCACAGCCTCTAACATGATTTTTGCTCCAGGACTGCCCTGTATTTAACTTCATATTTCCATCAACTCTGCCCAGCTTCCCTGTTCCTGCTGAAGAAAAGCATTCCACCAGCATGATGCTGCCACCCCCATGTTTCACACAAACCACGGTGTATGCAGGGTTATGTGCAGTGCTCGTTTTTCAGCACACGTAGCATTGTGTATGTCTGATAAAAAGTAAAGTTTTGGTCTCATTTGGACAGAGCACCTTCTTCTACCTTTTTGTTGTGTCCTGCATGACTTGTGACAAACTGGCAAACCATTAATTGCTTTCCTCTTGCCACTCAGGGGTTCCTTGGTCTTCATGATGCTGTGTCTTCACCAATGTTCTCTAACAAACCTCTGATGCCTTTCACAGATCAATTGAATTTACACTGAGATTAGATTACAAGAAATCACATATGTGCTATTTTGTGATGGTCTGTCAATAAAATATAGATAAGTTTTTGGTTGTTTTGTGGAAAAGTGTGAAAAAAACTCAAAGGATATGAATATTTTTGCAAGGTGCCATATAGTTACATACTTAAAAACTAGAGATACATTTTTAAAGTTGGAGCTCTTCTGTGGTGAAAGCATAAAAGATAAAACCCTCTGCTCCAGACTCAAATACTCTTTAAGTATTTGGTGCCACAGCAGTTAAATGGATTTATGCCTTAATCCTCACAAGCCCATCAGCTCGGCACAAGTAACCCAGTGGCCTCAGGGAGACACCTCTGTCTGCAGCGTAAGGGCAGAGTAGGAAGGGTGGGGGTCAGAGTGGGTGGTCAAGCCTCCTGGAGCACTAATGAGTTGGACACATTGAGGCCGGCTCCTGAATGGATGCACTCATTGTTTGGTAGATGTTTATTTGTTGTTCTCTACAGTGCAGCCTGACCTCTCCAGCGACTGAGATGTTTACTGGTGGTGTTCATGTTGCTCTGGGATTTAATGCTTCATTAGGAAATCCAGGATTTTGGGTATGATAAACACGACCCCATTGCCACCTTATGGTCCCGCTGTCTCTGTGCATGCATCAGCGCCATTGTGAAACTGACGAGACCTTGTATCATCTGTGGTTTACTAAAATGAAAACATCATCACTCATATAATTTACATTTTATTTGCAACCACACTGATTTAAATGCTGCTTGTCCTCTTATGATCATTCATAGGAAAAACACATCTGCTCAGCTTCCTCTCTAACCTGCTGTCCTGTCAACACAGTATTAAGATCCTCTGTATGATATGTTTTACCCTGACCTTGTCTATGGCTGTCTCAGGTATGTTGAACTGTAAAGAGATCCTTTATCCTATTGTCTAGACACCATATCTCTTTTGTTTTCTACAATCACTCAGGTTTATTTCAGGGGTGATATTTTATATATATATATATATATATATATATATATATATATATATATATATATATATATATATATATATATATATATATATATATATATATATATATATATATATATATATATTATTTTATATATGTTACTTAAATTTATTTAAACAGTAAGTGACTTTAGGACAACATCCCAAACTTGGTTGGTTTTTCTCTGAAGCTTCTTCACTTGTCTGAAGAGGAAGCCTCGTGCACTCCATGTGATGACACAGGCATAAACAAAGCGAGCAGTAAGAGTCAGCGCATGTGTTATTCTAGAGGGGGATTACATTTGAAGCAGCTCTTTTGAGTGAGCACACCGATGCAGTCATCTGCCCTTATTCTGCGACAATACGGGAGGAAGATGATCCTTACTCTGATTCTCTAACAATCCCCATGATTGCTTTCTGATTAAACTAGTGACCTTTCTTTTTCAGGTATTGTGTTTTAAGCATTCACCTCGCAGATATGTCACTGCATAGTTGCACATCAGACGTGACATCGTAGAGCTTCCGACCTTTTAGCCCAGGAAGGCATTTGTCTTCCACAGTTTAAACTATGTGGTGACAATGTTTTCTTTGAGCTGCTGCCTGTCACTGTGCCATCAGTCTTCTACCATTTCCCCTGTTATTTCATTGTCCGTGATGACAGGTAGAGATTGTTGTAACTTAACAATACATTTGTCAGACTTCTGTGCTGTGGTCAGATCAACAACAGAGTTGTTTCGTACTGTTTTGTACAACTTCATGCAAAACTAAGATGATCCCTTCAAATAATTGTACAGCATTAGAGTTAAAAGCCAAAATTTAAGCTTTTTTTTTTTTTTTTTAAAACATGGATATTTTTTTTTAAGTTTAAGTAAATCAATTGTGAACACGATGGTAAGCCTATTTTCTCAGTCTATCATCAATTCGGAACTTACTGTCATAACAAAGCTTTTAATTCTGCCAGTCAGCGAAAACTTCACTGTCCTGTGGCCTAAACCATGAGCAAAATCACGACATATCCACGTCAGTGCCTAATGATAGAAAAAGTTTTTGTTTCCACTGCCCTCTTTTACTCAGCGAAGTTAGAAATCAGGTTGGTTGGATAAAAAAAAAAAAAAAAAACCTCTACAGTATATCTGGATTTCATTGTTTGCTTCATACTTTAAAAAAAGAAGCCTTGGCACTTGTAAGCTCATTGCATCCTTCACCCCTTTGCCCAGTCTGACTGAAAATAAGGTTGACTGAATTAAAAAACAGTTACATTTGCTCTTCATGTAGAGCACTTTGAATTGCCTTGTTGCTGAAATGTGCTATGCAAATTAACTTGCCTTGCCTTCAGTCTTTTTTAATAAGCAAAGAGAAGAGGCCTTGTCATCTACAATCTAAATACAACCATCAAGTTAATATACTCATCTTCAGCCTTTTACAGATCATTACATGTTTTTATATATATATATATATATATATATATATATATATATATATATATATATATATATATATATATATATATATATATATATATATATATATATAAAATCTAATTAAATTTTCTATTGTAAAATTTCTCTTGGTCAACTTCTCTGTCTTGCTGTATGAAGCATGAACCTCAACAGGTGATGGATCCATCTCTGTGTCTAAAACAGTCAATACTGTAATGGCTGGAGAGCTCTTGAGTAATTCTTAAATTAATTGAACTAAATCTCTTCTTTACATGGTTTCCTTGTTCAACAAAAAGTTCCCCATCCTGTTGTGTGATACATTAACCCTAAACTTGACGAGTCTACCTCTGTGCTTTATGATCAAATATGTATTACTTTCAATGGATACTTCACCAATTTTGTTCAGCATGACTGAAAGTAAAGCTGGTTGGTTAAGAACACAATTGTATTTGTATTTGATTGTTTTCTTAATGCTGAAAAAGAAAAACGGCACGACACTTAAAAGCTATTTAACACCTTCAGATTATAAATTAGATGTGAAACTGGACACAACAAGCCCAAATTTTTAGAATGTTTAAAATAGTTTTTCTCTCTTTCTTTCTTTCTCTCTCTCTCTCTCTCTAACATTAAACCAGGTATGGTTAAATTCCTGCTTCACCCAGAAGCCTGGGTGGACTTAGTTTCACTGGTAACAAGGGATTTTTTTTCTGTGTGAAAGAAAAGGTACTCTCCCACTAGAGGGAGCCTCAACTCTCCAAACTACAACAGCAGTCCAAAGTGCCATGATTTACCAACACATTATTTTCAAATGGACATTTTAGAGACAGTTAACTGTTAGTTAAGCCTCATTCAGCTCATAAGAAATCTAGCATTTCTTTGGTTAATTTAGCTATGTACAGCACAGTCATCTGATTTGTAAATCATCTCAGATGCAATCATAAACAACAGCTTATCAGAAGGGCATGCATACTGTTATAAAGACAGAGCAATATAGCATGAAGGTGATGGAACAGCATGACTTAATTCTGTTTGACTAAGCCATAATAGGTCTTTCACTGATGTCCAAACTTATGTAATCCCCCACTTAAATGGACCCTCATCACAACAGTGTAATCAAGCCCCTTCCTTTTTGTCTGAAAAATCATTCAGTCGTGTATACATACCCAGCTTTTTAACTACAATAAAGCACAATGCATTTTTTTGTCCCAAAAATATCAGCTTTGGAAAGGTTTCAAGTTCTTTGCGTTTTGTTTGTAGGCTGTAATAAATTGTAATCTGATCAGTTTATAACTGTATTATTTTTAAATTTTAGTTATTCAAAGTTTCTGCTTAGAAATGACAACAATCATAGCTACTGTACAGTTCTTGCCCCTTCACATTGATGCATTCCTGTAGAAGATATGGAAGTATCAAAATAAAGACTGCTCAGCTGCTAAAAACTTTTAATACCCACTGCAGTCAGACTTTTAAACCAGAACAGGAAACAGTAGAACTGCTTTCAGTTGTACTTGATTCATATTATCATGCTTTAGCTTTATAGTTTTAGCCTTTTTAATATTGATATTTTTTTATTGTGTGATTTTATGAAATTATTATGCCATCTGTTTTCATGTGGATGACAAATAAAGACATTACAAAATTCTGCTTGAATGAAATGTCAACTTTACTGATTTTCTTTTTAGGATTTTGAACAACAGATGATAAAACACGCTTTTGAAATACAGAATTAACGATAAAATAGTTAGTTATAGCTTCAATTAGTATGATCCCTCACTTTAATCAAGGTGTTCATTTTTAATGTTTGCCACCCCATTACACACTAATGCTATAGAAGTATCCATGTCCTGTTGACTGCACATGTATAAATGTCTTACAAAACTTGTTCAGTACCCAAATGACACAAAAAAAAGTTATTTTTTTATATAGTGTTCCCTTGTAATGTTGCCCTGGGGAACTACCCATATGGCCCACATCAAAAACTGTCACTGACTTTAGTTAACCTATTGAATCACCCAACATTTAGATAAAGGCCCATGTTGGTATATATAGGTTTGATGCAGGAGAACACTGGGTAAAAAGTGGGACCCATATTTACACGTGTTCCACAATCTAAACTGATTATCTTAATCCATTTGGGACTCAGCTAAGACCTACATAGGGTGTCTAACTGACTTTGCTGATAGGGGTTTAGTTTAGTCAATTGATGTGGGTCCCAAAGACTCACTTTGTGAGCTCAAATTCATTCAATACCCATCCATGGGAATGTCTGACACAAAACATGTGTCAGCCTAAGGTAATGTATTTTCAAGATAACCTGGACATTTTGGTTAACATCAACAGATAAGAAGTATAGAAGCACTGTGAGGATCATGTTCTTTGATGATTCAGGGCTTTGTGGACTGGTGCCAGCAGAACCACCTCCTGATCAATGTGGGGAAAACCAAGGAGGTGGTGGTAGAGTTCCACAGCTGCAGACCTACCTCACAGGCACTGATGAACATCCAGGAAACTGCCATTGAGACCATGGGCTCTTATAAATACTCAGGTGATTGTTCACCTGAACAATAAAGTTGACTAGAGTCACAATACTGATGCTCTTTACAGGAAGGTTCAGAGCAGACTCTACCTGCTGAGGAAGAGGCTGAGCTCTTTTGGAGTGCAGGGGTCGCTCCTGAAGACCTTTTTGACTCTCTGGTGGCATCAGCCATCTTCTATGGAGCAGCAGCTCGTCTAGAATCAAGAGGAAGTGGTCAAATAAATTCATCTAGAAGGCCAGCGAAGTCCTCGAATGCCTACTCGACCGAGTGGAGGTGATGGGAGAAAGAACTGTGGCTAAAATAATATCAGTGTTAAACAATTTTCCCACCCCATGCAACTGTTAGATGCTGCATTGTAGGTGCAAAAAGGAGTATTATTGTAGGTCAGTCGTCCCAGCTGTTAGATTCTATAACCATCACTGCTCCCAATAAACTTCATACATGTTTAAATCTCTGCCATTTGCATGTTTTTTTTAAGTCTTGTAAATTCTTAACTATTTTTATGCCTAAATATCCGTGCACTTTTTGTACATTTTTAAAATTATCCTACCCAGTTGCACATTCAGCATGAACTGGAGTTGGAGTAGCCTATGCTATATTAAATAACTGCACAGAATGCAATAAATTTGCCTTACTGTACACAATGTTATTATTACTTCTGTTTTCTGTGTGTAATTCTACATCCTTCAAATTGCTTGTTATTTTTGAGCTGGCACACCTGAATTTCCTCACTCAACGACTATAAATTGTATAAATTTCTATTCTATTCAATTCTATTCTACAAAACCCTTTTCCTTATGCTTTTCAGTTGTGTGTTGTTGTTTTTGTTTATTTGTTTTGTCTTTGCTTTTATTCTGATCTAATTACTGAATATGACTGGTCCAACATTTGACTTTAAAATAAGAACCATCACACACACACCCAAACCCATCCATCTAACCACCCACCCACCCACACAGACATTATTATCTGATCAGTCCGTCTCCTCTCTGTCTACAGCTTCATTCTTATCTCTGCAGCAGAGATGCTACTTCATCTCATCCGGAAGTGCTCCTTTTCTTTAAGTCTCTGCCAATTAAAGTCACATCAAAGCACACATTTTTACTGGTTATCGATCGACAAGGTTAAAGTATTTTCACCTGTTCAAACCCGGAAAGAAGCACACAGGTTATGATGACTGTGGAACATCTCTTCAGGAATCGACAGCTCATGATTGAGTGGCAGATCCCGTTCTGAACCTCTCTGACTGAAAGTTTGAAAAAGTTTAAGAGCCACTCAGTCTGCGGCATTGTTTACCAAGCAGAGCCGCGAGACAGGACAGGCTCTCCGGCCTTATCAGCGACTCTGTGGGTTTGTGAATGGGACAATAATGAGCTCGGTTTGATAAAGCAGCTCTGTCGGGTCAGATGTCACTTTGTCCATTAGCTCTTCGATGGCTGCCTTTGATAAAACTGCGAAGTTTGTCAAACGCCTTCTGATCCGAGCTGTTGTCAAGTTTGGTTAACGCGTGAGTTAAATAAAAATGGAATCCGCTGACTGTCTACCCGCTTATCCATGCAGGGTCGCGGGGGTCGGACTAGAGGTGGGGGAAACAACAAAATAAACAAATTGTAACCTATTTTTATTTTTCATTTCTTTTAAATTGCCATTTAAATGATAAAATATACAAAAAAAAAAAAAAAAAAAAAAAAAAAAAAAAAAAAACAACAAAAAAAACAAACAAACAAACAAACAAACAAACAAACAAAAAAAAAAAACAGAAATAAAATAATTATATATGTTTTAAGTTGGTGTGAACTTGCGATAACTACAACTGCGGAAAACAGTGAAACTAGTGAACAAGTGTTGGGTATATTTTATCACCAGCCCCTAACACCCCGTAAAGAAGCGTGAAACTGGTGGAGCAGCCCCTCTGAGTCAGCTGAATCAGACAGCTGGCTGCTGCAGTTGGACACGCTGTGGTACCCGCACCCGCACAGGTCGCTGTTTCCGCTGCCACATGCGGGGTTGTAGTGTCCCAGAGTTACGCTGTAAGGCCCCGAATGATAGGGAGCGGCGCCCCACAGCTTCCCGTCACGCACCAGCACTGGCACCGCTATCCGCCTCGGTGCGGGAGGGAACCCGGCCAGCTCCAGTGACCTGTCCTGGTTCTGACGCTTGCATTTGTACCGCCTGTTCTGAAACCAGATTTTGACCTGGGTGGAGGTGAGCTTGAGAGTGTGGGCCAGATGTTCTCTCTCCGAGGCGGACAGGTAGCGCTGCAGCCTGAAGCGCCTCTCCAGCTCCGACACCTGGGACTGGGAGAAGAGGACCCGGGGCTTCCTGCGCATTTTGCTTCTGCTTTTGGCGTCACTGTCACAGTCAGGTGATGAGTCTGGAGCGCACGTATCTGCAGCGAGGGAAAAAGGGAGCGAAATGTAAATGACTTAGTGCATAATTATATCACAACAACAATCCAAGGAAACCAACATAACTATACGAAGCCTTGCAGCTTTGTATCTGCCATCTAGGCTGTCTTTATCAAGCAAATCTGAAATATTTTCATCTAATAAAAAAAACCAAAACTATATATATATATATATATATATATATATATATATATATATATATATATATATATATATATATATATATATATATATATATATATATATATATGTAGTTGGCTTCAAGGGTGGTCAAGCCAACTACAAGCCAATTGCACAAGTGTCCATCAAATGTGGCATATACCAAGGAGACGCTCTGTCCCCACTGCTGTTCTGCATAGGTCTGAACCCCCTCAGCCAAGTCATCAACAAGACTGGCTACGGATACCGACTCAAGAACGGAGCCACTATCAGTCACCTCCTCTACATGGATGACATCAAGCTGTACGCTAAGAGCAAACGAGACATCGACTCACTGATCCACACCACCAGGATCTACAGCACTGACATTGGGATGTCATTCGGACTAGAGAAGTGTGGTCGGATGGTTACACAGAGAGGGAAGGTCATCCACACAGAAGGGGTCTCACTCCCAGAGGGAACAATAGCAGACATTGAGGACAGTTACAAGTACCTGGGAATACCACAAGCAAATGGCAGCCTCGATGAGGTCACAAGGAAAGGAGCCACGGCCAAATACCTCCAACGAGTAAGGCAAGTCCTGAGAAGCCAGCTCAACGGCAAGAACAAGATCCGTGCGATAAACAGCTATGCCTTGCCAGTAATCAGATACCCTGCAGGAATAATAAGCTGGCCAAAGGAAGAGATAAAGACCATGGATGTTAAAACTCGGAAACTACTAACCATGCATGGAGGGTTCCACCCTAAATCCAGCATCCTGAGACTATACGCGAGCCGTAAGGATGGAGGCAGAGGACTAGTGAGTGTGAGAGCCACTGTCCAGGATGAAACATCCAAGATCCATAAATACATCAAGGTCAAAGCCTCAACCGACGATGTGCTCAGCGAATGTCTCAAACAATGGGGACCAGAGGATGAGGTGCTGGAGGAACCATCATGGGAGGATAAGCCCCTACATGGGATGTACCACCGACAAATAACTGAAGTGGCTGATATCAGGAAATCCTACCAATGGCTGGAAAAAGCTGGACTCAAGGACAGCACAGAGGCACTCATCCTGGCTGCACAGGAACAGGCCCTAAACACCAGAGCAATAGAGGCTCAGATCTACCACACCAGACAAGATCCAAGGTGTAGATTGTGCAAGGAGGCCCCTGAGACAGTCCAACACATAACAGCAGGGTGCAAGATGCTGGCAGGGAAAGCGTACATGGAACGTCATAACCAAGTGGCGGGCATAGTGTACAGAAACATCTGTGCAGGATATGGACTGGAAGCCCCGAGATCAAAGTGGGGCACACCCCCAAAGGTGGTGGAGAATGACCGAGCTAAGATCCTGTGGGACTTCCAGATCCAGACAGACAAAATGGTAATGGCGAACCAACCGGACATCGTGGTGGTGGATAAACAACAGAGGAAAGCCGTTGTGGTGGATGTAGCAATACCAAGCGATTGCAACATCAGGAAAAAGGAACACGAGAAACTGGAGAAATACCAGGGCCTCAGAGAGGAACTGGAGAAGGCCTGGAAGGTGAAGACCACAGTGGTGCCTGTGGTCATCGGGGCCCTCGGGGCAGTCACCCCCAAGCTGGAGCAGTGGCTAAAACAGATCCCAGGAACAACATCAGACATCTCAGTCCAGAAATGCGCAGTTCTCGGCACAGCCAAGATACTACGCAGAACCCTCAAGCTCCCAGGCCTCTGGTAGAGGACCCGAGCTCAGAGGTTGAGAAAGACCACCCGTGGAGGGTGAGAAGGGAATTTTTTTTTTTTTTTTTTATGTTGCTTTTGTCAAGAGTTATTCTCAGTCATCATCATATACAGTGTCCTGCAGAAAACAGTATGGCTGATAAGTTTAGATGTGTCCCCATTCATCCGTAACACAGTGTAGAGCAGGAATTGAAGTTTGTTTCCAACGTTATCTAGTTGAATGATACAGTTATTGGTGAAGTTAAACTGAAGCTAAGTTTCATAACTTTGAGGCAGTTGTTGCTAATGAACTGCGCATGGTAGTTGTTGCCATGAAAAAAAGTTTGCATGTCACCTCGCTAGATTTATTATTGTTTCAGTTACATTTTATGCCTTAAGTACAGGGCTGGACAAAGGTTGTGTGAGGCCTCAAGTGGAATGTGATTTGGGGCCCCTCTTCCTGTTAGGCACATCACCAACACAAAGGCCTCAGGGGTGCCTCCTCCTCCAGACTCCTCAATATATAAAACAATGAGAGAAAAAGGTGGAGATGATTGTGTTGAATGTGCCTTAATTTGGGAAGATATGCTTGGTTTTCCAAAGGGTGGAAGTTTGAGTGTAAATCAGTTAAATAAAGTAAGTGAATCATTGATCTATATTTTTGAACTATATTTGCTTGATGATATTTGCTTGATGATCCCTATGATTTTGATGCATTGATATTTTCTCGATCATTTTCATGATTTTGATTATTTTCATGTGTATTTGCTCGATGATTTTGCTGATTTTGCTCGATGATTTTGCTGATTTTGCTCGATGATTTTGCTGATTTTGCTGTATACTTGATTGATGTCTTTATGACGTGAAGCACTTTGAACTGCCTTGCTGCTGAAATGTGCGATACAAGTAAACTTAACTTGACACTGACAGAGTTTCAATACAGATTTGGTGGACTCTGGCAGAGGATACCAAGTTAAAGGGGTCCTTAAAATCTTAGGTTCAAATTTTAAAAAATTTAAATCTTTTAATTCACCTGTGCTAAAACCATTAAATCAAATTTGATAGTATTCTCCACCTCATTTTAGATCTATGGTCTGTGTTGAAATTTAAGCATTTATCAAAGGCCTTTGATAGTTTGGAGGCCCTAAGCAATGGCTTAGTTCACTTTTGCCTTGGGCCAGCTCTGCTTAAATAGCAGAAACCTTAATGCCAATAATGCTAAAGTCAAACTTGCTAACAAGTGGAGCTTCTTAAACCTTGGTCAGTCATTGCCATTGAAAAGTAGATCTTATATCTAACCATATTGGTTTGTGAAAGTATATTGTCAGTGATAGTTAATTTTTTTTAATAATGACAACTTTAAAAAAAAGAACCTAAAATGGAATTAAAGTTGATTTGAAGATGTTGCCTCAGTGAAGTTTTTTCTTAGCATTGTCCAGCAGGGAAGGGTAAGACTGATTTATTTCTTTACTTTTGAAATGAATAAATATATCAACCTACTAAAAAATGATCATAAGACCTGTGGATGAGAAAAAAGAAGAGAGAAACGTTATTAGTATTAATTTTTTGTTTCGTTTTTGTTTTTTAATCCAGCTTTAACTTGTTTCGCAACAGCGTTAACACTAAAGTTAAAGTTAAACAGGCTGATTTTCAGAATTTTTACACAGTTTTTGTCATTGAATGGCACATCGCAGCTGTGTTTGTCAGGAGCGATGTTTACATGCCATCTTTATAGAATTGATGTAAAAAGTTAGGACTATTTCAGTTTTATTTTATGCCTTAACTCAGTGATTTTCAACCCTGGTCCTCAGAACTTTCATGTTTTAGATGTTTCCCTGCACCAGCATACCTGAATCAATGAATGCATTACTTCCTCAGTAGGCCATTAGACTAAGTGCTGCAAAAGCCTGGCAACTGACATTTATTTAGGCAAGTTATGTGGAAGCAGGAAAACATCTAAACATGTAGAACAGTGGGCCCTTAGGAGTGGACTGAATAAAACCTGTTAGCCAGCTGAACTTTTTAAACCGACAGCAGTAGTTGCCAGTAAATAGCATGTTTTAGCTGTATGGAAATAGCTTTACAAGTCATCCTGATACAGCAGCTGGATTGTATATTATTTCAGTCGTGTTTACTACCTCAGTCACAAACCATTTTTTTCTTTTTGGTATTGGAGATAAACTAGATGATTTCATTAAAAAAAAAACTGCAAAGGTGCAAGATTGTATTGCTAAGAAGGAGCCCACCTAAAGGCGTTGTGTTAGGATTGAGCAGATCCTCTGCATCCACAAACTTTGTGGCCACTAATGGCAGCAGTTGTGAAACTGTATCCTAATTGATTAGCTGTATTTTGTATTAATTGTTCCAAGACTGAGACATTTTAAATCCAGTTATTTTCCTGTTTGCTATGAACTGTTGATTGTGAAGGTTTTTTTTTTTTTTTAAATTTATTTTTTGCTTTCATTAGATTAACAAAATTTAAGTGGACTCTTATTGCCTGTTGTGTCTAACCTCAATATGAAACAGAAAAATTAGAACCAAACTAATTCATTTGAGTAGTTAGATAATTTGATTGGAGTAAAACGAGCTTTATTTTTTTTAAAGAATTAAAAATCTTCTAAGTACAGGATGCATTCTAAAATTTGGTTGGAATTTTAGTAATTTAGTTTTGTGTGTTTTAGGTGATAAAATTAAGTTTTTTTCTATTCAGAGCCGTTTGTTAAAATATAACCAAAACTTTTTTTTCGAGTTTTAATGGTTACATTTTGATAGTTTGTGTTATGAGCACACACATCTATTGTCACATGCTTAAAAAAAAAGGGAGAAAAAAACTAAAAGAATAACTGACATTTCAAAACTACAATACTGGTCCTAATTTAAAGCTAAAATCAAGTGGGTTAGTTTTACTTGTGTATAATATTGTTCTTAAATGGTTACATTTGTGTAAAAAGAAATATGAACAGATCCGTTTAAACCGCTTTGGGCCACAAGTTAGCGTTCCTCATGCTGATAAATAAGTCTACTTTAGACTTTTAGATTTAAAAAAAAAAAGGCATTGCCTGCATATTATTTTTTTACAAAACAAAAATTCATATTAGTATATATATTTTAAATAAAATAAAACCGAAAATGTAGTGTGAAACAATTTGGATATACTGGTAGGTGCAACCAAACCTCTAAAACCGCAAGTACATGTTTTAAATCATTATTATGAGTTATAATCATGATGATTTCACCTTTTTCATTCATCTCTTCTGCTGCTGATCTGTGAACACCGAACCCCCCATGGACACACCGCTCAGACTGACTGTCAAAAAACTCGTCGCTTTTGGAGGCAGCGCGCACAAGCTGATGCTGATGCATCGGAACAACTTTATCCGTCATCTGAAGATCATGTTCATACTCGTTCTGATGGTAGTCCAGCTTCAAAATGTCCTTAACAGAAAATGGGGTAGAAGTCGTTGAGTTGGGATGCATCCTCATCATTTGCTGCGGATGCGCGTTTGAAACTTTTTACGCACGGTGAGCTGGAGCTGCTCCTGAAGGTGCTGCCGGGAGGATCTCTTCACGAAGTGTTGAGTGAGGGGGCTCGGAAGATTTAGACTGTTCAAGGGTCTTGCTAATGAACAAGTGAGGTAGATATCAGTCCGTCTCAGACGCAAGGACCAACACCGGGGGAGACTGAGCGCACACTTCTGTGGCTCCCCCATCTTCTCAACTTACAGGAACACCTATCATCATATCCGCCCTTCTGTCAGTGTGGTGGTGTAATTAAGAAGCCCAATTAAGATATAGGAGCCACTGAAGTGGTGTGTGGCTATCTACAAAAGTAGATCCACCAAAGCAAAAGGTATATCAAAATTCCTTTTATTTCTCAAAAAGATGAGCAGATTTTTATTTACTAAACAAGTCATTTAAAAAAAAAAAAGACTTTTTTTTTTAAGTGAAAATTTTAATTGCACAGTTGTAGTTAAATAAACAGCTAATAAAGACAAATCAAACCAGCTGACTAAAATAAAAATAGAAGAAAATGCAATTTAATAAAATCCGGTAAGTAAAATGAAAAAAAAAAAGAAGAAAGAAAAGTTAAATAAAACAAACCAAAATAAAATAAAATAGCATAAACCAGACAACGTAATTTTAGTGTCCGCCTAAATCCACGCTTCTGATGCATTAGACCACTAAAACACCGCTGCAGGTCCTCGGGGGTTGAGTGATCCAGGGTGATGTCGCACAGCTTTACCACCGACATTGTTTTCCAGCCATGTTATTAGCGTTCTCAGGCCACAACAAACAGTAACATTACACCTGATGTTGTGGAAGTGGAGAGACAGAGGCGCCAAGCAGCAATGCTTCACTGAGACCGAGACGCAAGTCCACAGAAACAGTAAACACGCACAGACACGGCCTGTCCAGCCGCAGGAGAGCTATAGGGCCCTGCATGGCACGACTGTTTTCTTCAAAGGGCCCTTCGTTAGGACAAACGGAGTCAGAAAAATTAATAATAACACTAAGAGCGCAACATTTTCCAAAAGCTGTTACTGAGCAGTTAAAACCTGTATAAAACGGTATGGTCGAAAAAGTACTCAAGATATTGCACTTTTCAAATACAAGTAACTTAAAACGACATTTCCTAAGTAGGTAATGATTATTTAAAGAAGAACTGACTTTGTATGAGAGAACTTGACATAAAAATACTTTTAAAAACAAAGGTAACCTTAAAAAATGTTGACGCAACTAAGCGCTAATCTAAACATATTTGCATCACATTAACTTATTAATGAAGCCTTATGATGAGAGACAGAAGACTGTCCATGAGTCATAATAATAAACCAAAAGCATCCATATCATGGATCAGTAGATCTAACACAGTGTTGGTTAATTCTGGTCCTCAGGGACCACTGCCATACATGTTTTAGGTGTTTCCCTTCTGCCACACACCTGAATTGAACAAGTGGGTGATGAACAGCCTTCTGGAGCACTTGATGGCATGCAAAGGAGGTCATGTAATCATCTGAATCAGGTGTTCTGAAACAGAGACACATGTAAAATATGCAGGGCAGTGGTCCCTTAGGACCAGAATTGAGAAACACTGATCTAACAGCTGAAATTTATTCTGGTTTTGTGGTGATGATTGGTTCCATTAATCACTTGATCATGCATACTTTTCTTTCTTAAAGTGTTACTGAGGGCCTATTTTATTGTCACAGTTTGGTTCATGTCATTAAATCTGTGAAGGGAATGCCATGCTTTGTGTTTGTTTGCTTGTTTTTTTTCTTCCTGTTAATATGTTGCCAAAAGTAGCAGAACACAAATAAGAGTTCAGGACAAAAGTTAATAGTCTCACATTCAACAGTTTACTCTGGGGCAACGTCAAAGAAAAGCAGGCTTAACTTTCAGCCCATAAGATAAAGGTGATTATCTTATGGGTAATAAGATAAGGTAATGGCTATTATTTATGCTCTAAAGTCGTATCATTTATGTAGGGTCTGGGAATTTGTTAAAGTGTGACCTGGTTGTCTCACATCCAGATATTAAGTAAAGAAACACCAGAATTCATTAATAAACAGTGATTTACTATTAAGATATCTAATAAATTTCTTTGAAAGATCAGATTATTTCTTGATTGGCCCAGCGATTTGTACTGTCTAAATTAAATCCAATGCTACAACATATAAACCGGGAGAAAAAGTTGCTTTGCCATTGGAACATTGAGTTGTCTTTTCATAAGATCTTTTCACAGGATTGCTAATGTCTTCTGTAGATTTTGTGAGCTTGATTATTCTTGATTTGTGCGTTAAATTAACTGTGACTGGATTATTTTTCTGACTTAGTCATATAGTCTGGAAATGTTATCATGTCTATAGCACCTTATTTAAACAAACAAACAAACAAACAAATGGTCAATTGAATTTCTAGATTTGTTCACAAACAGTTACATAAAAAAATGTCATGGTTTAAGCTGTAGAATTATGCAAAGGGTTTCTCCTTGACTAACAGAGCATTGAAGTTAGCATCTAAATCCTAGCTTGAACAAAGGACTATTTCACTGCTATTAAGGAATCTGAACAACTTTTTATCAGCCCAAGTTCATAATCTAGACTGTTCAAAATTTTTAGTTTTTAGTTCAAAACTGAACTAAAATACATCTGTTGATTTGTAGTATTCTGCATCAGAAAACAACAATCATCTCCTGCTCACTTCTACTCATCATTGGACCAACTTCTTAAATGTGGCTGGAACATCTGGTAGCTGAAAAGAGCCTTTTAAAGCTGGTCAACTGAAGGACTTGTCATTTAAATATAATCATAATCTCTAAGCAAGATGTGAGGGGTCCAGGGTGATCATCTGAGCCAAATGAGACTGTGAAAACCTTCATTTTGTGTTCATTGCTTTGTTCCCATCAACATTTCTGATACTTTTTGTGGAACTCCTAAGAAACTGGCTTCCCCTATCATCCAGCAGGTAACCCCTTTTGTTTGTCCTTTTGTTTGTTATAGGACATTTTAACGTATAATATCGGAAAAATGTCTTGTTCCACTGGCAGATTATTTCACTTATAACTAATAGAATTTCATCAGTGTTAAGGAATTACTGACTTAAATCAAGCTCCTATATTGCGCTGAAAAGTTACTTGTAAGTTAGTTTTGTCCTGTTTCAAGTGTATTCAAGATATATGCACTAGAATCTAGGACAAAAATATTTGGTAAGATTTCGTGTCTTTGCAGTGGAGCAATGGGAAATAAATCAAATTCCTGTTCTTTTTAAATGACCTTCCATTTACCTTCCCAGATATGGAGGACCAAAATTGACATAATTAAGAAAAAAAGCGCTATATATATATATATATATATATATATATATATATATATATATATATAGATATATATATATAGATATATATATATATATATATATATATATATATATATATATATATATATATATATATATATATATATATTGTTTTGCCTTTTCCTTATACAGGGATTTGTTCTTTTTACATTTCCTTGTCTCCTCTTTTTACTTTACCATATGCATTTCTGCCACATTATGCAAATGAAGATGGCTGCCTTCTTGGTCCACCTCTTCTACTATTGGTCAATAAACAGGAAAGAGCAGGTTCCATGTGCAGATTGATTGTACATGTCTGGGCCTTTGGCTTTAGTTTGGCAACTGAAGTATAGTTATGGAGGGAGTGGAACGATGGCCTGTGTCGGAGTTGTTAATGAAAGCTGCAAGTAGACTGACCGAGTTAGAAGGCGGTAAGTTTTCAGCTGACCAGTGGTAAAGGAGCTGGACTAAGAAAGTAGCCCTCCTCATTTGCATAATGAGGCAGAAATGCATATGGTAAAGTAAAAAGAGAACACGAGGAAATGTAAAAACAGCAAATCCTTATATAAGGAAAAGGTAAAACAAAATATATACATTTCTTGACAAAAACACATGTATGAGGAAAAAGAAAAACAAAATATATATATTTCTGCTTTTATTTTAAATTATGTCAGTTTCGGTCCTCCATACCCAGAAAGTTGTCGTTCTCTGGGAAGCTAAATGGATTCAGATCAGATTAATAAGTTGGTTGATTGATTGATAAGTATATGAGCTCAGTCAGTTAATTAGTTATGCAGTCGTATAATTTAATCTAACGCTAATATATGCTGAAGCCTTCTTACACTTTTTGTGTTTGCTTTGATTAATTTTCATTCAATTTTCCATACCCATTTTGCATAGTTCAAGGTTGTTTTTTTTTTTTTTTTTTTTTTTGTGATTTGTTGAAAGATATTTGTTTATTCTGTCTTCATTGTCCTCAATATGGATGGAGGTTTATGTTCCATCTCCATTTATACAGAATCTCAAAACTTAAAGCAATACTGAGCTGCTTCAAAGTCGTATTCTTTGACACAAGCTGATACACCTAAAACCTGAACTTCAAAAGCATAGATGGGAAAAAAAGACTTTCTGTTTGACACCCTGGGCATTCCTGTTTGATGGGTTAATTACTTAATTACTGCAACAGTGATCTCTGAAGCCTTGAAGCAGTGCTCTCTTTGTGAGTACTGTTGCTTAAAATAATCAAAAACCTTTCCTGTTGATTTTTCCTCATGTCCTCTAACCGTAACACGAGAAGTACAGTTTACCACCAAAAGCCCTAATTCATCATGTAGCAAAATAGGAGACTGATGGCAGCTCAAAGAGTTGATAGGGTCAACTTACAGGGAGGGAAAATGAACCCAGACTCCCTATAGGCTAAATGTTCTTGCTAAAATGTTTCAGTATAGAGGTAGATGTATCACCTATAGTGTGACAAGTTCTGTGGTTTAGATTTCTTACCTTTCTACCTGCCCTTTACTTACCGCAGATGTGTAGCAAATATGAGAGATGTTACTTTAGAAATAGTGACCTGGAGGCTAGAACAGCACTGCTGTCACATTAGAGTGAATGCCAGAGTAGCTTAATCTCCAACCTAGTTAAAACATCAGAAGCATAATTTTCAATTTTGGAGAGTTGCCGAAGTGGAAGGCAACTGGTTAATAGCTTACAATCTGTTACCAGCACTCAAGATTAAGTAACAGAGCAACATTAGCATTTTCAGTGGCACTGCAAAATATATTGAGCTGCAATCATCATCATCATCATAACATACATCGATGGGATATTGCAGTTGCAAAGAACCTCTTGGATACAATGTGTCACAGAATATTATATTTCAGGTGTCATGCATTCATGCTATGCAAGCTAATAGTGTATTCAGCCTCTTGGATGGACTCTGACTTCTTTCAATGCTCATATGTTTTGTGGTTCAGATGCTGAAGCTCACAAATACACTGCAATGATGGAATAAAAGAAAAACCAAAAGGAAAGTATGGGTTAATTGTAATTGAATGGTTGTTGCAATATTCAGTAACAGTAATGTCTCAATGCAATCTGCTGGGTTTAGATAGAAAACTTTTTAAACAAATTTGAATAATGAACTGAGCTTAATGCACTGTTTGATAACTAGGATTAATTGGAATGTATGTGTGATTGAACTGAAATGACTTTTCTTGTGAAATGCCACAAGACGACATTTGTTGTGAATTATATATAAATAAACTGAATTGAATTGAATTACTGTAATTACATGTTTTCTTGATATCATGCTGCCCTAATTTCCAGATCAAGAAGATAGATTGAACCACCAAAGGTAAAGGAAGAGACCCTTAAAACATCTGGAGTGGATAAATAAATCCAAGGATGTAGGTGAGAACCCTTAACACTAACTACTTGAACAAGACAAGAATAAATAATGATAATTTTTGAATTTTTTTCTCTTTTTTTATAAATAGAAAGAATGAAATTGTGCATGGCGAAAAGATTTCCAATTAGTTTATTTGTTCCCAACACCTGCTGTCTCAATGCATTTTACAAAAAAATCAATCAGATCCTTCAGACAGGTTCCAAATCAAGTACATACATTTTAAATTGATCCTAGTTATCAAACAATGCAATCAAGTTCAGTTTATAAGTTAAATTAGTTAAGAAGTTTTCTATCTAAGCAGACCCAGCAGTTTGCTTAGTGTTGTTGACTTTGCAGCAATCCATCATACCGAGTATGCATGTTTGCTTTCTCTATATTTTTTAAAATAAATAATACTTTCTTATTGCAACCCCTACACGTAAGACTTTAAAAGATTGCAACAAATTAATTCTGTTTCAAACAAACCTCAAAGACAATTTTTAAATAAAATGGAATTTACTCTAATAAACCATTATGTATAACTGTTATAAACCATATGAATTTTGATTGAAGTGCTGACATCTGGATATTTGTGTTTCATTTGAAATCTTTTACAGAAAGGTATGAATATGGTCTGAGCAAAATCTGTAAAACCCATTTCTGGCCACTAGATGTCGCTGCAGCGCTGCATAATGTCAAATGGCGGCGATAATTCAAACCTTTTCAGACTAACAGAATAAAGAGCAGTGAAACAAATTCTATCAGATCCTTTTTTTCCTTTGAGATCTGCTTAAAATATGACAATATGAGCATTAGAACTGTGACTCAGTCCTAAGTAAGTACCTTCATCTTGGTTTTGCCAAAAATCAAGAATGCAGCTGGAACCATAAACCATATCTGTATGGTTGAGGTCATTATATCATCTCTGTTGAGGTCATTATAGCTTCTATGGCGCAAAAGGAGAAGACGAACATCTGACAATGCTTAAAAATATTTCAACTGCACTGATGAAGTGACTGAATATGTTGCACATTTAGTTCCATTAGTTACTGTGGTGAAGGTAGAGTTTTACAGCAGGCACAGCATAACTTTGTGAAAATGAATCATGAAAGAATCGGCAGAGCACTTTGCAAAGGTAGATACACATTATTTTCACATCGGCAACTACAAACTTTAATGTATTTATTGAGATTTTATATGAAAGAACAACACAAACTAACTGAAAGTAAAAGTATATGTGACTTTAATTAAAAATAAAAATAATAATTATGGTTGGCAAGAGTATTTACCAGAGATGCACCCAAGAGACCCACAACTCAGAAAATGGGAGAATCTGTCAACAGGACAATTATTAATTGTCTTTATAGAAGAGTAGCAAGAAGGAAGCCATTGTTGAAAAAAATATTAGCAGAATTCTTGATTAAAGTTTTCATAAGTCATGCATGGGACACAACAAACATCTGGAAAAGTTCCTCTCATCAGATGGGATCAAATGTAACTTTTTGGCCTACATACAAAATACTATGGGGTGATGAAAAAACTAACACTGCACATGACCCTGAAAACACCATCTCCTCTGTGAAACATGGTGGTGGTACCATCGTACTTGGCCATAAAGGGACATCAAACCCAGACAGAGTTGGTGTGAATATGGATGGAGCTCAAGGCAGGCCAATCCTTCAATAAACCTTCCAGCTGGACAATAACTCTCAGCTTACAGTCAAACCTTAAATGGTTTAAATAAAAGCTTGTGTCCAAAAGGTCCAGTCAAAGCTCAGATCTGAATAACCTGAGGAAACACTCAGAAATTGATGTTAGACTAGACATTCTGTCTAGTCTGACTTTGCAGAGAAAAATGCTGGACGTGCAAACGTAATTGCAACAAAGAGTGATTATGCATTGAGTCAGGGGGTTGAAATAAAAACAGATTACTTCCTTTTCAGATTTTTAATTTGCAAAACTGTTTAAAAGTCATGCATTATTTTTCTTCCACTTCACATTTATGCACCCCTTTGTACTGGTCTATCACACACAGTCCCAATAAACTGTTGAAATCAGTGGTTGTAATGTGACAAAAGGTGAAAAGTTTCAAGGAGAGTGAATACTTTTTGCAAAGCACATCATCTGTCTGTAAAACTAGATCCATTTTATGTGTGTTTGGCAGGTTCAGAGTCGAAAACTGCATTAGATTTGAATCCAAGACAAATGCTTTTTTTCAAAGCAGATGCTTTGGCAGAGATGGAACATGCTCCGTTTCATCTCTTTCCCCCTGCCACTCCAGTGCTCTCTTCAGTAAAATTTGATCTAATTTTCTTTCCCGTCCTTGGGTATTTCCCCACAGAAATGAAGGGATAGTGATTGCTGGGTAGGACTGGAGTGGATCTAATCTTCCACTGCTCTCAGTCATACTCCATTTCACTGCACATCTAATTTGTCACAGTGCTGATGAATATGCCACAAGTTTCATGGGAAAGAGAAGGACATAATGAATATAAAACACACTGGGAGAGGGAAGAAGCAATTGCTGCACCACACTAACCACAGCATATTGTTCATTTTCCCCATCAAATTGCTGACACTGTGCTTGCACTATGAGGACATTGCTTACCTCCCCCAGAATTTGATCAAGAGGTTAAAACAATTGCAAACAATGTGAGTTCTGTTGCTTGCCTGCATGGCAGAAGCAGAACCTCCATGTTCATTTATGATCACCGACTTCAGGACCACTATGTTTACCCAAATAGGGAAGTCTGCACCCTATGAAGCTGCACAAAAAAGCATGCTTTTGTGATCTGTAATGTATTAAATGCAAGCCCTGCATGAACATTGATTTCAGGCGCATGCATACTTGCAGAAGGGTCATCATTTCATAGTAAAGAGGTCTATAAATTGTATTTGATGGCTCAAATATAGCCCAGCATTGATTTGAAAAAGCTGTGAGATCAAATAAATACATCCATACACACATGCACATTCAAGCAGATGGTATGAATTGCATCTGCATAATGACTTTGTAATTTTGTCATTATTCATTATTGCTCTACTTGTGATTGTCAGGGTGGTGATACACTCGGCAGCAGTCCAAGCAGCGAAATGAATAGGCAGGGTCAAAATTCTGCTCAAATGTTTCCTGGCAACGAGATGTTTCTCTGTGTTGAAAGCTGTAATTGCTTTTAAAAGTTGCCCACTACACAACTACAGCTATGTAACTGGGCTCAAACAGAAAAAAGAGAAAGAAAAAAAAAAATCACTGGGAGACAGACTTTTAAAGAGACCACATGGTGAAATGAGAACATGTTGTGTTGTGTCCATTCTTCTTGTTCTCCATCTATCCATGGATTGAAAGGGGATGTCTCTTTAAACAAGGACATGATAGGATCAGCGTACAGAGCTGCTGCATCACCTATCCATGAGACGGGAGAATGGCTGATGAGAAAGCCCTTCAGGACTCTCCTCTAAATAGGCATGAAATTATATCTCCCTCTGACTGAGATTAGTGTTCACGGAGCCTCTTGCGTTCTGCCCCCTCTTTTTCCTCAGGCTCTCAAACCAAACAGTCGCTCTGCAGTTTCAGCTGCTTTGTGCTAAGTTTAACTAAGTTCATTTTCAGCTGGAGCCACTGTCTGTGTCCCTCAGCTTCTTTCATGGAGTATTGCAGGATTTATAACACATGCTCATGGCTTGCGGTAAACCAGAGTGATTTATTTTTGTTCTAATTATTGATGCTTGATTGTGTAGCTGTTGTAGCATTCACCACAAAGAATGTAAGACTGTTAGTTTCAGGGCATGCTGCATAGAGCCTACTGGTACAAAGTTAATCTTTTGAAACAGAGTCTTTGAAAAGGTCAATGAAAAAGAAATGTAAGAAAATGTATCTGCAAATTCTGATCACAATCATATGCACAAAACTCATGATGCTCAAGGGGCATCACTTTTATTATGTTTTCCTTCATATCCAAATTTAGTGCTTTGCTGAGAGCTATAGGATTAGGACCCTCCATGGCAGACTCAACATATGCATGATCTGTTTGAGATCTTGACTTGTTGTGGAAACAGGGGGCCCCTCTGCAGGGTAATTAAGCCTGGTGACCTAATGCCTACAGGAGCTCAAACTACAAAGAGGAAAAAAGGGCAATTATATTCACATCAGTTCAAAGTTAAATGGTTTTGGAACAGAAATTAAATGAGGTGCAAAGCACAAGAATCCAGTGGACTTTTCCCTGCAGAGCAATGTATTTTAAGAGGTTCATACTGAATTATTTTATCAACAGGAGAATTTTTATAATATTTAATATGATAGAGGTATTGAAAGAAAATCATTCACACATAAATACATCATGACAACTACCTTGCCATTCTAAGTGCTTTTGCAGAACTTTTCCAAAGTTTGCCATGTTACAACAACACACAACCACAATATATTTCAGTTAGATTTTATGTGATGGGCCAAGACAAAGCAATACATAATTATAAAGTGTACAGAAAATATGGTTTTCAGAATGTTCTACTATTAAAAATCTGTAAGGTGTATCTTGCATTTGTGTTCAATCTCTTTTATTCTGATTTAGCTGTTTTGTGAAGGCGTCATATGTTTGCCAGAGAACATAAATAAATAACCAGCATCATGAAGACCAATGAGAAATCCATACAGGTCAGGAAAAAGTTGTTGAGGAGTTTAAAACAGGATTAGGTTAAAGGAACCCATCTTGAGCTCCCATCTTAAAGAGCACTTCTCAATCCGTTACTCTAAAATAGAAAGAATATGGTTCAGCAGCAAAGATACCAAGACATGGCCATCATCCTAAACTGACAAGGAGAAGAGAAGAAGAGCCAAGAGGTCAATGGTAACTTTGGGGAAGCTGCAGGGATCAACAACTCAGGTGCTGAAATTTGCTGACAGAAAAACAATTAGTCATACAATCCATAAATCAGGCCTTTATGAAATGGCAAAAAGAAAACCTTAGTTAAATTAAAACCATAATAAGTTCCATTTGTAGTTTGCCACAAACAATGTGGGATAAACTTGAGATCAAAATGGAACTTTTTGGCCGACATCCAGAATGTGTGAAAAAAACCAAACATTGTAGATCATTCTGAACAAGCTACCCCAATGGTAAAACATGGTGATGGCAGCATGTTGCTATGTGGATACTTTTCTTCAGCAGAGACAGGAAAGTTGCTCAGAGTTGGCAGATAGATGGTTGGAGTAAAATTCAGGGAAATCCTTAAAGAAAACTGTCAAAGGCTGTAAAAGACTTAAGACTCGTTCAGAGCTTGATCTTCCTACAGAACTTTCAACCAGTCTGACTGACCTTGAGCTACTACAAGCTTTTGCAAAGAATCAACAAAAATTTCTCTACATAGCTAGACTTTTCTTATTCATTTTTGCTATAAAAAAATGAAAGGAAAAAAGAAAATAAAACTATGTATCCCTTTTCTTTAATTTCATTTGGGTTGGTCAGTCACAGAAAATCCCAATAAAACACATTGAGGTTTGTAGCTGTAATGAGGCAAAATGTAAAAAAGTTCTTGGGATATGAATATTTTCTTAATGTACTGTATACCATATAATTTTAGCAATGTGAGAACCTGAATAATGTTGCTAGATATGAAAAAAAAGATGACTGAGAGTGATCCACCCAATGTTAGTCATAATTTTGGTTCAAGTGTTCTCTGTAGACCTTGAAAGTTACTTATCTTCTTATCTCCTTTCCAGTAAAGTTGTGGAGCATGCTGGGGCTAAAGAACTGACTGACTCACAAAGGAAAAAAAACTACATAATTTATACTAACTCAGTGTATAAGCTAAAATTAGCCAAAATGCTAATGCTATCTTAAATGCTATAAGTAGCATGTGGGGTGTCACCACCCTGTTGACTAACATCCACTCACTCCATTTAGTACGCTAAACCTAATTGTTATTTCAAAATAAGGCTAAAATGCTCATTTTAGGCATAAGGCTAATGTTAGCTTGACGGTTATCAGTAGCATGTAGAGCGGCTTGCGTGTTGACACTACCAGTAGAATGTCCGCTATCACAGTTATGTTGACAATAATGGACTTACTTCATTTAGTAAGTCAATATAATGTTTTTAGATTCAACTAAGCTGACATGCTAATATTAGCTTAAATGCTACCATTGGTCTGTGGGCTACGACTAGCATGTTGTCCCACTAGCATCTTGACACTACCATGAGTATGAGGGATGTCACGTGCACGGATCCTTTGTCCTAATCCAACATCCCAATATACTGTTTTGTCATCTTAAAACAGATTGTATGGAAGGGACTATGTATGAAGTATGAGGCTTTTATTTTGAAATTTTCAGTGAGCGTCATTTTCCAAGGTCAGACCAATCCCATGTGTAACACTGTTTCAGTTAAACCTGTCATATTTAGGCCAAAGCTGCAGTTATGTGCTGTATAAAATGTAAAGGCTTTTATTTTGTAGGGTACATGTAGCTCTTATTTTGAAAGTCCAGTGTGGTTGTCAGTTTGGGTTGGTCAGGTCTCATCACTGAAGTTAGCCAAGCCTCTTAGGAGAGCAGCCATGTTGCATCTAGGCCTCTTCTGCTCCCCAGCGGCAGCCATCATAGATCAACGCTGTGGCTGCCCCACTAAGTGATTTGTTGCTATGGTAGTTAATGTCCCTCTGCCAACTGACACTGTCAGCGACACTCACTTTGGTGCAAAGACAAGCTCTATATGTCAGAGGCAGGCAGCCTGAGTGAAAAAACCTCTCCAAACAGCTCCTTCCCGTTCGGGAACCGTAAGAGGTATCTGAAAAATTCTCGAAGCGTGAGCGAGGGCCGTCTTTCGTCTTCCTTAGTCCCGCGTTTCACATCTGTACCTCATTCAGAGCCAGAGCAGGGACGAGTGAAAGATGGTGTGGGAAAGGTGCTCAGCTCATGAAAAAGGCATGAAAATGAATGGCTGAGAGTCCCCTTTACCCTTACGCGAGTGTTTGCTCTGAAGCACCGTGACAGAAAACCGTCAGGCCTAGAGGAAATTTGAAAACATTTTATGAGAGTCAACGAGCGGTTCTATGTCATGACTGAAAATCATGCCGTGTGAGCAATATTTGTAGGCGTGACGGCAATTTCAAAATTAATCTGGGGTCTGAAATCCTCTTTCTCCCACACTCTGAGCGGCAGTTAATTGATGTCACACTCTAAAATCATGATTTTTGCTAAAACTTTGGGTCGCTTAGAGGCACGTAGAGGGAAAACCGTAAGAGTTATCAACATACGGTCTTCACTTCTGAACACAGCACGGGCGTATCTACAAGCTGAGATTTAAATGGTGTTTCTAGGCCATACGATGATGACACAGTAAATCCTCAAAAATAGTGGTTTTTTAGGGTGTCCTTCGGGATGTGGCTCCATTGACTTTGTATGAGGTTTTGGGGGGCCGGTTTTTCGCGAATTACGTCGCCATGGTAACTCGAATCGAAAAGTTGAGCAATAGCACACACTTCAAGATCGAGCCGCACGTTTTGATGTATATATTGTGGGGGTGCACGCCACGGTTCGGGCCGCATTAACGCAGACGGAAGAATAATAAATAAAGAGACACCTTATTGAGTGTAGCATAATAGGTGCCCAATTAACTGCTGCTCCTTAGAGTGTGGGAGAAAGAGGATTTCAGACCCCAGATTTATTTTCAACTCGCCGTCACGCCTACAAATATTGTAGACCAATGGTAGCATTTAAACTAATATTAGCATGTTAGCTTAGTTGAATATAAAAGCATTATATTGACTTACTAAATGAAGTAAATCCATTATTATCAACATTACTGTGATAACACACTTTCTACTGGTAGTGTCAACACGCAAGCCCCTCTACATGCTACTGATAGCCGTCAAGCTAACATTAGCCTTATGCCTAAAATGAGCATTTTAACCTTATTTTGAAATAACAAGTTTAGCGTACTAAATGGAGTGAGTGGATGTTAGTCAACAGGGTGGTGACACCCCACATGCTACTGATAGCATTTTAGTTAGCATTAGCATTTTGGCTAATTTTAGCTTATACACTACTTTTTGCACCCTGAGTGGACTACTGAATGAAGTAAGTCAATGTAAGTCCACATGCTACTGATACACCACATGCTACTGATAGCATTTAAGCTAGCATTAGCATTTTGGCTAAATTTAGCTTATGCACCACTTTTTGCACCCTGAATGAAATAAGTCAATGTAAGTCCATATGCTACTGATAGCATTTACGATAGCTTTAGCATTTTAGCTAATTTTAGCTTATGCACTACTTTTTGAACCCTGAGTGGACAAAGTCACAGTTAGTCACACTTACTCAACATGTCAGTGATGTTCCACATCCTCCCAACTTCCTTGTATGTTACGTTAGCATCGATATGCACATTTTGGCAGGCCCCTTCTAAATTTCTTCAGAAATTTTCTGTTTTGCTGCTACTATTGCTGCCATTGTTCATTTCACATCTCATGTATTGCTTTCAGTCTTGCCTTCTCTCCAGTTTCCCCATGATGTTTCTACATTCTCAAAGAGGAAATTTATAATGCTTCCATAATCCTTCTCTGCTTTGCTGAGGCTGTCTTTGTGTTAGCATTTTAGCAGGTCAGCGATTACATAAGGCTAAAGTTTGATAATAATGCAATGAGTGACTGAAACTTTTAGTTTTGATTCTTTTAGAATAATTTGAACTTACTTTCCTAACTTTTTTTAGAATTGAGAATGGGAGATTTCTAGCTGAATGAACACCATGGGTCATGGTTCAGGAAGCTGGCACCACATTTTTAACAAGGAATGGTGTCTATTCTTTCTTCCTTCTAAGGAAATTTGGGGTTCTGAGTTTTATTGCAGTATTATGTCTGACACTTTCACTGCAGAATCTATGGTTTGTTAAAAGAGCTGATGATGAAAAAAGTCATTCATGTAGATAAAGTGCAGAAAAATTAACCCTACAGTACTTGTGTCCTTCTTCCACCTTTCCATATTGGTCATTACCACCTTAAACTTTGTGTTTTAATTGGGTTTCATACGATGGATCAACACAAAGTACTGCATAGTTAATAATAAAAAAAACTAAAAATGTGGTTTGGATTTGTATCCAGCACCCCGTCAATCAAAAATTTTCAAAACCACATTTCAACACAATTATAGCTGCAAGTCTTTTGATGTATGTCTCCACCAACTTTGCACATTGAGAAACTGAATTTTCTGCCCATTATTTGCAAAATAACTCAAGCCCAGTCATACTGGATAGAGAACCTCTTTGAAAAGCATTTTTTTATGGTTTTGAGTGCTGTCAGATGGAAGGGTTTTTGATCTTACATTTTTATCTTTGTACAATTGTTATGATACATAACCATGACAACAAGTTGTTGTTTGCTCAAATAATACCTGAACTATTATCCAAAATCCCAGAGGTGTTGAAAAGGAGACTTCATGGATGTAGAGCAGGACCAAAGAGCAGAGAGAGAAAGAGGAAGTTTATACCATCTCTTCCATCAATCATAATGGGCAAGGATCAAATCCCCGACTTCAATGTCTTTCCCTTCCCGGCTTTATAACCATACAGCCAGACAGAGATATAAAGAGAAACAGCAAGAGCAAATGAGGTGGATTAGCAGTGCTCGCCAACAAATTATGGTGTCTTCTAGGAAATATAACCGTGAAATATTGTCTCTGCTGCTCAAATACTAAGCTATTAGCATGTCATGACAGTTACGTATGACAATCATGAAACTGCCATACATCAACAGTGTCTTCAGTTTTGAATTTAAATTTAAATTTGTATTTCTGTCTGTATGTTTTGGGTAATTGTCCTCCCTGAAAGTGAAACTCTGTCTCCAGTTTCAAGTTCTTTAAAACCTCTGACATATTTTCTTCCAGAATTGCCCTGTATTTAGTTCCATCCATCCTCCTATCAGCTCTGACTAGCTTCCTATGAATTAAAGCATCCCCACAGTCTGATGCTGCAATCATCATCACCTTAGGGGTAGTGTGTTCAGAATGTTAGTTTTCTGACACACACACAGTGTTTGGCATGCAGGCCAAAAAGTTCAAGTTTGTCACATCTGATCAGAGCACCTTCCTCCATGTTTTTGCTGTGTTCTCTACACAGCTTGCGGAAACCTCCAAACAAGAATATTTTTCAACAACGGCTTTCTTTTCCAGGTTCCAGGAGTGCACAGCTAACAATTGCCAACAGTCAAAAGATTCTCCCATCTTAGCTGTGGATCTCTGCAACTCCTCCAGTGTTTACAAGGATTTCTTGACTGCTTCTCTTGGCATCATAGACTAATTGACTGAAATGGTTTTCATTTAGGAATATTAGAGTAAAGGGGGGGCAAATACAAAATTTATTCTCACACAAAAGTCTAATAAAATGCAATGATGTTTGATGTTGTAACAACAGAAATTCTAAAAGATCAAGATAAATAAATACCTTCCAAAGGTACTATATACAAAAATGCCACCCAGTAAGTCAGTGAAACACTGAGGGTTAAATCACATTGCTTCTGGGGGATTGTTTGTGGTTTTTCAATGAGACATGGGAAAATATATCCTTTCCTAACCAGCACGATTTGATAGATATACAAAAGTCAAATTATAGACGTTTGAGAGAGTGTGAGAGCAGCTCCAAGGGAAGAATTGAGACCTCAAGCACTTTGAAATAGTAGATGTTTTGTGAAAATGTGCCTTAAGATGGATTCATATGAGTTAAACATGAGCAGAACCACATTTTCCACACAACATGCTAGGTTTGAGAAATATTTTATTTCTTATCAGCAAAAGACACACAGTTGATGCATTTGTATCTTTTATGACTTTTCAGTACAGAGGAAAAACCCAAACATATACACAGTGTGGGCATATATGTGTATGGGTATATTTTAAAGTGCAAGTGATTCACAAGGGTTTATCATGCGTTACATAGAATCTGTTTTGAGCAACTTCAGTGATCTCCTATAATAGAAATACACTTTTGAATCTGATATATTTGAATCTGTAAAATAAGCATCACTGTCGTATGAAAACTAAAATAGACTTTTACTAATCACTGAAGCTTTTCAAATTAAAGCCCAACAATCTATTTCAAGTTTTGAGGGGAAAAAGTACCATGAAGCTCCAGAAGTGAGAGAGGGTTTTAGTTTCGAGTCGTAACAGGAACAGTCTGCCAAAGCTCACCACAGGCCAATTTAACAATGCTCCAGTTTCATCTTAAACACCCTATACCTGGATTAAAATGGAAAAAAGAAAGAATTTAAATAAAAAAATAAAAATAAAAAAAAAAACTTCTATGACTTTGAGCTTTCTTAAAAGCTTTCATTGGCCAGTTTGGGCATGTCCTTGTCTGGAGACATTCAATATACAGGTACATTCTCTAAAATTACTGTTACATTTTAACTTGGTGAGGAAACAGTCAATTTGCCCTTGCCAAATGAATCTGACATGACAGAAAAATAAATATGAAGACACGGATCAACAGTAAGACGTTTAAATGACTGATGCTGAGCTCATCATGTGCTGACAGGTTCCAGCATCATACAGGGTAGTTTTAGCAGCAGCTGTTGGGTTTTGGATTTACCCATGGTCAACAAAGATACACACAAATGGATCAATAGGATATGAAGAAGCCCTGACCCTTCAGGATACGCGGTATTCAAACTCATCTCTATTCTCTGGGTAAGTAAAATATGCCTCAGTTGCACACACGCTGAATGTTTTCAATGCCCTTTATAGTGGTTAAGATGCAAAGTGCAAATTCAAAATAAAATACAAGCTAGTATATACTACAGTGTCACTATAGTTCTTAACTACCCAGTATTTCTTTTGGAACATCTCCCCCTTTTTGCACAGCATGATATGAAAGAAGCGTTCCTGTTCACAGAACAACAGAAGAACTGGTTTAGACAAAGCACGGAAAAAGAAAGCATCATAGAGGTGCGATGCCTTCACACCGTGAGTGCAGCATGAGAGCACACATGGTGTAGCTTTACTCACACAGCATCAGCTGGCGATGGATGAGATAAAGGTCAATTTCCGTGTTGCAGTGAATCCTTTGTAAGTGATTATTGCATAGTTTGGAATTCTTAGCGTAGCTCATAAAGTGAGACTGAAAAATAAAACTTTTCTTTCCAAGCTCTGTGCTTCACTCGAAACAATCCAAGACAAAATCGCTTATACTGAAAAGAGACAGCTATCAGTTTCTTTAATGAAGCCAAAATAAAAAAGAATCATTAAAAAAAAATAAATAAAACTATTGTAATCAAAACAATTTGTGGTGTTTAATATTTGAAATAAGTGAAATTCTAAATCATACTTAACCTTAGGTAGAAGTTCGGTTCTGTACTGCATTCTTGAGGTGCACATATTTTAATAAGTCAAGCTAACTGAACTAAACTTACTCTGCTCAAAGCCAACAGAAGCCACCTATTATTTCATGAAGTCCACAGTGCCAAACCATAATCCATTATTAGGGTTCAAATGAAAACAAACACCAGCATAAAGACCCTTTTAAGTGCCTATAGCTTAGGACTAACCTACTCAGTTTGAATTACTGTATTGCTGTAAATGCTATAAGATCAGATTTTAAATTATAGTTACTTCTTAAAATCTACTATAAGCTTTTATTTTGTGGCAAAAATGTGCAATGTGTCATTTCAGAGCAATCTAAATAACATAACCCATTGTTTTAGCTTTATGTTGGAGAGATGGAATGAGAAGCTGGCTGAAGACTGTACCTGGCCAATTTTCAGCTTAAGCAGCACTGACCATTGAGTGACTAGTCGAAAACTCAAAAGAAATTGCATCATTTCCGAACAGTGAATGCAGCAACGTGCATTCACTGTGTTTGTAATTCCAACAGGCTATGTGAGCAAGACATCAGCAAATAATAGCAAGGTTGAATGAATACAGCACACTTACTTTGTTTTTACTATTTTTCAGGTTTTAACCTATTATATAACACAATGCATTTGAAATTAGTTAAGATAAAGATTGAAAGTTTGCTAGATTATGCACACAAAAACTTATGCTTTAGTAATGGCAGCAACGTAATTGCTACTTTGTCACTTTGAAATTTGCTTTGAGATTTAGCTTGATTTCCTCTGAGCTTAATGGAAATAATAAATGTCTGACCACAACAAAAAGTCTAGAAACTATAATTTTTGTCCTGTTTTGTATCTTCTTATTTTATAGCTTTTAAAGAGAAATCAGAATCTGCTAAAATTGATATTTGCAGGTCAAGGACAATTGATCAAAATCAGTGACAAAATAATGAACAGTGCAACTCTCCTGAATATTCCTGAAGTAATTCATACATATAAAAAAAACTTTTGTGACTGTAAAAAAAGTGCATGGACAGACAACTGCTTCAAAGGACAAATCTAGAGCTAGTAAAAGATAATAACAAATGCTTTATATGCATTGTAGAGGCCACTGCAGATTTAGCTTTTCCTTGCAATCCCATGAATATTAGCTGCTGTTACTGATTGCCAGAGGAACATTTGAGGTGATGCAAATTAAACAGAAATATTTAACTAATGGCTACAGTGGCAATATGATAAAGCTACTAAACATGGCCACCCCATATAAATCCCACAACTTTAAAGGCAATGGTTGCTAAACTTCTAGTTTTCTAACTTCCTGTAGCAGTTAGCTGTCCAGCAGTGCTAAGGCTAACTTGAACACAAACAAGAAAAAGTGGAGAATATGTTTTAGCTGTGTTATTTCTGTTTATGCCCTGCTGTTTAACAGTGCTCTAGCTAACCATGACATTTATAATAAGATTTTGACTTTTTTTGCTGCCTATTGTTCAAAGCTAATGCTAAGTTGCTAGGTACAGAGTAACCTCACAGCCCATCACTTTCTATGCAAATCAATTTGTAGACGACGTTTATGAAATACCAAATTCATAGCATCACTGGGCGCTTAATAAAAGGGTACTTCACACTGGCGTTTGTTTTACTGACTTGGTCAACCTTCACTAAAGTGCACAACGTTCTCTAAAAGTGGACTTTTAGCAACCACAACAGCAACTTTTGCTTTAAAACAAAAGCAGTCTCTTGAAACGCCCATAAATTAAATCACCTGACCTGAATGACCAACTTTGTTCCCCTATGGCCAGCACAGAGTCATGACATGGGTCCCATTCAGTCACTAGAGTGTCATCTTACCTTTTTTTTTTGGCATAGAGCTCATGTTCAAATAGGAGTCATGACTAACTGCTATTAACCTGTAAACTATGTAAAACTACAATAATGCATAACATAATAAAAACATTAAATAATATAGTAGGAAAATAAATATCATCAAGGCTTTTTTTAAATAGTCAGTCTCTATCTTGATACAGGAAGTCAGTGTCACATAATTCACTTCCGAGAACGATGATCATCACAGTCCAAGAAGATGGCTGCTCTCACTCTCATTAGTGAACATGTCATTCAGCTACTGCACATACACGGCTGTTTTGCGCTCAGTTAAGAACTAAACTGGTCCCGCATGTAGCTCAACAGTCTTATGCATCGCAAGTGTCTGGATATAAGATATTAGATAGACTTGGCCGCGACCTGGACAATCTTTTTTCTGCCATCAGAAAATAAAATCTAAACTCTATGTGCTATAGCTAAACATAATTTTGGTATTTTCGTGGATAGCATTCAGGGCAGTTTTAGGTGTTTTTGGTCACTTTAGGGTAACCTCTCAAAGGTTCTCCAGAAACCTCTACAGACTTAGTCCATATGAGCACTCTTTTAGAGAGCAGATTATGGCTGTCTCATATAAATTAGTATACAGTACATTTAAGTGGTATGTTAAGTGCTATGACACTCATATCTCATGCTCATAACATACATCTACCAATAATTTCAACCAATGATAGTCAAACCACTGACTTATATTCATGAGAAAATTTTGAATAACGACACCTTGTTTTTGTCAGCCACATGTTCAACACAGACTGTGAGCAGACATATTTCAAAACAGTCAATGAAAGACGGGTTCACTCAAGCCTAACATGTAGGATATACAATATAACAACAATCAAACTGATATCAACTGTATGGGTTGTCCGGTATTCCAAAGAGGTGCATGTTTCAATAACTTCCAAACTAGCAGAGACACAGATTTGATCACCGCTGGGGAATAGCCGAACTTATGTGATGTTTTGAGAACTGTGTGGATATTTCTTAATCTGAGCGGAAGTTAGGATCCATCGCTGCCAGGACGCTTTTTGCCTAAATGGCTGGCAGAGTCTCTGTTTCGCAGATTAGGCTGGATCTTGTACATGTTGGGACCCATGGACCAGCGCCAGCTGGCGCGGGTCTCCATGCCAGTTGGGACGACTGAATCCGCTGCCCCAGCAGTGGATGGGCAGGGCTTGTTCTGCAGCAGCTGAATGAGCATGGTCATCTCCGGGCCCAGTCGTGGCACCATACTGGTCCTAATACGGTCAACTGTGTCCTCATCACAGTCCATCAGGCTCTGTAGAAGCTTACCATAAAACCTAGGATAACAAAGAAACAGAGGATTTTTCTTCAGAGCTTGCAACTTGATTGGAGAAAAATATAGATCCCAGTAAAAATTACGTACAGTGCCTCGCTAAAGCAATCAAATCAATTGAATATTTCCACATTTTGGCAAATTGAAACCACAAACATCAATGTATTTTATTAGGATTTTATGTGCAACACAAAATCCTAACACAACACACACACACAACACAAAGTAGTGCATAACTGTAAAGTAAATGGGGCATTCAGACATTTGTATTAAGCCCCTTTTATTTGGCACCCCAAAATACAATTCAGTGTAACCAATTGACTTCAGAAGTCTCTTACATAGTAAATAGATTCCACCTCTGTTTTATTAAAGCTCAGTACAAAAACAACTTTTCTGTGGGGAAAAAAAGTTGTATTTAAAGCAAAAAAAAAAAAAAAAAAAAAAAAAAAAAAGAAGAAGATAGAACATATGAGTGAAAAAAACTGCATCATGAAGACCAAGGTCAGAGATAAAGTTGGGAGAAGTTTTGAAGCAGTTTTGGGTTAAAAAAACCAATACCCCCATCTTTAAACATCTGACAGAGGATTGTTCAATCCAAAAAAATGGAAAGAGTATTGGACAACTGCAAACTGACCAAGATGTGGCCCTCCATCTAAACTGCCAAGGCCAATGGAAACTCTGGGGAAGCTGCAGAAATCCACAGCTCAGATGGATAACTACTACTCTGGCACTCTACAAATTTGCCCTTAATAGAAGACTGGCAAGAAGAAAGCTATTGTTAAAAGAAAGCCACAAAAGTATTTTTTGCAGTTTACCACAAACCATAGACAGGACAGCAAATGAAGATGAAGAAGGTGCTCTGGTCAGGTTCAACCAAAATCTGTGGTATACATAAAGCAATATGCCTGAAGCAAAAATGTGCACATCATCCGGAACACCACATCCCATACATGAAAGATGGCGTAGCAGCATCATCATGCTGTGAGTATGCTTTTCTTCAGCAGGGATGGGGAAGCAGGTTGCAGGGCAATAATCCTAAACACACCACGAGAGCTCCCATAGAATAGTTTAGATCAGCACATATTTACATGTAACAAATGGCCTCAAAAGTCCAGACCTGTGTCCAATTAAGAATATGTGGTAAAGCCTGAGATGTGGTAAGACCTCTGTTTACAGACCAAACGTAACCAGTCTTAACAACTGATCTTGAGCTAATTTGCAAAGAAGAATGTGCACCTCTAGTCTCTAGATGTGCAAAGCATTTAGAGATATGTTCCAAACTGCTGTACTTTACTGCTGTAAATGCAGCAAATGGTGGTTCTACAAAGTATTCACTCAGAGGAGCTAAATAAATTTAAATTGCTTAAAAAAAAAAACCATGTAACAACAGCCTTACACTTCCCAATTATTCACTACTTTCTGTTGGTCTATCACATAAAACTGAAATAAAATATCTAGTTTTTGGTTGTAACATGAGAGAATATATAAAAATATTTTAAAAACTTTTATAAAGCATTATAAATGAATTAAGTGTTCGTATTTTTGTTCATGTTGTGTTATCTGATGTGATACATACGGGAGAAACAAAATTGTAGTTCTAGCCCCGATTAAGCCTCATGCTCCACCCTCTGATCATTTTGTGTCCACTTCCAAACTGCAATCCAGCATGTATTACAGCAACAAAAGGAATGAAAACATCCAAACTTGATAGTCTTGTTTGATTCTGTTTTACAGTATGGAAAACTATTAAAAGCAAACTACTATCACAGGAAACTTTACAAATACACATTAGGTGTAATTTGTAGATTGTTAGACCAAGAAACATGGTTCTTGGATATTAAATCCTGTTCTGACTGAATGGATTAGTTGTGGAGAGGGAGAAAAGCTCACCTATTGGGAAAATGACTTGGCAGCTGTGCAACTTCACCAATAGCATCTGGATTGGCTTGGGCAACAGTGCAGATGCCCAGCTTGCTGTAGCAGTCCTCCTGGACTTCAGTTATCATTCTTTGGAAAGTGGAACAGCGACGGATGGTGGGGAATGCCTTGGAGATGATGCCATTGGCAATGCACTTAAGGCTCTCCTTTACAAATGCTTTACCCTGGAAAGAAAAGAGCAGTGCTTCACACGTTCTCATGACCTGCACAGTTACACCCATGTAATCTGACCAAGCAGTAATCAGAGAGAGAGGGAGAGAGAGAGACTTAAAGTGTGTACCTGAGTGTCAAATTTAGCAGCACTGTACAGGAAGGACTTGCAGATGTCATGCAAGCCATCTGTGTCACACGTTGAGTTTTCCAGGCAAGCGAATGCTCCGCAGCCAACTTGGAGGGCACTGTTGAGGCAGCGTGCCACATCTGCTGTGTGCACAGAGAATGATCTGTCAGCATGGGAACCAACAGCGGGTTCACTGGGAATCACTGAGCTCATTACACAAGAGTTGCCAAGGATTCAGCCAAAAGAATGCAACCAACAAAGGAGAATGTTTCATACTTTGGTGATTCACAAAAGACGTACAGTCACTCAAGGCTGGCAGTGGCTTGACTGAAAGTTTGGACACCTTAAAGCTCCAAGAACCTCAGACTCAGTCTCTTTGCAGGGACTACCATTTGGCTCTTTTAAGTAGGCTTTTAATAATCAGTACAAGAAATAGCAAGCCTGTATATATATCCTTATATAGCAAACAAAGACTTCCATATCTTCCATATTTTTAAATTAATCTTAAACATCAAACAAAACTGAGCCCTCCAAAACCTATTATCGACAGTTAACTCAGCTCTGATGGGTAGAATAGATTTCATACATGTAAAAATGATGAAACACATTTGAAAAAAATGCTGCATTACTCATTATGTCACATGGCTGGAATAGTTATTAGGCTGATTAACCCACCAATAACCCCAGTCTACAAATCCTCTGAAACGGCACATCCCTCAGCAATGTTGACTTTTTAGATCTTTTGCCAAAAAAAAAAAAAAAAAAAAAAAAAAAAAAAAAAAAAAAAAAAGTAACTTGGTCTAAAGAGACCACAGCTCAAATTTCACATCAGGACAAAGCTATGTAACACATTGTTGTAAATCAGCATGTTGACTTTTTCCTAATTTTTCTCCAAGAATCCACTGAGATAGAGAGACTCAAATCCTACACAACTGAGGAGCCTGACCCTTCTTGGCAGCTTTTTGAATGAGGGACCATATGTGTTTGATCTGAAGGGTGTCTGCCATAAGGGGCCGAAGATTGCTCTGAAAATTCAGTGTGCCATTCCAAAATCTTATGATGATGAAGCAGTTTCTGCATGAGTGAATGAGCATCCCTGTTCCCATTTGCTTTGTATCCCTGAGCTCAAAAACAAAACGAGATTTATCCTTTGCAGTGCATTTTCTTGCAGAATATTACACAGGATTTTGATTTATCATGAACAGATAAGAGATCCCAACTAATAGGGTTGAATGATTGCATCTAACCCCCCCCCCCCCAGTGGCAGGCAGCTTTTTTCTTAAGCAAGCTGTAGAAAAAGGTACACCACTGTAATCTACTTCTATTTCTAACTTCAAAGCTGACATTAAACGCTACATTAAAAGTCCTCCACTATGCTGATATGTGCAGCGGAGACAGAGACCAACAACATGACACAGCCTGCGCGCTCAGGTGTCGGCACCAAGATCCATGCTCATCTGTTGCCGGCAGGACACCGGCAAAAACCACAGCGTTAATCCCGCACCCGTGAAGCTACTCGCTCGATCGCACAGAAAAAGCCTGCATAGGCCAGGGGGGGGGGGGAATGAGAAGAAAAAATAATCTCCTCGTAGGTAAGACAGTGCATTTGTGTAAATGAGGTGTAAAATATAATAAAAAAGCAGTGCTCTCTGAAATGTATGCAGATGGAGGCATCTTGCTACTTACAAGGGCTGTTGACAGAAAAGCGTACTCTCCTGGGTGAATAGGACTCGTTTTGCTCCAGTTCATATGCAGATGCATTCAGCACCATCAGGAGAAAAAGTCCGGTCCTCAAAGGCATTGTCCTCTCAGCGCAAGAGATCGCACAACTAAATGCACAGAGACGCTTCCTGCTTTGTGTGCAGTTCATAAGAATGAACGCTCCTGGAGCCTCGGCTGAGCAAATCTAGGCTGGAACAAGTAATTTCCTCCTACTGTGCACTCCTCTCTATCCTTTTGACTTGAATGACAGATTGCACCGATGTCAGGTCTGCGCGGGTTTATATGGGAGCGCTTTATGTTACGAGTTCAGCGCTCGGACCAATCACAATGCAGCAGCACCGTGGCGCTGCGCTCCCCGCTATCATCAATTGATGGAATAATTTAACAGCGGTCAACGCTGTGGGTCATACAGTTTGACATCTGGGCTTTAGCTCCTAATTTACTTTAAAATGCAGCATGTTTTCTTCTCTTTTCTGATTCGAATATGACAGAATGAACGCCTAGAAGCTCTAGTTTTAACATTTTTTTTTTATCATTTTCAACAAGAGTTACCTTTTTACTTAACCTTAATAAAAAATAAAAAAAAAAGAAAAAGAAAAAGAAATGAGCCTCTTCTCATTAACATAATCTTAGGACCGAGTCCCTCCTTCTGCCTCCACTCACACAACCATCATCTCACCTCACCATACACACACACGCACGCACACACACACACACACACACACACACACACACACACACACACACACACACACACACATATATATATATACATGTAAAAGCAAGGCACTTAAACCCAAGTTACCTACTGATATATGAATGTGCAGGCATTTATGAGTGTGGCTCGGTGAATGTGACTTAAGTGTAAAGGAGTTTGAGTGATCAGTTTGACTAGAAAAGCAGTATGGAAGTTCAGTCCATTTAACATTTGCTGGACTTAGTTAGGAACTCAAAAATACCTGTCCAAGAACAAAAAGAAGGACCATTAAGTTTCCCGGAAAATGTCACAACTACAGATTTAATCTGAAGCTATAAAACGTGATAAAACTAGAGGGTGAGTTCAAAGGTTTTAAAGTGAGGTTCTGTGAAGGTATTATGAGTAATAGCTTCTCCACCTGAAGAACTTTCCAGTACAGGTAAGGGAACTGTTATAATTGAAAACTTCACAGAACCTCACTTTAAACTTCCAAACTAACTTACTCTTCAAGTTCTGTTCAGTCACAACCATAATCTAAACCTTTTGGATGATAATATGAAATTTGTGTGTCTTTTCTGCTTTTGATATATTATTTTGTAAAATATTTCAACATTTTCTACTTAAGGGCCACTTTACATGTATAATTAAAAAACTTTTTCTTTGTGGTGGTTGCATCCATGCATTAAGTGCCTGCTTAGTTGAAAATGTTAAATTATTTCAGTCATAGAGCTGTTTTTCAAATAAGTTTGCATTACAAAATGATGAATTTTACCATACAATGGCACCCTGAACTGATTTGTTACATCAAAATCTAAAAGTCCTAATTATAAACCGAAACCGTTGCTTTCAGTAAACAACTACATAACATGTATCTCTCTTCTGAACCCCTCAGATTTTGTGTAATTGATCAAATATGTAAACTCCCAGTTCTTTAACTCTTTAATAACATCTAAATCAACAAGTGTTTTAGTCAAATTCAGTAGGTACTTCACCAGACATCAACAGCCCTGACTGAATGTCAACCTAAAACATTCAAATGACATATTTCCTTTATCACTCTGACATTTTCCTGAACCATGCCCAGTGATGACGCCATTGTTTCTTTGGCTTAGGAAATCAACTTGACATGGAAATGAGTTACTCACACAAACTGCGGATAATCGCCGCCCTCTCTAGAACTGCGAAAAAACGCTGGCTTGGAGTCCAGCTGCACGTGCCCGACATACAGAGGATTATGTGTGGGACTGTAAGCTATCATTTATCATGGAGGCCTCACGCCTCCTCACATCGTGCAACGCTCAGCCGTTTCAGACAGGATGGAGGCTGAAATATTCCGATAATCAAAGGAGGGAAAGATTCAGATGGAGATTTACTGCTACAGCTCCCCTGAAAGTCATGTTGCTATGCTATTTCTCTTCAACTAGTGTCTTTGAGCTAAGCATATATGAACTCCAAATATTAAATGACCTTGTTTTTTTTATTATACTTTCAGAATCTGAATCTGACAGTAATTTGAAGTCATTGTACTGTCTGATTGATAGCAGGAGTTTAGCATCTTGTCAAGCTGCTGGGACCTTCGGTCTAGAAAGAAATCCAACTATGGGCCCTTGCCAACTGCACCTTTTTTAATGGATAGAATAGAATAGAACAGAAATATCCTTTATTGTCCCACAATGGGGAAATTTCTGTGCAACAGCAGCAAACTGACAGGCAATCATAGCAAACAGACTCATATATATATAAAAACAGAACAAAGAATAAAAATACTGTACAGTAAGGGCAAAATTTCAACATACTGTGTAGTTATAAAAATAATACTCTAGTCCAGAGGAATGTGCAACTGAGTTGGTTAATTTAAAAAAAATGTACAAGATGTGCATGTCTCTTTGAGCTTTAAAAATATATACTATTTACAGTGTGTAACAAAAAAATGGTGCAACAGTAAAGTTGTAAAGTTTAAGAGAAGAGATATTTACCAGCCTAATAAATAAGATACTACCAGCAGCTCCATTTAAATCTTTCTCAACAATCAAAGACACAAAGATGCACAATCTACACATTGGATGTGTAGATTTTAATCTCATGGATTACTTCAATTTATTTTTATGACAATAAGACAAAAACAATGAGGATTTTCTCTTGATGTCAACCAAACAGTATCTTCTTCAGGATTTCTACTTGATGATACTGAAAGAGTAACTTCTTGAATATTTTTTTTGATGATACGAATTCCTTGATGTTGTTGCATTTTAACATATGCAGTTTCACACATTTTTCTTAAATTTGAAATAATTTGTTTCATCCCAACAAAACATTTTTACCTTTAATGTGTCTGTTTCTCACATTGTGGATGCAACAAGACTAATTCTCTAGCTTTAAGTAAGGTGTAAAGTACATTAGGCTTCTGACCAGCCTCCCAGGTTACTGGTTATGAGGGCTGTCAAACTTGTGTGCTGTAATCATATTGCTGTATGTGTTTTTTCTATTTCTTTTTCAGGAGAGGCTTGGTTGGTTTAATTCATGGGCTTCAAAGTTGGTCTCCTTCTTGTGAGCATTTCACTGTGCTCTCTTACCTCCTGGAGCCCAGCCATACCACAAGTACATCTGAGACGGTCCTTTGTGGGTTCCTCTGGGGAAAAGCATAATGAATTCCTTTGTCAGGTTGGAAGAAGGTGTTATACCTTGTTTTCAGAGATATGACAGAACGGTGGCATGGCACGAGAGATCGAGGGCAGAGTTCAGTGAAAGGACAAATCTGTTAAAGAGGATAAACATTCAGACTGCTGAAACAGCTGAGGGTTTTGCATTCATTTCCATTGAGGAACATGAACTGATTCACTGATTGGAAGCCACTTTGCATCTGCACTGAATTTTGCCCTAAGCTTTTTGCTGTATTCATTAGAGATGCTGGTGTGTCTAAAACCATGTAACAGTGAGATTGTATATTTTAGACAAGGATTTAACACAGAAATAACAAATTAAGTTTAGATTTTTTTTTCTATCAAATAGAATAAATTCCTATTTTTTCCAAATCAAAAACAGAAATTATTTTGGGTTTTTACTCAAAGTACTTTAAATGTCAAGGGCCCTGTCTACTTGTGCCCACTAGAGGGAGTGTGATCAAATTTTACTGACTAATAATCAACCACCACAGTGCAATATATTCAAATGCTCTAGAGTATGTGGTAGGTTTGAAAAACAGATCTTATGATTATTAAAGGAAAGACCACCTGAAGGATTACAGATACAAACACTGTAAATCTAGTCAGTGTTGTTGTGTTGACCCTGCTTGTACAACTGTGAGTGTGTGCCTGTGTTTTGATGTGTGAAGTTTGGCCAGGGGGATAATGTGTTTTTCTCTCCAAATGCAGATGCTTGTGGTGTTCACATGAGAATAACACTTAATTTTGGGGGAAATATTTTAGCGGGAGGTGGGCTGTGGGTAGACCGAACGTATAATCCTTCAGCTAGCTACAGCACCCTTGCCATTAGGGACACTAAAAACATAGGAAAGAATTTATATTTAATCACTATTCTTCTGTCAGGCTCTCATGATACAAAGACATAAGCAAGACGATGAAAATGGTTAAAACATTTTTAAACTGCCTCTGTGAGTCAGATTATCCTGACCAGTGTTGCTTCAATCACAGCCTTCACTCTGTGTTTTTGGTCAAACTTGTCTAAAAACATCAGTGGAACATTTAAACCAAGTTTCTGGGAGCACAACTGAAGCTAAGTCCATTTATATTATTCATCTCTCAAACAGGAACCACTTTTTATAAAGATCTCATTTTAAGATGGGACTGTGAGAGGCCCAAAAATAAGAGTTATAATTTTTAAACCTAAAACATCTCATTTTTGCATCAGCAGAAATTAATGTTTCACTTAGTTTTATGAAATAATGATCTTCATTTTTGCTTTCAGACAGCAGTTTAGTTTTCCTGAGGCTGATGCAAACTTGACTCAAACCCAATGGAAAAAACTCAGAGGATCTACATTCCTGAAAGTACATCCAGTACAAGTTGCAGAACAATGCATCTGGTGAAAGAAAAACAACCTGTAGTTAAGTACCATGAAATATTAGGATCTACATATCTCACAAGTCTCTGTTCTGATGGGAACATACAGTACTAAGAAAGAATTAGCCTCTCCCAGATTTAATATGTTTACTTTTTGTCACACTTTTTAGATCATAGAATAAATTTCAACATAAAACAAAGATAACTGGAGTAAATACAAAGTGAAGTTAATGGCTGTTTCTCTGATTAAAGAGAAAAGCTGTCCAAATCAACCCTGTGTGAGAAGTAATTTTCCCCATTGTAAAAATCAAGAATTACCTGTGATTGCCGTGTTTTTTTGGAAAGCTGTATTTAATTTCAAAAGCCACACCCAGGCTTGATTGCTGCCAGAACAGTAAAATCAAGATCTCACTTAAATAAAGCCAAATAAAGTAGGCTAAAAGCAACACATCAAGAAAATTGACTTGTCAGCCTGGAGAGGGTTACAAATCCATTTCTAAGGCTTTGGGACTCCAATGAACCACAGTGAGAGGCATTATCCACAAATAGAGAAAACATGGTGCAAAGGTGAACCTTCCTTGGGGTGATTTGCCAAAATTACTCCAAGACGACGTTAACTCAAAGAGGTCACAAAAGAATCCAGGAAAACATCAAAACACAGCAGGCCTTACTTGCCTCAGTTAGAGTCTGTGTGTTCATAACATTGAGAAAGGTTTGGCAAACCCCCCCCCCAAAAAATCAGCTCACATTTGCCTAAAAACCTCCTGATGATCAACACTTTTAGGAAAATCTGATCGACTAACTAGACAAAACTTTTAGGAAGGTTTTTGTCCCCAATACAGAAAAGGGTTATATCAAGAATCAAATGTGGTAGTGGTGGAGAATATTCACCCATCAGATTGTGAGCCTGAGGCTCAAACTCACTTGGTTTATATGACAATGACCTGAAGCCTGTCCACCTCTGAATTGCTCAAACAACAAAATGAAGGTAAGGTTACAAACTGCTCATATGTAGCCCACACAATCCAACCCAAAGGTTTGTGGATAGTAATAAATATAGGAACACAACACATTAAAGGTGATCTATTATGGTTCCCTGAACAGGTTAAGATAGGTCAATGGGCTACACAAAACTTGTTCATTCTATTTTGTTTTTTGTTTGTTTTTTTGTACAAAATCATTCTTAGTGATATTTTACTCTGGTCAGTTCTGCCCATTTTGAGCACCTTTCAGAATGAGCTGTTTTAGGGCCTCTTGTCACTTTAAAAATCCAAATACTGTAAGCAGCTTGCCACAACCTGTCATATCTAAGAATTGAGACTCTAAAGCAGGCAACAACTACGGCCATTGGTAAAGGTTTAAACTATTTATTTGAAAAGGTGAACTGTAGAGTCAGACGGCTGGAACCAGGAAGGCTTCAGGTCCAGCAGCACTAGAGGAGGTTATGGTTAGTGAGGCAGGTATGTTGTAAGTGATCATGTAGAGATGATTCTTACAGTCAAGGGGCAAGAGCGAATCCAGAGGAGGGCGAATTGGTCTGCAGGAGGTGGACTGGCTGGCTGGTATGAGGTCACTAGTCAGGTTCTGCCCAGAATCAAGCGGTGGTGGTGACGTGGTGGAACACCACTCTTCTGCAAACAGACCTGCAGACCTAACAGTACCCCCCTCTCAACAGACGCCACCTGGCGGATGCCCAGAGGAAGAAGTGGAAGACCGCTCAAAGTCAGAAATAAGGGTAGGGTCCAAGATAAACGACCGTGGAACCCAAGAGTGGTCCTCTGGACTATAACCTTCCCACTCCATCAGGTACTGCTGACCTCGCCCATGGGGCTGTATGTCCACAATATGGCGTATTTATACATACATACATACATACATACATACATACATACATACATACATATGTCAATTTTGGGATTCAAATTCAATTGAAAGTCATTGTAAATCAAATAATTGTTTGACTTTTGGTGACGTAAAATAATTGTTATATTTACCCCTTTTTTTATGTATACTGACACCCATAGATACATTTCTTCATTTACATTAATATGAGCACAGAGACTGGATAACCAAAACCACAGTGCCTGTCCTTTAAAAGGGATCCTGTCCATATACAGCATGCAATGGTACCTAGGCTACATTCCCTACACCCGGCCATCTGGTTTCAGTTCAGATCCATCTGGAATTGACTCCAGCACAGGCATCTCAAGAATACATTTTGGCGTGGTGCCCACATCCGTTCACACAGACAAGTGTTTTCAATTAAGCGATTTTTAAATGTCTCTAAAACCAAAGAAAATGAACAGAGTTTAGGGCAGTGATGGTGACAAACACCACTTTTAGAATAGCTTCTTCAAAGCAAGTTGCCTTAAAGAAATGTAGGCGTTTGTTTGAATTGCAACTCGATGACTCCTGTCCTGGAGCTTGACAAGGCTCAGTTCTGTGCGCCAAAGCACAGAGATCCATGCAGAGAGATCATTTTATATTAAAACCGACATGGAGATCCCATAGACTCCCACAGTAAAAAAAACAAATTAGCCTCATGTCTTGCAAAGTGCTGCAAAATATTAACTGAGGACATTTTAAAGTTTGGAAGTATTTGGCCTTCTTAATTTAATGCCTCCGGTTATTGCAACAGAACCAGTTTTTAATTTATGTATAAATAAATGACACAGCAGTTTCATGCTTCTTTTTCTGCATAACTGCGAATTAGAAGTGGGATAATGATTGTTCTATTCAACTCGTTGGAAAACCAACAACCTAGAGAAAAATTTGAAGAGATTTGCCTGTGTACTCTGGCCAGCTGCATTCGTAATCACTGGTCAAATAAAAAGCCTTTCTGTTATGTTCCTTGAATTGCTCCAAGGCCCGTCCTGGTACGGCTACAGTATTTTATATAGCCGTAATGTAGTCCATAAAGTAACATTTATATGCAGTCCTACATTAAGCAGTGGCAGTGAGCCCACACAAAATACTAGACCTTTTTTCAGTTTGCATGGTAATGCCGGTACAGGTTTAAACTGTGATCACATACACATTGTAGCTCATACAAGATCCCTATCGGGCACAAATTTCCTCTTCACTCACATTTATTTTGATATGATTTCTTTTTTTTTTTTTTTTTTTTTTTTTTTTACAAATATAGAGCTAAAATATTTTCAAAATCAATAAATTAATTAAATATTTAATAAATTCCTGTTTTTCCCTCTTAATAAGAACAAGTAAAAGTATATATTTGAGCATGGCGATATTAGATATGGCCCGTGTAGTCCAATTACTTTCGGTTCCCATCTTGCGGGCAGGAAGAGGCCACACAAACTAGTTCCTGTCAGGAAGGATGTTTGTGCAGTCAGCTCCCATATTGTTTAATATGTACATGGTACATTGAAGGCAGACGGCTGTCTGCCTTTAGGGTTACTACGCCATGTCGGCGCTGCATTTTTATTCTTATGGTATTTTATGCATTGATATCTCCACAGCCTCTTGCTCATTTGAATGTGAAATATGCTAAAGTTGAATAAACATATACAATATATGCTGTAGTAAATATAATTCATATCCAGTTCATATACAGAACAAGTATTCATACACCTTGAATGTTTCCACATTTTGGCATGTAACAAGAACTCCAAACCTCAGTACATTTTATTAGGATTATATGCAACAGACCTACACAACAACAAAAAACTAATAAGCAAAAAAAGATAAATATGGAAAAAAGGTGCATAAGAAGATCAAAGTAAAGTTAAAATGTACATTTAATTCAAATAACTCCCATTAAACTATTTTATTCATAATAATTCAACTGATTCAAACTGTAAACTACAAAGCTAAACTAAACTGAAACTAAATCTTAAGATATTTTTCCTGATGAATGAAAAGCTTTGACTTTCCATTATACTCTGATAACACAAACTCCACTGTATTCATCATCAGGGGGTTGCTATATCTGTCACTGCCATCTGTAGGCCCAAGCAACCAAGCTTACTCAAACTTAAAAAAGTATGAAATTTAGACTCAGATATTGGCCAGAATTTAAATGTCTTTTCTTGAACTGTATCAGCTAAAAATCTTTTATATTCACCTCAGTTTCTGGTTCTGGTTGTTTATACAAACGAGCAAATGTTTTCAAGACAACGTTCATAATAGAAATTGCGTCTTTAAATGCAGCTGATTTATGTCGCCCCTGGTTAAACTGCGAACTTATTCTATTGTGTACAAATGGTGTAGTGCACAAAAAAAGTCAAAGTCAAAGCATGACTTTTAAAGTCATAAAGACTTTGTGGAGCTTCTCTTGTCAGCTGTGTTTCTGGGGGTACTTTTTTCATAATTACAAGCTCTCCAACTAAATAAAAAGGCTTAAAATGATAAAACACCCATAAATATTCCTGATTTTCACCATATTGTTGAACACATTTTAAACAGCAGCATAGGCTTGAAATCTAGAGGGTGGTTACGGTTTTAATTTATGATGCTGAGTATTTCTCCATGGTCTTGCGGTATTCATTACAACCATGCATAATTCCTAATCAGGGCTATGTACATAGCACTCCATCAAGATCTCCTCAACACAGCTCAGAGAATGTTGACTTGGTAATTGAATATGACGATAGTTCATGTTGAGAACATAAGCAAGATGCCACAGTGTTTATGGCGCTGTTGCTTTGCGGAGAGACGTGTACACAATCACTGTCTTCCACTGCTGCCACATATTTCTGTGCCCGACACGTCGTCGTCATGGTCAGACACATTGAGATCCATTTTGTAATTATATGTACCATGTGCATTGTGTCACCAAATGAAATATGCCCCTGATAATATACAACTGAATCAATTTCTTCAGTCTTTAAAGTCACAGGGTCTCATTCTAATGTTTCTCTGCATTTTTTATAGCGCAGGGATTAACTTTACACAACTCAAAAAGTTGAAACATTTCTTGAGCTCTAAATGAAATATCAGTGACATGCTTTAGTGAAATGTTTTCAGGATTTCAGTACCAAAGCTTTTCTATATAACCTGTATTCTGAGACACATTTTTATACTCCAACACTAATTTTCCTCATCCACAGTTTGTCTGCAGATAGTTCTCAAATGTTTTTTTAATCATGTTATGTGATAAACTGGCTGAGGTTGTATTAGAATAACATTAACAATATGTTAAGTCAACACTTGTACACATGCAATAATTCCTAAATCATGAGGCATCATCATCCAGCTCTACCCTAAGCTGTTCTTTTCATTGTTGTTTCTATATTTTAGAGATTAACATAAAGTTACTTAATAATTTTGACTTAATGTATAGGTACAGTCACTGGCAAATAGAAAGTTGGAAGCTCTATCATGTGGCGTTTGTGTGTATGTACTTGTGTGTGTGCGTGTGTATGTATGTAAGAACAACAATGAGTGTAATACAGAATCATTAACTTCCTTCTGAAGTTCAGTCTAATCTATTAAACTCATAATGGTAATTTCCATAAATATAACAGACATTTAGCACGTAGTGTTGGTGGTTAACACCATACATCCAAATAAAAGATGTGAAACATAGTAAAAGCCAAGGTTAAGGTACTGTTTGTAGTTAGAAGTCAGTGGTTGTGACGGTGAAATTTAACCTCTGTACACTCTAAATCTAGGTTTGTGTTTTGACCGAATAAAAGCCATTTCTAATCCTGAATCTGAAGATTCAATTTCTCTACCCTCAATCAGAAAGTGACTTTTATAGCTACAAGAAAAGTCTCATGGTAAAGAAGCCTGTCAGAAAAACAACAACAAAAAAAAATCACTTCTGACTTTAGAAGCCCTTTCTGGCTGAGTTTATCATCTGAAGCAACAGTATAGAACAATGATTCTTAAACCTAAAATTAATACTAAGTTTTCCCAATACTAACATCTTTACAGACCTTTTAAAACACTAGCAGGACAGGACCTGGGTTTCTTTTAGCTCATTAGTTGTGAACAAAAAATATATTTATTTGCACTGTGATTGCTTATAAAATACTGCTTATCTATGAGTTCCAGGTGGCCGATGAGTGTATATACACTGCTCCAGCTTCTCTCGCTGTCCAAAAATGTGTGTTAATTGAGTGGGTCTAAAGGATGGATGGATGGATGGATGGATGGCACATAATCAGTTAACTGATAACAAAATAACAAAAGCAAGTGTCATTTTCAACCTAATGTATCTGTTGTGCTATTCAGGGATGTAACCTCTAAAAATGTTCTGGCTGCTCCCAAGAGGGCGTATATGATGAGGGAGTGGGCCACCACAGGCCCACAGGGGGCCAGCAGAACTTCTGAAACTAGGCAGGCCTCCAGTTCCCAGCATGCACACCATCCCATCTTCCTACCCCCAGGAAATACTGCAATGGCTTAGACTGGCTTTTCACTGTGCCATGATGCTTTCATTAAACTGGTTCACTCCCTGTTTTCCACTGCTGAGCATCTCTCCCATCTGTGTTCACTCACAGCAATCATCTAATCTGCATAGGCTCTGGGGGACAAAGAAAATATACTCCTGAGACACAGCAATTTTATGATAAATCTAACTGGATTCCCTAGCATCCCTGGTAGTGCAGTTATGAAGTTGCAGGATATTTAGGTAGCATCTCAGCTTGATCTGACAATAATAATTGTTTAAATAAACTTGATGTTGTTGCATTACTGTTACCAGTCTTGGTGTCATTACAGTTCTCGTTAGAAAGGTATTCATCATGAGTTATGTTCGGCAGTCTTGATTAAGCATAGGGAAAGTTTAACGTTCATGTTCAGCAGATGCTAGCCACATGTGTGATCAAAGAGAGGTAACAGAGTTAAGCAATCTGAGGCAGTGGTGGCTGGGTTAAATTATTGTTGATGACTAGTTTAATTATTGGTCTAATCATTGTTTGTATTTAAAAAAATGATTATTTAATAGGTAAGGCCTATCACCATCACTTAAAGTGGCACAGTATGAATGATTATTATACAACACTGGTTTCTCAACAGCATCTCAGTCTTTGCAAAAGAAACAAGGAGGAAAAATGTTAAATTACAGGCCAGTCTTTTCTTGATCTTGTCCTAATGTACAATCCAATTTAAAATTAGCAGTCTGTCGAACTGTGAGAAAACCCTCAAAATTGAGGCCACAAGGCACAAACTACCAAAGAGAAATGTTATAGGATATAATCAGGTGGGTGATATTAAAATTCAAAGTTCTACATTTTATATTAGATTAAATAATGTTGGACATTCAGTTGCAGCTTTAGAATGGGATTACACACCTGTTTACCTCATTTTCCACCGCTTCCAGATGTGAAAGGATGTATAGAAAGCACACAGAGCTGCTGCTGCAGAATATGAAGGAGAATATGTGAATGGAAATTTTTCACAGGATTATTTTTCATGTATGCTTACTAACTCATAAATGACAATACTTATCACAAGATGCTTAAATTCACAGGTCAGTCTCTACACTGTCAGCATCACATGATATAGAGTCGACCATATCAAAGCTAATGAGCATTGGGCGAGAAACCTCAAGCTTTGTGCAGTTACTCCTTGTTTTCCTGCTCAACAAAGTGAAGAATTGTAGTCACAGGTGGATTTCACAGAAACCTCATTGAGGACAAAACATATATTCCCCTCGACTGATGCCTTATCTGGATCCTGAGCTGGGGTCTTAGCAATGTTTTAATGTGACCCACTGCAAGACAGTGGAGCCCAGGTTCAGATAACCATCCTCTGATCTCTGTCTCTGTTCCAGTCACTGTGGAAGCTCTGGGTCACCACAGAGAGGGCATGGAGAGAGGGATGTGTTGTTCTCTTTACTATTGTGTTATAGAACAGCAAACAGCATCCTGCTATACAGATCAGTCACCATCATATCCTCCCTGCAGACATCCAGGATGGAAGGACAGCCCGAGAAATTATTTGTATCAATTATATTAATGATTAAACCACTCCCAAACTAAACAATCACAACAAAAATTAAAAACAGATCATTTACACTCATGGTTTTTTGTTTCTTTTTTTGCTTGTTTGTTTCTTTATTCATCTTCCCCGAATGTACTGATGCCCCAGATAGGATTCATGATGTTGTTCAATCCAGTAACATGTTTACCAGTGAAAACACCAACCTACCTTATCAGAGTTTACAGTAGTAGAACTCTGTGGTCTACGTTTCTGATCCTTACAAACACATATTTGTCTTATGTGTAGTCTGAAAGAAATGCTCTCAATATGTATTCAGTAAAGGAGTATAGTATTTATGTACTCCTTTACTGGAAACCAGGTAATATGTGGACGATATTTAAATATATCTGATGTTATTGCATGAGATTTTCTTGTGCAGAATTGACATGAAATTACCTGAAAACACTACTGTATGAATTTGTACTATGGAAGCTGAAGGACCTCCATCCTGGTGCAACTGAAGACAGCTCTGTTAAAAGACCAGACTGCACAAGTTGTTTGTAGCGGAATGTGAAAAGATAGAGATTCAATCCACAATACTAACAAATGCATCCTTCTGTTTGGCAGCTCACAGTTGTGAAGGAAAATGAAGAGCATTGTTAAACAGAAATTGTGTAAAATGATGAATGTAAGTAGAATACTAGGAGAGAGTACTATGTATAACACAATATTCAATGAAAAACAGTTTCTTTATCCCACCACTCCTTAATCTAGGCTTTATGCTATAATTGTACATAGCCTACAGAAAAAAGTTCAAATAATGCAGAAATGAAAAAGTTTCGCATTCAGTCAAGATGTTTACTTCCAAGCAGCTTCTCTCTTTATGCTATGCTACCTTTTCTGGAATATGAATGCATATTCCTTAAAATTACTTCCTGCAGAACATGTGTCATTTTTTTTCTATAGTTGCTATGATAAATCACAGTACTGGGGCAGTATTGAGCATAGTCATTCACTGCTCATGTGGGCTAGCTTAAGCCAAGGTTAAGATACTCAGGGTTGATTGAACCTAAGCACATGAGCTGTTTGGGAACAGAAAAGTCAGAGCATCCCTGCCCTTAAATAAGTCAACTCAAGATTAATGGACAAATTTTGGGTTTGTTGAAGCTTCTTTTTAGTAGGGGTTGCACCAACTAGTAGACTTTTAGACTAGTCAATTCTGGGCTCTACAATGACTTTACGTTTCATGTCGACTTGTCGTAATAACATGACAAAACTGATTTTTCCAAGAAGATGAAAGATGAGGAACTGGGTGGGGATTGCCAGATTTGAATTGTACAAAACAATGTGTAAATAATTTAGCAAAGGGGAACTGCAAACCCCGGCAAAGGTGACCAGAATAATGTGTAGCATGTCACTTGTCAGGCTCTTTTTCATCCATTCAACATGATCAGCGTCACCCTGAATGTTGAAGCTTCTAACCTGGCAACTTTATGCTTTTATAAAAAACACTGTTGCATTCTGAGGATATGCCAGAGTCTATCCCTGCCTTCGTCGCATGGCAGGGATAGGTTGGTTCATCCCGCAAAGTCAGTGAGCCATTGCCTGGAGTCACTGAAGCAGCCTGCTGCGCATTAAGGGAGAGCCACCTGGAACAGCAGGTAGGCGAGCTGAATTTAACTGTAGGCCTACCCTAAATCAAAGGTGATCAGTTTATAATAACTTTAGTTTATAATGTTCCAACATGCACAATTGTGGTCAACACAATAATTTGACTCTTAAGCACTGCTGTCCAAGTTGAGCATATACCCAATCATCAAGTACCAGCTGGGGTTTATTTAAAAAAATGAAGTTGTGCAACCCCTATTTTCTATTATAGCCTCAAGCTTCCACTGAGTTAACCAATCACAATTACTTTAAATCTTACTTTCCCATTTAAGAGGTTTTGAACTAGACAGACAGACAGACAGACAGACAGACAGACAGACAGACAGACAGATAGATAGATAGATAGATAGATAGATAGATAGATAGATAGATAGATAGATAGATAGATAGATAGAATTTAGACTGTATATGGATATCAGAAAATTCATGATAAATTCAAAGTGGTGCACCCAAAAACCACTGACCCTGAAGAAAGGACCAGTTCAAATATATCATTAAAAGACCTGAATGGATGTGACATTGATGAATATAATATAATAATGGTTGTATAAGAACCAGTGACATGTACCTTAAATACCACTCTGGAAAAAGGTGATTCTGGGGATTAATATATCAGCAAATAATATACTATTATGGTGACATATACCTACTAATTTTGAACTTTTACATACAAAGACTCTTTGCTTTCCTAGTCATTAAGGCAAGCCTTGTTGGATTTTATCATGTAGCTAACAGCAATTTAAGATATTAGTTAATCTCTCAAACTAACTGGTTTCTAAGCTGGTTTCTCAAAATGTGTCTGACCACCCAAACTATTGTTATGTTTTGTTGATTAAAAAAACAATCCTCATCACCACTTTCTTACTTTCAAGGCAGGAAGGCAGCAATATATATATATATATATATATATATATATATATATATATATATATATATATATATATATATATATATATGTGTGTGTGTGTGTGTGTGTGTGTGTGTGTGTGTGTGTGTGTAATACTGTAAAATAACAGAGGGAAAAAGTATTGAACACACTTACTAATATGTATTTAATAGTTTGTACAAAAGCCTTTGCTGGTAATGACAGCTTCAAGACGCCTCTTCTATGAAGAAACTAGTTGCATGCATTGTTCAGGTGTGATTTTGGCCCATTCTTTCACACATACAGTCTTTAAATCTTGAAGGTTCTGTGGGCCTCCTCTATGAAGTCTGAGTTTTAGTGCTTTCCATAGATTTTTATTGGATTTAAGTCAGGTGACTGGCCGGGCCATTCCAGGAGCTTTATTTTCTTTCTCTGAAGCCAGTTGAGAGTTTCCTTAGCTCTGTGTTTGGGATCATTGTCTTGCTAAAATGTCCACCCTTGTTTCATCTTCATCATTGTGGTCGATGGCAACAGATTTTTCTCAAGAATGTCTCGGTACATTTTTCCATTCATTATCCCTTCAATTATATTAAGTTTGGCAGTACTATATGCAGAAAAACAGCCCCACACCATGATGTTCCCACCTACAAACGTCACCATCTGTCAGTAAGGTATGTGTAATGGCATCCAAAGAGTTCAATTTTGCACTCGTGACCAGACGATGTTCTCCCAGTATTTTACAGGCTTGTCCAAATGTTGTGCAGCAAACTTTAAACAAGCTTCAAGATGCTTTTTTTTTTTTTTTTTTCAGAAATGGAGTCTTGCAAGGCAAGCGTGCATACAGGCCATGGCAGTTTAGTGCATTGCTCATTAATTTTTTTTGAAACAATTGTACCTGCTAATTCCAGGTCTTTCTGAAGCTCTCCACAAGAGGTCCTTGGCTCTTGGACAACTTTTCTGATCACTCTCCATGATGAGATGTTCCTTGTGTGACATTTTGGTAATGACACACCTTTTTATAGGCCATCGGTTTGGACTGGACCAGCTGATAGTCATTTGCACTGACAAGGGGCAGAATAACTTTCTGGTCACTGATAGATTTCAGGTGGTGTCTTGGCTTTCCATGCTTTTTTCCACCTCCCTGTCTGCGTATGTTCAATACTTTTTCCATGTGTCATTTCACATTATTACATGTAACTTAATTTCTGAACTTATTTGTTTTGTTTTTTTTCTATGTATGGATGACTTTGGTTCTTACCAACACCTGGGCCCCATTTCAGAAAGTAGGATTAACAAATTCTGAATAGCAGGCAGTTACTCCGAATAAGCTTACCCGGCTCTGTGCTACTCAGGACTTTTGGTGTCAGAACAAGAGATATCAGCTAAGTAACTCAGTTCTGAGTCAAGTTACCCCTGAATTAAGCGTGAGCATGAGAATATAAAAAGCCCTCATCAGTGAAAGGCAGATAAAGCGATTCACCATGGCAATGGGAGGAAATAAGAAGCCTCAAAGTACGCATTCCTTGAAATTACAAATGTTAATGATGGCATAATGAGAATATTAAAACAAATTTATTAAAAAAGCAATACTATTGCTACTTTAAAATAGCAAGAGTTAGCGTGACACATACCAAGTTAAGGCGTGAGTGTGATTTGACAGAGAATTAAAGTTGTACCCCCCCCTTCCAAAAAAATACATCTAGGTTCACACATCACTTTTCATTTCAAGGAAACCTCCTTCCTGTGCGCCTCTGATTTACCAATCTCTAGTACTTTATTTTATGACGAGTTGAACAGTTATATAACGGTCATATATATATATATATATATATATATATATATATATATATATATATATATATATATATATATATATATATATATATATATATATATATATATATATATATATATATATATATATCTACACACACACACACACACACACACACACACACACACACACACATGAAGGGATCAGGTACAGAGGAAAGAAAAAACTTTTGTAATTTCTTAATGACAATTTGTAATGGCCTTAGTTTTGTGTTTTATGTTTTGTGCGATGTGAAAACTTTAAAATTGAATGGTTGTAAGTGAGAAGTGGCATCAATAAACTGATGATTGTCATCCTTAATCCTACCTGTTATGTGGAATATTCCACTGAAGACCTTTTTTTTTTTTTTAGAATAGTTTGACAGTCATAACCAGATGAATTTAGTTGTTCAGAAAGAGAGAACTAGGTTAGTGTAACTCAGTACCATCCATTTACTTTAATTATGGTTGCTTTAAGTTTAGTTATGTTCTTTGAGCCATGTTACTGTTATGTTAATCCTTTTGGATTTTTGTAAACACTTTATTGCTAGAATTTTTTTACTTAAAGCACGTGCTACACTTGACATCTGTCTGCTGCCTTTCCTCAGCCATTTTACCTAGGTTATCCAACAGGGAGGTGTAAAGAAACCATCCAACAGCATGTGTCAGATCAGTGTAAGACATTTTATCTTCTTAACTACCTTATTGCCGGTGGTCTAGTACTGAGAGCTGATAGATTACCCTGGTAGCTTTTTCTTTCCCTTCTATATATTCCCCGTTGTAGATTAAATGAGGTTAAAACCCTGAGTTATGCCGTAAAATAACTTCCCTTACGGTTTCAGAGAGTTCGACAGGTTCTTGATAATTGTTTAGGTCCGTAATCAACTTTGATCATTTTAATTTTTAATGTGAATTTCCTGATTAACTCTTTCTCAACAAGCAATGTATGGAATTAGTTTTGTTTGTTTTAACTTTTTATATTTTCTTTAGCTTTTGGTTAATCAGTATTGAGTAGATTTTAGCTGATAGACTTCATTTTTTTTGTATTGGTTTATATTGGATTTTTTGTTTCTTTGTTGTTGTTTTTTGCCTTTAGTTTTTAAAGCATTATTTCTGATGGTAATTTTTTTCCTTTAACCAAAGTAATACTGAGAAAATACAGAACTCTCCCCTTTTCCTTTAAGCAATTGTTACTGAAATGAAAATGTAACAATTTGATGCCTCTGATTGGTTGCTAAAAGACTATGAGACTAATTTAAAAAAACTGAAGTAAATGAAAACAAAACATTAATGCAGTAATAAGAGATACATAGCTTTGGTGCTTAAAGGGGTTTCTCAGTCTATATTCAACTCCATCATAGAGCTAGAGAGACTGAAAGAAAGTAGCCCTTCCTGTCTAAGTCTGAGCAGGTCAAATAGTGAGCACACACACTGTGGTATATTTTAAAACATGTTTTTTAAAAAAATGTTAGAGATTGAATTGCTGGCCTTATTGTTGCCATTGCCATACCAACAAACAAAAAGAGTCAATGCAGACTCAGCGTCAGATTTTATTAAAAAGCATCATAATGGTCTTAAATAAACTCATCAGTGCAATAATAGATAACGCCATGGATTTTCATCGTTGAGCAGGTGCGTCCAAGCCTTACATCACCAAGTACAATACAAAGCATTTGTGGGGGCGATGTAAAGCACACTGCTACTGGACTCTCTGGAGTGATGAATCTGGGTTGGGCAGTGGCCAGGAAAACAGTACTTGCCTGTGTCGAGCCTAAAGTTTGGTACAGAGGGTATTAGGGTGGGGACTGTCTTTAAGGAGTTGGGCTCTGCCCCTAAATTCCAGTAAAAGGAACTCTTAATGGTTCATTTTACCAAGAGATTTTTGGTCAATTCCATGCTTCCGATTTTGTCGGAAAAGTTTGGAGATGGTTCTTTTTTATTCCATCATGGCTGCGCACTAGTGAACAAACCCAGGTCCATAAAGACATTAATGAGGAAATTTGTTGTGGAAGACTTTGACAGACCTGCACAGAATTCTGACTCTAACCCAATGGGAAATCTTTGGGATGAGTTAGAGAAGACATTGTCAGCCATGCTTTCCCATCCAACATTGGTGTCTAACCTCTCAAATGGTCTCTTGTAAGAATGGTGAAAAATTCCCCTAAATAAACTAACTAAACTTTGTGGAAAGCCTTAGCTCACAAGTGATACCTGTTATAGCTGCATATAGGGTAACCCTAGGGATTAAGAACGGGATGTAACTCAGGTTTATTTGTGTTTGAAAGCAGGCGACTGAATACTTTTGGCAATATGTTTAGAGCTGCTGAAGGGGCTCTGGTTGAATCTCTGCAACAGCCAAGTGTTGTTTCAAACCTTCTATTAGAGTCAGATGGTGCTTTTCACTACTTCACTCTAGAGAAGCTAAATAAGCTCCTAAATTTTGCTGGCTGTGGACAGCATGACATATTTTCTCTTTCAGTCTATTCAGTGAAAACTGTACTGACAGAAAGTCCTTTTACAGTTTCCAAATATATCAGCTCACCGCTCTGTGCAAAGGGCTAAAAATGGTTAAGCTGCCATGCACTTTCCATCAGTCCATCAGGAACTGAATGAGACTGACGTACAGAGAAGCGCAAACAAAGCAAGGACTATGTCCCAGGCTCTTCTCTTTGTGTTTCCAGCAGGACGGATATTAACACACAAATAGAATATACCTCTAAAACTAAAAGACACACACGCACAAAGCTGCCTGCAGTAGCTAAGATTAGCAAACATGGTAAAGTTGTGGCATGTCCATAAAGCAAACTGCAGTGGTGGGTCCTAATTATATGTTCATGGATTTGTCATTACAAATAATTTTTTCCCCATTTTGTGGCTGTGGCTTTGTGGGGCTGTAATTATGCACAACTGATATGCTAACATGCTTATAATGATATTGCTTTCATGGTGAAATTTTATTTAATTACATGTTCACCCTTGAAGTTTAGTCATAGTCATTTTGAGTCCATGGCTCTAAACAAAAATAATAACAGTTGCACATGGGGATGTTTTTTTGTTTTATCATTAACCGTACATGAAAAGTCCAGAGTTGTATCCCATGACATGAATGGTTGTCTGCATTTTGTCTAGTTAAAGAACAAATAACAGTAATAAATTTCAAGACAATCAACTGAATTAGATAATTTTATTTAAAATACAAAAGTGCTATTTTTTATTACCCCAGGTCTCGTATTTTCGTAAGATTTGATGTGATAGACCAACACAAAGTGGTGTATGGTTGTGAAATGAAAGGAAACTAATTTAGCTTTTTCAAATTATTTTACAAATGAAAATCTGAAAAGTATGGCCCATATTTGTTTTTGTCAAAGGGGGGGAATTGTGTAAAATCAACTTTTTTGAGCTTTATATCATGTGACAATGTTAATCCATCATCAAAAACATATGTGGAGTGTTGCTTTGATTCTTTCATGAATGTTTGAAAAATTCTTGAATCTCCCATGACATCTTTTCAGGGGTGCCTAAAAACTTGCTCATCCAAAGCGCTGCCTAGTTTCACAAAGCTCCTCCTTGGAGCTGCAGTCTCCAGCTGAGCTTCCACCCCACAGAGCACCTCTCCCCCGCACCTTCTCCACTCAGCTCCTTCAGGCTAGCAGCAGCAGCAATTAGGAAATACCTGGTGTAACTGTGCGTCTGTTGAGCTGATCATACAAACTACTTCTCAGTCCAAAGATCCTAAGAATGGTTATAAATGGCATAATGGAGGAGCATTGTTGTGATGACATGCTGAAGGCGGAGTGTTGGAAAGAGTAGGGGCTTCTTAAAGAGACAGATATCAATTTCAAGGGGTGAAATTGCTAAGTCAAATTTCTTTTAAGTTATGTTTGACATGTACAGCATTTTTATAACAACTGAAGGTAACATATTTGCTTGATTGTGCTGTAAAATGGCACTATATGCCTGAAAATACATAAACCCCACCCCCAACCTTCTTTCACTTCAGTTAAGTTTAAGTTTCAAGTTCAAGTTTATTTGCATAGCACATTTCAGCCACAAGAAAGTTGAAAGTGCTTCACTTCATACAAACATCAATCAAGTACACAGCAAAATCATCAAGCAAATACACATGAAAATCATAAAAATCATCGAGCAAATATCAATGTATCAAAATCATGAGGATCATCAAGCAAATATCATCAAACAAATATAATTCAAAAATACTGATTAATGTTCCACTTTCTATTAATCAAAGACAACTCTAAACAGGTGGGTTTTTAGCCTTGATTTAAAGGAACTTGGTGTGTCAGCTGTTATGCAGTTTTCTGGAAATTTGTTCCAGATTTGTGGTGCATAAAAACTGAAAGATGCTTCTCCATGTTTGGTTCTGGTTCTGGGGATGCAGAGTAGGCTTGAACCAGAAGACCTGAGTGGTCTGGAAGGTTGATACAATGAAAACAGATCTTTAATGTATTTTGGTGCTAAGCCGTTCAGTGATTTATAAACTAACAGAAGTATTTTAAAGTCTGTTCTCTGAGCTACAGGGAGCCAATGTAAGGATTTTAGAACTGGAGTGATGTGCTCTAGCTACCTGATTTTAATGAGAACGTGAGCAGCAGTGTTTTGGATCAGCTGCAGCTGTCTGATTGACTTTTTAGGCAGATCTGTTAGGACACTGCTGCAATAATCAATGTGACTAAAGATAAACACATGAATGAGTTTCTCTAGATCTTGTTGAGAAATTAGTCCTTCAATCCTGGAAATGTTCTTCAGGTGATAGAAAGCTGACTTTGTAATTGCCTTTATGTATTTCTGAAGGTTCAGGTCTGAGTCCATCACTACTTCCAGATTTCAGGGATGATCACCAGTTTCTAGTTGTAATGACTGAAGCTGTGTGCTGACTCTAGATCGTTCCTCTTTGGGTCCAAAGAGAATAACTTCAGTTCAGTTAAAGCTGTAAGTTGTTTGAAGGTATATCTGTACCAGCTTTGTACATTTAGACGCTGACATTTTTTTCACATTCTGCTTTAAGTCTTGTCACCAGATGCTCAGTTTGATTTATGTCTGAACTTTGACTGGGCTATTCCTATACATATGTTTTGATCTAAACCATTCCTTTCCAGCTCTGGCTGTGTGTTCAGTATCTTTTTCTGCTGGAAGCTGAGCTTCTGCCTAATCAAAAGTATTTCACAGTATTTTCTTCCAGTTTTGCCTTGTATTTAGCTCCATCCTCTTGGGTTGTTTTGGGTTTATAGTTTTGATTATGTGTTGCCTCTGTTTTCCTTATTCTTATTTTGAGTAGATCAGTATTGTTTCGATTTTACTGTAGTTCAGTCCTCTCTTAGTTATTCTTGTTAGATTATGTTTATTTATTCATTGTGTTTAACTATTCTTTGTTACAGTTAGATTCATTTTCATAGTTCCCCTGTTTGTGTACTCTCCCTCATCCCGTGCCATTCTCTCTCTCTCTCTCCTCAGTCTGCCTTCTGCTCTCTCCCCTCACACCTGCAACCCATTAGCTAATCAGCCCCGGTTTTTGTTCCAGCACTCACCCTCCTGGTGTTTATACACCTCTCCTGCTCTCACTCCTCGCTGGTCCCTCCTATTGTATGCATGTACCCAGTTCCTTTGTTCCTGCTTTTTGTGTCTTCCTGGATGTTTTATAAGTACTTGTTTTATTATCATTTTTCATTAAACAATCACCTTTTACTCAATGCCTCTGCCTCTCTGCATTTGGGTCCTACTTCACCACAACCTCAACATGACACATCCATTCTCTTATCATTTTTAACCAGCTTCCTGTGTCACTGCTGAAGAAAAGCATCCCCATATTTTTCAACATGTTTATAATCTCCTCTATGTGGTTTGTGACAAAGCAACAATTCTAAGAATTTTCATGAAAATATGGCTTTCTTCAGAGCACTTTTTCAAAAGGCTAGATTTGTGGAGTGCCATTAATATTTGTTGTGCTGATGTTGGAAAGGCCATAGGTGGAAGATTGGCAGACAAAATAGATTAGCCCTTCACTGCAAAGCGTCTTGAGTTGGCAGAACATACATATCCTGTTTCGATTCTGAAAAAGCGATACAGACTCCTCAAAGACCTGCCATTACAATCCTTCAGTCGAGTCTCTCCACTGCTACTAATTGGTGCCAATCATCCACATCTCATAAACCCCATAGAGCCTGTGCGCTTTGGATCACCTGGGGTCATCAGTTACCTGATGATCTACTCAAATAGTGGAAGGCATGGGAAAGTGAGCTACAGCATTTACCAGACATAACCATGCCCAGATGGTATACAACTGCCAACATGGACAAACCAGATGTTGAGAAGGAAGTCCACATCTTCTGTGATGCAATAGAGAAATAATATGGTTTTGTAGCCTATCTATGTTCAACAGATAGTGATGGTCGTGTGCAGCTATCTTTCCTTATGGCCAGATCTCGTGTTGCTCCAAGTAAGCAGCTTTCTATCCCAAGACTGGAGCTTTGTACAGCATTGGCAGGAGCTCATCTTAGAAGGGTCCTCCTGAATGAACTCACCCTAAAAGTGAAGGAAGTCACACTTTGGTCTGATTCAACCATAGTTTTGGGATGGCTTCATTCCACATCTTGCTACTATAAAGTGTTTGTCAGAACCAGAATTGCAGAAATCTAAGGTCTTAGAGATACTCAAACCTGGAGATATGGGGAATCTGTGCAAAACCCAGCAGATGACATAACCAGGGGCAAGAAATTAGTTGAACTGGCACACCCAACCGGGTAGACTCTGGGGCCTGAATTCCTCTTACCGCCTTCCATGCTCACCACAGTACTGAGACTGCTCTTGTCAAAGTATTCAATGACATCCGCATAAATACAGACTTTGGAAGAACCACAGTGTTGGTTCTGTTGGACCACAGCACAGCATTTGACACTGTTAACCATGATATATTATTGAAGTGACTAGAGAGCTGGGCTGGACTTTCTAGTTCAGTACTTAATTTGTTTGAATCCTACCTAAGGAACAGGGATTTCTTTGTGTAAATAGGCAACTTCTCATCAGACAGGACAATAGTTGCATGTGGAGTACCCCAAGATTAAATCCTGGGACCACTTCTATTCAATATCTATACGCTCCCATTAGCTCAGGTTGCACTGATTACTGCAACAATGTCCTAACAGGTCTGCCTAAAAAAAATCAATCAGACAGCTGCAGCTGATCCAAAACGCTGCTGCTCGTGTTCTTACTAAAACCAGGAAAATAGAGCACATCACCCCAGTTCTAAAGTGCTTACATTGGCTCCCTGTAGCTCAGGGAAAATACTTTAAAATACATTTGTTAGTTTATAAATCACTGAACAGCTTAGCACCAAATTACATTAAAGACCTGTTGCTGCTGTATCAACCTTCCAGTCATCTTGGGTCTTCTGGTTCTGGTCTACTCCCCAGAACCAGAACCAAACATGGAGAAGCAGCATTCAGTTTCTATGCTCCACAAATCTGGAACAAATGTCCAGAAACCTGCAAAACAGTTGAAACACTGAGTTCCTTTAAATCAAGACTAAAACCCCACCCGTTTAGAGTTGCTTTTGACCCATAATAACTGGAACATTGACTAACATATTTGATATGTATTGATGTTTTTAATGATGGCAATTGACAAAATGTAATGTTTGTTACTGGTTTCACAACCGGTGTCTGTTTGATGGGTTTATGATGTATTTATATTTTCATGATGTGAAAAGCACATTGAACTGCCTTGTTGCTGAAATGTGATATAGAAATAAACTTGACTTATCCAAGATGCTGACAATAATTTATGTCACCCTGGCACTGAGAGAGTATTTCCTGAACTTTGTTGCACAGTATGAATCCTTGGAGGATGAGAAGCTCCTTGAAGATGTTCCCAGATTATTGTTCATTGATTTTGGGCAGCCTTCGTCTGATACTACCTACCTGGTCTCCAGACCCAAAGTAAATGGGAAGTATCCAAGGAGGACATTAAAACAGGAACCTTTGTTCTATTAATGGATCCTCAGGCCCCAAGAGCATTGTGGCAGGTTGGACATGTAAATAAAGTCTTCCCTGGTCCGGATGGTCATATAAGAACTGCCGAAGTGACCATAAAGAACAAATCATATGTTCGACCAGTGGTTCATCTCATCATCCTCCTGGAGCAGCAGGATGAAGACAGGGAGGTTTCTAACTAGAAGTCTTGAGTGGTCTCCTTTCCAAATAACTTCCAATTTGTTACACAAATTAGGGGATGGCTTTGTTCGAAAGGCAACAGTTGGAAGACTAGCACCCTCTTGTGGCAGGACTTTGAAAGGCCACTGAGCAAAGAGAGCAAAGAAAAAGTAGAGCTCACAGAGTGCAAAGCACCACACTTATTTTCATTTAATGCATTATGTGGACGTAAGTGGAGTGAACTGTGTGCATCTGTGACAGTTTACCACACACACTCACACTCCCACATTTAGATGTACATGAAAGAAAAGATTGTTCACTGGTTATCCTGTATTGTGGTTGGACTTCAATAAAGAAGTGTTGAATCTTCTGAAGCATCCTGAGTGTTCTGACAGACACACCAAGGTGAGTGCAATTACACCATCATACATTCCTTAATCCTAATTACAGCTGACAAATTCACCCGAGATTTGGATCTCTGCAGCTCCTCCAGAGTTACCATGAGCTTCTTGCCTGCATCTCTGATTAATAATTAATACTCTTATTGCCCAGTCTTTCAGTTTAGGTGGACAGCCATGCATTGGCAGGTTTGGAATTGTCAGTTTCTGTTCTCTTTCTGATGGACTGAGCATTATTCTGTGAGATGTTTAAAGTTTAGGTTATTGTTTTATATCTCTGATGTAAACCTTTTCACAACTTTATCCCTGACCTCTATAGTGTGTTGCTTCATCTTCATGATAGCGCTTGTTCCCTAATTGTCTCTTAAGAACCTTTTGAGTCCTTCATGGAATAAATGGGTTTATACTGAGATCAAAGAAACACAACTGTTTGTTAAGTGAATTCTGAAGGGAGGTGGTTGCACTTGACTTGAGGGTATTTGAGTAAAGGAGGCAGGATACATAGGCATCTTTTACGTTTTCTGTATCTGTAAAAGTTTTTTGATCTGAATATCTTTGTATGGAACTGTGTATTGGGTGGTCAAATACAGGGTGGTGGAAAAAAGTGTGAAGCACAGGCAATTTTGTCTATTGTTTAGATGTCTATTGAGATTTTTCCACTGTCACTTGAATATACAATAGTTTGAGCAGTGGCGTGGGTGAACCCTGAACCCAATGGCTTTGCAACACATGCCCAACATCTTCTGTCTTTTCGATGACCTGTTTTGGAAACTTTCAGACAAGTTTACTTTTTATTGTCCACAGTCATTAGATGAAGATGAAAGGAGACATAAAAAAAAATCTTGTTGGAGCTATTTTCCTGCATTGCAATGGTGTGAGTCAAGGAAAAGTAAATAAGTGTTGTTCATGGCTAGTTTTCTACTGCACTTGTGAAAAACACTGAAGTGCAAGAGTGACAAATTTATAAAGGACTTAATTTAGTATTTAATGTAAAAAGCTATGTTCATTCTCTGTGGCCTTTTAATTTGACAATTTATTTAATAAACTGCTTAAAATGGAATCATAATAGCTGTGTATTTAGAAATGTTAAAGTTTTGTTGTTTGTTTTGTTATGCTTTGTTTTGTTTTTTGACCAGTCAGATCTCCTAAATGATAAACCTTCTTTGCCTGCATGGAAAACAGAATTGAAGACTGGCTGCGTGCACAGTGGGGATTTTGTAAACTGCGGTGTCTGCAAATGCTCTCACTGGACCTCAGTGAGATCTTCAGAGCCCCTGCAGTTTCAAGATGTCATGGTTTACACACACAGCTGGCAGCACAGTGGGCCGGAAAGCACAGTAACATCTGATGGGCAGCAAATATTTTTTTCTTTATCATTATGCCTTTGCTGTGTTAAGAGTTCTTGTTTCATGCAACTATCTGATAGGATTGTAAATTTCTGAAAGGTAACACTTAACAAATAGTCTAGTTAATAAGGTCATAATACAGGTAGTTTACAACAAATAGACACATATGAATTGATGCTACAAAACAATACTGCTTGAAAAAAATATTTACAGTGCCTCCTGGGATGCTTTCCCCCTTTATTGCTTTTATAAATCAATCATTATCAACAAAATTTGGCTTTTTTTTTTTTAGCATAAAAAAATTACAACAAAAACATTTAATGTCAAATACTGATTTCTACAAAATAATGACAATTACATAAACAAGATTTAACATAAATTAAGTGATTGCATATGTCCACCCCCTTCAAGTAAGTAGATAGTAGATGTATCTTAGGCTGAAATCACAGCATAATCTGTGTGGCTAGTCTCAGTCAGGCGTGAACATCTGGACACATGTTGTTTTTCTCCATTCTTCCTTGGAAAACTGTTCAAGCTCCATTAGGTTGCATGGGGATCAGCTGTGAACAGCCCTTTTCAAGTCCTGCCACAAATTTTCTAGGGGACTGAGGTCTGGACTTTGATTCCACAACTCCAGAACACAAACCTTTCCGTCTTCAAATAATTTCTGGATTCTTCAGGTTATTGTCTTGATGGAAAATAAATGTTTTCCGAAGCTGTAGTTCTCTTACCTACATTTTGCAGCATTCAGTTTACCATCTACATTTACAAGCTTTCCTGCTGCCAAGAACCATCCCCACAGCATGATGCTGCCACCACCATTTTTCACAGTGGGTATAGTGTGTTTGTGTAGATGTGCAGTATTTAGAGTCCACGAAACATAGTGTCTTGTCTGATGGCCAAAACCACAAAAGAAATTTCTTCAGCTTGACCATGGAAGCTCTCACATGCCTTTTAATAAACTCTAGTCGAACCTCAGTATGAACTGTCTTCAACAATGGCTTGCTCATTGCCATCCTCCCATTAAGCTTTGACCGGACAACAGTTGTATGCAAAGTCTCTCCCATCTCAGCTGCTGAAGCTTGAAACTCCTTCAGCCTAGTCATAGGTGTCCCGGTGAGTTCTCTTGCAAGTTTCCTTCCTTCACGGTTGCTCAGCTTGTGAGGAAGGCCTGATCTAAGTAGATTTACACATCTGCCATATTCTTTCTAATTCTTGATGATGGATTTAACTGAACTGATGCTCAGTGCCTCAGAGATTTTTTTATATCCATCCTCTGACTTTTCAATAACTTTTTCTTTGATTTGCTTGGAGTGTTATTTTGTCTTCATGCTGTAATAGCAGGAATATTGATTAACCAGTTAATGGACCAACCAGACACAGATGTCTTTATACTACAACCACTTGAGACACCGTCACTGCACTCAGTTCATCTCCATTCCACTCATTTTGAGACTACCAGCACCAACTGGCTCAACCTGTTGATTTAGGTCAATCACTTTAAAGGGGATGAATATATAAGCAATAACTTAATTTATGTTAAATGTTTTCATTTGTCATTATTTTGTAGAGACCGTTTTCACTTCGACATTAAGGGTTTTTTAAAACTTTTTTTTTTTTTTTTTTGTCAAAAAAGCCAAATTTGTTTGATCATGACTGATTTGTAAAATGCAATAAAACAAGTCAAACATCCAAGAGGATGAATACTTTTTATTGGCACTGTATCAACTTATGCCCAGCTTTAATGTGGCATACAATCATATTCAATAAATCAGAATGTTATTGAAAAGTTCAATTAATTTACTACCTCAATTCACCAAGTGAAACACATTATATAGATTAATTACACACAGTCTGTTTTCAAGCCTTTACTTCTGATACTTATGGTGATTTTCTGCTTCCATCTAATTAAAACATATTTAAGATATATTTAAGATCTGACCAATAAAAAACGTTTTTAAAACAGAAATGAGCTTAAAAGTATGAAGTTGAGAAGTATGTTTAATACCTGCTTAACAAACGTTACTTTCAAAAGGTACTTTTAATCTGACAAACGAGCCTCGTTAGAGCACATACAGTGGCTTGCAAAAGTATTCATACCCCTTGAACTTTTCCATATTTTGTCACATTATATTCAACATAAATATATTTCATTTGAATTTTATGTGAAAGACCAACACAAAATGGTAAACAGTTGTGAAGTAGAAAGAAAATTATACATGATTCAAAAAAATTTTTTATACATAAAAAACAGAAAAGTGTGGTGTGAAAAAGTATTCAGCCCCCCTGAGTCAATACTTTGTGGAACCACTTTTGCTGCAGCTCCAGCTGCAAGTCTTTCAGGGTCTGTCTCCACCAGCTTTGCATATCAAGTGACTGGAATTTTTGGCCATTCTTCTTTGCAAAACAGCTCAAGCTCAGTCAGATTAGATGGAGAGCGTTTGTGAACATCAGTTTTCAGATCTTGCCAGATTCTCAATTGGATTTAGGCCTGGACTTTGACTGGGCCATTCTAACACATGAATATGTTTTGTTTTAAACCATTCCATTTTAGCACTGGCTTTATGTTTAGGGTGGTTCTCCTGCTGGAAGGTGAACCTCCGCCCTAGTCTCAACTCTTTTGCAGACTCCAACAGGTTTTCTTCCAAGATTGCCCCGTATTTGGCTCCATCCATCTTCCAATCAACTCTGACCATCTTCCCTGTCCTTGCTGAAGAGAAGCACCCCCAGAGCATGTTGCTGCCACCACCATATTTGACAGTGGGGATGGTGTGTTCAGAGAGATGTGCAGAGTTAGTTCTCTGCCAGACATAGCATTTTGGCCAAAAAGTTCAATTTTGGTCTCGTCTGACCAAAGCACCTTCTTCCACATGTTTGCTGTGTTCCCAACATGGCTTCTGGAAAACTGTAAACAGGACTTCTTATGAATTTCCCTTAACAATGGCTTTCTTCTTGACAGTCTTCCGTAAAGACCATATTTGTGCAGTGCACAACTAATAGTTGTCCTGTGGACAGATTCCTCCACCTGGATCTCTACATTTTGTCCAGAGTCACCATGGGCCTCTTGGCTGCATCTCTGATCAGTGCTCTCCTTGTTCGACCTGTGAGTTTAGCTGGACTACCTTGTCTTGGTAGGTTTACAGTTGTGCCATACTCTTTCCATTTCTGGATAATGGATTGAACAGCACTAACAGACAATATTCTCTTAACCAACCTCTGAGGCCATCACAGAGCAGCTGTATTTGTACTGCGATTAGATTACACACAGGTGGACTCTATTTAGTCATTAGCAATCATCAGGCAACTTCTGAAGGCAATTGGTTGCACTCAGAGAAAACGAGGCTGAATACTTTTGCACACCACACTTTTCAAGTTTTTGTTTGAAAAAAAAATGTTTTGAATCATGTATAATTTTCTTTCTACTTCACAATTGTTTACCATTTTGTGATGGTCTTTCACATAAAATTCAAATGAAATGTATTTATGTTTGTGGTTGTAATGTGACAAAATATGGAAAAGCTCAAGGGGTATGAATACTTTTGCAAGCCACTGTATGTCCTCCAAAGAGGCTCATTTGTCAGATTAAAAGTACCTTTTGAAAGTAACAACTATTAAGCAGGTATTAAACATTTTTCTCAATGTCATACTTTTAAGCCCATTTCTGTTTTAAAAACATTTTTTATTGGCCTGATGTAAGATTTGAATCTTAAATGTGTTTTAATTAGCTGGAAGCAGAAAATCATGTGACAAAATATGAAAAGTTCAACAGGTATGAATATTTTTGTAATATCACTGTATGCTAATTTATTAAAGCTGAATGCATATGCTGTACAATGCAATCGGAAAACAAAGAAATCTGTTAGGGGCAGATAAAACTAGCCCAAAAGGTAGAGAAGTATGTAGGGTTGGCTGATTATTTATTTGTCATAGCTACACTTATTGGCACTAAATCTTATATCACTGAAAACTATGTTTATTTCCCCTTATGTGAAGCCAGAATTTTAGTTTAATGTATTTTTGTTTTGAGCAGCAGAGTTTAGTATGTTGGTTGTGACTGTAGAAAGCTTTCTAACACCCTACAGCCTTTGATGGGCAGTGTCATGTCTTCATTGGATGCAATTTCAATGCAGAGAGATATTTTGATGAACTACAATAGTTTATGATTCTGTGTAACTCAAGTGCTAAGAAATGAAGTTATTCAAGTAGACCCTTCCCAATGTTTATTAAAAAAATGGTCTTTAAGTTGTGATTTTATTTTTGTTGTTTTACATCACTGATTTCTTTCATCTACTTGCCCACACGCAGTGATTTTAAGTAGCCATTGTAATTCTCAGGAACTCTAACCAAAGAATTCACAGTTTATGGTCAATGGTTTTATGTGGAAAATGGGAGACACGCACCCAGTAACACATCCAGTGAGACTGGTGTTGGAGGAAATATTTTCCATGAAGAAATTCCTGAGCTTGTAAACAGCTCAGGTCATCTGTGATCGTAAGTACTCACCAACACTCTCAGTTTTTCCTTCCTTTGCTTTCTTTTTTTTCTCTGAACCAGCAGAAGTTATCAGCCATGGGGGTCCGCAGGTGCACATAGAGCCATGTGCTGGTGCACATGAGTCAGTTCAAAATTACCTAGCAGCTTCATAGAGAAGCTTTGTAAGCGTTAAATGGCCACCTATGAGCAGTCATAAAGCAACCATTGTGCCAATGAGTGGGCTGAGACATCATTCTGCTTAGGGTCTGCATTTACAGTGTGTCTCGATCTCTGGGAGGTGATAATGATTTTCTGACTGATGCTGTAGGCACAGTTGTAAAGCCTTTCATCTTCACATGACCTGTCATCTGCTAGTATTTCATCATTTAATCTGAAACATAAAATCAGCAATACAAAAGTTGATTCAGGTAAAAAACAAAGGCAAGCCTGATTTCCAAAAGGACTGCCCCGGGTTTCCAATCACTAAATGCATTTTTCATGTTTGTGATTACTAGCTAATCAAAGGTTTGCAGCTTAAATTGCTCACAAACTGCAGCTTGAACTACATGGGAAAGTTTTCAGGGAAAGTTCAGCCATATTTAGAAAAATTACAGCCAAGGCAAAAACCGTCTGATTTATAAAGACAAGCAAAGTTTGGGAAACTCAGTTTGCTCAAAAATCTGTCAATCATCTAAAAGCAAGCGATAAGTGGAACACAAGAGAGAACAAACATTGAAAGATATGTGCTGCACTTCTTGCTTCTGACAGCAAAAGGACATAATTCATCCTTTGTTCTCGGGGAGCGTGCCTAATACTGTTGCTAATATGTTCTGTAAATGACTAATAAACTGTCAAACATTATTTTTTTGCAGAACATTCCAACAGCTATTCTACCACATCTAAAGAAAATGCAAATTGTCTAATGTTCTAATCATGCAAAATTATTCTCTATGCTACTGACTGGTGGAGATAAGCAACGTGTCAAGACTTACTTAAGGGAAAATAGTGCAGAGTTGGCACATTGCAGTAGAAACCAAGGAAGCATCTTTCAGTTTTTAAGTGAAAAGAAACAGGATGCAAATAGAGTCTAGAAAAGTGACTTCTCCTTTGTCTTTCTGAAGTACATATCTGCAGTACATATTAAATACTGCATGTAATATCTGTAAAGCCAATATTTAATGCTTTTTTATCAATGAGTGTTTCAGTTAAAGGAATGAATTGTTCTGTCATATTCCATCGCAATAAAAACAACCGCATCTCGTCAGAAATGTTATGTTGGTCTTTTTGTCGGCATCCTCTGTTATTGCTCCATTTGTGGAAGGACATTCCAACCATAACATGAGATCCACTGTGTTGTAACACAAATGGAAAGCAAACTGTTCACACTTGCTGAATACGGTGGACATGTTTGCACTGGAATAACATTAGTTCTTTTTGCTTTGTAAATCAGACATTGCATCAATTGAAATACATTGCCAGTGTAGCACATGAATAAGTTGGGAGCTGTCTTTATCAAGCTATTACTGAGATAGTCAATAATTTTAGACTGGTTAATTACTTGTTAACGTGTATGAGGAACTGCTATTATGAAGGGTTATCCTAAAGCATTACTACCGGCAGTACTTGCTACTACTAGAAAGTTTAAGTAATGCTCCGGAGTTCTATCCTTCATCGCTGTGGAAAACAGACTATTTCTAAACAGGAAGCCAGCTGTAATTCATTTTAGTGCACTCCACACAGTGTTTTGCATATTTTTAATATCACTACATAACATTTTTACTGTATATAGATTCCTCCTAAAGATTCTTGACAGCAGAAGAATATTGCAATGCACAACAGAGCATTTTTGTCTGAGAAAAGTACAAACTTTCTCATGTCACCTCCATGATAAAGTATCACATTGTTGTATTGGCAAGCATTTTTGATAAATGTCTTCAAATACCAAGGAGCTGTGAACAACTGCCCTCTCACTCACAACCATTAACACCAATTATCTACATCTTGAACGGGAAGCCCGGCAGCTTCCTGTTCACTTGACTTCATTTCCTCCCGTTGCTGTTATTGTATTGTTTGTCCTGTGTTTCTTCCGCTACGTATTTTGTTCACACGTAGATGCATACAAGCATCCGAGATGCCTTTCCAGGATAGAGGCTTTCCATCATAAACACTTCAAAAGGCTTGCCCTTCCTCCTTCACTTTCAGACTAGTGTTGGTTCCCATGTGTCTGGAGAGCAGTTCAATCCTCACTTGCTCATCAGCATCACAGAGACTCTCCTCAGCCTCCTCAGGATGTACAGCTGCTTTTCTGTGCTCCACTGGCTGGAAAGTCTATCTTTGTGCAGATAATATTAGCTACATCCCCTGTTTACCTACTGCTGAAAAGTGAGCCATTGTATGTGGAGCAGTCTGTGTCCCTGGTGGCTTGGAGTCACATACAGTGTAAAAGGCGTAGGATACGCTCAAAGATAAAGGGGAAAAAAAATGGACAAACATGAGCAGGTGATGAAATTTAGCCATCCCAAAATATTCTTGTTACATTATTACAGAAGGCTCATTTTGAGCTGATGAAACTGATGGTAAAGAACAATGGACTGTTTGGATCTACTCTAGCCTTCCAAAAAAATATTGTGAAATCTAACCAAGGAATTGTGCAGCTTGTTGCTGAATCAGTGCCTTGAAAAATTAAGGCAGTTCTGAAGGTAAAAGGGGGTTCAACCCGGTATAAGCGAGGTGTACCTAATGAAATGTCTGAAGACTGTAGATTTGCTAGGCAATATCAAATACTGAAATAGTATCACTCCATTTCCTCTTTTTGCCAAATAAATTGTGTAAATGCATTTATCAATGTTTTTAGTGAAGCTGTTGAAATTAAAAAAAATTAGACCACAGTAGATGGTTTGAAGGTGTCCCAATGTTTTTGTGAATAAACAGGAAGTTAAATTACGTTAACATCAGAAAAGGAATCATTACATTTTATTTAATTTAGCAGTTTGATTTGAGTTTTTTTTAAAGATAACTGTCAAGGTTTTCATATGTATATGTACAACTACTGCACTTTTTAACCTGTCCTGTTTGAAATCCAGTTTTCTAAGGGCCCTGAGGCCAGCAGGGGGCTTAAGCAACCACAAAGTCTGCATATTCTTGGGCCAGAGCTGCTGGTGGTGACAATAGAAAATGTCACCACCAGAGATTTGCAGAGATTTAATTAGGCTAAAGAACATTAAGTATGTGAGGGAGAATTGTCATGCGTTTGTTAAAAATCAAATAATTATAAAAATTCCAGCTACTTTACATCTTCATCTCTCCTCATAGTGTATTTTCCATTGTATTGTACTGGGTGAATGTCAGCAATATCATTTTTACCTGTTTAATATGAAGAGAAAAATATGTGCTGCTTATTGTGAAGCTTTTAAGCAAGCTTAAGCTCCCACTGGCTTACATTTGTTGTAAAGAAAACATGGAAATGCGCTGATTCATTATCAAGGAAATCTGAATGAGTTATTTATACAGTAAGAAACATCCTTCCTTCTTGTTGTGCTATGACTCAACACGCATAAGGTGAAAACATTGCAAGGCAGCATGGAACGGGGCTTTCCTCTGGGTTATGAGTACAAACGTTTGGTGTGAGATCTTGCTGAGTCACAGATCCTTTTCCAAACCAAAGTGGACTGAGACCAAATTGCATCCTTAAAAACTTTGCAGCTTGGTTTTACCTTTAACATTTGTATAAATTGAGGGTCTTTTGAAGAATAAAAGGCTGGAACCTACCAACCTTTTAATAACCTGTCCAAAATAAACTCTAGATTGTTGGTCTTGTAGTGTACTCAACATGAACAACATCCTTTGTAATAGCCGAGGAACTGACTGCTTTCCTTGGCATCATGTGAGGGATATTTTTAGCCTGAGCTGTATGAAATAGGCAGTGTTCAGCATTCTCTCTGTGGGGCAGTTTAGATCTACCTGACTGTAGACTTGCTATTAGCTGTTCTAATAAAGGCCAGATTGTGGGAAAACTGGTTGTTAATGTGACCCGGCTGCGGCGTGCTGACAGACGTTCCCACCAGCGGTGTAGGACAGAGCCTGCTCCATTTTCCTATCCACAGGAAAAATGCTATCAGCTCCCTCAGTGCTGCAGACTCTTTATTTGCATTATTTTCCCTTGAGAGATTTAATGGCCTTCTATCTTATTTTTGACATTAGCTTTGAGAGTCAGTGAGTCATTTTTTTTTTTTTTTTTTTTAATAATATAGCAAAGTATGTTGGTGGTTGCAGGAGAGAATTGCAAGAACATACTCTTCAGGCATGAGCACAATAACCTTGTCACACTTACTGAAAATGGCAGGGAAAAATGAGAAGCCTTTTTTTTTTTTTTTTCTATTAGGCCAATTATCTCCAACATCTCACTTTTTACAGACACAAATATATTTCTGTCAAGAATCACAGCTGACAGTTTAGAAGCAGGGAGCGATTTCACATATAGTTACCAAACACAATGATCATCAGGAACTTTCTCACCACCCCAGAATTCCTTTGGTTGCTCATGCTGGCACTTGTTTGAGCTGCATTTACCTGGACTGGCTCCTTCTGGTCTGGGTTTTATCCTCCTCAGACAATGTTTCTAATGTTTGCATGGCTCACAACAGACAGAAGAAACAGTTTGATGGACATTATCCATAACATGAGAACCAAATAGGGGATGTCCACTTTTCAGTCAAGCTCCGTTGTGTTTTAACTAATCTATATAGATTTTGTTACTAAATTGTGCTGTCAGATTTCAGTTTTCTATATTTTATTGTTACATGGACACAGCACTGTTCAAAGTTAGGAAGTGACAAGTAATAGTTTGTTAGGGTGAGGAAGAGAACAAATTTTAATCCTAAAAACCTGGAATCTGTCCAGACCAGTGGAGATCAAACTGTTCTCCAAGTGACAAAAACTATTTTATTCTGATCCCTTAGTTTTACCTGCTCAGTAATAAACTAAATTGGCAATATCTTAATAAAACACACAAAAGTAGTCTGAATAAAGAGACTCTTTAAAAAGTGAATTTTCTTGGTTTAGGAATTTTTTTTTCATTCGTTAACAACAGGAATAGGATCGTGACCACTCTTTCTTCAAAAATTCTAAAGAGTGTTCGGTGCATATTAAAAGATTGCGCTCTTGTATTTAACTTTGAGTTATCATACAAATCTCTGACACAACAGGGGCTTCAAAGCATGAATCGGGCTCTCTGTTTATGAAACAATCTTCTTGGAATGAGATAATTTCATTAAAGCTGATAAGTGAAAATTTCCTCTGGGTCTACTTGGTGCTGGGCCAGCAGGCGAGGACTCCACAACCACATCTTCACTGCACGGCAAGAAACGCTAGTTGTGCAACTTTTCAGTCAGTTCGCAGAACTCCTCATACGCACAGCTATGAAAACACTACAGATTTTACTTCCTTCTCATCAAGAAACATAAACATTAAATTATTTTGAGTGATTTTTCTGGAGCTGCGTAATAATTCTGAGAAACTTGTGGGTTGAAATGCAGGTTATTTGTGCTTTGAAACAACATAGTTCAATTATTAAACCTTCACTTTTTCAATGTCAGTCTTTATCAGCCAGATTAATTTGACCAATCCACTTGTACAAGTCCATCGTGTACCGAGCCATAAGCCGCTGACTAAATTCAGCAGAGTGCCTAAATATTGATGCTCTTAAGTGGAAATAAAACATGGGCATATCTCCATCTATGACAAAAGGTAATCAGTTCAATAACAGAACATCTGCCTCTCACAATGTTGTGTTCTGCTACTTTAGGAACACAGTGTTCAGCTACTGATTTTGTTTCATTTCTCTTGACAAAATTTATTGCCAGAGAATAACTATCTCTGTGCATGAATGGATTTTGTCTCTTCAAACCAATTTAGACCGTTTCAGGGGAATAGTATTTGGAGCTGGTTTTATTCAACAAGGACATCTGATGGAACTGTTTTTAAAAATCACAGATACAGAGCTATGAAAAAGGGTTTACCCGTTACAGATTTCTTCTGTTTTGTTTTTTGCTTTTTTAAATGTTTCAGATCAAACTCATTTTAATATCAGACAAAGATGCCATTTGAAACTTTCGGTTTTAGTTTGCGGACTCTCGTCTTTCTTCAGACAACTTCACTTCCTGAGAATGCCACCTGTAATTAGCCCCTGCCACACCCTAAAGATATCCACCTATGTCTCATCATCTTCCTGTTTATACTTCACTGTTTGCCAGTTCATTTTTGTCCCTTGTATCAAGCTGTTCAGCCTTATTTCTAACCCCATAGTCCAGTGACTCTGCCCCTATTTTCTATATTTGGACCTGTCTCTGTTTTTAATACGTGTGGCTGGATTACATTTTAGTGTGTACACCTTGGACTGTAAAGATTGCTGATTTTATACGTCTTGCATTTGAGTCTTTTATTCATGTGCCTTATGACAGATTTCCACCTGGTCCAACATGAAAAAGCAAAAATATCCACCAATCTAAAGAAATTCAAGAACAAATGAAAAACAAAGTCATTCATATTGATCATACTGGAAAAGGTTACAAATTTTTATAGGTTTGGGACTCCAGCAAACCACTGTGAGAGCCATTGTCCAAAAATGGAGCAAACAAGGAACAGTTGTGAATCTTTCCAGGAGTGGCAGACCTACCAAATTTTCTGCTTTAAAGCAGACTGAAGACTTATTCAGGAGGTCAAAACAAAAACAAAACACAAAGCGCTGCAGGCCTCATTTAGGACAAGACAGTCATCCACCTTAACTAGCAGGCTTAACAAGGAGAGAACTAGAGAACAACCAAAGTCCCATGGCAACTCTGGAGGAGCAGCAGAGATCTACAGTTCAGTAGGAAGAATCTGTCGACATGACAGCTACCAGCTATAAATCTGGGATTTATGGAGGACCGGCATAAAGATAGAATCTAAAACAAAAGAGGTCCTATTTGTAGTTTGTCACAACCCAGGTAAGGGATACAGAAGTGATATGGATGAAGGTGCTGTTGTGAGATGAAACCAGAGAAAGAAGAGAACTTTTAGGCTTACATGAAAACAGTCTGTGTGGCATAAAACTAAAACAAGGCATCAAAAATAAAAGCAAAAGTCAGAATAAAACTGCTTTATGTCTGTATAATAAAAAGATTATGACATATTAAAAACAAAATCATACTAAGGTCAGAGGTGATGCTAAGGTGTGATAATATGTATGAAAGCCTAAAGTCTGCAGCGAGTAACATATTTGAGTTTTAAACAGATCTCTGCTCACTGTCTGATTTCAAAGATAGGGCAAGAATATCTGTTTAGTTGGCTTAGTTATAATTAAACTTGAGTTTAGCTTTACCCGACAATAACAAACCTCATGCTGTTAAGGCTATTTAACAGCACATTATAGAACAGAAATTGTAGAGCAGGAATAATATTGCTAGGGTTTTCCAATTTTTGCAATAAGAAAATTAACTCTAAAAAAAAAAACATATCCAATCCATAAAAATTATACTGAAAAATTACCTTTGGCAGACATCTCCCTATACGTTTTGCATTAAGCCTTCGAACAATATTGGCTTCCCTAATTTCACAAATTATATGGCAGAAAGTACAAGGTCTTAAATTTAAATGTGGTTGTTTCTGGCACAGGTCAACTTTCTTTTGGCAGAACAAATTGTATTAGTTTGTTTTATGAATACAGTTTTTTTTTTCTTCCTTTTTTTCCAGGACATGATGCCTTGGGAACAGAGACGAGCAAAATAAGCTCAGGCTCGCTCTGTGTGGGCAGAGAAAGGCTGAGCTTAGGAGGAAAAGGACAAAAAGTCTGAAGGTGGTTTTATTTGGACCAGTCAACCAGTGTGTGGCGGGACTAGTATAATATAAAATGTGCAATTAGAATTTAGAGCTATTATTTTAATGTAGATAGAATTTATTGCATTAACCCCACTTTAAAGTTACCTTTAAAGCACACAAATTCATTACAGATGAGGCTAGATACAATTTCATCCAATTTAACAATATTTACTATATTAAACCACATATAAAAATACAAATGTTTAGTTTAAAAATCACAATCACACACACACACACACACACACACATACACACTAAAAGTCGACAGTTTAAAGGCTCAACTCTGGGATTGCAGGGCCAGACAGGGTAGAGACCTAAAACAAAAGCACAGCAACAAAAGAAAATACACCAAACGATAAAAAAAGAAATCGTGCACCACAAACCAGAAAGTGGACCACCACGATGAGAGTCCAACCAAGAGTTGGCCGTTGCCCTGTCACAAATACAGAAAAATTAGGGAAACTGGAACAATATATTCAATTTACATAAACACAGATTAACCCAAATCAAATAAAGCACAGCAATAAAAAGGTTTCAGTCTAAGCTACAGTAGATTGCCAAGCAGCAGGTGATTTAGTGCATGCAATAGTTGTCCGTCCTGGAGGTTAGATAAATAAACAAGGCGGCAGCAGAAGACGGGACACACACACACAGCAGCACTGGCGTACAGAATCAGCTGAAGCTGAGCATCAAAAAGGCAAACCTGAACCATCAACGCAGGGCAACAGGCAGGAAGCCAGTAAATGACAAACAGCAGCCTTTAATCAAGAATGAATAATATTAAAAATTGAAATTTAGAATCTTATATAAGCATTGCACTTACCACTGAGCCCAAAATGTAACTCCCATAACAGGGGGGAAATCAGGCAAACTTCTACTGGCAGCCTATTAAAACAGAGGCTGAGCTAAAGCTAAGCTAACAAACACTTCAGGAAATGGGTGAAATGCCCTACAAGCAACATTTAGAGCATCATTCATGCATGCATTTGTACGCAGCTGTTATACGGAGAAAGGGATGTAAATAAGGAACAGTGAGTTTAATGGAGAGGTATGGAGCTCCTCTTACCTAGAGTGCAGCACCAGTAAAAACGGAAGGCAACCAACGTGATGTCAGATGGGTGAGGGAGGGCACTTTATATAATGACAGCTAGGTCCATGGTCAATTAGAAAGCACTTGAGTGGTATATTCAGAGCCTACAGGGCATACTGTCACAATCAACCCCCCCCCCCCAGATTGCAACAACACTGACGATCGTTCAACTTAACACCAAGGTCGAAATACAGTACACATAGCACTAGATGATGAAATGTGAGGATCTACTTCACCAGGTGTTTGTCTCACTGCTGGCCTCGGGAGATGGAGATTATGATGCTGGACACCAGTTGATCATGCCAATTTGCGCACTGGCACCTCACTGGAACCAGATTATGTCATTGGCACAACCAGCAATGAGGTTGGCTAATTCAAGGTCAACAGGACTAGGCACCTCAGCAGCAGGTGTGGCAGATGGTACTGGTTCCTGAGGAAACGGTCTTAAGAACAAATCACCTTCAAAGGGCAGCTCCTCATCTGTGATGGAATGATGCTGAGAAAATACACCTTCAACAGGAACTGGACCAGGTGTGTCAACACCAACCAGGATCTTACAGTTCTTACCCTGGTTTGCTCGTGAACTGGTGCCACCGAATACACCGCACCACCTTCTCTTGGGGCTTGCATGACTGTGAGTCACTGAACTCCACAAGTCTTGAGTTTTCTGATAACTCTTGCTGCCCAAATTTTGAAGCAACACAATTTGTCCCTTAAAGAGCACTTCCTGAACATTTTGATCATGATTGGCTTTTCTGTGTCCTACAGAAGCCTTCAACTTTTCCCTTGCCTCCTCAAATGTTATTTGCAAGCGGGTCTGGTGTTCCTGAACCTACTCATGAACAGTTCTGGCAACTGGGTCTTGAAGTCTTCCAAGCAAGAAATCAAGTGGGAGTCGAGGTTCTTGACCAAACATCAGAAAAAAATGCTGATTCACCAGTCAACTGATAAGGGGTAGTGTTTTACGAATACAACAGCTAAGGCAAACAAGTGGTCCAGTCCCACTAATGGGATGTGGGCAAAGCTCCTAACAGGTGGTGGAGCACCCTGTTGAAATATTCACATTGCCCATTACTAGCTGGATGGTATGGTGTGGTGGCGATTTGACAATGCCATACAAACCATAAAGCTGTTGGATCAAAGTGCTCTCAAAATTGCGGCCCTGGTCTGACTGAATGTGTGCTGCTACACCAAATTTTCCAAACCACTCAGAGACCAGGACCTGTGCCACAGTAGAAGCATGCTGGTCCCTGGTTGGAACAGCTAGTGTATATTTGGTAAAGATGTCAGTCATCACCAAAACTTTCTGTATCCCAGATTGAGTTGGCTCTTACAAAGTAAAGTCCATGGCCTCAATGTCATTTGGTTTCGATGCAAGCAAATGACCCATGAAACCATAAGCAGGTGGCTGGTTATCCTTGGCAACCTGGCACCGCTCACAAGTTTTGCACCACTCTGCTACCTCACGTGACATCCCTGGCCAATAGCAGCGGGACCGCAGGAAAGCTAAGGTCCGTTCCACCCCGTGGTGCCCATGCTCCTGATGGACCTGATTGAGGATGTCCTTGGTGAGGGTCTTGGGCAGCAGAAGTTGGTACATTGCCCCCCAGCCATCAGGATGGAACACCCGCTGATACATCAGCCCATCCAACTCAACTAAGCGATCCCACTGACTGAGCAATGCAAGGGCAGATGGTGAAAGACTTTGCCGCTCATGACCTCTTGAAGGACAGGATCAGCCTGTTGGAGGGTATGGAGGTCACCAGGGGCACAATAAGGAAAGACCATTACAGAGGACTGAATGGTTTGTGTTTGCTCACTCTGCACAGCTTGCTGTAATGACTGAGGCTCTAAAGTACCCGGGACCAAGGAAGCCACTTCCTGTGGAGAAGGCCAAGGCCGACAAGACAACGCATCAGAGTTTTGGTTGGACTTAGCAGGCCGATACTTTCAGTCAAAGTTAAATGAAGCAAGCTGAGCTGCCTGGCACTGGTCAGCTGCTCCAAGCTTAGCAGAATTAAATGGCTCAAAGGATTATTGTCTGTATAGACAATACACCTGTGGCTCAAAAGGTAATCTCTAAATTTTTCAGTCATTGCCCATTTCAAGAACAACAGCTCCAATTTATTGAGCTGTAATTGGACATATTTCACTCTGTCAGTCTTAACCCACGACTAGCAAAAGCAATGGACCTTGTCCTACCCTCTTGTTCTTGCGACACCACCACTTCCAAACCATAATGGCTTGCGTCCACCTCTAAAATAAAGGGGAGGGAAAAATCTGCATGCGCAAGGACTGAGGTGGAAGTGAGCTTGGTTTTAATAGCCTCAAAACTCTGTTGACACTCCTTGGTCCAAGTTCCAACACTACTCTGGGTGGTCTTGCTTTTAGACCCTTTACCAGTCAACTTAGCTGCTCGACGGTGTAAGGAGGCAGCAAGGAGGCACCTCGATTTTGGAGGGATCAGGGGCTACTCCCTAATCAGACATGACATGCCCCAGGTAATGCACCTCATGCTGGAAAAAGCAGCACTTACTCAGCTTGGCTTTAAGGCTCCCCTTCTGAAGCCACCCTAGTACCACATCCAGCCTCTCAAGATGTTGCTGTACAGAGAATGAAAAAACAATGTCATCCAAGTACAGGAGGAGGGATTGGCATTGCTGGTCATCAAAGATGCACTGCATCAAGCGTTTAAACGTGCTTGGGGCATTGCAAAGGCTGAAAGGTATGCAATTCCACTTGAAAAGTCCAAAGGTTGTGCAAAAAGCGGTTTTGTGCTGGTTGCTTGCTGTGACAGGAACTTGATTGTACCCGCTGGCTAAATCCATTTTGGAAAACCAACAGACACATGTCAATGCATCAAGAGACTCCTTGATACAAGGTAGTGGGAAAGCATCCTTTCTCATCTTGATGTTAAATTGACGATAATCAACAGAGCCTAATATTGCCATCCTTTTTGTGGACAGTCACAACTGGTGATGCATATAAAAGCTGAAACCCTCCCTCATGAACTCCCTTCTGCTGAGCTGATTTATATGCCCTTTCACAAGCTCATACTCTGATGGAGGAATCAAACGATAATGCTGCTGAACGGGGGATGTCATCCAGAAGAGGAATCTCATGGTTCGTACAACCCAAATCCCAATCATGAGCAGCAAATACAGAAGTGCATTTCCCCAACAATGACAATACCTAACTCTTTTCCTCCACAGACAATGAAGATCAGTCAATTGTCTTGATCCCATCTGAGGGAGGAGCCACAGCTGTTTGGGAAGACACACTTACAGATACTGACAGGACTTCAGTTACACCCAACGGAAGACTCACCATGCTAACATCATTTAAAGTTCCCACAGTGGTCCGCGGATAAAGCAGCACATCTGTGTTGCCAACATTTACCACTGGGACATAAGCAGTCCCACGAACCACATGGACCAGAGCGGGAGATGCCAGCAGACCAGCTGGTAAGCCAGACTCCAATGGTTCAAATAAGACAGTGGTGCCCGAGTATTGCTCACAGCAGGTGGTAGGCACGATCTTCACTATACCTCCTGGAATGCAGCAGGGCCTCCTGCCTCACACACTTACTTTACTAGGCTGATTACGAGTCGGCTGCATTTCAGCTGAATGACATTTTTGCAGGGCATTAAGCAAGGGCATGGAAGATGCAACGACAGGAGTAGTATTAAACAAAGCATTACCATACTGTCCAAATAGCTCTCGGTAGCACCTACATATAACGTTCATCCTTAACACACCAGGAACTGGAGCAAAACCACTTTCAGGAGGATTTCTTACAACCAACACTCTGCAGTGGGGCCTCAACTTGCCACACAGTTCAATTGATCCTTCCAAATAGCTGATGTAAGGAATAGGAATGCCACTGGCTGCTCTAAGCTGTAGCCAATGGCAAACTCTCAACCACTCTTCACCCCAAGGCTCAAAGAACTCAGTGAAGAAGCTCTCTGTAATGGTGGACACTATTAACCTGGTGTCAACCAGACAAAGCACCTTCACTCCAGCCATGTCCACCTCAATATGTGGGCAAGAAGCAATTAATTTAGGTGCATCTGCTGAACATAAACCATTAACTGAGCCTATGGATGCCCCATCCGAGTTGTGGCTCTGCAATGCGGTGGGTTTAAGGTAGTTTTCCGGAAGCTGGTTACCCTGACATGATGCTGACAGAGGATGGTTGACGGAAGGAAACACGTGGCCCATCACACTTCCTAGCAATATGTTCGGGCTGTTGGCACCATCAACATACAATGGGGCCTCAATGTGGAGAGCGGCTGCGCTCTTGTGCAGTTTGGAAAAGGGTGATGCTCTTGGTAAGCAGATTAAGCTGCTCCTGTTGCCATTTTAAGAGCTCCTTTAACTCATTAACCTCTGTTTGAGTGGGGCTAGCAACCACTGCCGGGCCACCACACACAGCACACTGAAAACCAACCGCTGAAGGCACAGAGTAATACCAGCCCCAAATACTAGCTGGCAAACCCTCCAATTCCCACCTCATTGCCTCACCTCTGACATCAAAAAATGTTGCTGCTGGTTTCAGACGTACATGCTGTTTTAGGACCGTCAGGAACATACTCTATGAGCTGGTCATGCAATAGGACTTGAGCACTAGGCATGTCCCTAGGAGCCCGTGTTTTTACCTTCTCCATGAGGCTCATCAAAGGCAAGGGAGAACTCTTGCAGTGTTTCCTCCTCTAATTGCTTCCTGAAGAGAAGTCCTCCTGTAACATGACATATGACTCAGCACATCCAAAAAGCTCCTGGAGGATAGAAATTATCTTAGCTGGATCCCTTCGTTCCTGACTGGAGCAATATTTGATCTCATCTCTAGCTTCCCCCTCCAAATGGTGATATAAAAAAAAAAAAAAAAAAAAAAAAAAAAAAAAAAAAAAAAAAAAAAAAAAAATTTAAAAAGCCTGGTTTGCTGGTGACTAGTTCCATCCCCACATATATGCCTAAACCTCCTAAACCCACTCTCCCTCACGAATCCCTGTCCATCCTCTAAACATAGGACATTTATGGTCATGTGGGATAAACACTAACTTGTCAGTTACATGGGCAGCAGGGGGTGCAGGAGCTGAAGACAGCCTGGCACTGGAGCTAGATGTGACAAGTGCATGCTCTTCATGCAGCTTCTCATTGTCAGCCTTCAGTTGAGCAACCAGGGTTCTCAACTGCTGTAGCTCTTCCTCCATCACTACAAATGATCAGCTCAAAATGTGAACCGCTGCCTTAAAATAGAACACTGAGAAAAAAAGTTACTGCTTGAACAAGTAAAACACACCCAAAAACAAAGTCACAATACAGAAATAAAAGTGGTGAAAGTCTCAACCTCAAAACTGAAATCCAGCCAACAGCAACACCAAAATGTGGCGGGACTAGTATAATGTGCAATTAGAATTTAGAGCTATTACTTTAATGTAGATAGAATTTATTGCATTAACCCCACTTTAAAGTTACCTTTAAGGCACACAAATTCATTACAGATGAGGCTAGATACAATTTCATCCAATTTAACAATATTTACTATATTAAACCACATAAAAATACAAATGTTTAATTTAAAAATCACAATAACACACACATACACACTCTAAAAGTCAACAGTTTAAAGGCTCAACTCTGGGATTGCAGGGCCAGACAGGGCAGAGACCTCAAACAAAAGCACAGCAACAAAAAGAAAACATAAATGATAAATGAAAAAAAAAAAAAAAAAAAAAAAAAAAAAAAAAAGAAAGAAAGAAATCGTGCACCACAAACCAGAAAGCGGACCACCAAGCTGAGAGTCCAACACCACCACCAAGAGTTGGCCGTTGCCGTCACAAATACAGAGAACTTAGGGAAACTGGAACAATACATTCAACTCACATAAACACAGAAAACGTGATACACACAGAGCAGCACTAGCATACAGAAACAGCTGAAGCTGAGCATCAAAAAGGCAAACCCGAACCGCCAACACAGGGTGACAGGCAAATGACAAACAGCAGCGTCTAATTAAGAATGAATAATATTAAAAATTGAAATTTAGAATCTGATATAAGCATTGCACTTACCACTGAGCCCAAAATGTAGCTCCCATAACAGGGGGGAAATCAGGCAAACTTCTACTGACAGCTTATTAAAACAAACAGAGGTTGAGCTAAAGCTATCAAACACTTCAGGAAATGGGTGAAACTCCCTACTGTGAGAAAACTCGAGCAACATTTAGAGCGTCATTCATGCGCACGCAGCTGTTATACAGAAAAAGGGATGTAAATAACAAATAGTGACTTTAATGGGGCGGTATGGAGGTCCCTTACCTAGCGTGCAGCACCAGCAAACATGGAAAAAAAAAAAAATTCCCCCTCCAAAAAGCTTTATTTATCTTTGGTTGCAAACACAAAATAAAATACACAAACTGACATCTGCACGAACAATATTCTACAAAGAAAACATGGCAAGTAAAAACGTTACAGTTATTAAAGGAAGATTGATCCTGAATGACAAAATCACAATCAAAAATAAACTTTGAAGATGTAGCAATGTGAGTTCCGCTTTCTTATTTGTAGTTAACTTTAAAAGTATTTACATATGAATGGAAGTCTACTAAGAAAACATAGAACTTTGGCAGGGCTCTGGAGGACCTTGCCTTATGTATATGAAATTTCCCTAACAGGAGCATTAGATTAATTGTGAGGCTCAAAATTTTATCACTACATTCAAACTTGACTGTAACATCCTTAGGCCTCATTTGGATAGTGTGTTTAGTTTTTCCTTGACAAATTTCTCCATGTCCCTCCAAAACCCAGATGAGAGAGAACAGCTACAAAATAAATGTATTATAGTCTGACTCAACTTGACAAAAGGTAGTTTTCATCCAGATCCTTAAACAATGATAGTTTTTTGTTACAAGGGTAAATATTGTGCAAAATTTTGAAGTTAAGCCCCTTTATTTTATTTGAAATACAGTATTGCAAGTGAACCATCCATGCTTTCCTCCAATTTATCATAAAGTGTGCATTCCAAAAAATTTTTCCTTTGGGTGACTCCATAGTTGAGCTACACAGGAGCTTCCTTATATACTGATTTGATAATTTCTTGTCCATTAAGTCGATTTCCCTAACTTTTAGAAAAAGATATTTGCAAACTAAATCTTTCATTTACAAACTATGCTTTCATAAACTTGACTATGCCTAAAGGAATGGCTTACATGACTGAAGCAAACTCTCTATATTTCACTGGAAAACAGTTTTCAGGAAGTTCTCATACCTATAAAGGTTACCATTATCAAATAATTCTGCAACAAAGATAATACCTCTGTCAAGACAAGTCTTTTTATATAAGATTTTGTTGTTGGTAGTGATATTACCATTTCTCCATAATATTTCTTTATGTGAGGAAAAAAAGGAGTGTATGAGCCCCTTATCGCGAAGAAATAACATTGTGTCATCCAATAGTTGAGACATCTTAACTTCTTTATTAAAAATGGATAAACCATGAATATGGTTTATTCATATAAAAATTCATGGTTTATCCATTCTTAATGGATAAACCATGAATATTTGGTTTGTGAAAATGATTTAAGAATAAGTGTTCAGCAATGATCAAAAATAAAAAGCAAGAAATTGGGCAGCCTTGTTGTACACCTCTTAATATCGGAAACCTCCCAGACATCCGTGGATATAAAATAATTGAGCTGTTTATGCCTTTATAAAAAAAATTTTAATAAGGTTAATAAATGACTCTGCAAAACCTAAAAGTTGTAGAGTTTGTAAAATTGAGCGTTCAGTTGAGTCAAATGCCTTATAAGTCAAGGAAAATTTAAAAAAAATTGGCGTTTATAAAATTTTAATACATCTACTAAACCCAGCACCAGTCTAATATTAGAACTAATGTGACATTTAGGAAGAAATCCACTTTGGTTTTCACTCGTCGCTCCTAAATTCTTTTTCAATCACTTAGCATACACCAGCACTAAAATTTTAAAAATTAATATTTAAAAATGAGACAGGTCTCCAATTTTCTATTTTTAAAGGATCTTTGTCAGCCTTGGGTGGCAAAATTATTAGACCCTGTTTCATGGTTGTAGTAATTTCTTGCTTACTTATACAATCTTTGAACATTAGTAACAGATGATCACTAATTAATATCCAAAGGTAGAACTCCGCTGCAAGTCCATCACTACCAGGTGACTTTCCTCGTCACCTGGTAGCACAGCTTCTGTGATTTCTGAAGATGAAATCTCAGACTCATATGTGCCTTTAAAGGCCTCTGATATCAGAGGTGTAAACATCTCAAAGTTATTCATAAATGAGTCACTCTTAGCTTGGTTAAATTTTGAGGAATATAAAATCACTATAAAATAAGGTAGTATAATGGGAAATCATAATAGGATCTGAGCTGATTGTACCATTAATGTCAAGAGCCATAATATTTTTCCTTTTTCTGTTTCTTTTTTCTAATGCAAAAATAACTAGTTTCTCTCTCCTTCTTCCAACCATTTAGTTCTAGACCATATGAACGCTCCTTTAGCTAAATTCACATACATTTTTTTCAAGCTCATCCTTAAGATTGTATAGAATTTTCAATTCACTTTCAGATAGATCATGCTTAGCTATTAGGAGCTCTAATTTAATGAGTAAACTATACATTTTATTTGTGTTTTGCTTTTTTATTTCTTTATAACGCTTTATGCTATTTCCTGAATCTTAAATTTGAAAAACTCCCACTTCTGAATTGGATCCATCTCCTTTTCGTTAAAAATTTCCTCAGCCAGTAAACACACACTTTCCTTAAATGTCCTCTCATCCAAAAGATTGTCAAGTTTCCAATAGCCTCTAATACTTGGTTGTTCCTTATTAACCTAAGACTTATTAATTTATGATCTGATAAGGGAGCATGAGAAACATCTGTGACATATTGTAATCCATGTGTTGACATCAACCATAAGTCTATTCATGACTGGGAACTCCTGCTACAACTGGTCTAGGTAAATTGTGTCAGGGGTCATATACCTCCACATATCCATAAGATGACAATTTGTACTTAAGAATTCAGTAGATTTGAAATTTAATGATGTAAAGCTTAGAGGGTGACGGTCCGCAATATTGTCTGAAACATCATTAATGTCTCCACCGATGATGATAACAGAGTCATTGTATTTTGCTTTCAAAGCGTCCAGTATTAGAGAGAATCTCTGACAAACATTCTTTGCTTGAGTTGAATTATTTGGACCATAAACATTTCCAATAATAAATTGTTGATTATCCAACTTCACAACTAACATAATCCAACGACCCTCATTTGACACTGCAGACTCCATAATATTACCATCAAATCTATTTAACAACACTGCTGTGTCAGCTGAAAGATTTGAGCCATAGGGGAAAAAAAAAAAAAATTATAGAATCACCCCCATTGTGACTTTAAAAAACCTTTCATCATTCTTGCATGAATGTGTCTCTTGCAGAAAAACAATGTTCATACTACAACTCGTGCAGAATATGAAAACTGCCTTTCTTTTTGTGTTTTCCCATAGATTCCTTACATTAAGACAACATAAACTGAGAGCCTTAAAACTTAAACTTGCCATAATTAACAGATTGCTGATGTCTATAACACAAATATTAGAGAAGGAAAAAAAGTAGTACTTACAAACCTTTATCCTCAACTATCAGTAACATTTTCCTTTAAGAGCATTTTTAAACCTTTTTCAAATATTAAACTGAAAATATTGTCACTGTCATCCATTATTGCATAGATGTTAACCTGTATTAATGAGTCACTTTTTTCCCCTTTCTATTTAAGCATGAGGGCCTCTGAAGCCAGCTCGTTTTCCTTGTTTCCTTGCTCCTTCCACAACTGGCCATAACTGATTTCTTCCCACCCGGTCAGCATGTGTCAGATCCTCTTTCAGCAACAGCTTCTGCTCTTTTAAGTATTTTGTTATCTTGGGAGATTTTCCGGATCTTGTTTCTGAAGGCTTGCATAGTGAACTGAATGATGACAGGCTGACTGGAATTGTCCCGGGATACACTAACCCTGTGCAGAAGGAAGTCCATCTTTTCTTTATCCTCTGGTGCGAGTGCAGCAAACAGCTTCATTATATCTGGTCTGATGTTTTGCCCAGATGTTTCTTTCCTGCCATACAGCCGTAGGTCCCATCTTCTGCTGTTGCACTTGGCTTCATCACTTCTTTGCTGGATTTTAACCATCTGCTCCGATACGTCTTTTATCTTGCTTTCGTTCTTTTGCACGTGGATTTCCACTGCTTTCAACTGATCACAGACATTATCGATGACTTCTGTGTTTTCGGCAATTTTTTGCTCTAAAGCTGCAAAGCGACCAAATAGTTCCAGTAAAGCTTTCAGAATGTCCTCAGAGGCTCATTCAGAGATCAGCTGACCTTTGCTTTTTTGATTCAGGACTCTTTGTGGGTGTAATAGGCAACAGCGTGAAAGCAGTTTCCAAGTCTTCGAGACCTTGTTGGAACAAAGAAGCTCCATCTTTGACATTTTTCGCTCCTCTTTTTGCCATTGCGATGCAGAGTTGGGCCAATGCTAAGCTAGCCAGCTGGTTAAAAGCTAGCAGCTAGATCATTACGTCGATCGCGATCTACTGGTCGATCGCAGCGTGACGTTTAAAAAAAAAAAAAAAAAAAAAAAAAAAAAAAAAAAAAAAAAATTGTCAGCCTATCAAACATCCCATTACTTAATTGACATACAGGGCAACCAATCAGATGACAACTGAATTTTGACCTTTAGGTCACCGCTCATGCGTAAACGACGGCGCTAGCGCCGCAACACTTACAAGCTAGTTAGCGAATTACCTCAGATTTTAAGCCCTTGCTAAAACATATGGTGATCAAAATGAGTGAGAAAGCTGGACCAAGTAAGAAGGCAAAAACATATCACTTTCACACGGAATGGGAGGTGGACTTTTTTTCACGATGTCATTTTCGAAGTGCGTTTGCCTCATCTGCCAGTCTACCGTCGCAATAACAAAGAAGGGAAATTTGGAGCGGCATTTTCGGACTGTTCATGGAAAATACGACATCGACTTCCCACCGAAAAGCCAGCTGAGAAAGAGAAAGGTGGAGGAACTAAAATCCCAGTTGTCCGGACAGCAGTCATTTTTCACTCAACAAACTTCAAAAGCAAAAGCCGCCACCGAAGCGTCGTTCCGGGTGAGTCACGTCGTCGTTAAAAACAATCAGTCCTTCCAAGATGGAGAGATGGTAAAAGAAGCATTCGTTGAAGCAGCTGACTCATTGTTCTGAGACTTTAAAAATAAGGAAGAGATATTACATACAAATAATCTTTAATAAATTTGAAAACAGTTATATGTTTTGCATTTTTGTAGTGGGTAGGTCGATCATTTTGACTTGGTTGTTTTATAAGTAGCTTGCATGCTGAAAAAGTGTGAGCACCCATGGGCTAGATATTCCTCCGGTAACAATTTCTTTTCACACCGACAGTTTTTCATTCAAATTTCCTCTTTTTATCTTATGTGTGAAGGATGCCTTGACTAACAGTAACGATAATATTTGGTTTAGTTGCCTCTGGTGACGTGGTACAACTTACATTCTCGGAGCTCCTCACAAAACCTCCGCTCTGGCCGCCATCTTGAAACCGACCGCCATCAAACGCGGAAGTCTGAACCTGAAGTCAACCAACGTGATGTCAGACGGGTGAAGGGGGGCCCTTTGTATAATAACAGCTAGCTCCATGGTCAATTAGAAACCACTTGTGAGATGTATTCAAAGCCAACAGGGCATACTGCCACAAGTGTAAAGCTTTTCTCTCCAATGACCACATTCATATAGTCAGCGAAATGAACCAGCCAGAGTATCTGTTGTTTATTATGGGATCTTAGTACAATAAGAAGATAATATTTAAAAGAAAGACAGGCCTTTGCTTTTCCAATGTGTTACACAATATGCTTTGTATCAGAAAAGTGCTATTTTCGTACAAGGACACTGTTTGAGTTCAGCATTGCAGAAGCAAACTAATAAGCCTTGATCATTCTAACTGATATCCAAAAGTTAAATTACAGACAAATATGAGACATTAAAGCAGCAGTTTATATTCCTTAAAACAAAGTTGTCCAAAGTAACAACTTGTAGTGGGATAAAACCAACTTACAACAAAAGCAGAATAGCGCTAGAGAAACTTGATCTGCAAATTGATAATAGATGTATTTTATTAGGATTGTATTTTTTTGGTCAAAATAGGCAAATTTTGTTGCTCATGATTGACTTATAAAAACCTTTGGCCATTCGTTGGCCTAATTTTCCACCCATAGAAGAAGAGCATTGCTGCTTTACAAAATAGTAACACTATTTATAGTAATTTTCTTTTGCTTCCTTGCTTTTGCTGCATAATAATGTTTATTTTAGACTAGACTGCATTCGCTTTTGTCTGCCAAAGATTCCCTCTTGCAATAGCTAAAATGAAAAGTAAGGAAACGGTAAAGAACTGGAAAACGTTGAATTTGGGTGTGGCTGCAATTTGAGCTCTGATTTCCGCAATGAGTTTAACGAACACAAAGAAGCAAACTGTGCCTATTCAGTTGTTTTGAATTGTTCATTTTAGTACATTATCGTCACACATACCAAGGACTCTAGGCCTCAGTCCCCTGTCAGAGGGTTAAACGGTGTCACATCTTGGGTTACCAACTATTGAAAATGAAAATCTGATACTTCACCACCCCCCCCCCGCCCCATTTTGTTTGCAGGGTGGGGGGGTGATGCTACATAGAATCATAAACAACAATGTAAATGCACATTTTTGCTTTTTGCTATGTATACTGCTTGTACACTGCTTGTGTTTTATATGAGGCAGCAGTCTACTAGAAGTACAGTTGCAACACAGAAAGCATTCAGACCGAGCTAAGATCTTCTATAGCCTTCTTTGGCTATGGTTCACGCTGTTCACAGTGTGTTATTATTTTATTATCTGATAAAACCAAACCTGAACTTTGGGTAACATTTCCAATAGGTAACAAACAAAAACAACAATGAACACCATACCAACAGCATAACATGGTGATGGGTGCATCATGATCTGGAGTTACTTTTATTCTCACGGAACTCTGTATTGTTTGTTTGTTTGTTTTTGTTTGGGGTTTTTTTGTCAAGGTGAATGAAAATAAGAATATTCCAGTCAGTTTTATCCAAATACCTTAATGTGCCTCCTAGAAAAAATGATAGATGAAGAGAGATTTTTCTTCAACAAAATGATTTTAAGGAAATGCATATGGATGCTATTTAGTCATTGTACTTTTTAATTTTTTATGTTTCTTACCAGCAGATTTGTTTGTTTTTCAATCACATTGTGCAGGAAAAATGTCACATTGTATGTGGAGAATGTTTTGAAAGATATATTATGCCCAGATTTCTTTTTCTACATTGCAAAACCTCTGTTTACTCTTTGCACTGTATGTTGGTTATAACGAATGGTTATTTGAGCTGCTGTTGCATTTCTATCATCTTGAACCAGTTTATCCATTCTTCCCTGACCTCTGATATCAATAAAACTTTCTTGTTTGCTGTTCACCAGATATTTTCACTTTTTCGGATCACTTTCTGTGAAACCTAAACAATGATTGTGAATGAAAATCCTAGTTGATAGGCATTTCTAAAATACTCAGACTAACTCATCCGGCACCAGCACCCATGCCATACACAAAGTCACCTAATCCCCTTTCCTCCCCATTCTTATACTCATAAGTTGCCCTTCCCACATCTATAAAAAAGTAAAATAATAAATACATTTTGTAACTGCCTGACACTTGTCTTCTCTACTCCCAGTCATATTCATAAAAATATATGAAAATAATAGTGTCTGGCCAGGTCAGTCAGGCAAGTGGAGGGGTCAGCAAATTTAAAGGGGTAGCCAGAAATGGAGTCCATTAAACATATGATTTGAGACTATCAAAGCTGAGGATATTAGAGTATTTGGTATTTTAGAAAGTTAGCATCACTGTTGGTGCTGTCCTTGGGCAGAAAAGTTGCACCTGACCATCCCAGTATCCTATGTCAGATAGCCTGCTGACTATGGAGCAGCCAAGTTTTTCATTGAGACAAGTTTAGATCTGGCCTGAGAGGAAGTCGAATGGTTGCGAATAGACAGTCATTTCAGGATTCTCACTCAATTTTTAGTAATTGGAGTCAAAAAGGAACTTCTTTTTTGTTTTTGATTTTTTTCCTTGCATAAATTCACCACCTTCAGCATAGATTTCCTTTCTTTATTTAGTAAATAAAACATGCAGCATGCAGTAATGGATATAAGTGTGTGAGATCAAATCTCATCCAGATTAAGCTTGTCACTCAGGCCTCAGCCCACAGTAACATTGAATATAGCGTTGTCACAATCCCGGAGCAGATTTTATCTCCATTTCCTGAGGTTACCAGTATTATCTTCGAACAACGACAGAGTGATCTGCCCCGGAGCTTGTTCCTGGCACCCTTAATCACACGCTGTGTTTCAGTATGTATCATGGAATGCATGCAAGTGTGTGACAGGGATAGATGGACATTTCTTTTCCATGTAGGAGACCCCCGGGGAACTTCCTGTATTTTCGTAACACGGATGAGAAGCTGTTGATAACATGAGTGTGTGGGCGCTTGCAGGGAAGGTGACATTAACGACAGCTCAGAGGAAAAGGAAGTCAATCAGCAAAGCGAGTGAGAGGAAGACAATAGTGTGGCATGGTTGCAAAGTCAAGTGGGAAATGTAGGCGTAAACACAATACAAGCATAGACCCATTTCTTTATAAGCATCTATTTGAGTAGAGCATGTGTCTGCACATTTAAGTGTATTTGCATTTGTGTGTCCATGTGCACTCACATGTGGGAGTACGTGCGTAGAAACACACAGTTGTCTTATTCGCACCTGACAGGGCCAGCAGTGAGTCAGCAGTGGAGTGAGATTGAGCAGTGTTCCTTGTCACACAGCTCAAACTTGTATTAACCTTTAAGAGAAAGGGCTGTGACGTCTGTGGGCTTCCAGAGATCTGGGGAGAAAAACCATCTGGATGTCACGTTTTCATATTCTCGTAAAACAAGAGCATATGTAAAATATGTGGTTGAACCTTACCAGGTAACTATTTAAGACATCTGATCAAACGTTCTATCAATGTATAGTGTTAAAGTTTATGCCTTGTAACAGATTTATTCTAGTTTTGCTTTTTTTGCCATTTGTTTGATGACCTAAAACTTTTCAGGTCATCAAACAAATGTTAATATCAGACAAAGATAACCCATGCAAAATGCTACTTTTTAATGATGATTTCCTTTATTAAAACAACAATCATTTCAAACCAACCTGATCCCAAGTAAAAATTTAATTGTCACTCTTCTTCAAATCAAGAATTAACTGTAATTCAACCACCTTTTATGATTCACTAGCCACACCCTGACCTGATTTATGCCTGACCTGCAAAATCAAAGAATCAATTAAACAGAACCTGTCTGATTACATGAAGCAGACTAAAATATCTCAAAATGCAATACATTATTCCCCATCTAAAGAAAGATGAGAAACAAAGTCAGTGGTATCTATCAGTCTGGAAAGAGTTCTAAAGCTCTTTCCTTAAATATTTCTAAGGTTTTGGGACTCCAGTGAAACACAGTGAGAAGCATTATTCGCAATTGGAGAAACTATGGAATAGTGGTTAACCTTTTCAGGAGTGGCTAGGCATCCAAACTGACCCCAAGAGCACATCACGACTCTTCCACGAGATCACAGAAGAACCCAGGACAACATCGAAAGCATTGCAGCACTAACTTGTTTTATTTAAGTTCAGTGTTTAATGATTAAACAATGATTAAACAATTAGAAAGAGAGATCTGGTCAACTGAATGAATGGCATGATTTTGGCAAAGTTTGGTAACTTTAATGGGATGAATGTTGAAGCACATAGTGACAAGGACAATGATTGTCTTTAGAAGCTAAACTGGTACAAATCTATTTAGACATGTTCAATAAATTAGAATATTATTGAAACTGAAGTTATTTCAACTCAGTTCATGAAGTGAAACACATTACATAGATGAATAACACAGACTGATGCTTTCAAGACTTTATTTCTGTTAATTGTGATGATCATGATGGGCCATGGATGTGATGATTCCTTACAGCAATGGAAAACACATTTAAGAATAGAATATTAGATCAGACAAATAAAAACATTTTAAACAGAAATGTGGGTTTAATGAAAAGTACGTTTAATACCTGCTTAAAGGTAATTATTTTCAAAAGGTACTTTCTGACAAATGAGTCTCATCAATATGTAGATTATAATTTATTGAATATGACTGCATATATTACTATTTGAAGTTTTCCCTTTTTATTAGATTCCAGTGCATCTTCTCTCGTATTTGCTACTTTCTGATTGTATTGCCTAACATTATTATGTCAGTAAAGTAGCCCTTCATGCAAATCCAATGCGTAATGCTGGATGGACAAAAATCCTCAGGGGAACAGCCTCTCTTGTTCGGGCTACAAATATGTGAACTTTTTGTCTTTTCTTTTTTCTTCTTATGTCGAGTGAAATGATGGCACTGCTGGAGTCTACATGGCCGAGTTAACTGGAAGGACAGGGGCTTATTAAAAAGATTGATACTGAAAACAGTATCAATATGATAAGGAATCTGGATTTCTTTTGATCAGCTGTAGTTCACAGCCTAAAATACAATACTATATCTAGAGATTAATACAACTGTTTAAAGGTGGTCTACATCCTTTAAAAACAACTAAATAGCACTGCACACGCTGTTGAATTGGGCACTACAAATCACATACTAACCTCAGTGCTGAACAGTGGTAATAGTGGCAATTTGTTTTTGCTATATCTATCTATCTATCTATCTATATATATATATATATATATATATATATATATATATATATATATATATATATATATATATGTATATATATATATATATGTATATGTATATATGTATGTATATATATATATATATATATATATATATATATATATATATATATATATATATATATATATGTATGTATATACATACATACATACATATATATATCTATATATATATATATATATATATATATATATATATGTGTGTGTGTGTGTGTGTGTGTGTGTGTGTGTGTGTGTGTAAAAAGAGTTATTTAGAAAATGCATGACAATTTAGACACCTGATGATGAAAAAAAAATAAAATAAAAATATGTTTATAGATTGACTATAATTTCAAAACTATTTAAAACTATTTACTGTTTTTAATATGATGATACACCCTAATGCTCAGGTTTGTGCAGACATTAGCAGATGTCTTGAATAAATTTTGGACATTCCACATGAATGAGTCCCTTCAGGCAAGATGACAATGGAATTTGAAGGCCTCCCTTATGATGACTTTAGTAACTAACTTCTACTACAGGTAATGGCAGTTCCAGTCCCCAAAAGGTAATGTCCCAAATGCTTTAGCTGTATCCCTCCTCCAACACACCTTTATCCTTAAGAGCTGATTTATCTGCCAATTTCATCAGTTTCAATTTTTTCACACCACAGTTTTTATTGATAATTATTTACAGAAGCTTTCTGTTCTTTTACAGGGTTAGGGAAACAGATAGTTGCTTTTTGAAAAAGCATTTTTTTCTGGCTCCCCACCAGCCAGAATATTTCTGTTTTTTAACTGGGTTATTTTTTATTTATAAAGTAGGCCATATGGTTATTATGACAGCTTGTCTTGAAGTGATTGCTGCTGGTGATCTTTAATATGTCTGCCCATGTCCTCTTCAATGATCACTTCCATGCATTGTATTGTAACTAAATTATATTGAAATCCATGCAGTTGTCATATATGACCCAGATGTTTGTGTGTTCAGCTGTATGGATCGCACAAATATCACAGAAGGACAAATTTAAAATAAAGAGAGAGAAATACTGGTTGATGTATGCAGCAGTACTCTTGTCTTACAATTGATTTTACAGCAAAGTCTGGCCAGTATGCCTTACAGATGACCAACTGCTGTCCAGACAGTTATACCACATTTAGTTTTAAAGTATTACTAATCAAACCAACTTTTGCTATTCTATGATGTGAAAAATCTGTCTTAAAATCCTCTATTCTCAACCTTGTTGAAATAATTTCATAAGAAAGAAAAATTAGACATGTGATAGGCAGTATTGAACCATTGTAATGTTTTTCACACCACTCTGGTCCTCAGCCCACAATTTAAAATATAACTCAAATAACTTCCATCTTTATCAAATTCTTCAGATCTACTTAGCCTTTCTTTTAACTGAAGGTGATTCATGTAACCCACCAAAGCAACAAATTTCAACAAACACATAAGATACAACTAGGAGCATTGTCATCAGATATGAAGTCTCTTTGTGATAACATACAGCATAATGTATTATCAAAATAATGGAGAGAAAGGTGTGACAAAGTTGTCATGACTGCGTTATTTATTCTTTCTTATCTAGTCAGTGATGTCATCTGGCTGGGATCTTATCATTGTCACATTGGAGCATCTGTAATTCAACACCTGAAAAGCAGCCTTTCAAACTGGCTCCAAATCACTTTATTATTTTTCCCTTTTGGATGTCTTCTGTCGAGTCAGGGAAAGGAAGAGAAAAAGTTGTTGCGAAATGAATACATCAAAGGCTTTTCACTTGTTCTAACAGATGCCTTACATGAAGCATTAAGCGATACTTGTATTTAAAAAAAAAAAAAAAAAAAAAAAACAACAAAACATGAAAAGCATAAAAGTCATAGTGCAGCTGAGACATAAGGTGTGACTAACTATGACTATTAGGCAAAAATGTGTGTTTGAACTCCCACAAAGAGAAAATGTTGAGGTTTTGCTTGTGTTTAAAGAGTTGTTTATGACGCGTACCTGATGGAGGACAGATGATTCATCCGTTTGAAGGTGATGGAGTGTTTGGGAGTGCTTCGAACAACGTATAAGAAGAAGCCTTTAACCCAGGGCTAAATCACCACAGCTTAAATAATTCAATTCAATTGAATTAAAAAAAAAAAAAAAAAAAAAAAAAAAAAAAAAAAAAAAAAAAAAAATTAAGATAACATATAAGCTACAGAAACAAGGGTTCTGCTTTCCCTAAAGAGATTGTTCAGGATTTTAAGGTAAAGTTCTTTTAAAAGGTTAAAAGCAGTAAATCATCCCAGACATATATGACTCTCTGAGTGTCTTCATTGAGTGTAAAACTGGACTTGTTGTCCCAGGAAGCTGAAACTAATAGCTAATCCTAGAGAAGCCAAGTCTAAAACGACCATAAAACATCTTAAAATTACTCTATTCTCAAAAAGGTCATAGCATTTTATCTGAATACTTTCCCATGAACCTTTAAACCACCATAATGTTTGCACTGAATGGCAATTAATAGAGAAGCTGGTGGTTATTAATGATAAAATGGAAGAGGTGGTGTGCCACCAGTGATCTTCCTGTGTAAAACATGTACTGAAAACACAACATGTAAATTGTTTCTGGTTAAAGTAGCCACCTAATAGAAAATTAAAGCAGTATGAGAGTCAGTGAAAGAGCTTTTAATTTAATCTCCATAATATTTTTTCTTGTTCCACTAATTTGCTTTTATGTCAGGCAGTTAGTCCTTCTGAACAATGCTTAATATGTTCTTGTTCAGTATTTGTTTTACACAGGAAGATCATTGAAGGACACCTCATCCAAACTTTATTATGTTTTGGTTCTGTGTAAATAGCCACCATACATCAGGGTCCTTACTCCTTCTGCAACATCCAAGCCACCTTTTGGGTGAAAGCAGATACTACAACTTGAATTAGAGTCAATGCAACTTCTGGGAAGTTTGGTGCAAAAAGCCATAAAATACTATATGTGTTTTGTGAGTTTTAGGTGCTTTGATATATTGGAAGGCAAGTTAAGAAATAATATGACATTGATTCTGTTTTTTGATTGGCAACGTTACATAGACAAATATGAAGTACTGGGGTGAAAGGTCTTTCACTTCAGCCTGCCTCCAGTAAAGTAGATAAACAACCCTAGTAACTCGACTATGTTCTTTATTTCCATTCTTTATATCAAGCATTTTCACACATGGATCAGTCACAACACAGTTCAGACCTTAGCCCCACTGAGAATCAACAGGGCTAATATTCTAATGATTTGCACAGTAGTCGGACTCTTCCATCATCAGTACATGATCTTGGTGAAAAATTAATCCAACACTGGATGGAAGTAAATCTTGTGACATTGTAGAAGCTTATCAAAACAATGCCACAGGAAATGAACACACCAAGAAAGCTTCACTACTGTATAGGAGGTATTAACTGGTCTTTTTTTTTTTTTTTTTTTTTTAGCAGAACTTCACTTCAAAAGTCCTTACCTGTCCTTTTGAAAAGGGTGGACTCAGTCCAGATCCTGGTCTAGAAGTACTGCAGTTCTCAAAGACAAAGCTAAGTAGGAAACTAATAGATAAAAAGCTTAAATATATAAAAATGTTTTTTGTTTTTTTTTTAAACTAACCACACTTGGGGTATTAATGAAACTGTTAAATAAACACGTTTTTCAAGTCACAAAAGAAATTGAGTCAACTGAAGATGCAACTATATCATTACATCAGTGTTAGTTCTAATATAATAATATTAGTTTATAGCCTCGGGAAACCATTGCCAGATTTTGCCCTTTTTTTGACAGAGCCCTTGGAAAGAGCTCAAACATGACCCAGTGTAACAGAGGGGTGTGACCAATCAGTAGATAATGTATCTGATCTGTGGGTGTGTAGACCTTGATGTTTGACAAAGATAGCTAACTCAAGATGAGTGGAAAGTGGAAGAAACACCCAGTCTCCTACTGTGCCGCACATGTAGCCCTTAATTCCCAGCTACACCCTCCCTCCCTGTTGCCAGTGACGGCACTCATTTCGCAGGGCGAGAAAGAGCTCTTGGCTTTGCTTGGCTTGATGCAAGCAGCAGAATTATAAATTCAATTCTGAAATAACAGAATCCAGGATATCCTGTGGTTAACCACCAAGGCACAGATATCCGACTGCCTTACCCAAAGGACAATCCTCAGCTGTAACCCTGTTGACTCTGACAGATGGAATATGGATGTTTGAGTCGATTTCATGAAAACAAAAGTGACTCCAGATGCCCTTTGCTGGGGGAAGTCATGTGTTTAGTTTGTTGAGCTAATTCATGATAGGATTTGACTGATAAACCCTTTGGCAGTAATTCCTTTGAGAACAAAATGTTGGCCATACCAAACAATTTTCTGCGTGGTATAGGTGTTTATGGACCAGGTGTGTGCATGAGTATGGATGTGTCATGTCTTATAGTGAAACCACCCACGTGACGCAGGGTGAAACTTCAGTATCCATGCAGGCCCAGCCCCGACTACACAATGAAGGCATCCTTGGAGATGGTCTGTGTTTACAGCTGGGTTGTCAGGGAGTCCTCCACATACATGGCAATAAGGAAAAGGATTATTTGCTTTGGCTGTGAAAAACAGCTCTAATCAGATCACCATCATGTGAACTCACTGTTATTCCTCCCCGCCACCCATCCCTCCTCATCCCTGAGCTTTCTGTTCACCTTTCACCTCCTCATCTCAGGCCTCTTGGTCTTTTCAATGAAGAGAACAAGGCTATGAAAATAAAATGGCTCAAACGTCTCGAAACACATGCTAGAAGCCCTAAGTGATGGTGGAATCACAATATGTATAATTGTTTTCTCTCGCTTTGGTTCATCTCTTTGATGGCCAGCATGTAAAAAGAGACAGCATGAGATAAGGGAGATCCCTCAGGTTAGGGGAAATAATAAAACACCAATGGTGATAAGCTGGTGAGGGTGAAGATTACACTGCCGTTCATAGCACAATCTATCCCTTCATTGCTCTGGGTTTTCCACATGCTCACTACAGGAAGTACAGTGAAGCACATGAGGGCTGGAGGAGGAGGAGGAGGAGGAGGAGGAGGAGGAAGACAGGAGATCTGAGGTAACCACTCTGATGGGTGATGAATCTCTGCTCTGCATTGTTCATTGTGCTTCCACATGACCACCCTGTTGTGGGGCTCCTCTGTGGATTTAAGATTCAACAAAGGATTATTATTTTCTGGCATGAACAGATTATTTTTCAGCCTGTTGCTGGTTTAGTGCGGGCAGTGTGGGTTTCAGTATTACTTTAGACACCTCAGATGAGTAGTGACTCTATAATATATTATTGTTTCATTATTGTCAGTCTGACAAGTCAAAAGTACGAAGCACACCCTTTTGTGCAATTAGGTAATTCTGTTTATCTAATTCAGAGTTCATTGCCAAACTGTAATGTCTTCCCTTCCACATTCATTGTGTTGCCCTTTACTGCCCCACCATGACTTCATCAGGTATTGCAGTATGATATGGATTTCATCGACATTTTTCCTAACTCTACCTGTAGTCTTCAGGTCTTTTAAACACCCTTGGTTTTTAAGGGTAAAAAATAACCTAATCTCTCTAAGATTAGGTTATTAGGTTATCTAACCAAAATTACTCCAAGAGAATATTATCACTCATCATCACTCATCCAGGAGGTCACAAAAGGACCAGCAACAACATCTAATTTGCCTCCATTAGAGTCAATGTTCATGCTTCAGCAAAAAGAAATAGACTGGGAAAAAATTGTCTCCATGGTAGACTTCCAAGGTTAGAACCACTTATGACCAAATGGCCCATTTAATCTCAAAAACATAATAATGAAGAACAAGACTTTTGGAAGCAGAACTGCCTGAAGGAGAATGCCTGGTCATTAGTTCATGACCATAAACTCCAGTGCACTTGTGTTGTGCATTGGGACAAAAATCCAAATCAAACCAGCAAGTCCACCTCTGCATAGCTAGATAACTTTAGACACTCTGGAAAAAACCTATTAAAGTTCAATTTTAATGAAACAATATTTAAGGGCTTTTCTCCCTATTTTTAAACAGAAAGAAGCAGGGAATAGCAATGTTGGCAATAACAATTAATGTCTTTGGAAGCTTAAATGTTACCAAACTTCTTCATCTTATATTTATGCACTTTTTTCTGCATTGACTTATTTTTAAGGATGCCCCCTTATCCACCAAACATGAGTTTAGTGAGATTCAGTGTGTGCGCTGAATGTCTTAGCTATATTTTAAAATACATTTGAGGTGAATTCAACAATGCATTTTAACCAAAATAAGTGAATTATGTTGTCTAACGGCTTAATGTTGTGTGGATAAATGGGCCTGGTGCATTCTTCTGCCACTCCAGGGCAAAATAAAGATGGAGTTAGTGGTTAAATTAAATGGTAAGCAATAGAGATGGTTTGTATTAGAATAATTGGTAATCCACATGTCTTTTAGATTAGGTATTATTTGCAAAGTAAAGTAGATATGTAGAGAATGTAACTGAGATGTCTCACTCTCATTTTGACAAAAGTAACAATTTTATTAACATATAAAATTGTGTTTTTACAATAACCAGATTTGATTTTATCTATATCCTCATTGATGACAGTTTGGATGAACAGTTTTTTTGTTTGTCTCAGGCAAGTGGACATCTTTTGTTTTGTCCCTCACTGTTTTTAGGAAGGTCATGATGCCAGAGCCACCAGTGCCCCTCTCCTCCAGTGATGTGGGGGCTCTGCTGACCATTTCCCGTTCTGAGTCTTGGCTGTTCTTGCGTAGTTGTCGAGCTCGGGCAGCAGGTACAGTGATGAACCGGCTAACAACGTTGATGTGGTAGCTGCGCAAAGCCAAGAGTTTTGACACACAGACATCAAAGGCCTTACTAAGGTCCTCATTGGCCTGCTGCTGGACAAAACTCCTCAGGGATGGTTGCAAAGAGATGTCCTGGATCAGTTTCCTGTGGGCAGGTGGCATGTAGTTTCTCATACGAGTTAGAAAGTCACCTGACAAAAAGAAAAGATCATCACAGTGCATTGTCGTCTCTAAACCTATATTGTTACTTTGTGGTTTAAATGTTGAGTTTTCTTACGACTTTTTTCTTCATGTTTGACTCCTAGTAGTTCATCGAAGCAGTGCAGCAGACTACTTTGTGCAGCGCTTCCTCCAGAATACTCCATTGGTTCTGTCTGGACCCCTTCGTAAACAAGCCCCTTTGGCATACAAGGGTTGTCCTTCCACCTGAGGATGTACAAATTTATCAGTTAAAATGCCTTGCAAATCTATTCATACTTGTTGAAGCTTTTAACATTTTGTCATGTTACAAACACAAATTTTGATTTATTTCAATAGAATTTAATGTGACAGACCAGCAACAATCAAAAAAGGGTGATGTGCATTTAGGGCCTCGCCACTGTGAAACATGGTGATGGCAGCACCATGCTGTGGGGTTTGATTTTGTTCAACAGGGACAAGGAAAGTGGTCAAAGTTGACTGAAGTGGAGGTTCACCTTCCAGCAGGATAATTAAAATAAACATACAGTCAAATTTACAATAGGGTAGTCTTGGATCAAAACATATTCATGTGTTAGAATGGCCCAGTCAAAGTCCAAACCTAAATTTAACTGAGAATCTGCGGCAAGACTTGATGATCTCTGTTTAAAAAGATTATCCATCTAATCGGATTGATCTTGAGCATTTTTGTATAAAACAAATGGGCAACAAATATTTCAGTCTCCTGATGTGTAAAGCTGGTAAAGACATAACCCAAAGCCTTTGAACTCTAATTGCAGCTGACTTCAAAAGCACATCACACTTTTCAGATTTGTATTTGTAAAAACTAAAGATGAAAACCATTGTATCATTTTCTTTTTACTTCAGAATTCAGCACTAATACCTGTAGGTGTATCGCAAAACGAATCCCTATAAAACACATTGAAGTTTATGGTTTTAACGTGAACCAATGTGACAAACTTCAAAGGATATGAACCTGTTTGTAAACCATCAAAAAGTATGTTTGAAATTTCTGAAAAGGTTTCAGAGAGGGGGAATCAGTAGCACTGCAAAATAAATTCAAACAGACTTCTGTACCCAGACAGGTAGATCCTCATAATGCCGTAGAAGACTGAAGGGTCCACATACACTGGAAGAAAATAACATTAATCAAACTGTTTATGTATAAGATCAACTTTGATCTTTTTCAGTCATTGTACACATAATTCTTACCATGCATTAGTTTGAGTGCATCATTCATGTCCTGTATGGACTGGCTGATGTTGTCCAGTGCTTTGGTCACAGCCTCCGTGTCACTACACCTGACACCGTTGATGACTGTGGGAATGCTCTGTAATACAGTTGCACAATAGCTTTGTCTGAAACTTCATCAGTTTCAAATGATGCTTCGCGATCATTTTCACAGTCTTCAGTCAGTCGATCAATTACAACAGTTTTTTTCACATGTTATTGGATGTAAGGTATTTGTGATACATCTTCACCCTTATTGCAGGGACTGCTGCAAGCTCCACCAGCAGAGTGACCAAGAAGAAACCTTTGACACTGTCACCACCTGGGAGTCTGACCAGCAACTCCAGGTTCCTGTGTAATACAAATGAAGCAAAGAAATGCATAAATGAAAATATTACTGTGGAGCATAAGCAGAAGAAAATTAAAAACAGAAAGACTTACTCCATGTCAAAAGGTCTTGCATGTAAGATTGGAAGAAGGGCATGAAAAAAGCAGGATATTTTTTATGTTTTATTTATTAATGTGAGATGTAATTAAAAATATCTGCGGGACATTTCTTCCCTTACGCCTTTGGATCTTTCTTCCTCCAGTTAGCTAATACTGCATCTGCATGGGTGAGAATTGGTGGAAGTCCTAAGCGCTGTGACACCTCCCAGTAAGGAACAGCAAGGTTCCTTGGCAGCATCTTTAAAGGACATAATTAAAAAGAATAACCTCACACACAAACTGATCACAGAAGTAAAGAGAAATAAAAGAAGAAAAGCCAAATTGCATCACCTCCACAGTGTTGTTTTCTCCTTCTTGCCACACATAGCCCATGGTTATCATGCTAAGGACCAGGTGGGCAAGCCGTAACTCTCTGTGTTTTTGGAGAAAGCTGGTGCTCAGCAGAGGCATCTGGACAAGCATAACAGCTCTGAGCAATCTTACAACAATCTGCAGCGAACTCTGCTGGTTGGTTTATTGTCACCTTTTACCTTGTTCATATGGGAGCGCAGGTCATGACTGTGCACAAGCTCTGGCACACGCAAGGCAATATCCATCCATGGCTGGTAATAAGATGGAAGGTTTTCCTGCAAATGGGTAGTTTTATTATTGGGATGAATGAAAAGAAATATCAATTAAAATGGTAAAAACAGAGTGACATAATGTAAGTGGTGAAATAATGAAAAACTTTGACATCTTTGTTTTAAAACTGCTGTTTAATACTGTTTTACTGCAAGCACAGTGAGCTTGGTGAAGAATCTGAGAAAGACGATATTGAACATATGGGCTGCTTCTTAGAAGATATGTCTATTCAAAAAATGAGCAAAATAAATTTTAGCTCATCTATATCAGTCAGTTTCATATAATACTTGTTAGACTTCACAGTTTTGTAACACAAAAATATAAGCCCCATTTTTTGTTTATGTGCATGAAAATAAATCAGTGCAACAGGCAGTTTCTAATTTACAGTCTTGTTCTGAACAGGACTTACAAGCTGTCATTAAGAGCCAGCATTTTCTTGAGACTGTCTAGATAATGATTAAAAAAACATATATCAGAAGAGCTATTCCACCTACCAGGGGGTCTGGAAGCACAAACCCCAGTTCTTCTGAAACATAGTAGGAGTCCAGCGAGAAAGGAGCTCCGCGCTGTGTCTCAGCTGAAGCCATAGAGAAGATAAGGCAGGAATGAGCCTCTGACTGTCTGAATGGTGCAGGAGACTCCAGCCTGACTGGACTCTGGCACAAGCTTGTGTCATGTACAATTACTGTTTACACAACAGTTATCCCTGACATTTACTGTTGCACAATTCCAAGTAAAGCGTAGCAAATCAATAGTTGTCTTCATTTTGTGAATAATTTAGGAAAACTCTTATCAACCATTCTGTTGGTCCTTAAACTTCCAATATTAAGAAGTTAACCGCAAGCTCAATGATAATAACAATAACAATAAAAATCTGATAAGTTAAATACTTTAGAAATTGATTAAATAGGAATTCTAAACCACTAATTTGCAAAGGTGAGTTCATTAGATGAATATTTAAAGAAAGAATAAACAATACTTTTGTGCTCATTTTAAAGTTGATGAAAAGTTGTTAAGAGTCATTTAATCAAAGTTAGAGCAGCACTTATCTGTCGTGTTTCTTAAGCACAGCAGGTAAAGGATTTAATATTAAAAAGAACAGAATTCAAAGACTGAGAGGAAGAGAGAAACTCCAAAAGCTAGCTCGAGTTCCATTTAGTCCCATTTCCATGAACTGACATCAAATCTAACTTTGCTCATATTTTAAATGTATTAATCAATTTATTGACAGACAGACAGAAGGATAGATACACAGAAAGTTTAATCAGAAGTCTACATTTCCCCACCATTGGGATGAATATCATATTAATGTTGGGCTGTTAAGGTGATGAATTTGAACCATCTTTTTTTAGGGTGGAATATTTATGCAGCACAATAAACCTCAATGACTAGTACTAGTACTGGGCTTCCAAGTTTGAATTTCCTGCTGGTTTTCTTAATCCAATATATATATATATATATATATATATATATATATATATATATATATATATATATATATATATATATATATATATATATATATATACAAGAAAGAGAGGAATGAAGAAGACATGTTGAGTAGCAGTCCCACCTAGTGGAATAAATGGATCACTGCAGGACTTTTAGAACTGCAGACTGTTGATTTATATAAAAAAATAAAAGGTTAATCCTTGGTACTGTTTAGTGCTCCAGGACTTTGTGAACTGACAGAAATAATTTGATGACATTATATTAAAATCTTGAAATGTATTAAAATATTAATCTGTTCAGGCTTTATCAACTGATCCTTGAAGAAATCAGCTTAACAAGTTGAAGCATTTCTTATCTCAAAATAAACCTGCTCTCACAGGACTATGTTATGAATACCAAGGTATAAAGGTCAACTGTAATCTATTCTACTTGGTGTGAGAACATGATTAAGATGTATAAACTCCAGACTTCAGCCAGTCATAGCAATCTGAAAGGAGTAGTTTAAAGGGTCCCAAACAGATACAGAAAAAATATCCTTTACCTTTCAAAACTTTGGTTTGTTATGGTTACTGAGACCATTTAAAGAAGCAATGTTATGTAAAATCAACTTTTTGAGCTTTACATCATGTCATAATGTTATTCCCTCATCAACAACATATCTGGAGTGTTGCCTTGATTCTTTCATTTATCTTTGAGAAATCTTTTAATCTCCTGTGGCAGCCATTCAGCTGTACAAAACAGCTGGGCTGACCCAGCTCTGCCTTCGAGGTCTTCTTGTGGCTGCAGTTTTGAAGCTTCCGAGCTTCCACCTCACAGAACAACCCTCCTCCATGACATCCCCACTCAGCTCCTTCAAATAGCCAACAGCAATTAGCAAACACCTGGTGGAACTGCGCATCTGCGGAGCTCTTTGTAAGAGTTATTTCTCAGTGCAAAACATTGTTGAAGGGTTGATGGAAGAGCACTGTTGTGACAACTTTCTGAAGGCGGAGTGTTGGAAAGAGCAGGACTTTGTTAAAGAGACCGAGGCCCAATTTCAAGGCATTAAATTCATCCATCCATCCATTATCCATCATGCTTATCCTTGCAGGGTCACGAGGGGGGCTGGTGCCTATCTCCAGCTGTCATTGGACGAGAGGCAGGGTACACCCTGGACAGGCATTAAATTATGAAGTCAAATTCCTTTTAAGTCATATTTGATATATATAGCCTTTTTATAGCAACTGAAGGTAACAGTTACTTAATTGTGCTATAAAATGATTCTATGTGGCTGGAAAACACATAATTCTGCCTCTTTAAGCTGCACCACATGAGGTTGCAGACAGTTGTGCCTCAAGTTAAAGTGTTGTTAAAGCAGCAGTTAAAAATCAATCAGTTGGCCTTCTCTCTGGTCCTCTTACAGTGGCAGTCAATAAGTTAGTTTTCTATTTATGTAGAAGCTACATTTAAACATTGGTATGGATGCTGAAATATGAAAGCAAAGCTCCATTAAGTGAAGTACAGATCTAACTTTTGCATTACAAAATGACAATTTGCTACTGCAAAGCTGTTTACTGTTTGGTAGATGTGTCTTACTAGTGATAGGAAGAACCAGTTTTATATCATTCAGTAAAATACTGTGACTTCAACATCTTACTAAGTAAAAAGCTACAGCCGACAACAGTGTGAGACTTAAAAATGTGTGATGTGATTTACCAGTCAAAATTATGGAATTACCAAAGTTTCAACCCAATTTAGGGTTAACAGGGTATGACTAACTGAATTTGATGGTAACGTATTATAACCAGGACTGAAGTGGGCTGTATTTGGGTCTAAATGTCACTGTATATTTGAACTCATACAAGCTGAATTTGCAGTGATTTGTATTATGCATAACTGATTGTAAAATGAACCAGTTGGTCTTGTGAATAAATAAGTATATATATATATATATATATATATATATATATATATATATATATATATATATATATATATATATATATATATATATATATATATATGCACACTATAAATTAACTGACCTAACTTGAAGTATTGAATTAAAGAAGAGAGACTTTTATGATAATTCATTTCAAATTAATAATAATAATAATAATAATAATAATAATAATAATAATAATAATAATAATAATAATAATAATAATAATATAAGCAACCACTTAGAGCCAGCCAACAGTACAAGGGAACTAAGCAATTGCTTAGGGCCCTCCCTTTTAATTCCAACACAAATAAAAAAATGTTTTGTACGAGTAATAATTTAGTAATTTAAATGTTAATCACGCAAAGCAAAATTTAATATTGATTATTGATATTTAAATGTTCTATAAAACACTGTGTAGTCAGACTGTAAAACTTTTTCCTGAGTAAAATAGGTTAATGTATTATAAGCAGGCCAACTGTTTTTATGCTTCATGTTCCTACATGGCTTAATCACCTAAACTGCAGAAGAACTAATTACTTAAAACTATTTCAACATAAGGAAGAATGATTGCTCTTCACCAAAATTATTTTTTTCTAGATTCATTTTTTAAGAACCAGAAATGCTTCTTCCTGGGCTCTAGGAGCCAAAGCACAACTTTAGAAGAACTAAAACAAGAAGTTGGTATTTCATTTGGAAATCACTGTACCGGAGTCTGCAGAAGGAGTGGAGAGGTACAGAACCAATTTTACTTGATGTCAAGTGTGAAGTTTTCACAGACAGTGATGATGTCCACAGTCAACACAGCCATCTTCCAGACAACAAAGAGCAATTCATGTTTCCTTCTGCTGACAAGCTGACTTGAATCTCATAGAGAATCTACTAAGTATTGTCAAGAGGATGGTGCAAAACGCCAGACCCAACACTGCAGATGACCTGAAGGCAGCAATCAAAACAAGCTGGGCTTCTATTACACCTCAGCATAACCACAGGCTGATCACCTCCATACCACACCAAATTGATGGAGTAATTCACACTAAAGGATTCCCTAACAAGTGCATAGGAATGAACTTATTTTTCAGAAGCCTGGCATTTCTGTTTAAAATATCCCTTTTTGTTGATCTTATATAATATTCTAATTTTGCTATTCTGTGACACTGAATTCTGGATTTTCATTATCTGTAAGACACAACCATTCAAAATTACAAGTCATAAATGCTTGAAATATTTCAGTCCATGTGTAATGAATCTATATAATATAGATGTTTCACTTTCTGAAATGAGTGGATTTTTTTTTTTTTTTTTTTTTTTTTTTTTTTTTTTTTTTTTGCTTTTTCACGATATTCAAATTTTTGAGAAGCACCTGTAAATACAGGCAGACTCTCTTAATAGACTGACGATCAGGACTGCTTTGGACCTTTGGAATGAACTAGATATGAACTGGAATGAACTGAACCCCATAGTTTTTCAGTAGGGTTTAATTCGGGTCAGTTTACTGTTCAGTGAAGCACAGTGATGCCATTGTCAAACCAGGTTTTGGTATTTTTGAGTGTACCAATTCTTGCTGGAAAATTAAATCAGAATCGCGATAAAACTTGTCAGCAGAGAGAAGCATGAAGTGCTCTAAGCTTTCCTGGTACAAAGATGACCTGATTTTGAACTTGCACCACTAGGTGGCATGACTCTCCAAATCCTCACTGATTGTGGAAACTTCACACTGGACCAACTTGGATTCTATGCCTTTTCCATTCTTTCTCAAGCGTCTGGGCCCTAGATTTCCCAGTGAAATCCTAAAATACTTTTCTTTTACAAGAATTTTTTTTCTTTTACAACTTTTTCTTTTTCTTTTACAGCATCTTTTATGAGAGATTGGAACAAGCATCAGTCCACTCCATTTTTTCCTTACCCCAGGTAAGAAGCTTCTGACTACATCTTGTACCCTGGATGCATTAGGACTTTTCTGCCAACGTGGTTCAGAGCCCGGTTCTCAAATGTGACTGTCAAATGTGAAAGGTCACTAGATTAGTTGCTAGTCACTTTTTTGAAAAAAAAAAAAAAAAAAAAAATCGTTAAGGGGTCTGAAAAGTCACCAAATATAGTGACAAAGTGGGTAAGTTGGCAACAGTGCATCTTTCATCCAGACCACAGCCCTGCTCGACCCCCTCCGCTCATCCCCACCCTGGGTCATGCTCCTTAGTGTCTCTTTGCACTGCCCACTTTGTTGGAATTTTGCACAATTTGTCAGAAGCGGGGTTTTGCTTTCTCAAGTGGGTTAGTTACACTTTAAAATGAGAAAATTAGATTCTGGGTCATGATAAACAAAGCAGGTAAGCATGTCTGCCTGTGCTAAGCAGTAAGCAGTGGATATCTATTCAATACACAGTGATGTCAGCTGCTCATTGACTGCTCATGTATAAAAGCAATAACATTTTCAGAGAACAACTGACAAATATTTTTTTTTTTTTCTGGTGTTGTGCTTCTCCTACTAATGCAGCTCTGGGCAACTGCCCATATGGCCCCTATCAAAAAACGCCTCTGTCTGTGTATTTTTGGGCCAGACATGAACATTTTTAGCTTGTTTGTTTTCTTTGCGAAAGACAGCCTTGCAGGTGCTACAGCTACTTTCTAACACTATTCCTATATCCTATCTAAGTAATCCTCGTGTTTTCGTCATTCGTGCGGATCTGTTTTTCTGCACTGTCTTTGTTTTTCATATATTGTAAATAGTCTGTTGTCTTTTCAATCCATAAATACACATGCACATTATGTACATTTAAAAAAAAAAGTCATTCTACTCAGTTGTAGATCCCTTGGATCAGCGTAAACTATTTCTTATAACTACACAGTATTTTATGTCACAATATTGTACAGTATATTACTATTCTTAATCTTGTTTTATACATTTTTAACACTTGTTGATCTTTTGTGTGAACTTACATACAGCGCTGCTGTTACGCCTGAATTTCCCGACTGTGGGACAATAAAGGATATTTCTATTCTATTGTATTCTATTCATTCTGATTTAAATGCGTAGTATATATACAGAGCATTCATTGGTGTGCAGACTCTATCAGGACTGCTTCGGGGCAGAGGAATGAGATTTGTGCGACTTTAAAGTGGATCAGTGTTTTGTAATGATCGTCTTTTTTTCTTCTTCTTCTTTTTTTTCCTCCCTGTGTGCGCCTGCCTATTATTAGCTACGGAGGCCTTACAGTGAGTGGAAGTGGCTCCATGACGGTCAGAGCCCCTGCTCTGCAACCAACACCGGCAGACTTTCAGAGCGGCGTTCGGGCTCCTAGCGCTGCAGTCGCCTTTCTTTGCACTGACCCAGAGGTGCTTTTCACCTAAACGTCAGAGCTCGGTCGGCTATTTCCCAAGCCTCGGTTCACCTTGCCCTGAAGATGAAGCTGAGTACGAGCAGCCGTCAGGTGCGAGCCGCATCCGATGGAGCCCTGCATTCCGACTCGCTCATCGACCAACCTAATGCAGCACTTCCTTTTGTTGCGGTAAGGAGGCTTCTCGCAGCATTTTAGTATGGCATCGGAATCAAACTGGTTTTAATCCTTTGTCGTTGGTTTTGCGCTGGAGTCGCACGGAGCCGGATAAACAGGCTCAGGAGTCAGTGACGGGGCGTTACATAACGTGTAATGCAGCAAAGCCTCATGACTAGTTTGTCTCGGTGGTGGAGGGACAGTTCGCTCCTCATGGTAGGAAATCAACTATTTTATTCTCCTTCTATCTGATGGCAGAGGATGCAAACGTACCTGTTCATTTCTGTTGAAAGACTATTTGCATTGTGAATTATGCGTAATATCCGACCTTATAAAACGATTAATTAATTTGAGAGTTGCGCAGTGTAGTGTTTGCTATTACATGAAGGGCATATTGTAGAGGAATATTACAGGCGGTGTATCTTCATAGAGGCCCTGCTTAAGGTCAAATTGTTGGGTGTGTGTGAGTTAATAGCTATGAGTCAAGCAGGACTGCAGCTTGTGTTGCTCATAGGGAGCCTATTTATGAATGAATGTCAGCTATTAGTGAGTTAAACAGCAAGAAATCTTAGTAGCCTTGCGTATAACACTGGAAGTAGGACACTGCATGCATAAAATATGCAGTTTTTGTTTAAAATAAACATAGTCTTTTGGCTGAAGAGTTAGTGACCCAGAGTGATGCTTTAAGAAGGGGATTATTCTTGTCCTGGAGTCCAGGCAGATGCGGTAGTATGAAGGCGGACTGACTTCATTCAGAAAATGGCAATGGCAATATTTCAAATATTGATGCCCATGATAGGCTGCTAATTCTCACAGTCTGGTAACGTTATTTTGAGATTAAACATCTAAACCAATGAACTCCTAACGTTGGGGGCTGATGTCCTGCAGCTTTTAAAGTTGTGTCTTATCTGAAATAAATGAGTCATTAGCAGGCCCCTGCAGAAGGTGATGACAGGCTGAGAAGGTAATTCAGCCATTTGATTCAGATGCATTAGAGCCTGGATGCATCTAAAGGTGTACCATAAATGAAAACTCTGATTTAAACTCTAAATTTAGTGGATTTGGACAGAGGATATTTCCTACTAAGTTTGACATTCTGCTGTGGCACAGCTTGCATTAAAATAACACATTACTTTTTTCTTGATAAACATACATTTTTAATGTTTTCAATAATCATGGAACATGCAGTGTCTTCTGCAGCTAGAAAGAGATAACTTAGAGTTCTGAAAACTACCGATCAGTTCCTTTACTTATGTAATGGTCATGCATGCAGTATTAATGTTAATACTGTTTTTACTGTAGCCAAGGATATGCTTGGACTTTGATATTAACAACGTTAACCCCAGTAGCAAAGTTGATTGTTTTAATTAATATGCTTTTTATCATACGTTTCACTGTGTGTTACTTTTAAAGTCTGGAATAAATAAAATTTCCCCTGTGTTTGTCTGCTGGTCACTTTAAGAATTAGTGACCGGAAACTTATGAATGAGCACAGGGAAGTCATGAGACCATCCATTGATAGCTCTGCAGGCAGACTGAGCAGTGCAGATGAAAAACAGAGTAAGAGTTCCTTTACCATACAAGATGCCATAGACTTCTGGATCTGAAAGCAGTGTTTTGTTCCTCTTCTGTAATTTCCTCAGGTCCCAGTTGACAGATACTGACATGGACTATGAGAGGCCAAACGTTGAAACTATCAAGTGTGTGGTGGTGGGAGACAATGCAGTCGGAAAGACCCGCCTTATCTGCGCTCGGGCCTGCAATGCCACACTCACTCAGTACCAGTTACTGGCTACGCATGTGCCCACAGTATGGGCAATTGATCAGTACCGAGTGTGCCAAGAGGTGAGTAAGAAAGGTAAACATTGTTACAGCATAGCATCTTTTAGGTGCCTTTATTGTTTCATGTCCTTTACAAAAATTGATGAATATTTATGTGTTGTTCCTGCTTAGGTGTTAGAGCGCTCCAGAGATGTAGTGGATGATGTGAGTGTGTCCCTCCGGCTATGGGATACTTTTGGAGATCATCATAAGGACCGGCGTTTTGCATACGGCAGGTGAGAAACTGCTAATGGAGATGGTGGTGTACCAACAACTTTTATTATCCGTCACAAGTTAAAAAATAATACTTGTGGCACCCTTCAGGTCAGATGTTGTGGTACTGTGCTTCTCCATCGCCAACCCCAACTCTCTGTACCATGTAAAGACCATGTGGTACCCTGAGATCAAGCACTTTTGTCCCCGCGCTCCTGTCATCTTGGTAGGCTGTCAACTGGACCTGCGCTATGCAGATCTGGAGGCAGTTAACAGGGCACGGAGGCCTTTGGCCAGGTACTAACACTTAATTGTATGATCTTTCCGAGCACGCAAGGTTTTACTGTCACAGAGATACAGTTGAAACCAGATATGTACACACACTGAATAAAAGGACATATAACTTTTTTTCCCTCACTGACATTAAAATAGATTAGACTTTACATTCAGTATGACTACAATGTCTTTAAAAAGCACAGATGATGATGTCCTAGCTTTGTATGTGTTTGATTTAATTAAGTACTAGCACACCTATGGATGTATTTTAAGGCAACACCTCATGTGATGCCATGGGATCATCAAAAGAAATCAGTCAATATATCAGGAAAAGCACTGTGGATTTCCACAAGTCTGTTTCACCCTTGGGCAGAAGTATAAACATGGGAATAGCTATCATACGTTTAAGGATTTAGGTAAGTTCTGTGTCCCAGAGATGAACGTGTTTTGGAGAAAAATCTTCAAAACAACCACAGAAGACAGAACAGAAGACATTGTGAATTCACTCAGGGACAAATACCTTATTTTGGACACATGGTCTGATGAAACTACAATTAAAGTGTTTGGCTACAATGACCTTTACTTTTACACTTGGAGAAAAAAGGAGGAAGCTTGAAAACTTGAGAACATCATCCCAACTTTGAAATATGTGCCAGTATTGTGTTGGTGTTTTGCTGCAGGAGGGGCTGAAAGACTCCACAATAGATGGGATCACGAGGAAAGCACATTATGAGGAAAAATTGAGGAAATATCTCAAGACAGCAGTCAGGAAGTTAAATTAAGCACAAAAGGCTCTAACAAGTAGACAGTGAACCTTTATCATAGAGCAAAATTAGTTACAAACTGACTCAAGGACAACAAAATCCAAGTTTTGGAGTGTCCATCACAATGTCCTAAAATTTTATCTCATTGAAAATATGTGGGCAAACCTTATTGAGTGTATGTGAGCAAGGCAACTTATAGATCTGTTTCAGGTACATTAGTTCTGTCAGGAGGAATGGACCAAAAATTCTAGCAAGATGTTATGAGGAGCTTGTGGAAGGATACTCAAAACATCAGACCCAAGTCATACAGTTTATAGGGCAATTCCAGCTTCTGAATGTAAGAAAAGTAAAAAAAAAAAAAAAAAAAAATTAAAAAGCTGTCTTATTATTTCGACATTTAAATAAAATATAAATTATTTTTGTAATGCTAACTGACCTAAGACAGGAAAAGCCTAGTCTAGTTTAATGTCAGACAGGTCGAAAAACAAGGTCTTTTTGTTGAGTGTGTGTAAATATCTGGTTTCATCTGTAAATAAATCAGATTTTCTTTTCCCTTCTCTCAATTTTTCTTTAATTTTTTTTCTCATTTTCAGACCTATAAAATCTAATGAGATTCTTCCACCAGAGAGAGGTCGAGAGGTGGCCAAAGAGCTCGGTGTCCCGTATTACGAAACTAGTGTTGTTGCTCAGTTTGGTGTCAAGGACGTCTTTGACAACGCCATCCGAGCTGCTCTCATCTCTCGCCGCCATCTGCAGTTTTGGAAATCTCACCTCAGAAATGTCCAGCGGCCTCTGCTCCAAGCGCCCTTCCTCCCTCCAAAACCTCCCCCACCTATTATCACTGTGCCACCTCCCCCCTCCACCACAGAAGAGCACCCAGCTGGTCTTCTGGAGGACCCACACTGTGCTGATGTTATCCTGGTCCTACAGGAGCGACAGAAAATCTTTGCACACAAGATATACTTGGCAACCTCCTCCTCAAAGTTTTATGACCTCTTTAGTATGGACACACAAAATGAGGAGACTGAAAGGCCCCCTCGTGGTCCTCTCTCCGGCAGAGAGCTGCTGATGCGTGCTGCTAGCTTTGACGTTTGTGAGAGCAATGACGACGGAGACAGGGCCAACTTGAGAGCGTGCACGAGTGATGGGACCTTGAAAGACTCTGAAGGGGCCCGGCGGGGCAGGCTGCTCTCCTCATGGAGTCGAGCCTTCATCAGCATTCAGGAAGAGCTGGTGGATGACCCTGTGACGTACACCCCAAGATTCATGACTGTAGTACACATGGACCAGTCAATCCAGCTGGGCCCTTTTCGAGCAGTGCTTCGCTACCTGTACACCGGTCAGCTGGATGAGAATGAGAAAGAACTCATGCAGATTGCACACATTGCTGAGCTACTGGAGGTCTTTGATCTGCGGATGATGGTGGCAAACATACTCAACAATGAAGCCTTCATGAACCAGGAAATCACCAAAGCCTTCCATGTACGCCGCACAAACCGAGTGAAAGAGTGCTTGGCTAAAGGTACCTTTTCTGGTGAGAGAATTTTATTATATTTGCTTCCTCACTGCATTTGACAGTTATGACTAAGGTCTTACCAGTGTTTCACTATGATGCTCCAGACGTGGTATTCAAGCTCGATGATGGGACGATTATGGCCCACAAGCCTTTGCTCATCTCTAGTTGTGACTGGATGGCAGCTATGTTTGGTGGACCTTTCGTGGAGAGCTGCACCAAAGAGGTGAGCCAAGGACAGACTACATATCAGACATTCTTTGAAGCTTGCAAAAGAGATCAAAAAATAATAGTAAATCAAAGCCCACAGGTGTTGCAAGTATCAACAAATACAGTGTCTTATAAAAGTACATTACAATCACAATCCTCAATGTATTTTATTTGTGTTTTGTGTGAAAAAAATAAAATTCAGCTTCTCCACTTACCTTCAAAAGTCACTTGATCAGTAAGTGACTTTTTATGTAAGTTAACTTCAGTATAAATACAGCTTTTCTGTGAGGGTCCTGAGACCTGTACATGCTCTGCGAGAGCAAAGACAAAATGACACCATTGTTCTTACCGCTCTTGGAGATAGAACACATTCCTCTGCTTTTGTGGAGTACAGGTCATCAGATTTTTATTAGAGAACATTAGTAAACAAACATCGTCATGAAAACCAAGGAAAACAGTGTGGGTCAGGGAGAAAGTTGTGAAGAAGTTTAAAGAAGGTTTAGATCATAAAACAATATCTAAGCACTTCTTAGAACAGTACTCAATCCATAATCTGAAAATAGATGGTACAACTGCAAAGCAATTTAGAAATGGACAAGCTGGGGAAGAAGAGTATTATTCAGAGAAACAGTGAAGTGACCAGTGGTAACTCTGGAAGATCTGCAGATATCCACAGCTCAAGTGTGAGACTCTGCCCACAGGGCAATTATTAGTTGTGAAGTCCATTAATGGCATTAACGGAAGAATGGCAAGAAGAAAGCTACTATTGACAGAAAGGCATGAGAAATCCTGTCATGGCACCAACCATGCAGATGGCACAGCAAACATGTAGAACAGTGGTCTTAAACTGTAGTCCTTGAGGACCAGAGTCCTGCAACTTTTAGATGTGTCCCTTGTCCTACATACACTTATGTTAAATGGAGAAACTGCCTTACAAGCATGCAGCCAAGCTCTACAGTGCTCTGCTAATTAGCTAATATTGGAGCTAGGTGTGCTGAAGCTGAGAGACATATAAATATTGCAGGACACTGGCCCTTGAGGACTGGAGTTTGAGACCACTCATGTAGAAGAAGGGGGTCTAATCAGATGAAACTAAAATGTAACTTCTTGGCCTACACACACAAAAAAAATGTGCTATGAAAAACTGACATTAAACATCACCGACAGCATTCCATTCCCACAATGAAAGAATATGGAGACAGAATAGCTTTTTGTCAGTGGGCACAGGGAAGCCGCTCAGAGTTGATGGGAAGAAAGAGTAAATACGAGACAATCCTAATGAAACCTCTGAAAGCCTACATAAGACTTGATACTTGCCTTGTTGAAGGACAACAATACTAAACATAGTCTGAGCTGCGATGGAATGATTAGATCAAAGCATATTCATGTGCTAAAATGGTCTAGTCAAAGTCCAGAGCAAAATCCAATTGAAAATCTGTGGCAAAATTTGAAACTTGCTGTTCATAGATAGGCCTGTCGTGATAAGCAATAAATCAATTAATTGCATGATTAATAAAAAGGAGCTCAATAATTTCCAGTTCCACCCTTGTTTTTTTTTTTTGTCTTATCTGTCTCTCCTTCTACCAAATAGACTGGATGACAAAAAGCTTTCCTCCGGTGCATCGAGTTACCTCCCCCTCTCCTTCTCGTTTCCTTAGAATGAACTCGACATATGGGGAGTGATAAATGGCAGCGAAAAGCGTCAGTTATCCACCACTAGGGGTGATCCCAACTCAGGAGACGCGATAGTGACGACAGTGACAGAAGTTGAATATTTTTCAACTTTCTTGTGTTGTGTTGTTAGCCTGCATGTGCAGATCTACGTGTACGAGGTCAAAATTTTACATGCACTAATTTTGCCAATCACTTGGAAGGAGGAAGACAAGTGACTGCAACCTCAACGCGCAAGTTCCGAAGGAAATGAATGAAGAGGGAGTGACGTTGCCTCCCATGTCGAGCCCATAAGGGGGAGTGAACTCTCGCATGAGTTATCTGTCAGGTGCATGGTCTCATACCATAGAGTGTAGCATGAAAGCCCTGTGAGGAGGAACAAGCCAAAGAAACGATGGTTTAAAAGCCAAAAGTGACAGCTTCAGTCTGGGAACACTTTGAATTCAAACCAAACGACCGTGGTAAACCATTTAACCTGTGGAGTTGGTGTGTTGCATTTGTTGTAAAACAGTAGCAACTAAACACAGCAATACAACAAACATATCTTCACCTAAAATGTAATTGTCTGATGCAGGTTTCTTGGCTTGGGAAAAAAAAAAAACTACAACCAACGGGTTATCTTTGTGTTACTGACAGTCCACAATCACTGGGGTGTTTAATTGACATACAAAATGCAAAAATGCCAGTGCACAGTTGTGCACAATAAGACAGTTTGCTTAATCGCTAAAGAGATCCTGCCCTTTAGTCTCACTGAAAACCCAGCATTTTGAAAAATGCTGCAAACATTTGTCACCCAGTACACAGTGGTAAGTTTACACTTTTTTCCACAAAAGTCCTAACTGGCAGTATTGTCAGTTTTTCCTGTCTGAGCCTATTAATAAATATATTTTGAAGGGCAAGTTTTTTTACAGAGACTTCATGATCCATTTTATTTGTTTTTGGTTTGTTTATGTATTTTGTATATTTGAAATGTCTTCCAGATCTTCCAGTGTGTACTTGCATTATTATGCCATTTTTTAGGCTATTAGTTAACAATGGTCTCAAAACGACAATATTATCATTTATCCCAATTATTTCTGGGATAATTAATTGGCCAGCAAAATTTGTTATTGTGACAGGCCTATTTATAGATGCTCTCTAGTCAGTATGCCTGAGCTTGAGCTGTTTTCCAAACAAGAACAAAGGATTTACTCAGTGGGCATGGATATAAAATCCACACAACACTTTACAAAATAGGAAATTAAGTTTCAAACCATGTGTCATTTTCCTTCCATTTCATAATTATACTCAACTTTGTGTTGGCCTATCTCATAAAATTCCACTAAAATGCATTACAGTTTATGGTTATAAATGCCAAAAAGTGTAAAGGGTATAAATACTTATGCAAGGCACGGTATGCTGACGTTAGCAGAACTCCAATGACGATGTGAGGGGTAATTCAATTAGTGGACGCTAACTTTGGTTTAATACAATTAAAGTGACTTTGTGACCCAGACATACTGTAAATATGTGAGAGATCTTACCTGGTGTGTGTTTTTACTCTACATTGACTGCAAATAATAGCCATTTATTGTAACCCCCCCCCACACACAAACATTTCCAATAAAGATCTTATTACTCACAGCTATTTTTAGAAGTCTCGACCAATTATCAGCTTTGAAACAGCTTAAGAAATGTGATGTTTCTCCTTTATGCTTCTGTCACTGCTCCTGCAGCTAAATATATTATACAATTAAGCCCAAAATTATTCAAACCCCTGGGAGAGTTAGATTTATATTGTTTTTTTTTGTTTTGTTTTTTTATCGAGAAGTTTGTTTCTGATGGGAAACAAGACAGGCATCTCCCAAATTATAATAAATTACTGTAAAAGGAGTATTTGTTTTGAAAAGAAAATAATTTATCTGTTTATATTACATTTTATTAAACAATGGCATGTCAAAAATTATTTAAAGCCTTCTAATCTTTACTGGCATTACGGCAATAAAATTGTTCTCATAATTACTGACCAGCTCTTTGTATGTATCACTGCTATTGTGATGGTTTATCTATAGTGATGAACCCCAAGTCTTTGGGATTGAAAGGCCTCCTTGCCATCATCCTAATTTTTTGCTCCCTCTTCAGATTCTCTATCAGATTCAAGTTCAGACTCTGGTTGAACCACTGGAAAATGTTAGTATTACTTCCAGTCAGAAAAAAATCCTTTTGGTAAAATTAAAAATATTATGTTAAACCTAAATCTGCAAGTGGTGTGAATATTGTTTGACCAGTCTATAACATAAAAAATGTCCTTTTTTTTCAATTTATTTACCAAAATGGAAATTATCATTCTTTTCAAATCTTTCGTAGGGAACCTATATTATTCTTGTGCATAATAAATGTTTATTTTTGGGGCAAAACATGTCCTTTGGGGCTAAATGTTTTCCTTTTTCTGCATTGTTGTGTCATCTGTTGTCATTCTCTGTCTGAACCATTTTTATCTTAGCTCTTATTCATTTAATGCCTTACTCCTAGAAAGGACCAGTGAACATTCTTCAAAAGGTTGCATAGAGATAGGTAAAAAACATAAGCCTGCTAAGCTTTCAGGTAGTTTAGGAGAAAATACCTGTTTTTTGTGGACCTCTGACATTCTGTCTACAGAGATTTTAGGAGAAAGAAATCCTCACAAAGCAGATGAGCTTTTGGAATTCAAAGCAGCAAAAAATCTGAGCTTGTCAGTCATTTTCCACCACCTGTGTTGCTGTTTCTAAGGTGCTGCTTCCCAACACAACCCGCAGCTGCATGAGAGCTGTGCTGGAGTACCTCTACATGGGTAGGTTTTGCTCTCGGCCTGACTTGGATGCAATGGAGCTCATTGTTCTTGCCAATCGTCTTTGCCTTCCCCATCTGGTCGCTCTCACAGGTATTGCATTTGTTGTTACTTATTTCCCATCATATTACAGTATCTTATCAGAAAAAAAGCTGTATGCTTTAAAATTGATCCCGGATTGTAGGTTGTGTTTCTTTTCAGAGCTCTACACAGTAACGGTATTGACGGAGTCAGCGATGATGGGGATGGATATTGATGGTGATGTGCTGATATACTTGGATATGGCCCAGGTGGGTTTAGCTGTCAGTAACACCATGTGTCAAATAAGGATTGAGTCTTGAACATTTCTTCTCTTGCAAATTGGATCTTTATAAATTATGCAAATTCTCAGCACTAACTGCTGGTCAGGATAAAATAATCTTGAGAATCAGTAGGTGGGGCCAAAGACACAGGGGACTGCATCAGCGGTTTGTTTAAAAATTATAATTTAGAACCATCTGTACTTCCTGCATTTCTTTGGTCATGATGTGTACCTCTGGGAAGCTATATTACTATCAAAACAAAAGCTGCACATTTATTTTACAATGTTTTACATGCTAAAATTAACACAAAGTTTAATTAAGGATTAAAAGTCTTACAAGAAGCTGTTCATATTATCTATTTCACCAAATGCAGCAATACTTTATCACATTCAACTATTTTTTCAAAATCTCCTAATCAGAGGTTAAAAAATCTCAGAGTTTTATAGCTTCATCTCACTCACAAAAATAACAATCTGATTTTGGTTGTTGACAGTTCCATGGAGCCCAGCAGCTGACTGGATGGTGTCTGCACCACATCTGCACCAACTACAACAGTGTCTGCCGCAAGTTTCCCCGTGAAATGAAGGCTAAGTCCACAGGTAGCACATTTAGAATCTCCTATAAATCTTCTATAGTCTTTGTTTTCCTCATCCTCAAATTGAATTATGGCATAAAAGTGTTCAAACAATATAGCTGTTAAGATTTTGTCTCTTGTTTGGGGATGTCAAGCGGTGTTGATGCCCACATTAATAATTAAATCTGGAAAAGTACAAAGTTTAACTCATCAATGCATCTATTGGATTTTTTTTTAACTCCGACCTGAAGATATAAATTTTAGCTGATTTCAATTTCTGTTTCTTAAGTCATAAATTTGAAACTAAATATTTTTTTAAACTTTTGATACTGTCTTATTAATAAAATCTTTATAGTGAAATAAAAATGTTTTTATCAAAAGCAGCCCAAAATCAGTCATTCATTCACCACTGGATCCTCTGACCACCACCAGAGTTAGACAGAGCAGGGGTTTGAACCAAACAAATCCCTATCTCCTGAGCCACTGCTGCCCCACCTAGCCACAACGGTGTGACTTCTGTTCCATATTATTCTAAACCAAAGGAAAAACTTCTTAGGAAGCTGGAATTTTAAATTGTCTTTAGCATCTGATATTAGTAATTACTGCAGCTTGTAGCATTGCTAATATAAAGAACAGTGTGTGTATTTTCGCTGTAGAGTTGTCATTTGATAGATAATTTTTGAACACCTCACTAATACTCAAAATGGCCAGCTTTTAAGTTCTTTCTACTGTAACAACTTAAACACTGAAGAGTGTTTTTTGTTGCAATCTGTTATCGCTCCAGTATGATGCATTCATTTGGTATTATGCATTCATAAATATATATGTGTATGTATTATCACAGATCCAACACTATTATGTTATTTTGACTTATTATTTTTACTAAATAATGTAAACTATTTAAAATTGACTGCCAATTGAACATTTTTAAAAACAATTCATTCTGATGCAGAGAATCAAGACTACTTTGAGAAACATCGCTGGCCACCAGTTTGGTACTTAAAGGAAGATGACCACTACCAAAGAGCACGCAAAGAGCGTGAAAAAGAGGACTACCTGTACCAGAGACGGCAGTGTAAACGCAAGTGGCTCTTCTGGAACCTTCCTTCCTCCCCAAACTCAAACTCACCCTCTGGATCATCTGCCATCATTTGACCAGGTGGTAAGGGCAGGGTCTGCTCTGGAGTGCATCCGTGTGTATGCAATTTGTAAAGGATACAATAAAAGATAAGCACTGATAGCTTAGTATACTCCAAACATTCAGCCAGACTGTTTTTCCTCCTGCCTGCGTGGGCAAACACTCCAGGTTTGCAAAGTCAGCTCAGAGTTGTGATTAAATTTAAAAGTATTATTCCTTACAATTTCAGCTCTGTGTCTGTAAAACTCAAACCTCAGTGATTTTAATTGTCTCGACATATGGCACACTGTAAACAAGTGCAAATATCAGATCTTGTGGATTGTTAAATATTCGCATATTAGAGTTTTAAGTTTAAGAAATACACATCTACTGGCACAGAACTTTCAACCTGTGGTTATAAATATTATCAGTAGCCTGAGCTGACAACTAAGTGCTGCTTATCAGCTGTGACAAACAGCAATTCAACACTAACTCAAGTCTCAGAGATATAACACTTTGCCCTTAAGTGTTTGTACAATCTGCCAAACTGCGTGTTGATTATGATTTCACAAACAGGATGTAACAAAAGTATGGCCTGCCTGGAAAGAGCAAACTGAAATCATTCATTCTGGAAGTTTTTATTATGATCATATCGACAAAAAACAAAACAAACAAAAAACGACAATACTTTTATTCCTATTATTTTTGTATGTTTCTTCAACTTTGCAGAATTTGTACAATAAGCTTGCACAGCTTAAACTGGTATCTCTTGACACACTTACCACTTACATATCGTGATCTTTTGGTCTGTGGCTTTTTGCCACAAAAGGGCTTAAGTTCACATGGATGCATTCAGTGTCCTCTGACATAAAGGATACCTGGATCAAGATGTTTCATTCTTAAAATTGCCCCTGAATACAGCCACCGCCACTACTATTCTAAATGGGTTTGCTCAGTGTGGGTTAATAGCACACATGTTAAACTGTTACACATTTGCATTAAACAGTTCTGTCACTTTGACTGCTGTCATCCAAAAAAGCAACAGATAATGTATTTATGTAAGCGGTGAAGTGATTGTATGGTCAGTGCTCTGTTACTATATTTGTCTCTGGTGGTAACTTGGCTTAAGAGATTTGCCCCTTTGACTGAATGTGGTTGGTTACTTGAGACCATGGCAGGGTCAGTGGGTGGCAATTGGGGGGTGGGTTGGGGGTTATCTTATAACTGGATGATCTAATCCCTACCCTTCAACATCACCACAAGCACTTTCTGGACTTCAGAGACACACACATGAACTTCCAGTGGCAGCAAACTGCAGAGCAGCATTTTACTGTATTGTGCAATGTCAAGAGGGACAGGAGAGGAGACAACACTATTTAAAGAGGGTCCGTTCCGTTTGTGAATATCAAATCATCTTTCTGGATTTGTTTTGCACACCTTGCTGTATATCATGTTTAAGATTGTCATCTACTATTGCTCGATTGTATGATGGGCTGCAGAATGTTTCAGATTTGCAGGCATGGTGCTCAGAGAGGATGGGTAGTACTGTAAATTGTATTAAATATCAGATAAACTAAAATGTACTGCTGTTACCTAATATTGTGCACTGCTGGCAGTGAGCAAAATCTTACTGTATTACTCAGTAAAACTGAAAATAGACTGATCAAAATTGTTTTTTAGTTACTGTGCAGCTAATTACTGATGTTTAAAATAACAGAATACTTATCGTGCTAACTTCCAGCTACATCTGTTACATACGTCACTGTACATGCAGACATAGGCAGGTACATTTAACAATGGATTACTTGTAAAATAGAGTTTCAAAGTAAAGTAGACAAACATATATAAATTATATCATGAAAGTGTACGTTACATCCATAAATCATACTATTGTTACATATAAAAACATTGCTTTTTTATTGCAGCATTAGATTGCATAGTGTCAATTTTAAGACATTTCTTTAATATTGTATACTATTTGTTCTTTTGACTGACCAGGCATGCAGGATCTTGCAAAAGTGTCCATACCCTTTTTACCTTTTCACATGTTGTCACATTACAACTGATTTTAAGATATTTTATTGGAATTTAATCTGATAGGACCCCATGTCTGCATAGTTTGAAATGGACAGAAACTATCAAAATTTCTACAACTTAATTTTTTAAAAAGTGCGCTGTGCATCTGTATGTCGTCAAAACTTTGTAGAACCACCTTTAGCTGCAGGTACAACTTCAAATTTTTTAGGCTATTTCTCCCAAAGCTTTGCAAGTTTAAGACTGACATTTTTTTCCTTAACAATTAAATTTGCTATGATCTTAACGATGCTATTATAGTTTTAGGGTTGTTGTAATGGAAGATGACCATATATGGATGATGTGTTCAAGATGATGTACAGTGTTAGATTTGCACCACATATTGCATTGCCATGTAGGTCAAATTCAATACAAATTGAACTCAAGCCCTTCCTTTAACATGCTTGTTCAGTTCCCTACATGATTTGAGGCAAACTGGAAACAAAACTTCTTATGGCTTTATTTATACCTCTCTTTCATAAAAATCTGATTAGTAGAGTGCATTATAATAGTTGTTCTATTGGGAGAATCTTCCACATGAGTTGTGGATCTCTGCAGCTCCTTCAGGGTTACCATTGACCTCTTGGCTCGTTCTTTGATTAATGCCCTCCTTTTAGTTTGTCAACCATGTCTTGGTAGGTGTGTAGTAGTGCCACACTGTTTCTATTTTCAGATGTTGACAAGATTATAATGCATTACACACAGGTGGATTTTGATAGCAATTGTTTGCACTGGATTTCATTTAGAGGTATTAGAGTAACAGGGAGAATACAGATGCATACAAATTTTGAAAACCATGTTCCGTTTTTCTTCCACATCACAATTATGCACCACTCTGTTTGTCTGTCAAAAAAAAAATCTTAATATAAAATCAAAAAATTATGGCTGTAATGTGAAAGAATACGGAAAATTTAAAGAGGTATGAACACTTTTCAAGACACTGTACTTTAGGATCCCAACAAAAAAAACCCTAAAGAGATCATGAATCTTAATTTACTTAGTAATAAAACCTTGCTTGTATTTACTGCTGCTCTTATAAATAAACACCATAGACAGATTATCAAAATAGAAAACTTGATAGCTTTTAAAACGTAAGTGTTCGATAAGAGGTGGGGCTGATGCTCTAAGCAGTAGCTTTAAATTATTTTCAGATAAATGTTGCTAATGCTAATTTTCTTTGTATTTTTATTACTATAAAAATATTTTGGCACAGGTTCTTGAAACATTGTAGAGCTAAACTTATAGTAATTCTGAATGTTCTAAGCATATTTCAGTTTTATTTAATAGATTAACTGCTGGAAGGTCTATAATTTTATATAATTTGCTTTTATAGTGTGACTGTACATTTTTCACAGACATGCATTTCATTCCTCAGTGCATTGCATTTCTCAGTGATTCTTCTGTTGATGTTTTGCATCAACAACACCTCATGCCTTAATGTACAGTGTACTGTAGTGTATGGTATTGAATGTAACGTAATGTAACTGTGGTCACCAACTTGTTTGCTGTATCTTAAGCTGCCTGGTGCTCCCTGGTGTGTATCTGTAAATGTGCACAAACCATAATTTGGATTTAAAGTGATCTGTGTGAAGTTTCATTAGTCTCCCTCAGTTTGAATATTACTGTATTAAAAACAGAAACACAAACTTACTTTGTTATCTTTGCTCACCAAGGCCAGACTTTAATGACAATTCACCAAATTTTGACATTGACCATGAAATGAATGCAGGGATTTCACATTCATTTCACAGTTTTAAAGTTTCCATACAAACCTCCTACTTTTAAGTCTACGTAGATACAAAATATTAAAACAGTATGGAGAAAGTAATTCAAATATGTAAATGTTTGTTCTGCAATTCAAATTTTGCACAGCATAACTTTTTGCATTAGTGCAATTTAATGCAGTCCCCATTTTGTATATGCACACTGAAATGCAAACTTGCACTGCTTTGTAGCACCAGGTTTTCTTCAAATTGCAACATTATTAGGTATATGAACATCAGGTAATAAAAAGATCAGATTAGAGAAATTACAAAGAAGCTGTCACTGGGGCCCTGTTCTATATGTTTGGGTGCTATATTACAGCTACAGAGAAGCACAAACCAAAGGGAGCTTTAGCAGCACCAGAAAATATGTAGTATATGCTGCACAATCACTACTGCATAGTTTATGAGGCCTTGTTCCGAAATGGTAAAAAGACACATTTGAAACATGGAGAGACAAAGAAAAATATATCAACATATATGAATGTTTTCTCAGTGTTTGAAGCCTGGTTGACATTTTATGTGATCTACAGGTGTGTTTTAGCTGTCGAGCTGTTTTAATGGTTTAGGAGCTGTAAATCTAAAAATAATCTGTAGCATGTGTTCTTGGAAGTGTGTATATAATATTTAAATAAAGAAAGACCTACATGTGCACATGTCCAGTGCGGGCAACTGTGGCAGTCGTCTGTTTTGTGTATGTTTTTTTTTTTTTTTTTTTTTTCATCATGACACCTGAAACTTGTGGAGCTCTACTCAACGTCATGCGCAGAAGCAGCTGCAGCCCAACAGCGCCTGTCGTCTCACCCAGAGAGAAGTAAACCAGGAACAGCTTTAAACTGATGGTAATGCTTGTAACATACTAATATGCCTGCTTTAATGCCATAGGTGATTGAGGTGTGTATTTTGGTTTGCTTACTCACGGCTGTTTGACTTCGCGAACACGTCCTAAATTTCGCCACCTCGAAGTGTAAAGTGCGACAAAAAATTAAAAAAAACAAGCAAGACAAGTGAAAGCTAAACATCCCAATATAAGCGTTTATAATTAGAGTTAGGGTTAGACTAACCCTAATTATGGGAGAGACTTTAGTTAAAACTTTAATTCAGTCATTTTCAGTTCAATAATGACAACGATGACAAAGGCAAAGTGCGTTCATTTCACAGAAGCAGCGCAAGACTCATTAGTATTCAGCGCGCGTAACCGATAGCTGACAGATATTTAATGCGCGTGGCATTTTAGAAGCAGGATGTGACGGTCAATGCCTGTTTGTTGTATTGTTGATGACGTTATATGCTCTTCAGTGTTAAGAGGAGCACTTTGAACTATAAAAAGGAAAGTATTGGAACCCCACAAATTTAAAAGAAGAAACTACTGTTATCACTATTCGCACTTCATTACATGCAATTGTCCAATTGTTTGCTATCGCAATAAATTCATAAACAACATGAAAGCAATGATCACTCTACCTCCAGGCAAGTGCTTGTAGTGTAATAGTGTGTGTGTGTGTGGGGGGGGGGGGGGGCACAGCTTGAGCTCCTTAGTACCAGCTGAGCATTGTTCAAATACCACAGCCTGCTTGAGTGTTGTTGCTGACCATGTTCATTCCTGTATAAGAACACCATAGCCTACCTATCTTTTGACGTCACAATGCTCAAATCATCTCAGGTTGGTTTGTTGAACATGACAATAAGTTTGTTGTACACCACTGGCCTCTCAAATCATCAGATCTTAATAGAACATCTTTCTGATGTGATGGGATGAGAGTTTGCATCATGAATGTGCAGCAAACAAATATGAAGCAAATGTGTGATGCTATCATGACAATATAGACCAGAATCTCAGAGGAACATTAAATCTTTGACATTTAGAACTAAGGGAGTTCTGAAGGCAAAAGGGAATCCAACTCAGTGCTAGCAAGATGTATCTAATCAGTTGACTGGGAAGTGTACGTTTTTTAAAAGGTGCTCTTAATTTTTCTGCCAACTATCTGATATGTAAGCTTCTCATTATTTTTTTCCTGCCATTAAGGTTAATTGTTGTAATAGTGTTTTATGCTAAGGACATCCTGAACATATGGAAATTCAATTTCAACCTATTAAAAAACAACATTTTAAAGAAATTAGAATGTTCAAAAGTTTAAATTTTCTTTTTAAAATGTGAAGAATTTGAAAAAAAAAAAAGATACAATAATATATTTTTTTTAAATGTTCATATCTTTTGGGACACACAGTTACATCTCAATTTATTTATTATTGGAAAGTCATTTTTCTTTCCTTTATTTCATTCACAAATGAAAATCATATTATTTAGATCAATTATACAGATTTATATACACTGCTCACAAAATTAAAGGGAACACTAAAATAATACATCTTAGATCTCAATTAATTAAATATTCTCATTGAAAAACTTTATTATTAAGTGGAGTGGAATTGATTGAGAAGAAAATAACACAAAAATGATCAATGTAAATCAAAATTATTACACCATAGAGATCTAGATTTGGATTTATACTCAATATGAAAGTGAAAAATAACATGACAGGCTGATTCAATGTCAGTGAATATTCCTCAAGACAAGTCTAAATGAGGCTCAGTAGTGTGTGTGGCCTCCACGTGCCTGTATAACCTCCCGACAACACCTGGACATGCTCCTGACGAGATGCCGGATGTTCTCCTGAGGGATCTCTTCCCAGACCTGGATTAGAGCATCAGTTAACTCCTAAACAGTCTGTGGTGTGTCGTGGCGTTGGTGGATTGACCGAAACACGATGTCCCAGATGTGCTCAATTGGATTCAGGTCTGGGGAACAGGCAGGCCAGTCCATAATATCAATGCCCTCATCATGCAGGAACTGCTGACACACCTCAGCCACATGAGACCTAGCACTGTCATGCAGAAGAAAGAACCCAGGACCCACTGCACCAGCATATGGTCTCACAATGGGTCTGAGGATCTCATCCCGGTACCTTATGGCACTCAGGGCACCTCTGGCTAGCACACGGAGGGCTGTGGGGCCATCCAAAGAAATGCCTCTCCACACCATGACTGACCCACCACCAAAGCGGTCATGCTGGAGGATGTTGCAGGCAGCATAACGTTCTCCACGGTGTCTCCAGACTCTGTCACATGTGCTCATTGTGAACCTCCTTTCATCTGTGAAGCGTTTGCTGGTGTTCTCAGCAAACGCTAATCGTCCTGCACGGTGTTGGGCTGTAAGCACAGGCCCTATATGTAGACATCGGTCCCTCATACCAGCCTCATGGAGTCTGTTTCTGACAGTTTGAGTTGAAACATGCATATTAGTGGCCTGCTGGAGGTCATTTTGTAGGGCCCTGGCAGTGGGCCTCCTGTTCCTCCTTGTACAAAGGACGAGGTAGTGGTCCTGCTGCTGGGTTGTAGCCCTCCTACGGCCCCCTCCATGTCTTCTGGTGTACTGGCCTTTCTCCTGGTACCTATTCCATGCTCAGGACACTGTGCTGTGCCACCGCTCGCATTAATGTTCCGTCTTGGATTAGCTGCACTACTTGAGCAACTTCAGTGGGCTGTAAAAAAAAAGCCTCAAGATGCCTCTATGCGTGACAGCACTGACAAAATGAAAGTGACTAAAAATTCAACCAGAAAGGATGAGAACAGAGAAATGATCTGTTGTCACCACCTGCAGAATTACTCTTTTATAGGGGTTGTCTTGTTAACTGTCTCTCATTTCCACCTGTTGTATCTTCCATTTGCACAGCAGCAGGTGAAATTGATTCACAATAAGTGTTACTACCTTACTGATGACATTGATTCCACAAAGGTGTGACTGATTTGGAGTTATGTTGTTTTGTTAAGGTGTTCCCTTTATTTTTTATTTTTTGAGCAGTGTATTTCTAATTGATTTATTTCAGTTCATTTTTGATAATTGCTTACAATTAAGGGGAACCAAAAATTTATTTTTTTAGAAAATTTAAATGTTACATGAGGCCAATAAAAAGAAGATACCTTTTAACTTTTGAGATATGTCTTAAAAGGCAAAAGAAATAGAGACAATATTTAACAGTTCAGATGAGATGTCCTCCAACTTCTGATTTCCTGTTCAGGTTATTAAAGTATTTTTGAACTGAACTGAATTACAATAATCATTTCCATATTGTTTTACAAAGCTATGCTTTTCTGTAGGCTTTACTCAGCCTGTTTTTGGTGTTATTTGCCGTCCTTTTGGAGCCCTTCAAGGCAGAGACAACACAAAGCGCCCTAGACTCTCTGGATGCTTCTTTCTGTCAGTAAGTAGCACCGGATGCCTCTAAGAGGTGTGATTATAGAGTAATTACCATTACTTTTACTAAATTTTACTAAATACTGTCTTTTATTTTTGCTTTTATTCAGTGCAGTTACACATGATATAAATAAATAGTGTTCTTGTCAATATATGGTTCCTGTCCAGATCAAGGCAAAATGTCTTTTTATATAAATCTCCCTTATTTTCACTATTTTCACACATCTTCGAAAAAGTGGCAGGCTGGAAGTAGTCTATCCAGAACTGGACATCGATAAATGCATCATGATTCCAAAGAACCACAAATTCAGAGAGAAAATCAGCACTGCTTGGAAAGCCCCACAGATCTACTTCTCTGGAGCGGAGAAGGTAAGAATTCTGTGTGTTTCTCAACGGATTTGAAGACCATCAAAGTTGTGAAATTATGCTGGAAGTCGTGGAACAGTGGTAGCTGGCGATTGAAAAAGCAAACGAAGTACAAATTGTGAAACATGCTTACAGTTTTTTGTGAATACAGGGTTGAAAGTTGGAACATTATCACAAAAGTACTATAGTCCATTTGAGGAACAAATTTATGTATTTTGGCTGAGTTTACTTTAACAAATTAGCTACATTTACCCAAAATGGCATTTACATCAGTGATGATCACTTTACACACTTTTAAAACAACACTTTCACAGTCACAGAACAGCAAGCCTAATGGGGAGATTTATTCCAGACTGTGGGTCTCCAACTCTGGTCCTCAGGAGCCAATATCTGGTCAGTGTTCCTGGTCTGATACCTGAATGAAATGGCTGAAATGCTCAACATGGAACCAAGTTCTATAAAGTGCTGCTAATCACCTAATTATTAGATTCGACAGGTTGAGGGGGCTCTGATTGATTGGCTGCACCTGTGAGATGCAGAAACTGGACAAACAGCTACTGTAGCTGTTGATGTTATAATTAAGTGTAGTTTCTGATTGGTATGGCTTGGAGAGACGAGGATAGTGATAGTATGGAGTTCGGAAATGCATGGACAGAAGTTAGGAAAAAAACAAGCCAGTGCAAGAGAAAGAAGAAGGCAAATTCTAATGTAGGAGAAACAGAGAGTAAGGAAAAGGACAAAAAAGCAGGTATTCCAAATATTATTGTGATAAGGTTTGAAGGTGAAGGTGGAGTAAAGAAACTTAGTTTGTTGAAACTTACCAAAATTATTAGAGATAAAGTTGGTGAAGTGAAGTATGTAAGCGTTCTCAGAGATGGAAATCTGCTAGTTGGGTGCAGTAATGAAGAACAGATTGGAAAAGCAATGAAATTGACAGTTGTTGGTAATGTAAAGGTGAGTAAAGTTGCAAAAATAGGTGACAAGTCTGGCCCTCAGGGAAGTAAAGGTGTTATTTCAGGTGTGTCTTTGGGAACGGAGATGAAGGAGCTTGTTTTCAACTTGCAGATACAATCTAAGATGGTTAAAAGTGCTTAAAGATTGACTAGACGGGTTGAGAAAAAGAACACTGAATCAGTGTTGATTGAGTTTACAGGTGAGAGGGTCCCTGATGAGTTGTTTTTGGGGTTTGTTAAGTTCAGTGTAAGAGAATACATCCCTAAACCCATGAGATGGTATAAGTATCAAGAATTTGGACATGTAGCAAAAGGATGCCAAGAGATAAGGAGGTGTGCAAGGCGTGGTGGTGATCATGAGTATAGTAAGTGTGGAGAGGGAGTACAGCCAAAGTTTTGTAACTGTGGAAGAAATCATAGTGTGGTCTATTGCGGATGTGAAGTCGTAAAGAGATTGTTGTGCGGCAGATAAAAGTTAAGGAGAAAGTATCTTTTGGAGAAGCAGTAAAGCAGGTGAATCAAGGAATTAGAGAAACAGGAAAGAAACAAAAAGAGCAAGTATCAGTTGAAGGTAAGGAAGTCTAGAAGTCTGCATGGGAGGAGAAAAAAATATTTACCTTTATTGCTGGAGTCATTAATATGCTACTTCTGATGTTAAATCCAAAACTGAGAGGATACATATAATTGTTAAGACAGCAGTAAATCGTCTTGATATGGTTGGATTTAAGTGGGAAGAAGTAAGGGATGAACCTAGTATGCAGGCAAGTGAGGAACCTTGCATTAGGTGTTAACAGTAAGTTTTTGGTTGCCCCCCCTCACCCCCTCCGGCATGTGATACATATTCATTACCAGTTGGTGGCGGTAATGCTTCCTATAGTTTGCCAACCGCCAAAACAAACAAACAAACAAACAAAACAAAGGAAAAAAAAAACAACCCTAGAAGAAGAAGAACTAGATTCAAGTGTATTAATGCAGAGACACATCCTAAAGTTGAAGAAGACCAGCTCTCAAGGACAGGAGTTGGAGACCACTGTTCAGGAGGAGTGATTTCAGTCACAGGGTTTCTTTCGATAGAAACGTTTTACCAGTTTCAGCAATAAACTTGACTGCATTGTTTATGTAAAATCAAATTGGAATGTAAGTAATTGACTTTGAATCTGTTTGTTTAATTGGATTGAACTGATTAAGTATTTCTATACATGAACTAGATGGAATTTTTTTGTAAAGTGCATTGAGACAACTTTTGCTGTGAATTGTTGCTATTTAAATAAACTGAATTGAATTGAAACTTATATTTAACATGATTTTATCACATTTGCAATTATATATTTCAACCACTAGAGTGCAGCAATGTATTAAATAAGCGGTATATTCCTCAGCTTCAGATCTATTGGTTACTGTCTAAGTAACGAAAAAACGTTTCTAACAACTTCCTAAATTGTAGACATGAAATAACACGTGTATCTTTTTAAAATTTCAACCAGGCTTCCTGTTTGAACAGCTGATGTTACACAACCTTCTGCACTCTGCTCTTATTGTTGACTGATTATTGAACTGAATTAATCAGTGTTGACAGAAGGTGGCACTAGCAACTCTTTTTCAAGCTCCCAATGTACCTCATGCGTTGAACAAAGGTAACATTGGATGCACACTTACATAGAAGAATGTGAAGTAACAAAGAGTATAATGTTAGTAATTTACTTTGTGCTAATTTATATCAATATGAATAATTTTCTAATTGGAAAGTTAGATAAATCAAATAGTAATTCTTACTGATGTTGCATTTTTCAAATGAAAGTACAGAAGACAGATGATACCTCTGCTTGTTTTTGTGAATCTTTTTTGACATAATTTCCTTAAGAGGTTTTGGAAGTTTAGGGGTAACACAACTTTTATGTAGCTTGGAGTAAACCTCTTGCTTCAATTTAAAAAATAAATGTGTTAAATTATAGTATTGAATTAATATTTATTTTTAAGACTCCTGAGATGATGTAAAAGAAAGTCACAATGCTGTCTGCTGATTGTGTTTTGCAAATGAATGGGATTTAACATTCGTGCAGCTCAGTTATTACTTAAAGATACAGTTTACATGGTTAGACATGCACTCATGAAATAGATTCTCATTTAGAAGTTTCATTAAGTATATTTGTAACATTATTATTATTTTAATTTTTTTTTTTTTAACATTTCTACTGCTGAGTTTTATTTTGGAGACGCTAACTGAAAGAGACACACTTCTACAGTAACTGAAAGCATGCAGAAAAGCCCACATCCCTCAAGTGAAAAACTTGAATTGAAATCCATTACAATTTAGAAGCTAGTTTTATGAATTCCAGAGCTAAGCAGTCTGGTCCGAACATGATCTATTGCCCTTCTCCTGCCCAAACTCCATTTGATCTATGGTCGTATTATCTATAATGCTGTCTTACAGGATTCTTTTTTAGAGCCAGAAACAGTGTCAGACAGCAAAACAAATTACATGTTAGATTTAATCAATACAAACTTTATTTACTGGGCTTTGAAATGTGATTCTCCATTTTCCCTGACACTTATGTAAAGACACACTATCTGAAGGTTTGGGTTGTTATTGGTCTTCTTGTCCACCGTGCTTTTTGTCTGCACACCATGCTGCCAGCACTGTTGGTTTCTCTCTACCACTTAGACCTCGTACCCAATAGCAGGAATCCAGAATAGTGGCCGCTTAAATCCGCCCACTGTAACACCCACTTCATTACTGGGACGGGATGCGTGCCTGCTGAGTAATTGTAATAAAACACAGTGGGCAGCAGTCCCATAAAACTGCCTCTAAATATGGACGTATGACCAAAAACAAAAGCAAAGGGTTGCAGAAGCTGCAGATCTTTGCGTCCAAACTTCACAACTTATACTCAGCACAAGTACTTCTCTGTTTCAGAAGCCTGGTTTGAGTTTGTTTAGCTTTTCTTTCTTTCTATTTTACTCAAATGCATCAAAATTATCCACAGTTTGATGTGAGTGGGATATAAATTGGCTGATGAGACCAAACTACATAAGAACATGGCTCGATTACAGTTTCATAAGCAAAGGTACATTGTGTTAATCAGTGGTACAGACAAGTTTGGGATTTGTTGTTAAAAGCTGGAAGTACAGACTGCTCTATTCTACTTTGATATTTTAACAGTCATAGATTGTTTTTTTACTCAGTTTTAGAAATCTTTCTTGAAGAAAACTTATGCATGACAGAACAAACACATGCTTTACACTTTTAAATAGAGATTTACCTTTTGGTCATTTTTTCCAGGTTTCTTTGAGCACTGACCTACAGATTCTGATTTTGATTAATTCTACCATATTTTGCCTAGCACTTTTTCTTATTTCTCATTAAGAGAACCCATGTGCTGTGTATTCTTTCATAGAAGTAGTAGTTTTGAATCCAGCAGAAAATTAAGAGATTGTAAGATCGCCATCTTTTCTTTTCTTCTTCTAATATTTTAAGAAACACCACAAATGTGCCTCAAATAACTTGCTGTCGGTTGATCCATTCATTAACTGAAAATTATTGTAGTTTTTGGTTTTCATTCATTTAATGAATCGAAGACAAAAATCAGATCTTCTATATCTGACTTGCTGATCACTGATCAATTCTAATCCAAGCAAAATTGGCCAATTAAATTCTTGGGCTGATTGAGTAGTGCATTATTTACTTTTAGATAACACCTGCGCTTTCAAAACAGTGCCTGTTTCTGATTAGAAATATCCTCTCTGTTTTAGAATCAAAATTTTCTGTGTTTTAGAAGGGTTTTTTTTCCGTCTCGTATATTTTTCTTCCCAAATGCTTTTTGGATATTTAGATTCACTGGAGAAAATAGATATGAGAGTTCATCATGTAACTTGAGGCTCTTTGGAGAGCAATCAAAGTTGGCTTGTGGACAGAAAAATCTTTAAAATAAAGTCAGGCTGCTGAAAAGAGAAAAGAAAACATGAAAGAAAAAAGCTCTTTATAGAAAGTAACAAAAAAACTGATGTTTTTTTTTTTTTTATGTCATCAGATGCCTGTATTTTGAGTTTTATGTTAAATAATTGTTAATGCAATAGGCTGCTTATAAAAACTGTAAAAACCCTGATTGAATATATTTGAGATAAAAATATATCACTCTCTTACTTTACAGGTTTAAACCATTTCTCTAGTCCTTTTTTTGCATATCTAACCTGATTAAATCATGCTAGAGGTCTAGCTACAAGCATTGGTTGCTGTATTTCACAGCTAAGACAGTCGAGTAGACTTTTTTTCAAGTCTGTGCTTTGATGGTCATCCTTCATTTATGGAGTTTGTGTTAATGACATGAACCCCAGTGCTCCTATCTTTGCCACATACTTCAAAATTAGAGACATTTTATGAGATTTTTTTTCTTTCTTTCTTTCTTAGCAAGGACTGTAGCCACGGGGCAAATTCTTAGACATGGGGGATTTCAAAGCCTTGTTTTTGGGTAGACACTTTATGCATCGGGTGGATGGAATAAGGGTTTAAACCATTACTGCGATTAGAGCTGCTTCTCTATGATCTCTTGAGCTTGCTTACTGCTGTTAATAGCTGTTTCCTGTCTATTTCCTTCCATCTTTTTCTTTTTCACTTTCTCTCTCTCTCTCTCTCTCTCCGTGAATGATTTTTATGCTTTGCTAAAACATGTGGGGGCGTTGAGAGAGGATTTAAATGCAACGATCCCCCTCCTCTTTTTTTTCTTTTTTTTTTCTTTTTTTTTTTTTTTTTTTTTTTTTGGTGAATCTTAGTGTTCTTCTCTGCAAGCCTCTGATGACGACAGGGCAGCTTTAAGCCTGGCAGTGCCCACGGCAGGCTGCCGTCTCAGCGCTGCCCACTCTCCTCTGTGTTGGCATGCCGGAGAAAGCGAGGGTGGGGTTCCTCTCTAACAGACCCTGTCATTCCCAGGAAAGCCTACATGTCCACCCATGCAGGATTCCTGACAGGTCTTCATGTTGGGGATGTTGGAGCACTCAGAAAAGGATTTCATTTCTAGCAGGTGGTAGCCCTTAATCAGCCCAGGGTCAAGAATTTATCTCTGAAATAACATACGAGGGCCTCATTTCGCACCTTTTTGTGACTCCATGGGTCAATAAATAAAACTATTTTCTATATCTGTCTAATTGCATATTCAGTGTCATCAAGTGGGTGTTTTAGGCTCAGATGGATTAAAGAGGCATGTTTGGCAGGAATTCAGTTAGTGTTTTTTCCTTAGCTAATGTTCCCCTTTTGTCATTATAACACTGTGTTAAGCTGACCCATACCCTGCTCCATTCAATTCTTGCCCATTAGTATATAGTGCATGTGATTCATGAGAACCTCAGAAAAAGAAAGAATTACAACTTCTTGCTAATGGGAGCACTGGATTGATTAAACATGTTCATCGCTATGAAAGCAATAAAACTCCACTATATTCTCAGACAGGGAAACAATTATTTGCCTCTCATGAAGCCTCCAAGTGACGCACAGAGGTTCTCATTCAGTCTGTCACAGATCTGATAAAAAAAAAAAGATATATGCAAGTGTTTTTTTTTATAACCAGTGTTATATACATTCTTATTTTTCTCACCTCATTCTCCGGTTTTCACTTTTTCTTTATCATACTGATGCATACGTGTCTTATATATTATCACAACAGATTTTGTTTGGTGAGTTGTAACATGATGCTCTTTCTCCTTACCTTTTGACGCTAGAGAGTAGGCAGCTACATTTTTACTTTGTGGAGTTGTGGGCAAAATACGATTTAATTTACAATCAAAAACATTTCGTATGAATGGTTGGATAGAAGTGGAAAAGCTCAGGGAATGCTTTCTAAATCACAATTGTTAGTTTTATATGCAAGCAACAACACTGGAAATTGTGCACTTTTTGACAAAAGCTTCAAGGAGAATCCAAATGCAAACCTGCATGTTTATTATTTACTCTGATGCATTAAAACTGTTGAAATAAACTGCTGCCATGTTGTTCCTTATCTTGAATTTAACATAGATCTAAACATCAAGAAAGAAAGTGCATTTTGTGAAACATCAAGTTCTTTTGCATCTATGATATACATGTATTGTTTATGAGGTGCTCACATTTTGTCAAATAGAAGCGTATTAAGCAAAAGGGTTTAAAGAGTACAGTTGCCACTGTATCAGGATACTGTAAGATACATTGACTATCATTTCAGTTTACTCATATTTAATTACTACCTCACTATCCAAGGAATAAAATTCACTGCCTTATACACACTGCCCCCTCGTGGTCAGAAATTTATTAGCTGAATTAACTGGAAAATAAGTCAACCAATTGCATTAGCCACACTGAGCTGAATGAATCTTCACCAGTGCAGACAGAGCGTCTGCATAGCATAGAATGATAGTAATGTTATTAGTGGTTCGTTGCTATAACATTTGAGTAGTACTTGTGGTAATTTCATAGCTGTGGCATGTAGTAAATATGACAACTCAGAGTTATGACACTTTTCCATGTCATTTTTTGACATATCTAAAAACTCTGAGGCTCAAATTGTGAATGCTACAGTGCTAGGGGTGTAAAAAGATGAAGTGTTGTTTACTTAAACCATATGTTTTAATATATACTAAAGAATTACAAAGCAGTAATGCAAAGTAGATTTTTTTCTTCCATTTATTTGCCATTTATTAAAAAAGCAGTCAATCATTTTTGTGAAAGAAGCAATTCAATGGATGGCAATCATAAAATTCATCAATATGATTAAATCTACTTCCATGAGGAATTATAGACATGACAGTTCTTTTAATGAAAATATCACTTTAAGCTGTGCTTCATGATTATTATTCAGTATTCACACAGACTCTCTTTTATCAGTTCATATACATTGACTGCATGAACTGTTTAAACAGAGATTCATAATCTGCATGAGAAGTGCTGCTCTGGATACTTAGACAAACACACAAGATTAAATTTCTATTTATATGAGCCACAGCATTCTTAGGTTTGGCAGAGAATCACTGCGAGATCTGGAGATGACTCTGTCGTACTTTGGCACAGCAAGAAGCCTGCACCTCTTCTTTAATGTTATCAGCTTAGAGAAAGGAGAAGAAAAAAAATAAAGGCTTGCATTCACATTTAAGGTCTTTTTGTTTATCAGTCAATTTTTATCAACTTTAGCTAAAACTTTGTTTCTTATCTACAGACTAGAAAACCTTTTTGCAAGGTTTTCTACATTCATGGCGCCTTTGAAAAACGTAATTTCCCTTGAACGTTTTCACATTTTGATACTTTTTTTCTATTTTTCACAAAGATAAATCAGAAAAATTATATGCATTTGCATGAGTTACTACTTTGTAGCGCCACCTTTCATTGCAGTTTTAGCTGTCTTAGGGCATGTTTCGAGCAGTTTGGCACCTCTGCACTGAAGGTTTTGCCCATTTTTCTTTGCAAAATAGTCAAAGTACAGTCAGAATGAATGGATAGCACCTGTGAACATCAGTTTACAAGTTAATATATTTTAAGTCATATTTTTATTTGGATTTTGGTCTGTTTTTAGGGTTTTTGTCATTCTGGAGGCCAACCCTATGTCACGCTTTTTCAGTCTCAAAGAAGTTTACTTACAGAATGTCCTTCATTTAGATTAATTAAGCTTCCCCATCAGATCAGAACAGCTTTCCTGCCCCTGCTGAAGAAAAGCATCTCCACATGATGCTGTCACCACCACCATGTTTCAGAGATGGGCTACTGCTGGGTTCTATTCTCAGACGATGTTTAAAGTTGTCCCATACTCTTTACACATTCGAATAATGGAGTGAACACTGCTCTGTGACATGTTCCAAGCTTGATATATTGTTTAATAATCTAATTATGCTTTAACTTTCTCCATAGCTTCATCGTTAATGTTCTGTAACCAACCTCTAAGCCTTCACAGAACAACTTTGTAATAGGGAGATTTGATTAAATACAGGTGGACTCTTTTTTCTGTTCACATGTTAAGTAGCTTCAGAAGGCCATGGGTGGCGCTGGATTTTATTTAGGGGTATCAAAGTGAAGGAGGCTTTCAATATTTTCATTGATAAAACCTGTTGAAAACCATGTATCATTTTCTCCCACGTTACAGTTGCTACTTTGGTCTATCTCATTAGGGTATGACAAGACTATATGTGAAAAGTTAAAGGGGTACGTAAGATTTTATACTGAACAAACGACTCGTGTACTTGTGTGATGTTTTGGCATGGGATTTTGTTGATGGATGATTCACTACAGGTATAGCATTTGTATTTGTGGAGTATTTTTTCACTATAACCTGTCTGACTCTGTGAGGAAGGCTTTAAAGCTGAGATTCACTGGTTGGTTCTATTGGGTTTGATAAGAACATTATAGAAACAAAGATACATTTCAGCAGTTTTAAAGAGATGAAATACAAGTTTATGTCTATGTCACCCAGAGGGCACCTTGTTTTAAAATAAACACTGAAACCTGGAAGTGCTTCTACACAAATATTGTTTTTCTGTTTCTTCTAACTGTTGAGGCATCATTTGTCCTAAACGGGAATCAAACTCTGCTGAAGTTTACAGACAGAATTACTGATGTACTTGTGCTGAAAGCTGAGGTAACTCACTTTGTTGTCAGTTTCTTTTATTTTAAAACTCAGTAATCTCAAAGTTAGAAGTGATCAAGTGAAGTTTGCTTAAGAACCAGATGCTTGGCTTAGTGGCATTTTGCCCAAAATGTTTTGTGCTTCTCGTTTGTGGTCCGGCACAGGGTTTAGTTCCAGTTTTTGTCCCAATCCTCTGATTCACCTTCTCTAAGAACAGCTTCAGGGCTTCTCATAATGCTTAGCTCTCCATAATGCCATCCCCCTTCATCTTTATTGTCTTAACTCTGCATGAAGAGACAGAGTTTAAGAAAGGGAAAAAAGAAGGTTATTTCATGTTTGGTAAAGTGAAAGTAAAGCATATTTTAAATGTAGACCCTGTTGAGGTTTTCTTTGGAGTATGTTTTTAACCTTGGATGAAAAAGCTTGCTCCCTTTTCAGTTTACATTATTTTTGTTTTATTATATTTGATAAATATATTCACGTTGACATTAAGAGGTAGCTTACAGTGGAAGGGATCAGCTCTATTGATGTGTTAATTGATCTGAGGGAAAGATAAAGCTCGTTTCTTTGTTAGTTTCCTGATCCTGTAGTTTGGAAACACCAAAAATGGTATGCAAATTATTTTTTAATCCCTTTACATTATTTGTTTCATTTTGCCCTAACGTTTCACACTCAATTTCTTGCACAGCAGGCTGACAGGCGGACACCCTCAGATTGCAAATTTTTAAATTAAAAAAAAGAAAAGTCCTCATTCTACATTTTTGAAGATACTCTTTTTTTTTTTTTTTTTTTTTTTTTTTAGTAAATTAATATGAATTTAATAAGGGAGCTGTTTAAGTTCTCGACTTATGATACCTCAAAGTTTGAACCTGTTTCTTTTTCTCAAAGTTTGAACCTGTTTCTTTTTCTGTGTATTATCTACCAGGCTTCAAACAGCAGATTAACAACTGTGAAAAAAAATGACCTGTACATTTAAAGCTATAAAATAAGCTAAAGCAGGATAAGACAGCTGAGTCTAAGCTGAGAGAGGAGATGAAATTGTGACCAGTGTTTTTTTTTTTTTTTTCTTTCCTAGTTTTGTTGTCCCAAAGGTTGGTGTTTGAAATAATAAGGAAGAGGTGGGATGGTCTTAGATTCAAGAAGCTTAAAATGCAAAATCTCAAATAAGCCCAATTTTTTTTAACCTATCACGTTGTGTTTTGGTGGGTTTTTGTTGATCGTCTCAACTGACTCACACGCCGCCCCTCCCCAAATAAAAACACTGGAGATTTACGTTGCTTTTCAAAACATGTATCTAGACATTTATCCAGCTTAATCTTCTTAACATATTAAAGTGATTTGCTTCACCCTGAAGTGGCTGAACTTGAGAGCTCACCGCCCCTCATGGCACTAAGACCTGAGAGGCATTGTGGACACCTTCGGCTCGTGAATAAGAAAAAGGTGGGCTTGAGTCAACATGCTTCTTAGCTGTAGAGCTATTGCTGTCCTCACTGTGTGTCCATTTTACTTTTTTTTTGTTCTGTTATTAGTCCAACTGTTGCACTCAGTCAGGGTTCTTAGGCACATGGCTGTGCCAGTGCTGCCCACACTGTGGTGTGGAGGTTTGGAGCTCTCAGCTTTTGAGCTGAACTGAAAGAGCTCTCTCACAGAGTAGGTGTTGGCATGATGCTTTGTTTCTTTCTGTGAATGTCATGAAAGGTATGGATAATGAGAAAACTGAAGCACAGTGATGGCACGATTTAACTGGGTGCCAACTTTGTGCTTGATTTCAGAATTTGGCATTTTCAGATAGACGATGTGCTTAACCTTTTCCTCAGACATAAAACAAATCTGAGAATCAGTTGTGACAGTTACAGTGTGGTTTTCTTTAAAACATCACTTCACAAGTCGGGAAGCTAAAAGGTCCTGGTCAAACTCAAGTGCCGCAAATGTCCCTATTTGGCATTATGCTCTATGAATTCACCTCGGGGCATTAGTTATGCCTGGTTTCATCATCAGAGCTGTAGATTTACAGATGGAGACATTCAGTGTAGCTGCTGTTTGTCACCATTTATAATAATTAATGGTAGTTAGTTTAACATCTGTCAATTTACTTCTGAGCTGATAGCTTCATACACAATGAGGTGGTGCCAGAGGCATACAGAACCTTCTAAAAGTATTCATAACCATTTGAATATTTTCAAATCTTGTCATGTTATAGCCTCGAAATATAATGTATTTTAGCAGGATTTAATATGACAGACCAACACAAACTATGGCATCATTATGAAATGGTTTTCAACATAAAAAATAAAAACCTGGAAAGTCAAGTTTATTTGTGTAGCACATTTCAGCAACAAGCCAGTTCAAAGTGGTTTACATCATGAAACATAAAGCAACAGACAAGCAACAAACATTACATTTTATTAAATACCATCATCAAAATAATCAAGAATCATTATCATCAAAAATTGGAATGAAGACTAGACTTCATCAATGTTCCAGTTATTATTAATCAAAGGCAACTCTAAACAGGTGGATTTTTAGCCTTGATTTAAAGGAGCTCTGTGTTTCAGCATTTTTGCAGTCTTCTGGAAGTTTGTTCCAGATTAGTGGAGCATAAAAACTAAATGTTGCTTCTCCATGTTTGGTTCTGGTTCTGGGAATGCAAAGTAGACTTGAACCAGAAGACCTGAGTGGTCTGGAAGTGTTGATAAAACGACAACAGATCTTTAAAGTATTTTGGTGCTAAGCCGTTCAGTGATTTATAAACTAACACAAGTATTTTAAAGTCTATTCTCTCAGCTACAGGGAGCCAGTGTAAGGACTTTAGAACTGGAGTGATGTGCTCTATCTTCCTGGTCTTAGTGAGGACATCAGCAGCAGCGTTCTGGATCAGCTCCAACTGTCTGATTGATTTTTTAGCCAGGCCTGTGAAGACACTGTTGCAATAATCAATGTGACTAAAGATAAATGCATGGATGAGTTTCTCTAGATCTTGTTGGGATATTAGTCCTTTAATCCTGGAAATGTTTTTCAGGTGATAGAAGGCTGACTTTGTAACTGTCTTTATGTGTCTCTGAAGGTTCAGGTCTAAGTCCATTACAGCATCCAGTTTTCGGGTCTGATCACTAGTTTCTAGCAGTAATAGCTGAAGCTGCGTGCTGACTCTAGATTGTTCCATTTTTGGTCCAAAGATAATAACTTCAGTTTTGTTTTTGTTCAGGTAAAGAAATGCGAAAGAAATGCTCCATGAGATGATTGAAACTTGGAATAAGCAACTTTTCAGATTAGTATTTATTAAAACATTTCAAACCTATGTATTATTTTCCTCCTTTTCACAATTTTACACTACTTTGTTTTACTCTATCCCGTAAAATCCCAATAAAATACATTGAAGTTCATGGTTGTAACATGACAAAATGTGAAAAAACAGGGTTGTAGATACATATGAATATGAATGTGAAGCACTTTATTTTTACAGATAAAAAAAAAAATTATATTTTCTTTAAATTATCTTTTTGTTAATTGCTGCCAAGTAGACCTTAATCATCCTATCAACCCAAACCAAAAGCCATGCACCTCTTAATGTGCTCACTAAACAGGGAAATTGTTTATCTTGTTGCACATTGCCCCTGTTTTTAGCTGTTTAGTTTTTATATTACTGCATGAACCAGTGTGTTTTAGCTTACTCACTTCCACCTATTGATTTTTTTTTTTTTTACATTACATGTGGCCACATAACTAGGTATGAGCAGCACACAGTTGAAATGCTTACAGATAATGAGTATTCACACCTGCTATATATATATATATATATATATATATATATATATATATATATATATATATATATATATATATATATATATATATATATATATAGAGAGAGAGAGAGAGAGAGATTTTTCCTCATATGTTTGGTGATTTATGTCAATGAACTAAAAAAAAGTTATTGATTTAATTGTCTCCGATATTGTTTTTAATTCTCAGATACTGTTTTATATCAGCATGAAGTTAATGAATGCATTTATTAATCTACTGTGTTGCATCTAAAACTGAAAGATGGATAACTTCTACACATGTCGTGTTTGTCTCTGTTTTGTATGCACCTCAGGATATTTTCTAACCATGTACTTTTCCTGTTGGTTCACATCATGAAATGATATGTAAGTGTTCTGCGCTCTCTTCTCTTATACAAACTAGCAGCTACTTGACCCCTTGTTACTGGGACTGAATGTCTGACAGGTGTGATAGTCATACGCGGAGGGAGTCCATGCAAAATGCTGTTGAACCCAGCAGAACTCCACACAGTGAAGCACTTCAAACAAACTACGAGTGGTTGCTGCTTTTTTATACCACACAGAATAGAAGAAATTGATTGGAACTGGGAGGCTTAGCATTGGGTTTTCTCAAACATTTTTTTTTTTTTTTTTTTTTTTTTTTTGTCAACAGCTAGAGCTTAAATTTAGAATTTTTTTCCCCTCCTGTTTTTGTTTTTTATGTTTTTATTTGTTTGTCCAAATCCTATTGAGTGGTGCTCCAGGTTTTTCCTTGAGTAAAAGTTGATATTATTGTGAGGTTGGAGAAAGGACTTTTATTTTTTTTTCATGTGTGCAGGAATGTAGATCTCCCCCCCATGAAATCCTAATTGTGCCTTGGAGGGTTGGTAGGGTATCTGTGCTCAGCTCTGCTCAACAGGATTTGTGTCTGTGTATGTTAAAGTATGTCTCGTAGCTTGAATACGGATATAACCCTTTCATCGCACAAGCTGCTGATTTTTCATATTTGCCAATAGGCTGATCCAGTGCATCTTTATGTGGAACACATTTAAAGTTTTTTTTTTCTTAAAATACTTGATATTTCTTCAGATTTAATAGAGAGTTTTCTCAAGGATGAGTCATATTTGAAAATCAATCTCGCCAGACTAAGTTTAGTCAATAGTAAGTGATCAGATGGAGAATTTATAACAGGTCAAACCAGCATCTGTCCTTTCCGCTACTTGAATTATTGCTGTGCATTCATCTATGCAAATCCAGGGTAAGATCCTCTCTGCCTGCAGTCACATATCCCCCTGGATTTGATCCGCGTGAGTTATGCAGGTTAGTTGACAAAAAAAAAAAAAGAATTGCAACAACACATATATATATATATATATATATATATATATATATATATATATATATATATATATATATATATATATATATATATATATATGGAGATTATTTCTGTAGTCATTAATTGCTATTTGAAAAGGGATTGAGGATTAGCAGTCCTTTACACTACTGTCACCTGTCTTTCCTCTCTTCAGTTGTTTTTTCCTTATTTCAGTATCTGTGCAAGTTGGCAAAAAAATTTAAAACAGGGTGATTTATTCAAATGAATCATCAACGCTGGAATTGATTCAATATATGCCACATTCAGATGGGTGCTATATTATTCCCTAAGGGAGAGGCAAACATGGAGCTGTGGAGCTGTTTTATTTGTGCTGTCTTGATCAGTGTGTCAGGCAGAGACGCTGAGCTTGTTCTCAATGAATGGACGAGCCCTTGAACCATAAACCTGTACCTCCTCTGATAACAGTTTTTGCATTGTGATGTAAGTGCCATTCTCTGTGATGTCCTCTCTGACAGCACTAAATATATATCAATGTGCACAAAATGATCTGTCAGAGGAATCATTTTATTTCAGCCTGTTCTCCAAACTAAGGATTTTTTTCAGCCGTGTTTGTATGCAATGCGACATATTGTGGATATTGTTAGGGCTTCAAAGTAAAGCTCAGTATTGTGGATGTGTTCTATCAAGCTCTGCTGTTCATGTTCTTATTGTTCTGACTTTTAGGTAAATTATTTTGCAGTGCTTTTGTCATTTATAACAACTATCAGCCACCTTAAAGGACTTTAGTGTCATGAACCAGCCAGTCTCACTGGGTTATTCGGGCTGCATATCAGGAAAATATCTAGTTTTGAAAATATTGCTGAAAATGGCAAAGATCATATTGATTAACCCCTTTTTCATCCTTAAATATTCAACAGTGTCTCCAACTCTCTGTGAGCTTTAATATCTAAAGCCACTAAAAATATATCTAAGGCGTGCGTGTTGTGGGTATGCAGTGTGAAAGCCTGACACTTAGCATTAAACAACCTACCAAATATTGGACACATTGATACTGCGATTGTGATTGATGACTGTGATTTAATATGTTGTGCAGCTCTACTAGTTATGAAAAATCACATTAGCCTCACAGCTTAACAATAAAGTGCATTTCATCTGAAGGTGAATTGTTATCCTTTTCAGGGAATCTTAGGTGTTTGAGTATCTTGGATGACTGAAAATCTACAGCAGGCCAAACTTTTTCAGGAAGAAGAAAGGATTCCCTTTCATTTTTATATTTAGTAAAATGATAAGCAGGGAAAATCTATCAGTTGACCAAGGATTATAGGGAGAGATATCACCCTATAATATCAGTCAATGTATTCTTTCTTTCTCTACTAAAGATAGAATGAAGCAAGTCCAAACAAATAACCAAACAAAGAGAATGATAAAATATACATGTGTAATTGTAGCTACACAACACTTATGGGTGATTAAGGGTCGCTGTGGATTAGTGGAAAATGTTATTACATTGCAGATGGGAAGTTAGATGTTCAATTCCAGTTTTCCTCCTGCCACGTCAATGTGCCTCGTTAGTAAGTCACTTAATCCAAAATTCCCTATTTAATGGTGTGTGAGCATTGTGACTGCAGATAGGTGAATGTGGCTGTGATTTAAAAGTTTTCTTATTGACTGAATCTAAAATAGAACTGGGCTATTTTTCTAGAACAAAAATGCTGAGGAAAAACATAAACATTAACAACAGTCTGTTTAATTCTGATTCTAATTAGATGCAAACAGGAAGATAATTTTTATGGTCGAATTACCAAGCGTAATTTTGCGGAAAGGTTTGGATTACAAACCACAAGGACTCTACCAGCATTCACATCAACATTCACTCATGACAACAGCACAAAGTACTGGTTAGGTCCAAACCATAGACCAGTATCAGCTGTACCCACATGGATATGTGGCTCCCTTCTCAACTGTCACTTTGGCTTAGGGACACATCTGAACAGTCCTGCTTCAGTCAGGCCATGGTGGTTCCTTACACACAGGCTGTGGTCACTTTTGCTCAGGCTTTAGATGTGTGGAGGTTTCTGGACTTTGGATTCAGAGCTGACTTGTTAATCCACACTTAAAAAATGTTACTGTATGGAGCATAGCACACATTAAAGATGAATGAAAAATAAATCAAGAGCATCTTGCTAACCTAAATCAACAGAGATCACAATTGAAAAGAATCATTTATTGCAAATGAAGGTCACCAGAATTTCAATGTTGGTTGACTTGGTGGGGTCTAGCGTCTTTATGGAATAAAAATTTCTCAAAGTTTTGGTCTGAGGACTTACTCTCTCTTCGAAAGGAACCATCTCAACAAGGAACGATTTAACAGTCAAAAGTGGACTTTTGAGCAAATTGGATGTTCTGTCATATTGTCCAGCCACTGAGTTAAAGGAAGTACGAAGTTAGCCAATCACAAGAGTTATTTCTTCTCTCTTCACAGATGTAAAACTTCAGGAAATTATTTTGCCTTTTAACTAAAACACTGTCTGCCAAGAGTTGCTCTGCACATACATTTTTAAAAACATGTTTAGTTATCTCAGAGGATAAAAGCTGTTTTACTCTCAGAATTTTGATGTAATAAACATTCAGCTTAAACTTTACAATGATTATAGATTATTTTAATTAATGAAAACAAAAAGGTTAAACTCTCATGATTTCTTGTTTTGTTGAACATGAGAAAGTCCAATGCTACTTTTTGGCTGTCGAGTAACCAGAACAATGCAACAACAGTTTGGAAGTCAGCAGAACATCAGCAGAGCATCATTATTATTAATAACCAGCTTCATGTATCTTGATAAAGACGTTTTGTTTTGGCCAAAGCAAGGGTTTATTTAGAATACACATTTAAAATAACCAGGCCTTTTGAAGCGGGCAGGAGAACATGGAGTTTTTGCAAAGGCAAAAAGTCATTCAGAGGTCAGTCATTCATGTTATATATCCTTTAGTGCGATTTCTGCTTTTGGGACCTCTGACGTCTGAAATCACCACATCTTCCTAATTGCTTCTTGAATTACTCAGAACCCGTGATGACATGGCCCCGATTGTCAGACGGGTGGGCTGGTGACACTGGAACACAGACGGTGCTTGTCTGTTTGAAATATTCTTTTTCAAGCTTCCAAGCCCTGGGCTGTCCTCTCTCCCAGTCTCTCAACACCCAGCTTCGCCCACTGAAATAAGACTTCCATACTGGAAAATCCGGCCGTTCAACTGGCAGTCTGGACTAGGTTCAGCCCACACGACAGGGACCCACCACCATCGCCACCACTTCCACCCCTTTAATAGGCACAAGAGTTTGCCACCCCATGTAGATGCCTTTTGGTCGGCATCCATGGATGGCGTCAATAGCATCTTCCTACACAAAAGTGACTGAACGAAGGGCACACAAGAAAATGTGGGAATAATTTACACTTTCTCACTGTACTACCATCAGAAACCATAATTAATCATGATAGAAAAAAGGTGGAAGCCATCTTGGCTGGTGAAACACGCAGTGCCTGTGAACAGCCCTGACACCTTTAACAGCTCCGATGGCCAAATAGGAATGGGTGTCAGAGTGCTTACAACTGAGCTCCCTCCATGGCAGCATGTTTCCCTTCGTCTTCAGAATTGTGTCTGCTTCATGATGCTTTTCTGCGACAGCTCCACAAAGTGTAACAGTCGCACTCCTTTATCTATTTTATCCACACAATGTGAAATCATAGACAGTCTGTCGAAATAAGACTGATAATGTTTTTTTCTGTCTTTCACTCTTCGGTAGCTGCCAAATTAAAATGTGACAAACACAACTAGACACAAGTAATTTTGATCATTTCCTATGGAAACTTGATGTGCTCAAATGCACAATTACTGATCTGAGTACATGTTTATTAACTTTGCATGCATATACTAAAAACCTCTTAGAAATTTGATTCCCAGATATATTGCAGGAGAAGGGAGAATGTGCTCACACTTGAACTTTTACAGCCATCTTGGTGGTATAATAACAGAAAAATAGCAGATTTCTGACTCCCGGTGTGTGACATGGCTGACAGATTAATTATGGATATGAATCCAGAGCTACAATTTGCCCTGTTTGACTTTGTTGTGTTCTCAGCAGTCAAACTATATGACAAAAATATTTCCCTTTTGCCTCATTTAGCACAGACGGAGGCTCACTTTTCCGGCACCTGGCCACTTGCTACTTCAGTGTACCTGTTAGTGGTAGTTACTGTGTCTGAGCATGTGCATTTTGCAGAAATGCTTTCACGGTAGTGAGTAGGTGTATGTGTGTAAAGCCACCACTAGAAAGTGTTGAAAGCCTCAGCTAGCAAGATCGCATCCAGGGTGACTAATAAGCTTAACATGAGCACGGCTGTGTTCGCAAACATGGTGCGCTGAAAGAAGTCTTCAATGTTGAGAGAAATGCAGAAACGATTCCTCAGGCTGCTACTAATTCCTTCACCCCCCTAAAGCTTCAATCAGACTGTGAACCATCTTTCTGTTAGCAGTGGATTTATTGCAGTTACAAACTACAGATCAGAAGTGCAAGACTTAAAAAAAAAAGTTCAGGAGAGACTGCATTTAACTGTTGATAAAGTTTATCAAGGAGCTGCGCTTATGAAGGTTAGGGGCAAAATCAAATTTACTTTGAGTGGAAAAAAGGCAGTTGTACTGTAGGCCATGAAATGTATTCCATTGTCTCATCTTGCCTTCTGTCATGTGTTAATTTAATTAAAATACAGCATATTTGCATATTTCTATGATCAAAAAGAAAACAAGATTATGTTATTATGTAAACTTGTATTTGTATTCTGCTCTGATTTCTCTTGAACTGCTTCTTCTTCATAGCTCACCCGCTCTTCTGTTTGGCTACCGAGCAGAAATCTAGTAGCTGTGTGGCCCTAGAATACACATTTCTATCCACACGTGACTTTCCTCTGACCATGTGGCTCCTCAAAGTGTGGATTTATAAGCCACTTCACACTCCATCCCTGTGTGGGAGGACGTTGCGTTTAAAAATAGGCAGGTTTGGAGGTAGTGAGCAGCACACTATCTAAAGCACTTGATACAAAGCATTGAACTATTGGTACATTCTTTACATGTCACTATTTTGTCTTGTTGAACAACATCGATGATTAATCATGGTCTGCAGCTGTGGCTGATTCTTGCAAGATATCTTCATTACCTCACAAAAGTTTTCATACCCATTAAAATTTGACCTACTTAGTCACATTACAACCACAAACTTCATTTTTATTTATTTTTTGGTGGGTGGGGGGGGTTCTGAAAAGTGTGGCATGCATTTATATTAACCACACTGACACATTCTGATGTTCTACTAGAAAACTTGTGGGCTTTACTTTGCCATGACAACAAACCTAAATATTGTCCCAGATCAAACATGCAGCTTTTAATCACGTGGTGGTTGATTGGTGTATGCTATGCTTTCACCAGTGCATTTATATGAATGCATGAATGCTATATATAGTTTTATTAATACTGCTTGCACTGAGGAGGAATAAGGTTTCTAAGGTGCTGCAGATGAATTGTGGGGGATGTGGTATTATTAATGGCGATGAAGACCTTCACACCTGGAAGGTTGATGACCTCTAGGCGAGTATCACGGTCTCCCCTCATTCTCCATCTCATCTCTGGGTCTATCATCCTTTTACTCTCTTCTCTGGATTCAATTACTGCTACCAGGCTGACCTCTGACCCCCCCCTCTTTTAACTTCATCTTCTGACCCTAACAGTGGTAACAGTAGTAAACTTCCTCTGTGACCATCAGTTCTTGTTCCACTGTCATTTGTCTCCTGCTTCTAAATCAACAAGTTGTCATTTTGTCAATAGTGTAAAAATGGTCTTCTCTTGTTTATTTATTTCACATTACAACTTACTGAGAAATGTCAAAATATTGTAGTACAGTTGTATCTCAATTAGAACACCACAAAAATTTAATTTGTTTCAGTTATTAAATTCAGTAAGCAAAACTCATACATTTTTTGGGTACTCACTGAGTAATATACTTAAAAGTGTTTATTTCTGTTAATTTAGACGATTATGGCGTACAGATAATGAAACCTCAAATCCAGTTTCTTGGAAGATTTAATTCCATAAGACCAATAAAGAAATTTTCAGAAATGATGGCCTACTTAAAGGATTGTCCAAGTACAGTAAATGTACTCCTTTTGGATGAATTACTGCATCAATGCAGCCTGACATGGAAGTGCTAAGTTTGTGCTTCTTCTGAGGTGTTAAAGAAGCCCACGTTGCTTCATATTAGCCTTCATCACCTCTACATTGTTGGGTCTGCTGTGTCTCATTTATGGCCTGGCTAGTTTGCTTGCGTAATCCAGCACAGTGATACCATGGTCATTCAAGCAGGAATTGGTACTTTTGTCAGTTTGGACAGGTACCAAGTGCTGTTGGAGAATGAAAGCATCTCCATAGGGAGGGAAGCATGAAGCGCTCTAGAATTTCCTGGTAGATGGCTGCACTGACTTTAGACTTGATAAAACACAGTGGACCAACACCAAAAATCATCATGACTGTGGAAACTTCAGACGGGACCTTGAGCAGAGGGGATTCTGTGTCTTTCCACTCTTCCTCCAGACCCTGAACCTTGATTTCCTCTTGAAATGCTAGAATGTCCTCTCATCCCTGACTTCCTGTTACTTTCAGGATCCAATTTAAAATTGTACTTTTTAGTCTAGCCACTTCTTACCTATAGGAGCTCCTATTTATTCATGCTCTAGGAAAAAAAAAAACATTAGGTCCAGTTCAAAACTGATGCTATCCATTCCAAGGTCTAAACTTAAATTCTAAGGTGACAGATCCTTCTCTGTGGCAGGTCCCAGACACTGGAATAGTTTGCCTCTAAATATTAGACACTAAAACGTTTTAAATCTCTACTGAAGACACATTTTTATGGACTGGCTTTTAGCACATGTTTACCTAAACATTTGGTTTTAACAGCTGTTTCAACAGTTTTTATTGTCTTGTTGTTTGATTCTCTTTTATATTTTAATTTCATCACTGCCGTGCTTTTTATTCATTTTAGTCGTATTTTAGTTTGTAAAGCACTTTGTAGAGCATGAGTTAGCAAATGTGCTAAGATTTAAGCTTAGCACATTCATAAGCTTGACTTTGACCTTAAATTTATTTCACTGAGCAACAGTCCAGTCCTGTTCCTCAGTTGAATGGGCTTGGATTCACCATTCCCTCAAGGCTTCAGTAATCCCTTTTGCATAGCCACCAGTTTCAACCACATTTTGTCCTTCCACTTAACTTTCTGCTTGAATATAGCACTGTGTGAATAGTCAATACCTCTGCCATGATACCTTGTGGCTTACCCTCCTTTTGGAGGATGTGAATGACTGTCTATTGCACAGCTGTCAGGTCAGAAGTTTTACCAATGACTGTATAGCCAAAACATAAATATTTTTGATTTGGGTTTTTATAAGCTTTTTGCCATTATCAACAACAATAAAATAAATTTATCAAAAATAAATGTGATAAATCTGTTTTCTGTTTGAGTTTCAATTTTTGAATTTAATTACTTTATTAAATTAACTTTTCAATTATATTTTACTGAGATGTACCATACTGTTATCCTGCAAAAAATATAGAAACTGTTGCTTGTATAATCTTTCCTTAGACAAATCTCCTTTCTGCACTTTTGTTTTTAAGTTCCCATTTTCTCTATTTGCAGATTGATCTTTCACCTCACTCTAAGCTGCAGTCGATGGTTGTTAAGCCATGACCATCTCTTAATCACAACACAGATACCTGTTAATTACCAAATGAGTTCAAGTATTTTTGCTACTTAAACAGGGATTTGGGATCAGTGCATTGCTTTGCTCCGGTTTCAGCACTGAGAACAGATGACCATCAAATTATACATGGTTTGCTCTGTATACAAGAGCTAAAAAAGACACAGGATAAAGCAACAGGCATATTAATGGACTTCTGCACAATTGACATAGTTTGGTGGTGGGTCATGGATAAAGCATGAACTTGTAAACTCACAGAGGGGCCTCTTCCTCCTCCCTCCCTCTCACTAACTCACCCTCACCCCTCGTAGTGTCATCAGTTTTCAGAGCTGCTCTACGATAGCAGCGATTAGCTATCTCTCTCATTCTCATCCCCAGCAGAGTTCACACAAAGGTAATCAAGTAGATTTTCATCCTTAGAGGCACTGATTTCCCCATGTCTTTGTTCTTTGGTACCCTTTAGCAAATGATGTATCTATTTGATTGTATTGCCATGAAGTATTGTAAATACATTGTATTGTAAATGGTATATTTTTGCATTCCTTTATGATGGAGAACAGATATAAAATTATTTCAGTCACATTTAAAATAGTTCTTAAACTGTTGTCAAGGAAAGCAAGTCTTTTTTTCCTTTCCACCACCAACCAGTAGCAGTGTCAGAGATTCTCATACTGCAGGGTTGATTTGAGCCGGCATTGTCTGAGGTGTGGTCTTAGTGGACCGTTTTGCTGTGATCACAGCAGGGAGTGGGAGGTTAATCCCAAGAGAATGGAGGCTCAATCTTCCCCCGCCTCCAGTTTTTACCCAAGGCTCTCACATCCCCTGCTACATAATGGCCCGGCAGAGTTCTGTGGTACCTGAACAGATTTCTATTCAGATTCTCTCTTTATTGTGACATTTAGCCATTTGGGGGCTGACCTCTAGCCTTTTTGTAAACATGTAAATTAAATCTGAGATATACAGCAATGTGAACAAAGATATTGGATATAGGGCTGGGCGATATGGCCTAAAATCAATACCACGATATATTAGGCAGTTCACCTCAATAACGATAAATGGACCATAACACTAACACGTGTTAGGTCTGACTGTCATGTTAAATGACGTGCGTTTACATGCACCGGGTTTTATTCAGAATAGAAGCACTGACATGCACAGAGTTGTAAAATTTTTCGAAAGAAATACTGAAGAAGAAGTTCTTCAGTATGTGCTGAGCGTAAAAACAAACAAACATTAATGTGTTCATTCTGAGCGCCCAGAATGAACTCGCGACAGGTTCTAATAGCGGTTGAGAAATTACTGTACTCACTAATTAAGCCTCCCTCTGTCTTGGAGGGGTCGGACTGACCCCGTGTGCACTTTAATGAGTTTTGACGGGCTGATGGGACACCCCCATCGCATCCCCGTCGTCCGACCGTGACATCTGCCTCGCTGTTCCCAAGCGGGAAGTTGGGACTGCCGGAGCATTAAGCTACAGGCTAATCAGTACGCTGTTGGTGTTCCTGTGTTACAGGATGAGAGCTCAACAGACCAGTTTTGCCTCCCCGACTTAGCGCACACACATGCGCAGTTTGGTCAGTTCGTCACAATCCTAATAACGTGATCAGATCAACTGTTAACATGCATGTCGTTAGGATTATCAGTGGCATAAACCACCCCTCTCATTCGGATAACAAATTCATTCCGATCGAGCTGAATCCGATCAGAATATTCTGCTTGGGGGGTTTACATGATGCTATTTTATTCCGATCGGCTGATCATTTTACTTATGTCCGTGTAAATGTGCTGTCTCTTTCATTTCTTGTTACAGACTGGCTAGGGTGGAGTCACATGACTACAGACTGTACACATAGCGCAGCGTCTTGAAGGGACATGAGGATAGCCCAGCTGTACACAACCAAAATAGACAAAAACAACTTTTCAGTTTTTTAAAACACTGAAAATACAGACATGGGCAAAATGGCGTTGGTCATCCTCATAAATTTCGGTGTCATTTAATTTTCAGTTTATCGCCCAGGCCTAATTGGATATTTAGTGTCTTACAAAAATATTTACTCCCATCTGAAATTTTCCGCAATTTGTCACATTATTAATCAATAATCACATCAATAATTTTGCATTTAAGAAAAAAAAACAACCTTTGTTTATAATTATGTCATTATAAAAACACCTTCAGTGGCATAGTTTTAGCTTCACCTGGTTCAATTGCTGTAAAATTAAAATTTAAAAAAAAAAATCACAGCACCTTTTGCTATCCAATTATTTATCAGTAATCCAAAACACAATCAGCAGATCAGCCCTTTGCTGTATTAAAAGTCAAGCGGAAAGGATTGAGCTTTTCACATGATGTTAGAAGTATTTTTTTCCCACTGCAGATGCATCCTTTGCTACATATGATCAAGCATACACAAAATGAATGCTGTGTTATTGCATTTTAGGCAATAAAATGTTTATTTTTTTTATTTTAAAAAGTAAATGAATAATTTGTTTATTTGCATCTTTAACGTATTTCCAATATTGTATAAAAAAAGGCTTAAATGAAAAAGCTCCAGAATGTGCGAAAATTTTTTTATCCAATTAATCAATGAATTGATTAATCATCAGAATAATCAGTAGATTAATTGATAACTACAATAATCGTTAGTTGCAGCCCTAGAAATGATTGAAGGTTTTCAACTGTTTTTAATGAGTAACATTCTGAAAAGTGTGGCATACATTTATATTATCTCCCTCTAACTCTGATATCCCTAAGTAAAATTCAGTGCAAACAGTTGCCTTCAGAGGTCACTTAATTTGTAATTCAAGTCCATCTGTGCGAAATTTCATCACTATATAAATCCAGCCATTATTTGAAGGCCTTAGAGGTTTGTTAATGAACATTAGTGGATAGCATCATGAATTTGGCTCTTTTATCGTTATTCTACATTGTGCAACAAAATGATTTTTCTCTTGTAGAGCATTTAAAAACATAAAAGATCTGACAAAATAAGTGAAGGGATAAATATATGGGCATATACAGTTAACACGTGTGTATGTTTGACTGAATTAGTGTTTTGAGGGGGGAAAAGAATTTATTCTATTTTGGAAGAAGGCTGTAAGATAACAAAACTTGGAAAAAAATTAATCATTTATATTTTGTCACAAGCCAACACTGTTTTGTTTTCATACAAAAAGCTATGTGTGGAGGAAAACTAACACAGCACATCAGCCTGAAAATACCATCCCCACTGTGAAACACTGTTGTGGCAGCATGATGCTGTGGGGATGCTTCAACAAGGACATGGGAGCTGGTCAGAGTTGATAGGATAAGATAAATATTGGGTGATCCTGGAAGAAAACCTATTGGAGGCTGTAAAAGATTTAACAATAGCTCTGAGGTTCACCTTCCAGCATGAAAATAAGCCTACACATGCAGGTAGAGCTGCAAAGGCACAGTTTAGGTCAAAGCATTTTCATATGTTAGAATGACCCAGTTAAAGTCCAAACCTAAATCCTGTTATAGGTGGAAGGGTGGTTCTGCAAAGTGCTGATTCAGGGGGACTGAATGCAAAAACACTTCTCATTTTTTATTTGTTAACAAAAATCGAAAAAAATCATTTTCCTCCCACTTGTTTGTGGTTGTACTGGGACAAAATATAAATAAGTTTAAGAGATATGAATACTTTTACAAAACACTGTCAGTATTTACAAAGAAATATGTGCATTTTCCAAGCAAAAGTTAATCATAAATAACAGATTTAAACAGCTCCAGTATAAGTTAATTTTATATAATCGTCAAGGTGAAAATATTCAAGTCCCTTAATGATCCTGAGAAGTAAGACAGCAAAACAAGCTCCACATTTTCAGGGAAATTGTATGCCTTCCAGGATAGAGCATTTTGATATACATTTAGTTTGTTCAAGCCTTGAGAAATTATTTCAGATGGCAGTGTATGCATCTGTTTTTCCCTGGAGTCTTTCACACATATCTGTGTGTAATTAATGTGAATTTTGACAGATGGAGGGAAAAAAAATGTCCGCATAAGAGAGAAGGGTACATGCCACAATGTGTGAAGTGCAAGCTTGATGGGAGCTTCTTGTATTATATTCGCTGTCCATGCCAGCTGGACTAGCAGCTAGAGAAATGTTACAGGTAGAAATTCAAGCTTTAAATATATGCGGAAATCACAGAAATTCAACGACCACCGTAAATAGGTTGGTGGATTTTTTTTTCTCTTGTTACAGTTGGAAATTAATGTGAAACGCTCTTGATATTGTACTAAATTTAACTTCATAAAAATCTAAACCTGTCCTATATCATCTATCTGCATGCAGGATAATTTTCGTGAAATATCCAAAAAAGTGCAATTTTATTCAATAGTAATTGTGACTGGAGGTCATTTTTAATTTAAATGCTTAATTTGCCTTTTAGGCTGTATGTGCGTGTGCTGTTGTTTGAAACCATGCTATTTCTGAAAGCATCGGGGTCTGACTTAGATATTAGTATAACTACATTATCACACTTTTTTTCTGCCTGGTAGCAAACATGTAAAAATGAGGATTACAACTCTGGAGAAGGCAACAGGTCATGGTTGGTAAGCTGCCCGGGGGGGTCACTGATATAGAGTCACTTTTGACAGGCTGTGGAGGAGGCTCTATTGTTACTGGTGTGTCTGGATGTTACCTGCAGGCACTATCGCTGAGACTACAGTATTATCCTATTATTAGGCTTAGTTGTTTACGCATATTACTGCTTGTCAGGTAGGCAGAGAATCCTTCTGAAAATGAGCATCTGGAGAAAAAATACATGACTACTTCTTTATCTCATTCAAGTACATCGGCTTAGGATAATTTTCTGAGGCCTGTAAGAATGTCTTCGTAGGACAAAACAAACATAAATTTAAGATTTCTGTTTACAGAGAAGCATTTGATCCTTTGAAAATGTTTTACCACACCGCCAACAGTGTTATTTGGCAGTCAGCATTAGAATGTAAGAAAAGCTGCACCTGTTTTTTTATGTTTTCGTGTTGATATCATTATGGTCTTTGCTTCAATTGAAAGTGCATATACTGTAAGAGGACACTGTGTCGCTGTTTGTAGAGGAAGTGAACAAAATAAAAAAAGCCCATCATATGGTCTGGCAGATTTTGGGCACCAAACCAGGGATGACAAATGTGCTCTTGCAATAATTCAATCTGCTCTCATAATTCTCTAACTTTTAGGGACAGACAGAATGAAGATTTTTTTTTTCCGGCAATTAAGCCGCCAAATCATCGTCCAATAACTGTGATCAAGTGTTAGTTAAGATGCTTTTTCTCTCCATTGACAGATTGAGGGGTATAAAGATACTTGGTAAGTGGCAGAAAGTTACTGTGAATATGTTAACGAGACGATTCTGGTGTCGCGTCCAAAACGTTGTCATTTTGTTTATGTCACAGGAAGGATATTAAGTTTAAGTAATGACAGAAGGGATGGAGCTTGTTTGAGAAAAGAATAAGAAGATCAGCTACAGTTGATGTTCTCACATAGTTCTCACTTTTAAAATAGTTTGCTTTTTCATGTTAAGCCAACATTTTAGGCTTGACTGTTACATTTGATAGTAAAAGACAATGAAAAGAAAATTCCTCAATCTTACTTTGGGAGCTTTTGGAGAGATGCACTGATCTTGCTTTCCTGGCCGATAATGATTTGATTTTTTTTTTTTTTTCTTTAAGGCCTATAACACCTAAAGGAGTGAACAACATTTCTGCAGGTTCTTTGATCAAGGAAGAAGTTTTGAAGCCAACAGAAAAGGAAACTGTTATGATATTTTTCACCTTTATGCATCATAGTATGCTTCCCAAACCTTAATCTGTTTATTATTAAACTCCAAAAAGTGCATCAAAGGGCATTCTGTTGGTTAATGCTTTTATAGACTATAAATGGTGGGATTTCTTAGTTTTGATGCCTTATTATGAGTCAATAATACCTCTCCCAATGACCAACCAGAGCTGGTTAAAAAAAATTGACCAATTTCAATCTCAGATTGATTGATTGGTGAATCTCAAACTTATTAAATAGAGTTAACGACACAAGAAGAAATATAACAACCAAATCACAAATAACCAATATACACTTAAATCCTATCACAGCATTAGATATAAAACAATAAGGTTATAAAGTAAATCAAAGCATCTGCTTAAGGATGTAGCTGAGATGACTGTTAAGCTTTTGGGGATATTATGTATGAATGGCACATCTTAAAATCCAAAGGGGTCATGTAAAGGAGCTATTAGAGCTGCTTTTAAAGCCAATCAAAATACAGTTAGCAGTGTATTTAAACATAAAATCTGAAATAATTTAATAATATGTAAATGTCTGTATTTTTACATGCAGAAAAAGATGTATGTCCTGGTGATGGTTGATCCTGATGCTCCCAGACGCTCCCAGCACCCTGCATACTGGAGGCACTGGTTGGTTGTGAACATAAAGGTACAGTAAGTCTCACAGAACTTCTGCTCCTTCACCTCATGGGTTTTGGCGATGGTGGTACAGACGGTGCTTTTCACTGGATTAGAAAGTCATACAGTATGATTGAAATTTACAAAGTCGTGTTTGGAAGGTTTTTTTTGTTTTGTTTTGTTTTTTTTCAAAGTGTGCATTTTCATAATCTCGTGGTGTCATTTGGCACATCTCGTGTTTACATCTGCATCAGGGCCGATCGTAAAGCTGAAAAATTATGAATGGTTTTTTAAGCCGAACTTGGTTACAAAAAACCAGTGCCAAGTTTGAAAATGTTAATTTTTCATATCATGTATCTTGTGCAATAAATGCCTGTGACAAAAGTGTGGGAGTAAGTCTTTCTAAATGGCTGTGAAAGTTTGCAAGGCCCTGTCAGCAGCAATTTCCCTCTGCTGCGCAGTGCCTGGGACGTGTCAATGCGAGCGTGTGAGACTGAGATTGGGGAGAGCAGCATGCGAGGCGCACACTTTTCCTCCCATAGTGATCCAGTCCCTCAGCTCCCCCTTCAGTGGAGAGATCTTGGCAGAGTGTCCTCCCTTCATCTGTTCCCCCAGGCAGAGCAGCTCCCCCAATGATCCACACTTCTCCATATTTTACACCCCCGAAATGGGCACAGCTCCGATCCCCTTATTTCTCTTCGTATTTCACTCCTTTTTATCCATTCGCTTGTGTGTTTTCGCATTCTTGCATTCTAACGCCAAATGCATGTTGAGTTGTTGATTGCCTCAAATATTTTGAGGTTTGCAGACATTTTTTATAATCCCCTGGGAACTGGGAGATCAACCCAGTAGATTAGGAACTAGTGGTCTGAAAAGCATGATCACAAAGCTGCTTCAGAGATATATTGCTGCTCCCTTTTAATTTTTTTTAAGACTTGCTTTTTAAACTGAGCGCCACATCAATTCGAAGATCCAAATGTGTTGGATTTGTGATAAGCTCACAACAAGTTTAAATTCAACGTTTTGTGATTTGTTCTGTACAAAACTGCTCTTAGAAAATAATTTTTGCAGTCATATTTCTCCATGCTGCCAAGTATATTAAAGGTCCAGTGCTGTATTTTTTCACTAACATATGTACTCTGACAGTAAAAACTCAGCTGAGTGATGAAGTGTGGATTCCAACAGCAGGATTTTACAAAAAATATAAAGTTTAAAAAAACACATGGGAGGAAAATAAGGTGCTTATTCTGCTTTTTGTAAATTTGAATTAATGATATCACAGGAGGCACAAGAATCAGTTGGAATTAGTAAACAATATGGTGCACAAGTAACCTTTTATAGATTTGGACTTATAATTACATACATTGTAATGAAAGAAACATTTTTCCTTACTGTCTGACATTAAATCAGACTAAACATATTGGGTCAGTTAAGATTATCAAAATAATTCCTATTTGCTAAATGCCAGAATAATTATAGAGATTATCTTTTCTTACTTTCAATAAATTTAGAAGTTATTTTTTCCAATGTAGCAAGTAGAAGTGCCCTTTACTTGGATCATCCATTTTTGGGTATGTTTTTACAAGCTTCCCACAGTGGTTTGCTTGGATTTTGGCCCATTCCTCCTGACAGAACTGGTGTCTCTGAGACAGGTTTGTGGGCCATCTTGCTCACACACACCATTTCAGCTCTGCCCACAAGTAGCTGATGATCTCTCAAAACGCTGACTTTGTTGTCCTTACACCACATTGCAACCAGTTTGGTTGTTTGCTTTGGGATACTGTTTATTTGGAAAACCTATTTGAGCCCAAGTTTTAACTTCCTAACTAATGTTTTTTCAATATTTCCACATATTGTTCCTTCCTCCTCATGTGTGTAAGAACACTCTTCTGCCAGCTTCAGCCAGCATCTTCATAAGAGCTTTTCCTTTTATTTAGAGGTTTATACAGACATTTCTTACCGAAGCACATTTATCTCTGGTAGGTAGGGTAGGATAGCTGGATATTCATATGTTGTTGGTTGTTGCATACATTTTTAAATACAAATTAACTTTCAAGTATCTGGAAAACTCATAGTCAAATGTCAAGTTTAGTTTATTTGTATACCACACTTAAGGAACAAGGCAATTTAAAGTGCTTTACATGATAAAAATATAACACACTAAACAAACAAAAAAGAAACGATACATTAAAGTGATAAAATATATAAAAGTAATGAAAAGTTGTAATCCACACTAGAATTGATCTATGTTCCAGTTATTATCAATCAAACGTAACTCTGAACAAATGTGTTAAACCATTCAGTGATTTCTAAACTAACACAAGTACTTTAAAGTATATTCTCATAGCTACAGTGTATGGACTTTAGAACGGAGGTGATGTGCTCTATCTCCTGGTTTTAGTGAGAGCGCAAGCAGCAGCGTTCTGGATCAGCTGCAGCTGCCTGACTGACTTTTTAGGCAGACCTGTGAAGACACTGTTGCAGTAATCAATTCACCTAAAAACCCATTTGTTTAGAGTTGAATTTAATTAATGATAAGTGGAACATAGATTAATTCTATTCTGGATTACAACTTTTTATTGCTTCTCCTTATTTTGCTACTATAATGTAATGTGTAATGTTTGTTTTTTTTTGTTTGTTTATTGTGTTATGTTTTTATCATGTAAAGCACTTTGAACTGTCCTGTTGCTGAAATGTGCTATGCAAATAAACGACTTCAAGATAAATGCATGGATGAGTTTTTCAAGCTTGCTGGGACATCAGTTCTTTAATCCTGGAAATGTTCTTCAGGTGATAGAAGGCCGACTTTGTAATTGTCCTTATGTGTCTCTGGATATTCAGGTCTGAGTCCATCACTGCATCCAGTTTTCAGGTCTGATCTGTAGTTTCTAGCTATAACTGAAGCTGCATACTGACTCTTGATTGTTCCTCTTTAGGTCCAAAGATAATAACTTCTGTTTTGTTTCTGTTCATCTGAAGAAAGCTATAGGACATCCATGCATCTGCTTAGTGCTTGGATTGGTTCAGAGTCACCTGAGCTGTGTATCATCTGCATAGTTATGGTAACTAATTTTATTACTTGTTATAATCTGAGCTAGTGGGAGCGTGTAGATATTAAATAAGAACGGCCCCGGGTTGAACCTTGGAGTACCCCATATGGTACCCAGCTCTGGTGAAAAGTGACAAAGTCCCTGTTTAAATAAGACTCGAATCAGTCAAGTACTGTACCTGAAAGTTCAACCCACCTCTCCAGTCATTTCAGTAATATATCATTGCATATTTATGTGCATGTCATTGAACACTGTGATGAGGACAGTCTCAGTACTGTGGTGAGCACAGAAACCACACTGAAAGACGTCAAAGTGGTTGGTCATTATTAAGAAACTATTTAACTGTTGAAACAACTTTTTCATTCGTTTTGCTGTAGATTGGATGGTTGGGGATTGGCCTGTAATTCTGCAAAATAACTCTTATCAGTTTCCTTATGTGCTATTTTCAGAGGCAGATGCAAGTGGAAGCTTGTTTTTGGGAGGGTAGATTTCGAATTAGAAACATGTTTTATACCACTGCAAATACACAAAATCTTACCGAGTATTTTTGATCTAGTTTCTAGTGCAAATATCTTGAATATGCTTTAAATAAGACCAAACTAGCTTACAAGTAGCTTTTCAGCACGATGTAGGAGCTTGTTTTAAGTCAATAATTCCTTAATATTGATGAAAAAAATACTAGTTATAAGTGAAATAATCTGCCAGTGGGACAAGATATTTTAATTTATAATATGGGAAAAATGTCTTGTCCCACTGGCAGATTATTTCACTTAGAACTAGTACTTTTTCATCAATATTAAGGAATTATTGACTTAAAACAAGCTCCTACATCGTGCTGAAAAGTTACTTGTAAGTTAGTTTTGTCTTATTTCAAGTGTATTCAAGATATTTGCACTAGAAACTCAACCAAAATACTTGGTAAGATTTTATGTTTTTGCAGTATGCTTAAAGGTTGTCATTTTCAAAAGGTATTTTTAATCTGACAAACGAGCCTCAATAGAATGCATATTCTAATTTATTAAATATAATATCAATATATAAAGTGTGTTTGATCCATGTTATGGAAACATCTTTTTTTTCCTAAGTAGTAACTTCATTATTTACTTCATTATGAGAACAGACTGGTATACAGCTAAATAAAAAAAGGAACATGGTAATTTCCACTTCATGAAATTTCACTATGCATCACCTTTAATTTTTATTCTGAAGCCCGTAAAGAAAGCCTGGTTTATTCACCAGCTGTGAATAAACAAATATCTTTCAAGCCTTCAGACAAACGACATTCTCTCAAGCAATTCAATTCCCTGTCACTTGTGTGGGTGTTGACCTGCTCTGCCCATGTTGGATTGGCCAATATGATGAGATGTTTTTCTGATTGTGACTGGTGGTTGGTCAGAAGGGTTAATGAGCCTTTTGAGTGAAGGCAGCTGTAGTGGGAGGTGTTTAATTGACCAGAGTGGCTAGGTGACACGATACAACCTCCATTTTGTTTCAAGTGTCAATCTGAATGCGTTGGATTTTGTTTCGAGCTTGGGTCTTTTAAGTTTGTGAATGAACGCATATAATTCAACAAACTAATGTGTATGTACTGATTGAAGAATAATTAGTTCCATCTTTTAAAATGTAAAGAGGGCTGTGCAATAATATTCTGGGCATGTTTGTTGATTTTAACTCTGGGGTCATAGTTTCAAATGTCAAATAGATCGCTGTTTACTTTTTCACGAGTCAAATAATATGAGCTTCAGCAGCCATATTCTCTTCATATATATTCATGGGTCCAGGGTCATACAACCTTGCCCTGGTTTGCAGATGTATCCATAATTACTGTGTATTCTTTGGAGTTGTAAAGATAAAGATTTCCATAATTCAGCCGAAAGCGAGGTGAGGTCAGCCTGGACTGAGCAGCAAGCCGCAGCACATTTAAGCTGATTCCTGTTAAAGTCTCATTAGAGAAGAAAAAGAAACACAACAAGGACATACTGAAGTACCTTGTGTGTTGGTGGATTGCTTGCTTCTGCTTCGAGTACTAATACAACACATGGCTCTTCACTTAACAAAGCATGTGCTGAGGATCTCCTTGCTTTATGTCAGCCATGCCAGGACTCTCTCGAGAGCAGGGTTTGCAGTATTTGAATATTTGTTGCCAGGTTCAGAAATGTGTGTTTATCCACAGCAGTATGGAGCTTTAGGAGAGGCAGATTGAAGACATAAATATTGCTTCCTGACATCGGACGGTTTAATGGGCTCCTTTTATCCAGATAAGACCATTTGAAAGGGCTGCTTTTATATGTTAATATTCTAATGCAACAATTTGCATTTTTGTTTATTTCCTATAGAAAGTTGTAAAAATCTTTCCTGTCAGCTTTTGTTGGGCTGACAAAATAAGCAGCACATATGCATAATATTGTGTCTTAATTTTATGTCCTATAAACTTATTACATTTAAAGATGTACAAACAATAGATCCAAAGCTGCTTTTTTAGGAGATGTATGGGTAAGAGATGGTGATCAACAAAATGTGATAGAGAATTTTAGAATTTATTTGACAATAAAACACAACGTGCAAGCTGTTTATTTATTTCTGTGGAAGGAAAAGTTTTAGAAAAATTACAAAAAATTAATAAAAGTTCAAGATACAGCGAATGTTGAAATTATTCATAAGTTTGGGCAGACCTAGGTCTAGTAAGTTTCTTTTTTTTTTATTTTACCAACATGCCTCTTCTGACTGGAAGTAATATTAATGTTTTGAAGTGGCCCAGACAGAGTCCTGACAGAGAAACTGTGGAGGCGGCTACAGATTATGGTGATGGCAAGGGGACCTTTCAACCTTAAGGACTTGAAGGTCATCACTAAAGATAAATCATCAAAATACCAGAGGAAACATGCAAAATCTGGCAACCAATTGACATGTGTTTTTTTTTTTAATAAAACATAAATAAATAAAAAGTAATAAAACAATAATAAAAAGTAAATAAATCAAAATATAATTTTTTATAATTTTTATTGTCTTTTAAAGGATGTCTTAAGTCATTTTAATCAGGAAAACACTTTTTAGTTTATTAAAATAAATTTAAAACCCTAATCTGCCAAGTGTATGAATAACTTTTGGTTTTAACTGTATTCAGGACCATAAAACAAGGAATGGCACTAACAGCAGTTTAGACACAAAAGAGATTAAAAGTACAGATTTGTTCTGATAGAACAGTTTGGTAATCATGATTTTAAATGCTTTCAGGGAGTCAAGTAATAAGAAATAACTGTTTGATATAAAGACCATCAATTGGAAATGTGTCCCATTAATGCAACTATTACAAGATTCATCCTCATTGTTACTCTGAGATTTTGATAGCTCTCTATTTCTCATCATTTTTAAACAATAGTAACCCCAGATATATAAAACCTTTAAAATTGATGGTTGTTATAGAGACTTGGTGCCCCACACTGTTAGGTGCAATTTTCCAACAGTAAATCTTGGAGATTTATGATTTTCCAGTCTTTGAGTTTTATAAAACATTTACATGCTGATAGAGATTTCTTTTTAAGAAATATAATTAACAACATTCAAAATATTTCTTTCAACTCTTCCTGCCATGAAGAGTTATTAATTATTTATATTGTTAGCAGAGGTGACATCCCACTGAGCATGTGAGAGGAAAGTCTCTGTGAAGGGTTTTATTAATTCACAGTGAAACCCTGCCTATTCACACCACTGTTTATGGATTTTTTTTCCTGAAAGTATATCAAAAATATTCAAAATAAAATGCAGCTTGAGAAGCTGAAAAACCTAGGCACAATGCAACTTGACTCGCTATTGGCTGGTGTTTGCAAAGCATCCAGTCCAGAAGCTGCATTGATTTTCCTTGGTGCTGATTGGCTGTGCCCCCAACCGTAGAAATAAAGAAGATTGTAGATGTTAGCTTCTCCTGTAGTGCTAAGACAGTTTCCACCATTTGTTCAAATGCAAATTAAGCTATATCTGGAGTTTGAACTATTAAAATAGGCAATCACAATCGTTTTTAGAGATGGCCTTAAGGATTTGCGGATTTTAGCTATGCTTTTCTTGAATGACATGTTCTTTTCTCTTTTTTCTTTTTCAAGAGCGGCCAATAGAATTTGGCCTCTGTGTCACATTATAACTATAGAACCAGAGGTTAAAGAATAATGAAGTTTTCACACTCTTATAAACCTTAAAAAGTAAACTGTAAATTATGAAAAGGCTTCAGTTATATTTATTTTATGACAAATCCTAGGGGTGCCAATACATTTGGAAACAGTGATTTTAAAAAATGTGAAGGTGGGATTATTTTCCAATTGAATGAATAAATAAAGTCCTGATTTAAAAAAAAAAAAAAAAAAAAAAAAAAAAAAAAAAAAAAAAAAAAAGTAATTTCAGATTTAGACTGAGCTACTGCAACAAAAACTGATTTTTTAACACATTTTTACCAAGAGTGCCAGCAATTGAGCATGATGCTATTTGATCGCGAAATGATATTTTGCAAAATAACATAGGAAATTAGTTCACAGTTTATTGCATTCATATATAAAAGCAGCTTTACAATAAAGGTGAAATTAAGATGTCCATAATTTTTGCCTTTGACCAACAGCAGATTGTTTGCATTGTGTGTATTTTTTTACATTGTGACTACAAGTATGCATCCATTGACCAATCTTTTTGTTTCTTCTATGCTGTGGTGCTAAGTTGTTAACAGTTTGATGATAACATTTTATTAAAGAAGTAAAACCACTGTGAGTTGACTTCTTGTAACTCCTAACCAGTCAGATGGAACAGCAAGATTTTAAATAAATATCTCACCACAACAGATTACTATTTTTCTATGTATTTGACCTCCTTCCAACACACTGGCCTCATGGTGAGAGGTATATTTTGATGATAATTACTTTCCTGGTAAATATCATTTACCAAAGAGTGATACTCAAAGCAAAACTCTGTGAGTTTGAGATGCTTGTGACATGTCTGAATACAATACTCTATTCACCTAAGCAAAAAATTTCTGATGTTCTTCACACATGAAAGGAAAAAAAGGTATTAATGCTAAACTTACACTTTGCTTATTGCTACTTCTGCAGCTATCCCCATCACTTGTTATCTTGTCTCAGCTGCTTGTTTTAGGTCATAAATACCAGCATCAGCACATCTTTACAAACATACAGAATAACAATGCAGAAGTTATAAACAATAAACAATCATAATTTTATGTTTATATCAACTGTCAAGTCTTTTATCACATCTTTAGTTTGGTCTGCCAAGAACAATTTATTCCACCAATTAAGTGTAAACTGTGTGGCTGGATGTCTTGTCTTCTCTCACCAGCTGTCCACTTGCTTTTAGAATAACATTATTAGATGATGGATATGCATTTTCAATGCAGCTGCCTGTTATGATTGACCCTCTGAGCTACAAAAACAGTCATTTAGAATCTTCTTCAACACGCACCCGTGTTTTCACATGAATTATGGACAATTACCAAAATAAGCGTACAACAGATTGTTGTCTCGCTCTCTGAGTCAAATTCCAGATTGTGAGCCTCTCCCTCCTTCTCTCTGCTCTCCTGGAGTCTAAATCAATACAGATGTTCCGGTGAGGACTTGCAGTAATAATTGCTGTAACAAACAAATCATTTGGATCAGTTTATATAAACATAGCGCTAGAAGATACTTTTTCTCCTTAATAGACTTGTGAAATATCTTCCAAAAGCATCGCTGTTAAACAATGACTTATAGTTTTAGGTTTTACTTACATGTAGCATAAGATGTCTGTCTCTTAAAGGTGTGTCACTACAAAAGTAATCTTTCCTAGAATGTTTTCTTTGTGAACACAAAATTAAAGTTCAGAGGTTTTGCTGTGTTTATACAAGCTGAGATCTCTTAATCAGTTCCAGATAAGGTTACTTTAGATCCTGTTTAGTCAGCATATGTTGTGATCTTTAGGTCCCCCCTAATACGACCTATGAATGGGAAGCAATCATATGATTATTGAAAGCCAGATGGACATCTGATTATTATGGTGCACGAGGGATATGCATGCTTTAACATCCTCCTCTATTGTTGCAGCTCCCAAAAGAGGAAGGAGCCTGTGTTCTTCTGCAGCTCAGGCAAACACTAACAGTGGAGTATTGTGATGGTATTAGACCAGCTGGCTTTGTGTTTGTGAATTCTGCGGCCTGCAGAGATCATCTGCTCCACACCTCAACATGTCCTTTAACTGCTAACTATTAGACGTGTAACCTCTTTACAGCTTTTAATTTGGTGCTAAACTCTTGAAATGATAACACTTTGGTTGTTTTGTCTTTTATTTTTAATATAAACCACTCAGTGTTAAGGACAAACGCTCCCATCCATTCCCCCCCCCAAAAAAAACAACAACAATAAAACAGCACTTTTTTAGTGTGAATAATAATGATCACAATTTGTCAGATTTTGTTTAATGTCATAGCTTTAGAATTGCACTTATTTTATTTATATGATGATTTGTTCTATTTTGGGACTTTTATTAAATCAATAAAATAAAATGTGACCAGCATAGTCCTTTTAGTACGGCATGTACTTTGTCTTGCCTCATAATGAGGACTCTATCACAAGGGATACTTAAAAATCTTTAAGTATCACTTTTAAGTCTAAGTTGCAGATCATTACTATTTTAGAAGCATGAAATGATAGGACTAAAATTTGAATGTTTGCAAAACAACCCATACATATTTGCATTGTTCTTTATTCTGTATCCGTACCTACTGTTCATGTTATGATTTAAGTGTTAATTTTTCTGATAGACAGCTGCCCCCATATGGAAGCCAAAAACAGTCTCCCAGAGGCCAGTCGAACCACAGCTAGCTGCACTGTGAGAACAAAGAAGCAATAGTATTATTCATAATTAAACTCTTATTGTGTTCTCTGCTGAATATTTCCATTCTTCTGCCTCTTTCCTGCACACTGTCGTTCCCCCTCTAAATACTTTGCACCTCGTGCTGGGAACATCTGTCTGGCGTCAGAGTGGAGCCTGGCTGTGCAGATTGGAGCAGGTAGAGGAGCACATTGTAGCCCGGCTAATGATGAGAGTGTCTGCCCTCTCTCTTGGAGGAGACGCAAGCTGCTGCTTCACGCTCGCTCACTCCACTCATACGCCCAGGGAAACAGATTTCCAAACATATGCAGTATGTTTTTAATCCAGTTGAGCACTTCAATCCCCAGCAAACACAAATAACCTTACGGGACATCCATATCTTATGACAAGGGGGTGGGCGCAAAGCAAGTGAACGATTTTTCTTTTTAATGTGATTTTTTTTTTTTCCTCCTAAAGTTGCCAAACATGCTGTTAACCCAGGTTCACAGTTTGGTTGTTTATGGTTTCACAAACTTTCACGCAAAAGTGCCTCCTTGCTTCAAATCATGTGATGCAACTTTAACAAATCTCAATTCCACTGACTGCACCTGTTGCCGTCCTTTGTTTAAATGTAAACCTAGAGAATGAACACGTTTTACGAACAGATTGTTGTGATAAGCATACATGCAAATTAAACATGTTTATCTGATTATGGGTGGTGCTACAACTTAGTAGAGTTGATGTTTAGATGTCTTAGATGTTTTTGTAATCTACAGTATCTTGCAAAAGTATTCATACCCCTTGAACTTCAAATTTTGTCATGTTACTACACCAGACTTCTCCAAAGTGTTTTTGTTAGATGTTATGTGATAAACCAACAAAAAGTAGTTTGTCTTTGTGACGTGAAAGGAAAAATAACATGGTTTTCCTTTTTTTTTTTTTTTTTTTTTTTTTTTTTTTTTTTTTTTTTTTTACAAATAAAAATTGTGGCATACATTTGTAGTCACCCCTCTTTACTCTAATACGCCAAAATTAATTCAGTACAACCAGTTACGCCCAGAAGTCACTGAATTAGTAAAAAGTGTTGACCTGTATGTTGAGCTATATGGGATTAAATCTCAGTTCTGTAAAGGCCTCAGAGGTTTATTAGAGAACCTTAGTGAACAAACAAGAAGACCAAGGAACATATCAGACAAGTCAGGGATAAAGCTGTGGAGAAGTTTAAATCAGTGTTACATTACAAAACATTATCCTAAGTATTAGATATCTCAAGGAGCACTGTTCAGTTCATCATTTGAAAAATGGAAAGAGCAATAGCACAAGTGTAAGCTTACCAAGACATGGCCATTTACCAAAAGGACAGACGGGGCAAGGAGAATGTTAAAATACATGTAGCTGAAGGTGTTCTGGCGAAATATGCCCCACTCACCCCACACACCACTATAAAGCCTGGTGGTGGCAGCATCATGCTGTGGAAATGCTTTCCTTTCAGCAGAGACAGGGAAGTTGGTCAGAGTTGAAGATATATGGGGCTAAATATTGGGCAGTGGAGGATTAAAGCCTGTTGGAGGCTGTAAAAGACTCAAGACTGTGGTAAAAGTTCACCTTAAAGCAGGACAATATACAACTCGATGAAATAGATTAGATCAAACCATATTCCTGTGTTAGAATAACCCAGCTAAAGTCCAGATGTAAATCCAACTGAGACTCTTTAAATTAATTAAAGACTGATGGGCAAATAAAATATAGACAAAAATGTCTGTCTCTAGATGTGCAGAACTGGTACAGACATACCCCATTATACTTACAGCTATAAATGGTGGTTCTACAAAAGACTGACTCTGGGGGCTGAGAACAAATACATGCAATGCTTTTGAAAATACTATTTGTAAAAAGCTTTGAAAACCATGTATCATTTTATTCCTACTTCATGGTTATGATTTCATTTGGTCTGTCACATAACATCCCCTCAGAAATAAACTGAAATCTGTGGTTGTAACATGGCAAAATGTGAACAAGGCACTTAGGATACTGTATTTGGAGCTTAAATGTTAAACTGTTAGCATTTAAAGAGTAAAACATCTATATTGTAGCTTAAATTAGATTGGCTGTCACAAAATTTAAAAGCAAGTACTTTATTTTTTTAAACAATCAGAACCCTCCCTTGTTACAAGTCAACAATGGTCCTTAACACTAAAGCGCAGCTGGAGGTGCTTAACATTTGGAGCATGTGCTCATCCTGTCAACTACAGCCAGATAAATGTCAGAGGTGGTGCTACATGGAGTTCAGCTTTGGGAAGTCATTCTTCACTAACCCTCATCAGACTTACCTCACAGCTGTTCATGTGTTCATGCTTGTTAGCTCTGGCCTTTTTAGTTGTACATATCCATCTATGTTTGAATGTGTCTGCATCTAAGGTTTTTTGTTCTATCTTTAATTTTGGAGATGACGGTTTAGTTTCAGGGCTTGCTGGCACTTGTTGTTACTTTTCAGCATCTGGGCCTCTACCCCCACCCCCATCAACTCCGTGCACAAACCTCTTGTAACATTATCGAGCTATCGCGGTTTATTAACAAACAGGTTCTTCTTCAGTGTGGGCTGCTGCTCTCACTGTTCTCAGCCACCTAAAGGGAAAATTACATAAGAATCCTCCGCTCAGTTGTCAGCTCCATCCCCCGTCCATATACTACAAACGCAAGCGCATGCACACACATTTTACACACACACTGTGCTGTACAGTAGCTGATAACCTTCCAAGCCTTTTGCCATCTCTGTAAAAACTGACCTCCCCGCTTTGCTCGCTGTGGTGAGATGATTGAAGAGATTTCACTGCACAGAGAACATGAGTCGCTGTGGTTTACAATTAAAAATAGGGAATGCTGATCAGAGTTCTGGCAAAGAAACAATCACACATAAATTACAGTTTTTACATAAAGCCTGGTGGTGTGTTCGAGAAACCTATATTCCCGGTATGATTCAAGACTTTATCCTAAAGAAAAGCATTTTATTTCATTTAAAGAAATCAGTTTACTGTGCGTCATTTATTTCTAGCCTGGATATACAGAATAACAATTATATTCCAAGAAAACAAGGACAACCTGGAAAGCCCTCTCTGATCCAGTCTGTCACACTAAAGCCTAGTAGGGGGGAAAAAAGCATGTTGGACCCTATCCATGTAAGGAGCAGTTTAAAAAACCGCTCTGTACACATAAAGGCACTTCTTTTAATATGTGCCCCCTTTCTTCACACCCACGGCCATTGTGTATAAAATCCTGTTTTTCCTGAAAAGATTTCTAGTCGCAGCCGCAGACAATGTTCCCCCACACAAGCTGTCGTCTTTGTCATACCCCCCTCCCCTCCACTTCAGTCAGGAAAACAGGATCTTTGGCAGTCGGCCCCGTGTGCAAATTTTTTGTGTGTTTTGAGGGTACAGGTGGAGGGGGCAGTGGGTTGGGAGGGGAAAAGAGGGGGATGTTGATGGAGTTAGCCTACCTGTTCCTCCTGTAAAGTGGTCAACTTTGACTGATGTGCTGGAAGGTGTGGGCACAGGAACTGGAATGGGGTAGAAAGGGGCGGGTAAATGAACAAATGTCAGGGTTAGTGGGGGGTTGCCAAGGCTGCGGCTTTGGAATACGCTTCTTCTTCGGGGTGTCTCCTGATACGGTGCGGCGAAGGGGATTGAGTCATGCTGATAAAAACAACTCACTAACAATTATGCTCACCTAAAATAGCCCTTACTTAAATATACAGCAAATCTTGCCAGTTAATTGTACACAAAACAAAGAGTTGACAAAAGACCTCCTGAAGCCAACATATTTTTCCTGTATTTTGGCATGCTAATTAAGTGTGACAGCCATGAATGCAAAGTTGGCACATATTATAGTGGCCTGTCTAACTCCATGTGCAGATTATGATTGGATTCTAAAACTAATATTAAAGTAGAGTACGTAGAAAAATGCAACAGAGGCTGAACTGCACAGTTTACAAAGTGCCTAAACAGCTCAGATTGTGTATAATGAAATAAAAAACAGTTTCTCTTTGGGAACAATTGCTGTATTTATCTGATAATGTAATTTGGTTCTGTGTGCATTGCTGTAAGAGTACCAAGGTTTTTGATATGGCTACAAATCAAACAACAATGCTTGGCTTAGTGTTAGTATTATTAAATAATGTGCCCATTTCTTTGAATGCTACACGTGTGTAACAATAACTCACACTAAACAATAGATGTTGCAGTTCTTTGCACATTACAGTCCATATCTGCAAGGATTTGGTGATAAAGTTCCTATTATTCCTTGGAACTGTTTGAAATGGCAAGAAAAAAAGCCTCTATCACCATAAAGCAACCGTTTCATCCATGTTAGGCTTTCATAATTTAAGTAAGATTGGAACATTTCCTCTAAATTATTCTCCGGATTTGTTCAACTTGTGCTTATTGATATGCTGTCGGACTAACAACCAAAAAAAAAAAAAAAAAAAAAAAGACCTCTGATCCTTGCTATTGACCATCATCATAGCCGAGAGGTTTGTTGCAATGCTGTATTTTTATGCTACACTTGGTGAGAAACCTGTTTACATTCCAGGGTGCTGTATAGTTCACTTCTCTCTGCAGCTCACTCAGATTCCAAAGCTCTGTATAGATTTCTTTCAGCTGATGAAATTAAAAAGACAGTAGTTTGTGTGTGTGGTGTGCCTTCCAGCAACGTGATTTGCCTGCAAGTTCACGATACGGGTTGAGAGGGGAGTTCCTTTGGGGGGGATTAAATAGCTCCCTCTCTTCCCTCCTCCCCTGCCCTCCATACTTGCAGAACACAAACAGCTTGCAGGGCTGTGCGGTACTTGTACAACATGTTTGCCACAGTGCTGCTCACAGGTAACAATAAGCTGAGGTCAGAGGTTAAGAGGGATTGTGGAGCGCGGATTGTTGTGTGTTCCTGTGGCGAGCATGGTGCACACATAGGCATGGGAATCAGTGCCCAACAGTGTAGCTGGGAGAAAGTGAGGGTGAGACAGAGAGCTGGTTTGTCTCTATGAGGAATGGGGTTATCAACAAGAACAAGACCAGCTCTGGTTACATGAAGATATGTTTGTGGTCTGTATGCTGTAATGTTAGAGCAGTCTTAGTTTGACTTCTTTTTCCTGCAAGAATAGAGGGTTAGATCAATGTACTTGAAGAACTGCACAGACTACCGCTAATATTGCTGATCAGTTATTTAATCTGTCTTCTTAAAAATGTGAAGAATGTTCAAAAATACTTGGATTTATTAACTTTTTATTCCTTCTAAACACACACAGCTCAGTTTTTTGACCAAATCAACACTTTTTATATACAAATTAAACATCTTCAATTGTGTTTTTGATCTGCTGGTTTCAGTTCCGTAAAACTGAGGTCAAACTATGCTTTTTGTTGCTGTTGTTGCAAACACCGACATTTAGAAATCCCAGTCGACCAAGTAACCAAAACTTATTTTTATTTCATTACAAGTAGACTGAAATCTGTTGAGACATTTCAGATGACTTGCATGCATTGTGTTTCCAGATCTTCTCTGCCTCACACACAGGCCCCAAAAGAGATTAATTCCCTAGTACAGAAGATAACATCAGAGGTCCTTGTTGCTAGACCTACTGCTTGGCAGGACTCATTTCTCACTGAGCCCCAGCCAATTAAAGGTTTTCTATTACAGTACCTTGCACAGATTTTATATCACTTGGACTTTTTCACATTTAAGCATATTACAACTAAAAACTTAAATGTATTTTATTGGGATTTGATGTGATGGACCAACAGAAAGTAGTCCATAATTATGAAGTCACAGTTAAAGGACACAAACTGGGATATTTTTTTTTATCTGAAAAGCATGGCTTGCATATTTATTCTGCTCATCTTTCCTCTGATACTTTCAAATAAAACCCAATACACCTATACTGTGTGCACACTTATGAGGCAAATTTTATTTTTCATGATTATTTTTATTAATCACCATCTACAGTACTATAGGTTAATCTAAAAATATTAATAAACCTCAAACATAAATGTTTAACAAAGTAAAAGTAAGGTTTTGGCTTTACTAGGGGAATATCTATATGTGCACAATTATTGAGCAACTATTATTTTACAGAATTATTAAGCAACTTAATGAAAAGCACATTTTTCATCTCACTTTTTATTTTCATCCATTTAAGTGGGAATTATAAACAAACAACTCAAAAGTTTCCAACAAACATTTCTGACATTTAAAAGAAAAAAGTATTGACTAATATAGCCACCCATATTTTCCATAACAGTGATCAGCCTTCCATTCATGGAGTCTGTCACTTTCTTTATCTGTTGATGATCATGTTTTTGTGCAGCAGCAACCACAGCTCCCCAGACTCTGTTCAGAGAGGTGGACCATTTTCCCTCGCTGGAAATCTCCCGTTTAAGAACTGCCCACAAGTCCTCAGTTGGGTTTAGGTCAGGTGAGGAAGGGGGCCATGTCAGAAGTTTTTCGTGTTTTCTGAATAGCCACACAGTCAGAGTATTTGGATGTACGTGATTGCGCATTCTCCAGCATAAAAATCATTGTCTTTTTGAAAGGTGCAGAGAAGAAGGAAGAATGTGTCTTCTAAAAACTGGCAGTAGGTTTGGGAGTTAATTTTGAGCCCATCTTCAACCTGAAAAGGTCCAACCAGCTCATCTTTAATAATATCAGTCCATAGCAGTACCCCACCTCCACCAGTGGTGGTCGGGTTTCAGCTTTCCTTACCTTGACCATGTCTCTGAGCTCTGACAGCTTGTACTTTTAGGTACCCCAAGTAGGTTGCAGTTATGGAATGTGACAGAACTAGAAGATAATGGTAGCTTCACGCTTGATTCCTCTCAAATACTTGGCAACCAATTTGCGTCTTTTTCTCTCAATACGTTTCTTGCGACCCTGTTAACCCTGTCAGCCATAATTGTGGAGGAGCTACAGAGATCCACAGCTCAGCTGAAAGAATCTGTTGAAAGGGCAAATATTAGTCATACACAAATCGGATCATATTGAAGAATGGCAAGAAGAAAGCCATTGCTGAAAGAAAGATGCAAGAAGTCTTTCTTCAAGTTTCCCAGAAATGATATGGGGGGCACAGCAGCCATGTGGAAGAGGGTTCATGGTACTGGCAACATAATGCTTTGGGGATGTTTTTCTTCAGCAGGAACATTGAAGCTGGTCAGTGCTGACGTGAAGATGGATGAAGCTAAATACAGGACAATCCTGGAAGCAAACTTGTTAGAAGCTGCAAAACACTTGAGACTGTGATGGAATGTCATCTTCCTGTAGGAAGATGACATTCTGCCTGTATATTTATATTCCTTCCTCCAGGAAGGAATATAAATATACAGGCAGAACTACCGTGGATCAAAGCATATTCACATTTCAATCCAGGTATATTATTGTGTTAATGGCCCAGTCAAAGCCCAAAACTAATTTAAATTGAGAATCTGTGACATAACTTAAAAATGGATTTTCACAGATGGTCTCCTTCCAATCTGACTGAGCTTGAGCAGTCAGACTGCTATTTGCAAAGCAGAATCGGTGACAATTTCAGAATCTAGATTTGCAAAACCCTCTAGATTTACTCCTAAACACTTGCAGCTATAACTGTAGTGAAAAGTGGTTCTAAACATGAATGCAAACTACACCTTTCATTTTTTTTAAATCACAGAGCTATTAATTAATCAGTTACACCACCATCCCCTTAAACATTATCTATGACTTGGTGTCGATCATAAAATGCCCCCAATATACACTGAAATTTGTGGTCATAATGTGACTAAGTGTGAAAAAGTTTATAGATACTTTTGCAAGACTGTAACTGAGCAGCACACTGAAGCAGGTGTCCAGTTGGCCAGCCTCTTCAAGCTTGTTGTTTGACTGTTTGACAGACATGAGGTAACTGAAAATCACACTTTTACCTTTGCCACAGCCACACCAGCAATGTCAGATGGTTGATAGATGCCCCACATTTAGATGAGAAATGTATTTAACTGTTCTCGTTAAAAAGCACGTGTGAATGTGGAAAACGAACAAAGTATACTTATATATAGCATTAGAATTGAAATATTGATATAATTTGATCAAATAAAATAATATTTTGCAGCATCAATAGTGTGATTATAAAAGTATGATACTAAAGGAATATTACTACAATTTTTGCTGCTGTATTAGACCATTTATTATACAAATATTTAGTTCTTGGGTTGGACAGAAAGCCAGTGAAGGGTGCCAAGACCAGGGTTATGTGGGTTTCTTTGTTAAAGGATGAGCTGCTGTGTTCAGACCAATTACTTTAAGTGAGGAGATGCATTAACTGCATACCTGACCAGGTTATCCAATGTAAAACTCTGAACTCTGAAAACCAACCCCACACCTCTATCCTGGGAATTTCTTCTCATCTAAACCTTATATTGTGTCCAGAGCCTTATGGTGAGATTTTCTCATGAGAATAAACCACACAAGTGCAAAGCATACAAAGGGATTTTTAAAATTCTTACATATTACTTTACATTGTTCGCAGTGGTGAAATCTGGGACATGGTACACTATTACTATTTATTTTAATCACAATACCTTTAATGTTTACCTGAAAAATAATTATTTAAAAACTAAAAGCCATTTTAATCATTTTAAATAAAGGAAAAAATAAAGAGAAAAAAGACACCTGTTTTCTTTTTCTGGTGCAGTATTTATGCACAGATGCCATAAAACAACACATCAACTAATTAAGTGTGTTATCTGTGGATGAATTTGTAAAAATATTAAAGATTTGTTTTATTTATGTCCCTAAACGTTGGAGGAATAAATAAAAGACACTGTTGTAAATGAACTTGTGACAGTTGGGTTCATGAAAGTCTATAAACCCAGATTGCTGCTTCTGTCATTTTGTACAATGTTTACATGGGTGTTCAAGTCCCTGACACCTTGACTGAATGTACCACAGCCATGTTTCGCTTAACTCAGTTTGTAATTGTAGAAACTGCTGACAGAGTTTCATGTTATTCGCTCCAGCTGATAGTACTTAATGCATGTTGTGACCTGCTAAAATGAAATCCAGATCAATGGTGCATAAATTGGGCCACTGAAATATGTAGATTTTAAAATAACGCTTTTTAAAGCATCTAGCATTCCTACAAATGTATTCAGAACAAAGGCATATGTTTCATAACACACATCAAGTTGCTGTGCATTGCTGCACAGTATATGTTCCCTAAAAGTAGGAATTAATAATGAAGATGCTTTTTGGCCTGAAATTGCTATTCAAACAATTATGTACTTAGTTTCTTCCAACAAATGCATTCCACGTTATTGTTTTGCCTCATAGCAAAGCACCTAAAAGACTAAAACCTTTCATTCCAGCAAAGGCCGCTATTGGTCACCGTCAATAAAAGCATAAAAGCATTTATTTCCCACGTTTGTCAAATTAACAGCATACTCCATCTCCCATAGGACTTGTAAGGTTCATTAACCTTTCTGTGAAGTGGGACAGGTTTCCAGCAGTTACTATAACCTCTGTCTCCCTGCTGCCTCAATTATAATAGAAGAATTAAACATCCAACGATTCAAAACAGTAATTCTACCTCTTAAATCCCTTTGTACCAGCTCTCAGTTGTTAATAACTAAAGACACTGAATGAACTATAGAGTTATCAGCAGATGTAACTGGACTGGAGCAAATCGAATAGCTACACTTAACAGCAGGATTGGTGCCTGTATGTGTGCAGTTTTTGTTTAATGATGAAAATCATTATTCTGGTATTTTTAGGAAATGTTGCTTTTGTTCTGTATGACTAATGTACATCTACATTATACTGCCAAAAGTATTAGTTCACCTGCCTTCACACACATATGAGTATGTTGAGTTGAGTGACATCCCCTTCATGGGTTGTATATAATCTTGGTCCAGTTTTGCAGAATTGCTAGGTTGGACTCTTCTAGAAAGGCTTTCCAGTGTTTAGAAGTGCATTTATGGGAATTTTTGACCATTTTTTATGAGGTTAGACACCAATGCTGGATGAGAAGGTCTTACTTAGAGCTATTTGGCATTAGAGCTATTTTGCTTTGTGTACTGGTGCGCAGTCACGTTGTAACAGGAAAGAGCAATCCCCAAACAGTTCCCATGGAGTTGGGAGCATGAAATAGTCTTAGTATACTTAAGCATTAGAAGTTCCTCATTAGGACTTTATGCGATAGGCCAACATAAAGTACCACATATTTGCAATGTGGGAAGAAAATGATAAATGGTTCTCACATTTTTTTTTTTACAAATAAAAATCTGAAAGCCGTGGCTTCTTTATTCTAATACTGCTAAAGAAAATCTGTAAAACAAATTACGATCAGAAGTGACCTTATTAGTAAATAGTTCACCTGTGTAATTTAATCTGAGTACATATATACTTGTTCTGTGAAGGCTCAGAGGTTTGTTAGAATGCTGGAGAACAAAAAGTATTATAAAGACTAAGGAACACAGCAGACAGGTCCGGCATAAATTTGTGGAGAAGTCTAAGGCAGAGTCAGGTCATAAAGCAAGATCTCAAGCTTTGAACATCCCACTAAGCACTGTTCAAGTCATCATTGGAATATGGAAAGGGTATGGCACCACTGCAAACCTTGCCAAGACATGACAGATCACCTGAATTTACAAGGCAAGCAAAAAAAATCTTGAAAAAAAATCAGACTTGAATGACAAAAAAGTCATTCAAAATATGACAAAGTTCTAGTGCTGTGAACACTTTTGTAAGCCACTGTATATAACAAGATTGTTCACTAAGTGGTTCATTAGTTAGCTTCAAAAGTCAGGATCTTTCACTAAAGGATTCAACAGCATCCGAGCCCACCATCCTTTCAAAGTCAAGGGAACAGACTCACCTTGAAACACCTAGGTGCTCAATTACACGCCTGTTGATCCTCTTTAATTTTTTTAATAATTAGATTAATTGAGTAGGCAAGGAGTTCGTTCTCTTGTCCACCTACTCTTACTCCTTCTTCATCGTCCTCTACCACTCTCCTCCTTCTACGTCATGCACAAACCTGCAAGATATTGATGCTCTTTTACTTTGTGCCAATGTTCACACCTCATATTATTTTAATTCTGAGTCATTGATGGTTTAATAAGCTTAAACTTCCTCTCCTGCCCCCTCACATCTCTGCCATCCCTGTATGTGTTAATCAAAATCTAGCATGTGTTTGTATACACCATCTTATTTTCAATCTCTGTGGCTTTGTCGTCTTGCAGGCAGAAACCGCTGTAGCCATGGTAAAGATGTGTGTGTGTGTGTGTGTGTGTGTGTGTGTGTGTGTGTGTGTGTGTGTGTGTGTGTGTGTGTGTGTGTGTGTGTGTGTGTTGTGATGATATACTCAGGCAGGGATTTTCCACTGCCACCCCCGTTAGTGGGAAGCCCTATTTGGGGACATGTCAGCGCCTTGTTTGCTTGTTGTGCTGATGAAGCTGGGGGTGGGGCGAGTGGGCAGCCTTGTTCAGGTTCCAGGATTCCCTTCAAATGAGTCAGCCAGCCCCCTCTCAAACAGACTGTTACCTTGGGAACTCAGGCTTGGGCTTCCCTCAACAGTACTAAAGTACAGACTCATCAGCACCCTTACACACACACACACACACACACACACACACACACACACACACACACACACACACACACACACACACACACACAGTAAGAGAAGCAGCACGGAAGTTAGGTAAAAATTAGCTTAGTAGACTGGTCTCACTTTGGCCATTTCCCTGCCCTGTTGGGTCCAATCTGCTCTCTGAGAATGAGGTGACCAAACCAGCACAATGACTTTGTTAAGGTGTATTGCTAATGTATGTAAATTAGTCTGAATAGATGGCTGAGTTAATGAGTCTGGGTAGCTACTTTCTTAAGTCAGTGATTTCAGTGATAGTATAATTAGCACGACTAAAAGAATGTGGGTTTGGTGTGTCAGGCGATGTCAGTGATGGCTAGAGAGTTAATAACGGGACTGTTTATGTTTCCAACTTGGGTTCATTACCAAAGCCGAATGAGTTTCTGTTGTCAACCCATTAGTCCAGCAGGCTATTGTTAAGTGGTTAATTTGTTGATCCATTGAAGCAAATCAAGGGTGACTTCCCCCACTGATTTTCAGTCCCTCCTGCTCAGGCCATTTCTCCCTGCCCTGCTGATCTCCCCTGGAGTTTTCTATCCTACTCAGTTGTGAATTCTTTTAAGCCTATTCAGGGATTTAAAAGGGATGAGGTTTTTGAGCAAAATCTAGGAGTGACGTACTGTGCAAAATGCATTCAGAGTCATACAGTGCAAGTGTATCGATATTTGGAAAATCAAAAATGATCAGGATGCACAGAGGCCTGACCTCAACCTGATAGATCACCTTCAGAGCAGAGGCGCCGAACCAGCCTTTCTCATCCAACATTAGTGTCCAACGTCACACACGTTTGGACAACAGTTCCCATAAACACACTCCTAAACCTTGTGGAAAGCCTTCCCAGAAAAGTCCACACTCTTTCCTTAAAATTGTTCCACTTTTTCACAATCTTGTATCTGAACAGGTTTGGCAAGGATTGGTCAGAGCTACTGAGATTAAGCAACTGTCAAGTGCTATCTGATGACATATTGCGCTACTCCAACAAACTGTTAGCTGTCAGCTTTGTCATGTCTAGATGACATACCTATAAAAACTATTAATCTCCTTGGATCCTTTACCCTTTTATTGCTTTTAAAGATAAATCATAATCAACATAATTTGGCTCTTTGGACAAAAAACTTTACAAAAAAATAACATTTAATGTCAAAGTGAAAACTGATATCTAGAAAAAATTGACAATTAAATAAAAATATTTAACATAAAATAGACGATTTCATAAATATACACCGGCTTCAAGTCAGTATTTACAAGATGCACCTTTGGCTGCAATCAAAGCATGAAGTCTATGGATAGGTCTCAATTAGGCTTGCAAATCTGGACACTGCAGTTTTTCTCCATTTTTTTTTTGGAAAACTGTTTAAGCTCCATCAGCTGTGAGCAGCCTGTTTTAAGTCCTGCCACAAATTCTCTACGGGATTGAGGTCTGGACTTTGATTCAACCACTCCAGAATGTAAACTTTGCTGTCTTCAAACCATTTCTGTGTAGCTTAAAGGGGTGGTGGCATCACTGTATAAACTATTTCATGAAGCTGATATCCCTGCATATGTCAATTCTCCAAAGAATTTCATTTAAAAAATAGCGTCACCTTTTTGTTGGTGGTTGTTTTGGCAGGCCCGATTTCCCTCCTCAGTAAAAGAGTTGGGTACGGTAATGATATGTGGCTCTACCTAGTTGGCTTCACTCTGATTGGCTACAACCATGTTTGGGAATGAACTTCAGCCACTTCTCTCTGGTTCTTCCTTCATCCTTCGGGAGTAAGTGGAAACTTCCATCCATTTTTGAGCACCCTCGGACATAACAGCTTCGCTTTTCAGTAGCCATCCTCTTCTCAAGTGGAGTAGTCAGACATGCTAGCGTGACTTAGCCCTCAAATTAGCCGATGTCAAAGCTGACTGTCTATGAGCAGGGCTTTTGATACAAACTCTTGACATTCACACGGCCTCATCAATGCACAACAGATTGTATCATACCCCCAAATCCACAGAAAAATTAACTTTGTTGTTATGACCCCTTTAAGCTGATGCTTTGGGTCGTTGTCTTGCTGGAAAACAAATGTTCTCTGAAGCCATAATTCTCTTGAAGATGGAATCAAATTGTCTTCCAGGATTCCTGTATATTTTGCGGCTTTCATTTTATCCTCTACCATTACAAGTAGTCTATGGCCTGCTGCCAAGAAGCATCCCCAAAGCATGATGCTACCATCACTGTCCTTCACAGTGGGGTTGATGTGTTTGTGGTTATGTATAGTGTTTGGTGTCTGGCAAACATAGTGTCTTGTCTGATGAAAAACCTGGGCAACAGTTGTAGGCAGAGTCTCTCCCATCTCAGCTGCTGAAGCTTATAACTCCTTCAGGGTAGTCATAGGTGTTCTGGTGGCCTCTCTCGCTAATCTCCTTCCTGCACAGTCATTCAGTTTGTGAGGATGCCATATTCCTTGCATTTCTTAATGATGGATTTAACTGAACTCCAGGGGATGCTCAGTGCCTCAGAGATTTTTTATAACCATCCCTTGGGTTATACTTTTCAATAAACTGGTCTTTGATTTGGAGTGTTATTTTGTCTTCATGCTGTAATAGCAGAAATACTAATTAACCACTTAATGGACCTACCAGACACCCTGGGTCTTTATACTACAATCACTTGAGACACTATCACTGCACTCAGATGATCTCCATACCACTCATTTTGAGACAGCTAACTCCAATTGGTTGGACCTCTGTTGAATTAGGTCAGTCACTTTAAAGGAGGTGAATTATGCAATCACTTAAAAAAAAGCCTAATTTTATTGCTCATGATTGATAAGGGTAAAGCATCCAAAGCGGTGGGGGAAAATGTGTAGGCACTGTATGGACATGCCTTGCTCCAGTGGTTCTGAGGACATTTCACAGTTCTTTCACAGACAATGAGCAGATCAACAGACATAAATATCCCTGGAGCAGAAGTGTACACAGTCATTCAGAATCATTGCTTCATTGGAAAATGAAAAGACAAAAATAAACTTTGAAAAAAAAGTAGATTCTACAGAACATCCTAAAAGAAGATAATACCAGCTCAAAGAATGGACCATGCCTACTGTTGAAAACAATCATTGTAAACATAAGTTGCACACCTGTTAAAGTTTCATAATTCTATCTTAATTTTGTTTTAATCTTTATGACAGGGCTGCATGATAGCAGAAAACCATGTGACTACAATATTTATTCTTAAATGTTGGTGGTAATATCAGTCATCATGATGCTTCAATCATTCTCTCCAACATTTGTGTCTTGTGCACTGTCCTTTGTTTGAGGTGTAAGTCTCTACTGTTGTGAGACTCAATCCAACAGGCTGTATAGCCTGTAATTTTGTAATTTCTTATTTTTTCACATTCTGTGGAATAACCACAAACCTGAATGTATTTTATTGGGATTTTGTGTGATAGACCAACAGAAGGTGACATATAATTGTGGAGTGGGTGAAAAATTGCATAATTTTTAAAATTATTTTTACAAATAATCTGGGTAGTGTGATGTGAAATTGTATTCAAAGGTTTGGATATTCATCTGATACAGGAATATGAATTGAGCTGAAGCTCTGTCTGTGTATTCAGGGTCATTGTCTGTCTAAATGTTGAACCTCAGCAGCAAGGCTAAAGTCTTTTGCATCCTCAAACAGGTTTTCTTCCAGGATTACCTTGTATTTTGCTCCATCTGATCTCCCTTCAACCCAAACTAAACTGCTTACCCCAACTTCCCTGTCCTTGCCAAAAATGAAAGTATCCACACAGTATTATTCTACCACCACATTTTAAGGGGAAGTGTCCAGAATGATGTGCAATATTGGCTTTGGATTTGTAAAAGGTGTTTGTTCTGACCACTCTTCAATAAAGGTCAGTTTTGTGGAGTGCATGAGCAAATGCTGTAGTTGTCCTGACAACAAATTCTCCCACCTCAGCTGCAGATCTTTGCAGCTCCCCCAGAGTTATAATGGGTCTTTTTTTTTTTTTTTTTAAATTAATTCTCTTTTTGCCCAGCCTGTTAGTTTAGGTAGACACCTGTCCAAATCTAATTTATTTATAAAGCACCATTAAAAACAGCAAGTTTGCCCAATGTGCTGTACAAAAATAAGATAACAAAGATAAAAACTACTACATAAAATAAATTTTAAGACACTCATAACACAGAACAGAGACAATAAAAAAGAGCAAGCCAGCTCACACTGGGCCAAATGCTATTGAAAAAGATGTTTTTAGAAGAGACCTTAAAACAGGAAGCAAAGATATTCTAATAGTCTAATATTTCAAGGCAATGTATTCCAAAAGTTGGGAGCTTCAACAGAAAAAGCTTGATCTCCTCTAAATTTCCACCTAGTTTTTAAGACAACTAAAAGCAGCTTGCTGGCTGATCTGTGAAGGACAATTGGGCTAGAGTAAATCAGAAAGTATGGAGGACTTACAGTATTTAGGCATTTATAAGCCAACATTAGGATTTTGAAATTAATTTTGTGACGCACAATGAACCGGTGAACAGACAACAGGATTGGGGAAATGTGCTTATGTCTGTGTGTACCAAGTAAAAGATGGGCACCAGCATTTTGAGTAAGCCCATGTCTTGGTAAAATGGCAGTTTTCCTATCCTCTTTCCATTTTTCAGATGTGGAATTGAACAGAGCTCAGTGAGCTGTTCAAAGCTTGGGATATTGTTTTCGAACTTGGCCCTGCTTTAAAGTTCTTCGCAACTTTCTCCCTGACCTGTCTGTTGTGTTGCTTGGTCTTCATGATGCTTTTTGTTCACTAATGTTCTCTAAAAAAAACCTCTTAGGCCTCACAGAACAGCTGGGTTTACAGTGGGTTTACGAGTTTCACAATTTATGAACGCTCTTGATTGTATTTAAGGATATTAGAGTGAAAGAGACTGAATACAAATGCAGGCTGCATTTTTCAGATTTTTATTTGTAAAAAAGAAAAAAGTCAAAAACAATTATCCTCTTCTTCTGTTTTACAAATATGATCTTTTTTATGTTTGGCTTTCACAAAAACCTCAATTGCAAACATTGAAGTTGTGATGAAATGTGACAAAAAGTTCAAAGAGTATGAATACTTTCACAAGTCACAATTATTTGCATCCAAACCATCAATTTATGGCACATGGAGCATAACAGCCAACAATTATTGATGTTTCCAAGAGTGTTATGGGTTACTATCAGGAACATCATACTCTTTGCAGGTATATACCAGCCATTGACTTTGAAACTCCCGGAGCTGTTACCAGATCTGACAATAACTGTTGTAATAATACACCCTTATGTCAGTCTACATCAGTGTGTGACTTCAATCTTGAAAAATTGTGAACCTGGTGACAACTCTCGTTGCTGGATACCAAATGGGCAGTTTCTTTAGCATTCTGTGTTTGTCTGACTGAGTTTAAACAGATACATCCACCAGGATATCATCCAAACTCTGTAAAATACTGTTAAAATATATGCAGGTGTGCAGAAATCAGAATGAGAAGTTAAAACGACAAAAGGCTTTCTGGAAAAGTTATGTGCTCTGAGTGTGCTCAGCTGTAACAGGATAGAAAAATGACATTCAAATCACACATTTTCAGTTGAAGAAGTTGTGAATATCTTTAGGAGTTTCGACTAGCATGTTGTGCTTGTAAATTTATGATAATAAAACTTCACTTTCTCCTTTTATCATTAAAGGAAAGCCACACAGTTTCTCTCTGTCATCATCAGTGTTTAACCCACATGCCCCGAGGTTTCTTTTCGGTACACAGACTCTTAATTCACAATAACCCTGCAAATGAATGGGCTGATTACAGCGAGGAAGAAGAGGAGGTAGTCATAAGCACTTGGCTTGAGCGGAATAGGCGAGGGGGGGTGGGTGGCGGGGGGTGGCTGTGGCAGTACAAGTCCAGCCTCAGAAATAGAGCTGTGAACACCATCTGTCATGCTCTCTCTCCCCGTCTGTTAGCCTGACTGCAAGTAAAAGGGAGAATGATGCTCTGAGAACTGCATTAGAAGAACGTGGGTGCTGATTGTCGTAGGTGTGGGTTTACAGGCTAAGCAAGGGAGGGAGAAGTGGTGGATATTCAAGGAGGTGCATGAGTAACTCTTGCTGACAAAGGGAAGCACGCACCCACACAAAGAAAGAGAAGGGTTCTTGGGCAAGTGGGTATTCCTGCTGAAATCGCACCCCTGCACCCACCCACCGCCTCTTCGTGGACTCCTACCTACTGGCTCGTGTCGGAGGATTCCTAACGGAAGTTATGTTGACACATTATACAAACACACCACTCATCCTCCGGCCTCACATTGAGGCTTTTTACCAAGTCATGTAACGTATTTAGTTTATTTTCATACAGGAAGTGACATTACCTTGTTAGCCACCCAAAGACTAGCTGTATGCGCTTCTATCATAAAAAATGTTTCTGAATATCATATTCACTATGTCTGATGCATTATATCTATTTGTCCTAAAACTACTCATGAATATGAGATCGATGAATATTGTTGGTTGGTGTGTCAGAATGTTACATGACCCACAAAAAAAAGACATGCCATGTTGCTTTTTCTAGATTTTCAGCATTATTCATTGCTCATATGGTGTAGGTTGTTTGAGATCTTTTTGCCTTTGTTCAAGTCAGAGTGTGAAACAGTCAGTAAGACATGAAAGCAAGCTTTGCCACAATGACCGACAGAGGCAGGATGAAATGTGTGTAACACCACAGCTGGAGACACAACTGTGATATCTGAACAGGTTGCACCCACACTAAACAGAATATAGACTAAGAAAGAAATCTTTAGGGAAAAGAAAATCTTTAAAATAACTCACAGAGCATAGATTCAATCTATTTTCTTTGTATTGCTCTGTTTCATATTTGACTCTATGGTACTGTTTTCCATGATTGCTCATCTCAAGTGGCTCAGAGGTCTGGGTCAGATGTACAACAGCTTGCAAGAGCTTTGTCATCTCGAAGGCAATTTCCAAATGAACATGCTTCCTGTTGTAGTGTGTTTAGCCCAGCATAGCTGCCTGGTCAATGGTGCAAGGAGAGCAACTGCATCCCAGTTTTTCCAGTGGAGATGCAAACTTACAGTTACTATGCTAAACCTCTCTGATCACATTCTGCTCTTTTTAGTAACAAATTAACTCTCAATACCCTCATCCTCTTTGAGTAGGTTCAGTCATGCCCATCACATTCTTTGTAATATCCTCATCACACTATGTCATATCTGATTGGCTTTTGAACCTGAGTGAGGCTAAGAGATGATTTGGACTCATGTTTAAATTCAGCAGCAAAACTCTGAGATTCCACATGTACATAATATTTGTGCCAATGCCAGAGAATCAAGTGCTAGTGAATATAGCAGCAACAACCCAATAGTCACATTATTATTCTCATGCTACACTAAGCAGACCCTCTGTCTGTAGTCAGGAAGATTCACTCAGTGGACGCTGAACATTGGGAGCGGCTGCAACTCACAACAGTCCAACCTATGTTTTGATAAAGGCAGCTTTTAAACACTTGGATACACTTAGACTCTGTAATGGGGATTGAATTTTCATTTCCAGATTATTAAGAATGAAAACATAACAAATAAAACCAGACTGTGACATTATGGTAAATGTAATGTACTCCACCCTGCAAATAGCTGAAATCCACGAATACTTGAGACCCCCTCTATTTTAATAATTTGAACACCAAGTACACCTTGATATGCATTAATACACTCAGTGGAAACCGTCTTGGCCATATTGCAGAAGCTAACATCCACAGTCTTCCTAATCTCTGCTCCTGGGGGTGCATCCAATCAGCATCTAGGAAAACAAATGGTTCCTGCATTGGCTGCTTTGCAAATGCAATTGCATAAAGGTATTTAAGCTTCCCAAGCTGCATTTTCTTTTGAATATTTTAGATATGCTCAATGAAAAAATCCACAAATTGGTGAAATTTGAGCTAATATAAGCGTTTAAATTTATGTAAATGGTTTAATTTATGTTCCGCCTTTTCAGTCATACTGACCACTCAAAGCGCTTTACTCTACATTCACACGTACAACACACACGCATTTTTACACCAATACGCAGCTCAATAGGCAACCAGGGACACATCACTATGTGACAGGAGGAAAATGGAACCAAACCTGCAACTTCTGATTGCAAGACAACTACTCTACCACTGAACCACTGCCACCGTACACCCATCTAAGGTGTGCTTTTATGGCAAAATAAGAAATTGACAGCTGTGACAGCTTAGTGACTTGAGTTTTAATCTAATCTTTACTGATGTTTCCCTTTCAAAGAATTTCAAAATTTTTAAGGAAATGTATTGCCACAGTTGGATTACAGGTATTTTATTATTATTGAGCAGATTAAATTCTAGGTTTAATATTTAGGTCAAATTTGACAAGAAAGAGAAACATCACCATCAGAAATATTTTAGGTTCAAATCCTTTTCCTCAGGAAAAACACATTTCTGTTTTCAGTTTACCATATCTTCATTTATTCCTTTATTTCCCACTGTTATACAGTGTGTCTTATTAAACAGCTTACTGGTATACTTCAATGTATAACACATTGATGTTTTCACTTTTTATCACATATTTTGGCAGGAGACTGATATGTGTAAAACAATGAATGTGTAAGACCTGAAACGGCCCTACAGCGTCCAAGGCCTGAGACACACAGCTTCACAACTTTTGTTTTCAGCCCTTTTGAGATATTCCAGAGTGGTATTTTGCTTTTGGTACCAGTCCAGCAATGGATATTCTTGAATCTCAAACAAGATCAATCCAACAGCCTGGCAGAAGTGAGTTTGGAAATAGATGTAGGTGCAAAAATCACTCAAGCAAAAATTGTTGTGCAGGATTTGAAAATGAAAAAAACTACTATGCTTATTTAATTTCTTTGTTTTTGTTTCGTATGAATTTATCCCTTTTTATTTTCCCCCCAATGTAACTGGTGTCTAACTGATTGGAGAAAGGCTCTTTGGTCAATCAGCCTATTTGTCACCCAGCAAAGCAATTGTTGTCCTGGGAAGGCATAGTTTGCACATTTTTTTAAAATACACATCAGCTGGGGCTGATACAGGCATAGCATATTTTTTGTAGGGCCAAAATAAAAATATTGAACTAATGAATGGATTCTTTGAAAATGCAGAATATGATGAATTCCAGGCTGAGTGATGGGGATGGAGGTCTTCTCTTGTGTTTTTAGGGGGGTTATTGCCACAATAAACTCATAAACTCATAAATAAACTCATAATTCATAAAGATCACTCCTCAATGGCAAAAAAAAAACTTTGTTGTCCATTTAGGAGGAAAGCTTCTCCCACCCCACTTAGAGTTGAAACCGTATATTTACATACACCATGTAAAAAGACATACATTTTTTTTTCTCAATGTCTGAAGTTAAATCAGACCAAACTTTTCTTATTTTAGGCCAGTTAGAATGACCATAATTATTTCTATTTGCTAACTGCTAGAAAACTTAGCGAGAAATTTTTTTATTAACTTTCTTCAAAGTCAAAAGTTTACAAACATTTGGTCAGTATCTGGGATAATTGTCTTTTAAACTGTATGACTTTGGTCAACTTTTGGGTTTCCTTCCACACACCTCTGATAGGTTAACTGACACATTTGCATTAATTGGAGTTGTTAAATGGAGATCCGGGATAAACAGATTTTGGTCCAAAATGTGCAGATTGACCCCAGAACAAAAGTCAAAGATCTTATGCTGGCTGGCTGAAACTTACTGAAGCTTAAGGGCAGTGTAGGCAATGTATTACAAAGGAAAACTACATTTAGAGTCATGTTTTCTCACATTTCAGTTGGTCGAGACAGCAACCATCTCACCCATTAGCCCTCAAAAATAAGGAGGCTATATAAAATGTATGAGTTAATAATTTAGTATAAAACTGTTTGTATATTTATACTCAGCTTCATTCATTCATTCATTCATTTAATTGGTGTTGTTGACTGAAAGTTTTGAAATTGGTAAATTTGTCAAAGCTCTTTTTGGAGTAACGAGAACCCAGACCCCTCAGGTGAAATTCATCTTTAATTGTTTGCATTCCAGCTCATTGTGAGATTCAGTGAACCAAATTAACACATTTTCAGTAGGTATAGGTAAAAAAGAAACCTCCTTTAAAAAGTGAAACAAATAGGTTTAGAAATTGAATTTAGTAAATTCAAACTGTAATAAAACTATTAGAAACTGTTAATTTCTAACAGTTTTATGGCATTGCTGTCTTTTGTTTTAATCAGAAACCTCAGTCATGAATGAAAAATGTAATCATTCTTTACAACAAAGAAATTGATTTTTCATCCTGTAGTTGACAGAACTTTTCATAATCTGTGGGTATTACATCCCACAGCAAAGTACCCCAGAGACCACATCCCACGAAGTCACAATGTCCTGGAGATGAGAGTCCATCACTCTGAAAACAAGCTCTGCTTAGCTATAGATGAAATGCAATGTTTTTCTGCAATATTTTTTGTGTCTTCTGATTATCAGAATACATAAAGACATATTTCTGCTGCCTACTATAGACTTGTCTTCTATTAATTGGCAGAAATTCAATGTTGTATTCATTTGCTGGTATTTAAACTCCATGTTCTGTACTGAAATTAAAAGGGCAAGGGGTGCCAGGGAAAACGAGAGAGAGCTGAGCATTAAGATGTGGGAAAATGTTGACTACCTGTTGCTATGGCAATGGGTTTGGATCCTGCAGGCTGCAGGACTCTTGCTGTTTCTAAATAAAGCTATTTTTTTCCACACTGATCTGTGGATGAAGATACTCACAGCTGAAGCTAATCTTCTGAATTGTATCAGACGGAGTAAACACTTAATACTTTCTGTGAAACATCCTCAACAGCCGTTATAGGATTATAGATAAGATGGTGTACAATGAGGGGCACATGCATGAGTACTGATGAAATCCTCAGTAACACTTGCAGGCTTATTTAAACTGTGCTGATGCTGATCAAAGTTATAAGGTCATATTTGTTTATGACAATAGATTCGTAAGAAACTGAACGACGACAACTGCATGTTTCTTAAAACAAGCTTTTAGTATGTCATGATGTATGTGACAATCTTCATATCTGCCACATCATATCTTTTTTGTCTTCTGTACAAAATGTGATTAGAAATCATGAAATAAGAAAATAAAATATACATTTTCCCTGTGAAATGTGTTTTAATAAACATATATATTGAGTTTGAGAGTTTATCTTTACAATTATGAAAAATCATTATCCCTAAAAAAAAAAAACAAAGTGTGGAATGTGGTTGCTCCATTACCAAAATGAGAAAGTCAATATTGCTGTTTATACTGAAGTAGTATTAGTTTGTGTAGTCCATCTGCTTTAAGAGAAACTAATTCATTTCTCTGTTCTTCTATAATCTATATTGAGTTTGATTCGAAGTCATCAAATAAACCAAAATGTCCATTTAAAAGGAAGGAAAACGAGGGAACAGTCCTTTATAGTCCATCTTTTGTCCCAGATTGCTGTCTAGTAACACAGCACCTTGGTCCCCCTGTAGGGGGAGCCTGTGTGCAGAGAAACAAGGATACAAATAGGTGCTGAGACCACACACTCCTCGTTTATGATGGGGACTTCCATTCTTGCTTCAAGTGGGTTTGGGGCCATTTCACAGACAACATATTTAGTCATTTTCCTCCCACTCAAGGATGCAGCCATCATGTAGTAAATACCCAAGTTTATTAAACAAACGTGTCTGTGTGTAATTTTTGCTGTGTGAATGCCTTTACTGTGCTTCCTGAGAAAGAGGGAGTTTAACATGACAAATATATAGTAAAGAAAATCTAAAAGGCTTATGAAATGTACCTGAGCTTCTGATCTTGTAATAAGATGTCTGTTTCTAGGCAACAGGAGGTTAATATACAATTAATAATATGGGAAATTAGAAATCCACTCACTGGTTTAATGTGCTTAGGAACTGTCTTTTGTTTGGAGATTTTTTTTTTTTTTTTTTTTTTTTTTTTTTTTTTTTTCATTTTTAGACTTTGATTTAAGATCTGCTGTATGTTTGACTTAGATTAACCAAAGATTGTGATGCTATCCTATAGGAGAGCTTTGAGGAAATAGATTTTTATATTACAAACAACATTTAACTGTCAATCTCAATCTCAGTCAGCACCTAAGTATTAGTTTTTAGGAGCCCTTTCTTTATGATTTGCCTGACTGACTCTGTGTTTGCTTTACCAGGGCAGCTCCCTGGAGAGAGGAGACATACAAGGAATGACTCTTACTGGTAAGACAAGGAAACAAGACAAGCAAAAATGAATCTATTTCCATGATTCAGGTTAAAAAAGGGAAACTCGTAGATTGACACAGAGTGACGTATTAAAAAGTTCTAGTTATGAATTTTTCTTTATTTTGCTAATTTTGATTAACATGCGTTACAGCTCATAAAAATCCTAATTCAATTTCTCAGCAAATTTTAAAATTACATATATGAATAAACAAAGGGTTTTTAATATCAGAATTATTATTATTATTTATATATTATTATGTCCATGTTATGGTCAACACAATAATGGGAAAGACTGCTAACTTGACAGTTGTCCAGCAGACAGTCATTGACCATCAACCCACAAAAAAGAAGCTGGCTGTTCAAAGAATTATGTCTAACCATATGAATGGGAAGTCGAGTGAGAGAAAAAAAGATTTGGTGGTAATCAGCTCAAGAGTTTTTGTGCACGTTTAAAAAAAAAAAACATAACTGACCAGAGTACTGTATAACCTTCACAAAAAAGACACATTAAAAGGCATGAAACAGTAAAAACGGTTGCCCAAAATGACCAAAAATAAATTATTAAATGATAAAAAGATGTTAAGATGAATACGATCAAATAAAAGCAAAGAAAAATGGGCAAAAACAACAGGGATAACCAATGCCTTGAAACTATTGAGAAGTGAAATACTTTCAGGAGTTTTGGGGGTTGTACTGAACCAGGGATAACATGAGTATCTTATCTAGGCTAAGCAAAAAAAGCTGTTGCTCAGTGGTCGAAAGTCCTATTTTCAGATAAACTTTAATTTTGCGTTTCATTTGCAAATCAAGATCCCAGAGTCTGGGGGATATAGCGGAGAGGCACTAAATCCATGCTGCCTGAAGTCTACAGTCAGCATGGATGTCTACCAGGAAACAGTAGACCAGTTCTTGCTTCTTTCTGCTGACAAGGTTTATGGAGATGTTGATTTTTTTTTTTTTTTTTTTTTTTTTCATCAGGGCTCAGAAGCTGCCTACATTGCCAAAATTACTAACACCTGCTTTAATTACCAAGGTGTCAGTGTGATAGTTTGGTCAGCGAACTCATCTGACCCTATAGAAAATCAATGGAGTATTTTTAAGAGGAGGATCAGAGACACCAGAGGTGGCTATGCTGAGCTGAAAACCACTATTAAAGCACCATGGGCTTCCTTAACACCTCGCCTCTATGCCACACTGCACTGATGCAGTATTTCATGCAAAAGGAGCTCCAACCAAGTGTTGAGTGCACATACTGTTCAGAATACGGACATACTGTCAGTCAGGCTTACATTTCTGAAGTAAATGTATATTTTATTTGATCTAATGGAATATTTTTGACTTTTTAAGAAACCTTATTTGGGGTTTTAATTGGTTAACAAAATAAACACTTGAAATATCACTCTGGCATGTTTTATTGTGTAAAATAAATCGATATATCAGTTAAAGATTTTCAACTAAATCACTAAAAAAATGAATTTTTTAATGATATTTTTGGGATGTAGCTGTAGCAGTCCTACAGCTGTCTCTGTATAGGTGCATCCTATTCATTGAAATTAAACAAATGGTAAATGGTCTGTACTTGTATAGTGCTTTTTCAAGTCCAGAGGACCCCAAAGTGCTACACACTATAGTCAGTCATTCACACACATTCACATGCTGAATAGTTGTGCAAGATATGCAATCATTTTTCTGTTGTGTGTTTTTTAAAAAATAATGCCATATTACTTTGGAATAATATGTTAGCTGGTGTTTTTATTTGTAGTGATTTGAAGTTTGAGAGTTATATAAACCAGCAATTATTATTTTTTAAAATAGAAATGCTTAAGTTTTCTGTTGGTAATTTTTGATCAATCTTTAAAGTAGATTTAGTTTCAACTTATTATTTTGTGTGTAAAATAGATTAACAGGGCAATATCTCTTAAATACACCCACGTGTATATGAGAATATTTACACAACCATTAGCCAAAACACGAGTATGAGAAAATTGCACACAATTCAGGGTCACAGTTTTATGGATATACAGCTGCTATTAGTGTAACGTCATTTAAAAAAAAAAAAAAAAAAAAAAAAAAAAAAAAAATCTATCCGTGCCAGGGTTTTTAATGACTTATATTCGATATAGCAGCTCACCACTGCCAGCTCTCCTGATTCTGGTTCTTTGTTTTGCAGATTACCATCCACCGACGCCGCCGCAGAAGACTGGTTTCCACCGTTACCAGTTCATGTTATTTGAGCAGCCTCCTCACACAAAGATATCACTCTCTGAAAAGGAGTCTTCCCGTGGTAATCACTCTGCATCTTTAGTTTGCAGAAATCTTATTGTTATCTACAATAATACCCTAAAAAAATAACTATAAATTCTAACATTTTGTTACTGAAGATTACAACAAGACATTCAAACTCCTCATCTCCTCTCATAGTAACCACATTAAATCTTTCTTTTCTCTGATGGAAGAAATGTTCTAGATCAGACATATCAGTGGACTTGTTTTGTCTGTTCTCACAACTAAGGTTTTATTGCATCATTTGGAGTTATTTTTGGTGGGTAGTTTTTGTCCAAGTGCTTGAACTTAACAAGGAAAATGTTAATGAGGTTAGTGAGCGAGTCTGTGGCTGTGCTAATGCCCACCAGGTCAAGACGAGTATTACTGGCTCCCACGCACACCTGCACAAGTCCGCCTGACCGTGTGTTAGTAAACCTGAAATCCCCAATCAGCGATGTCAGTACACACGAACAGACGGTTCAATTTGAACATTAATTATTGTTGATATTATTTCCATATCTTTGTTTGTTTGTCTCTCAGAAGTCAGCTTTGTTTGTGTTCCAGAGCTTTTGTTTGCTTTCTTTCTCTTTTCCACTGTCTGAGGTCTGTGGGAAGGTGCGAAGCATCACTCAGATGAACAGCACAGCAGCTCGCAGGAGGCGTGTCTCCCTGTCTGTTCTACTCGGGTCACAGTCGATGATTTGAGGGGAGATCAGGGCGGTTTGAGACTTTCAAGCACAGCGGCGGTGAACAAGTGGAGCTGCCAGTCTCTGTTGTTTGAAGTTTTGACAGCTTTGTCAGCAAACAGTCCAAGCACATTAGGCTGAGGTGTGTTTGATGTCAAAAGTTTTGGGAAAAGAAACGTCAGAGAAGATGAACTTTTTTTGTATTTATTTCATATCCAAGTCACATTTGGGAAATTTGAGGTGAACCTTCATTGCATTGTTAAAATAGAATGTTTCAAATATAATATTTGTAATAAAATGGTTCAACCCCCCCTTCCCATACCCGCCACCCCAGTTTTGAAGCAATTGCAGTTAGCGGATCCACCCATCCTTAATCTACTGGATGAGTTTAACTCCACTGTAGCGCTTCCTCTCTCCTGCAAAATCTATTCAAAGGAAATCTAATTAAGAAATTCACTCTTAGATAATCAAATGTTTCATTTGAAGGGTCAGTTCTTGGGAGACTAACTGTCCTTATAAAGGGAGTTATGGGACTGGATGCTGAGAAATATAGGAGACTCATGTTTTACATGCGCATTTCAGTTAGATCATTGAAATGGTCAGTTATTTTAATTATTCAATTCAAAAAGTAAAACTTATATAGATTTATCATACACAGACCCTAATTTATTTATTTATAAGTTTTGAAATCCAAAAATTCAATTTGCTAGAAAATTTTATTACATAATATTAAAAGAAGAATTTTTATTTTTTAAAAAATATTACGACCAACACAATCATAGAGAAGACTCCTGACTTGACAGCTGTCTAGCAGACAGTCTTTTAATATGCTCAACAAGGCGGGAAAACCAAAGAAGGGTCTTTAAAAAGAAGCTGGTTGTTCACAGAGTGCGGTATAGAAGCATTTTACGGGAAAGTTGAGTAGAAGGAAAAGGTGCAACAGGGATAACTGCAGGTTTGAGAGGATTGTAAAGCAAAGTTAATTTACGGGTTTGGGGTGATTTCACAAGGTGTGGACTGCAGCTGGAGTCCTTGCTTTGAGAGCACCGCCTACTTTATATCAAGGAAATGGGCAACAAATATGGCACTTCTTGTGTTAAAGGGGGGTATTATGTATTTTCCAGGCACATAGTGCCATTTTATACCACAATCAAATAACTATGTTACCTTCAGTTGTTGTAAAAATGCTGTATACAACTGAAAACAAAACTGACTTTGCATCATAGCTGTAGCTGATGCCTTTAAATTGGGCTCTGTCTCTTTTAGAACTTCCTACCCTTTCTGATACTCCCCCTTCAACACATCATCACATTGCTTCTCCATGCTTTCCATTAATGTCGTTTACAACCATTCTTAGGAACTCACCAAACATGCAGTTTCACCAGGCGTTTGCTAATGGCTGCTGCCACTAATCTGGTGGAGCGGCGGGCAGCTGGGGACTAAAGCTCCAAGGCAAGCTCCATGGCAGAGCTTTGGGTAAATAAGTGCCACATTGTATGAGCAGATATTAAGGCACCTCTGAATGGCTGCCATGGGAGATTCAAGGATTTTCTAAACATGGATGAATGATTTAAAGAAACACTCTGGGTATGCGTTTGATGAAGGAATGACATTATAAGTTGATGCAAAGCTCAAAAAAAGTTGATTTTGCATAATACCCCCCCTCGAGCTCCTCTTCCTTCTCTCAGTGCTCCCAGTGCTATCTGCAGAAATACACTGCGTGGTCAGAAAAAAACAATCAGAACCAGGAGCAGGATCTTAGTGCTGTCAATCACCCTCATGTACGTGCTGCTAACACCCTCCCCCTTGTTCTCTGCTACACTACAACTGGTTCACCACAATGGAGCCTGCCATAAATGCTAAGGCTAGATAGCATGGCCCCCGATGATGGCAGATAAACAGATTGCCTGGAATGGTAAGTTGTTGCTAATTAGCACATTTAGCAGCATGTTCACGAGCATGATTGACAGCAGTAAGATCGTCCTCCTGTCTCTGATTGCTGGTTTCTGACCGGGAGCAGTGCATTTCTGCAGACAGCAATAGGAGCACTGTGAGAAAGTGGAAGAGCTTGATTTTTTCACAGATTTTCTGTATCATACCATACTGTCACGACATGGTGACAGTCTTAACAAATATGTAAAAAAAACATATTTTTGTAAAAGTTACATACTGCAGCCTTAAACACCACAGCAGAGCCACGGGCTGATCTCCATGGTACAATGCATGAATGCAGTAATTTATGTTAAAGGACCCCCAGCTAAGTATTGACTGCATATACTATATAATATAGAGACATACTTTTGAACGTCCTGACTTTTCTAAAATGTCTTATGTACTATTCAAATTTTCAGACAAACTGAATTTTGGATTTTCATTAGGTGTAAGCTACAATTGTCAAATCTGCAGAAATAAACTCTTGAAATATATCACTTAGCATGTATTGAATTGATATATTACCCAGGTTTCACTTTTTGAATAAAGTTACTGAAACAAATTAACTTTCAATCATATCCATGTTATAGCAAAATACATATACATCTGTTTTGCTATTATTTTACCTGCTGCATTGTTATTGGCTTCACGGCCATGTGCACTGTATGCACACAAAGACAAGAAGAACGGAGGGAATCCCATGTCTCCCCACCTCCTCCGTTAAGTATGTTCACTTATTAGCATCTGTCCTCCCTCCATGTGGTATGACACACAAAGGATTCTTCATAACCGATGACATTAATTGACGTGATTTGTGAAGGAGAGCATTTAGTCGTGGGTGGAGGACTCCTAATGATCGTTTTCCACTTCCAGTAGTGGAGTCATTGACTCAATTTTATTTCTGATTTGTCGTCTCTCTTCTTTTCATCTCTGACCACCAGTTAAGTAATAAGTAAAGGCCAGAGGGGGCTGAACAATTAGAGGTGAAGCAGAGGCTGTTGTGAGAAACCGTGGGAGTCTGCTTTGCCTCCAGGGTTAAGGTTATGAATGTGGGTCACTGAACTGACGGAGACAGCTGGTTTGTTACATAAGGATCTACGGGGGGGCTGCAATCTTGGCACCGGGCACAGGGGCGTTATCCTAGGGAATCCCCATTGCTCTGGCTCAGGAAGGCTGTCCCTGACTGGAGGCTGCCCCTCTGCCAAGGGGGTGGAGGGGGGTGGGGGGCAGGCATGGGCGCTTAGGCCCTCATGATACTTGTCAGGCACTTGGCAAGCCCTTATTATGTCCTGCTACTGTTTGGTGCCGACATGTCAGTTTGTCGGGGGAAACAGTGTTACAATGCTGGGAGGGAAACCCCGAGGCCCTGAGAGAGGCTGCCTAGTGTTGTTTCAGTTTACACGATACACCCCACATACACTGTTCACACATCCAGCCGTCCATCTCCTGACCTTAGCAGCCTCTCTAAATGTGAAGACAAAACACTACCAATCTCAAAAAGTTGCGCAAGATTATTGGCTTGAAAAATAAGAAAATTGGAAATAATACATTGTTTTGAATGCTCAGACCCCTTTTTTCTTCATTCATTTCTGGAGGACTGTAAAAATGATGGTGATGATCATCTGGTATAAAAGAATGGATCAGAGTGGAGTTAGCAGCTGGATCCTACACGTTGCTCATCTTGCTTCCCAGAGCCCATACTGCCAGCTCAGCACACTCGGCAGTAATTGAAGCCATTTGCAATGTTGTAGTGTGGTAATGGGCAGATCCATGTCTACCACCCACCCACAGCCTCTACCATTAATCAGAGCTGCAAGGAGTCAAGAGAGCCAGGATTTGGTTGCTATAGCAGGCCCAAGTTTTAGGCTGGAGTCAGCTGCTTTAAAGTGATATCTTGACATCTTGAAATTGACAGGTTTGGTTTAAAAGTTTTAAGTCCTTCAACTCATGTTCATAGCTTTGATCTGTAACAGTTTCTCATCAAAAGCAAACAGTGATATCAGTGTAATCCATTTCTTCCCATTTTTAACACTGACAAAGAAAATATTCAGTGGTTTAGAGCTAGAAAAATTTAATTCCACTAATGCTGATCTGCACAAGGAAGCATATCCCTGTTAAAACTTAACCATTTTAGGTCAACTTTCACCTCTTTTTCAAATAAGAAAGTAACATGCCTCACAATAACCAAGATGATATCACAGACACTAAAAAGGGGGGAAAGAGATTACCAGTGTGCATATAATTGAGTTTAACTTTTTTAAATACAATTTTTTGGCTTATAGATAGGGTTGCCACCCGTTCTGTAAAATACGGAATCGTTCTTTATTTGGCAGTTAAACGTTGCATCCTGTATTGAACCGATACACTGCAGACACATAAAATCTCAGACAACCTAAGCATCAGAGTCACAGTTCTTCATCCCTCAATCATCCTGAGACTGATATGGTACAGAACATTTTGTTATGACTGATTCATTTTCCTATTGTGCTTTTAGTAGAATATTATGGTTTGATTATTTTTTTTTTAGAAGAATGGAATAGAAATAGAATCGAAATATCCTTTATTAAGTTAAGGGTAGGATGTTGAGTTTGAATGATAATTTATTTAATAAATAATAGTGTTACCCATTATAATATAAATAGTCATTTAAAGAACAAATCATACTAATAAATTAACAGTAAAAAAATAAATATTGTGAAAATGGTTATTTTTCCAAGACTGAAGAAAGATTGTTAGGGCGTTTTCTGTTTTTTATTTAAAATGTTGATTTTCTTTAGGAATACGGTGTTAAGAGGACATTTAATAAATCCTGTTATTTTACTATTATTTTATTAATGTGGTTTACCAGTTTAGACAACCTGACTTCCTATCAAGCCATAAGACAGGCAGCAGACAAATGTTCAGTTTAATTAATAACTTGTTCAAGCTTTATGTGACCAGAGGTGGGTAGTAACTTTTTAGGAGAAAAATGGGAGCAGTTCTACTACAACACACTTTTTACTTTTACTTGAGCGACATTTCTGGATACTTTACCCTCTGTGAGTAACTTCACTGAATGGACAAAAAACACGTTCTAATCAAAAATGCAACAGACACAGACCTGCAGCCAATGGGCGCTTCTAGACAGGGGCCAACAGACCCAAATGCCCCTGTGGAACCGGTCCTGGCCCCTGTACTGAACAAATATTACCAAATAAATCTCTTATTGTTAACATTCACTGGCAAAGAAACCATAGCTAAATAGGCCCTCAGATCAATTTAATTTTTTGCCATCACAGTTTTACTTTAACAATGAATTAAAAATGAAGGTGCTGCACTTAAAGCTTCAGCCATATTGAGACAGGATCACGGTTTCCATCTGCTCAGTCAGAGGTTTGCAACCTGAAGCTCTGGAGCCACAAGTGCCCCTTTGGCTCACTTAATATATTTAATGATGAAATCTTGCCCTGTTTATTTGTTTCATTCTTTTGTTAAGTGCCCCCATGAAAAAACAGTGTCCCCACCCAGGCCCCCTTAGTAAATTTGGTCTAGAACCAGGCTCCAAACCTAACCCCTTATTTGCATACATTTTTTGGTATTAGTCTTTACAATACCAGAACTCTTACAGGAGTATGATTTTCTGGGGGGTATTCCAACCTACCTCTGTGTATGAATGATTGTATTATTGATCACTCTTTTACAAAAAAAACACCAGTATAAAATAAAGTATACCAGTGCTGTGGGCACCCCACCCCATGACACTATCTTGGTCAAGTGCCCGAGAAGCCGTGGTGGGCATCCCTTATTTTCATTTCATTTTTAAAAGGTGGCAACCCTACTTGTAGAGTGCCTTGGGAAGATATTCATACCGTTTGTTTACATTTTCATTTTTTACTAAGATTCAGTGTGATACTTGAACACAAAGTAGTGTACAATTGTGAAATGAGGGAAAATGATGCTTTTTTTTTTTTGTTTGTTTTTTTGTAAAAACAAACAAAAAAAAAAAAAAAAAAAGGAAAGTGTGGTAAACATCTGTATGCAACCAATCTGTGCACATATTGTCCTGCAGCCTTTCAGTATGTCTGTGTGAGTCTGTGAATATCAATTTTTAAGTCTTGCCCCAGATTCCCAGTTGGATTTCGATCTGGGATTTGATTGGATCAGTCTAACACATGACTTTCCTTCGATCGAAACCATTTCATTGTAGCTCAGACTGTATCTTTGGTGTCTTCCTGATGTGCATCAATCTGATGTCTTTAATCTTCCTTTCAGCATTGCTGTGTATTAAGCTTCACCTATTTTTCTATCCGCTCTGACCTGCTTCCCTGACCCTCCGGCAAAAGTATCCTCCCAGCATGATGCTGCCGCCACCACCACTATGTGGATATCTGAAGCTTCCCCCAAAGTACCCATGGCCCTCTGGGCTGCTTCTCTGATTAATGCCCTCATTGTCTGGCAGATTAGTTTAGTTGCACGTCCATGTCTTGGTGGGTTTACAGTTGTGCCATACTCTTTAAATTTTTGGATGAAAGATTAAGCAGTGTTCCTGAGATGATTAAAGCTTTGGATACTGTTTTTTTAACGTAACCCTGCTTCAAATGTTTCCATCACTTTCTCCCTGAACTGCCTGCTGTGTTCCTTGGTCTTCATGAAGCAGTTTGTTCTCTAATGTTGTCTAACAAACCTCTGAGGCCTTCACAGAACAGCTGGATTGATACTGACATTAAATTAAACATAGGTTGATTTAAATACTATTTAGGGAAACTTCTAAAGACGCTTGGTTGCACTGGATTTTATTTTGGGGTATTCTTTTTCATCCACTTAACAAATATGCACAACATTGTCTTGATCTGTCATCTTTAAAATTGTGGTTGTAACATAACAAACTGTAAAAAGGTTCAAGGAGTGTAAATACTCTGATTTGAAGCTTCATCTACACTTTAAAATGCCTCCCTAAAGAAGTTAGTTGCTTTGTGCTTTGTTGAAATGTTGCCTTTATTTCCAACATACCTTATAGAAATGTGATCAAAATATTATGGTGTCAGCAGAACTTCACAGAATGTTTAGCTCATTTCATGAAGAATGAATTTATCTTTTTTTTTTTTTTTTTTTTTTTTTTTTTACTTTAGCACAGCTCAAATGATTTTGGTGGGGGGCGGGGGAGGGTTCTCATGGAAGAGACTTGGTTCTGCAAGTTTGCCCCATAGCCCAGATATACAATGCATGTTAGAGATTGTTGTCAAATGTTATGAGCAGCCAGTCTTTGCCAGGAAGTCCTGCTGCTCTTTCAGTGCTGCCATAGCCTTCCTGGCAGCCTCATCTCCTCATTTCCCATCAGTTTTGGAGGAACGTTGTGTTCCTAGTTCCATTTCTGGTGAAACGCACTTGTTGACAATTGTCAGTGTTGTGCACAGATCTATTTAAATTTTCTGATTGACAGCTTTCAGTGATAAGAGCTGCTTAGGAATGGCTTTCACAGACAACCTGCATAGTAGTTAGGAAACCCAAGGAAGACAACCTAACTTTTGTTCATATATCCATAACTTTTATATATATATATATATATATATATATATATATATATATATATATATATATATATATATATATATATATATATATATATATATATATATATATAAACTTTATTTGACCAGGTTTATCTCTTTTGCAAGACTACACTCATATAGCAGCTACACACTTACAATACGAAGTCATGTAAAAGACATGTTAATTACTTAAAAATCTACTTTCATATATTACAAATTTGTTAGCATAATAACTGATCATTGATTGCAGTCATTGCTCTATGCTGCTCCCTGTAACTCTTTGGCCTGGGGTCTTTGGTCTCTTTGGGTCAAGTCAAGTCAAAGGTAGGGCTGCGATTAGGTGGTGCTTGGTGTCTGTCTGCCTGGGGCACCTGTGGCAGCGTCTACCTGTCCTTTGCTGCTCTTAGGCACTGAGTGTTGCAAGATTTCTACTCTTCTCACCATTCTAGCAACTTTGCACCTCCAGGTGACAAATTCATGCACACACCTACTCAGCACAAATACACTTACTTCTACAGATATGCTCACACACACACACACACACACACACACACACACACACACACACACACACACACATATCCACCACTTGCCAAAAAAATACAAGGCTTTAAGGTCATACAAACACAAGTTGCCTATTGACTGGTCTACTGTGATGCCTATAGCTATGGGCCGGTATGAAATTATGATGGTATGATAACCTTAGGTAAAAATATCACGGTTTCATGGTATTATGATTACAGCTCTAAAATGTGTTATTTTTCATTTTCTTTAGCATCCTTTGATGTGAATGCATAGGCAATTTTGTTCTTAAATGTTTGCTGAATTGTGGGCTGATTGTCACCCTTTGACATGACCTGTTGCTGCCAGAGCCACTGCTGTTCTAAAATAACAACTAGGATAGATGTATGAATTTAATCATAACCTCACTATACTCTCTATACTCATAGTTGACTCATAGTCAACTTGGTACCATCTTGAGATATTCTTTCTGTAGAGCAGAGCTGCCCTAGCATAAGGAGGCAACCAGTTTCTCTAATTTGAGTATTTCAAAGAAACCATTATGGCACTATCTAAAAATGTTCCTTTGGCCTTTGAAAGAGGAACCAGCCCACAGCATGAAAGGTCCTCCACCATACCCAACAGTGGGCGTGAAGTGTTTTTCCACATTTGCTTCACCCCAAACCCACCTGGAGTGTTTGTTGCTGAAAAGCTTAATTTTTTCTAATCTGATCAAAACACACTGTTCCAGTTAATGTTCTAGTAGAGTTTAGTACTATATGTTTACCTTTGTGATGATGGAACAAATAAAGGCTTTTTCCCCTCTTTTGCCTCCCTTACAACTGTTTGGCAAGTAGATATGGATGCTGTTGGGGACTTGGTGAACCAAAGATGCCACTTTTTGCTGCAGCTTTCTAACAGTGAGTCTTGGACATCTTTTTATTACCTCTCTTATGTAAGAAAAAGATGTAGACTAAACTTAAAAACATGATTTAGTTACATTTATTTTAAGGGGATTCTTAGGGGTACCAACAATTGTACCAAACACACTTAAACTGATAGCCTTGACTCCAGAGTTTTCCCAGATCTTTAAATTTATTCAGTTATATAAAATCTTGCAGATTGTGTCTAGATTGAAGACTGTTCCAAGCTAAAAAAAAAAAACAAAACAAAAAAAAAAAACCTTTCTTTCTTTTTTCAGTACTTACTTTTGGAACAATTGGTTTGCTCTATATTGTTGCCATTAATTATACCAATATCATAAGTATATACAATTGGATATGATGGGTAATGCATCCTGATGGCTTTAAAGTTATGTAACAGTTTGATTTTGGAGTTTTTATGTCCCATAAATACAGTTCCTATTGACCGGTGTGATGTTTTTGTTCTTTTTTAATGTAAAAAGAACTTCAAGTTTGGTGGTTTGGGTATTACCTGGGAAATTGTTCACCTTTCTAGCCCTCAATCAGTGTGTACTTTTCCTTGTTGCTAGATTTTGAACTATCTCCTAAAACGTCCTGTAATGTAGCTAACAGCTGTGTTCAATCATTCTGTGATCTAATAATCCCCAGCATTATGCTTACAATAATACATTGTGAGCTAAAATCAACAGGTATGTTGTGTATGACCAGATGAATCCCTTTCCAGTCGTTTTCTGCTTTGGTGAAGCCTTTCTGAGCAGGACACATGTCCAGAGATATTGTTCTGTGGCTGAGCTCTAACAGCAACAAAGTTCCTCATCGTGAAATAAACATTGCGATATTCCTGCATCTATTTTGATATGAAGAACCTCAGTCAGGCTCTTACTCTGATATGGCTCCTTTGACTTTACTGCGAGAAAAAAAGATTACTGGATTTTGAGTATATCGGAGACAGTGTAAGAGGTTTAACAGGGACACCGCCCACACCACTAAATGTAGCAGTTCTCTGTCACCTCGCAGCAGTTCTGATCTTCCTGCCATACCCAGGCAGAGATGCAAGGTGGAAACAAAAGGAGAGGCAGGAAGACGTTAACATCACCCTCAGGTCCCACACTATCTGTCCTTTCCATGAGCGTGCAGATGGGAGAGGCGGAAACGTGTCCCTGCACTACAAACAAGCACCAGCCTATTTTAGGGACACTTGTAAGTCTAGACATTTGCAAGGTACCAGCCGGTGCGATAGCAGCAGATACTGAAAAATTACTTCGTTTTGGAATGAGCCCCAATGATTGCACAGCTTTAGACAGGATTATGTGTGCAGAGCCTTACAAGCACTGCCTTACTTTGACTCCAATACTTCTTAGAAAAGATGTTGCCTAACATTGCTGTAAGGCAAGAAAACAAAAACGCAGATGAAAAAGTATTTTTGTATTATTGTGATAATAGTCAAATCTACAACATGAAATGTCAGATATGTCCTAGTATTTAATGTAAAGTTCATCTCCGAGCTGTCTCTCCCTTTGATGCAGCTGAGGGGTGAGTGACCTTGTCGTGGACTTGCCGAGGAGTTTGGGGATCTGCAGAGGCGGTGCATTATCTGAGACTGAAGCACAGACCCATAAGGATCTGCTGAGGCTATGCCCTTTAATGCAGACAGGTCACTTGACTCCATTGCCCTCTCATGATTATTGGTGGCCCCTCTGCTGGCAGTCTTCATTCACAGAGATGACCTGCTGAGATTCAGGTACTCATCTGCTCATCTCCAGTTATTATTCATCCTCCTTCCCCAGCTGAGCTCAGAACATGACCCAAACTCACAACCACATCGAGGTGTCTGTTTCTGAAACTAAAAAATGTGGAAGATCAAAATTTTGTTTTGCTATAACTCCACAATGCAAATTCAGTTTATTTTTAAAAGATCTCGGTTGGAACTAATTACGTGTTAAAAAGATAACATCACTGAGTGTGGCATTTTGTTGAAAATATATTTAATATCAATTAAGTCTTCTGATTTGTGCCTTTAATGGTGAGCATACTTTGTGTGAGCTACACCAATCAGTCACAACATTATGACCAGCTGAATAATAGTGTGTCATTTCCCTTTTTTTTTTTTTTTTTTTTTTCTAAAACAGCCCTGACCTGTCAAGGCATGGACTCCAGTAGACTCCTGAAGGTGTACTGTGATATCTGGCACCAAGATGTCAGCAGCAGATCCTTTAAGTCAGCCAGCTTACCTTCTTCCTGTAGTGGATCCTGGTGTAATGTGTTCCCCAGATAATGCACATCCACCTGGCCAACAACATGACGTAAAAGTACGCAACAAAAGTCACTAGATAAATACACAAAAAATAAAAAAAGGATAAGTGCTTCACTCTGATGTTATTACAGCTATTTCACTTCTACACTATCAATTCAAGCTAACAGTTCATGTGGGGATGGAAAGAAAAATAAACTCTGTTTCATCCTACTCTTCTTTCAAATAGATCATGTGGTTATGGGCATTTCTTTTTTATCTCTGTTAAAGATATATATATATATATATATATATATATATATATAGGAGTACACCAGCTCATTGGTTTCCGTTATGGTGTTGGTAGGGATCGTTCTCAATGCTGCATTCACATCTTCAATGAGACTTTCTGATGGTACTTCACTCAGCCGTTGTAATTGGCATCGGGATTGCCTGGTGTTCATTCGGGCCACGATCCTACCTCTCAGGTCAGTTGCTGCCTCGTTCAGCTGTCATGGTTCGTTCATTATTGGGGCTGCATACCCAATCTCCGGGTGGGGAGTTGAAGCTAACTCCCCTCTGACCTGGCGTCCTGGCTCCCCCTTGCCGTAGCATTTGTGTTGTACCTCGTCTATCTCAAGTTGTGACAGCATTCGCCGTTTGCGGATGTTGGAACACTGAGCTACTAGTTGTTTGGCAGTTAGTGTTGAATGGGGATGTCGACGTAACCATTCCTCCCGCATTCTTTGCATGTAACCCCTCTGACTAGGGTTACTTGAGTAGTAGCATTCCAACAGATCCAAGTTTTCACCTCTCGCCCAATTCCGTCTTGTTCCAGTAACCCATTTTTCGTGAAGGTGCCCTGGTTCCCCAGCACCTGACGCAGACCTTGTTTGACCGGGTGACGTCTGAGCCGGTATATATATATATATATATATATATATATATATATATATATATATATATATATATATATATATATATATATATATATATATATATGAAGCCAGGAGGATTAACCGGCTCTTCTCCACCCAACCAGCTAAAGTGTACTCTCAATGGCAGGGTAATAACAACAGAGCAGACCCACCAAGGCTGGAGACCCAACAGTACTGGAAAGGCATATGGGAAAGGGAGGCGACCCACAACAGCAATGCACAGTGGCTAATCTCTCTACGAGATGACCACAGCAACCTCCCTGAGCAAGCCCCAGTAACTATCACAGTGGCAGATGTCCAAGAAAGAGTCTCAGGTATGAAAAACTGGACAGCACCAGGTCCTGACATGATCCATGCCTACTGGCTAAAGAAACTCACTGCCCTCCATGAGCGACTGGCAGCTCAAATGAACCAGCTGCTACAAAGTGGGACTCACCCTGAATGGTTAACTGAAGGGCGCACAATCCTGATCCAGAAGGATCCCTCAAAGGGTTCGGTCCCATCCAACTATCGGCCAATAACCTGTCTCTCTACAACATGGAAGCTCATGTCAGGCATCATAGCAGCTAAGATAAGTGGGCACATGGATAAATACATGAGTACAGCACAGAAGGGCATCGGCATAAATACCAGAGGAGCCAAACACCAACTCCTGGTAGACCAAACAGTCGCCCGAGACTGCAAAACCCGACACACCAACCTGTGCACGGCTTGGATTGATTACAAGAAAGCCTATGACTCAATGCCACACACTTGGATCATTGAATGCTTAGAGATGTACAACATCAACAGGACTCTAAGAGCCTTCATTGCAGCCTCGATGGGGATGTGGAAAACCACCCTTGAAGCCAACTACAAGCCAATTGCACAAGTGTCCATCAAATGTGGCATATACCAAGGAGACGCTCTGTCCCCACTGCTGTTCTGCATAGGTCTGAACCCCCTCAGTCAAGTCATCAACAAGACTGGCTACGGATACCGACTCAAGAACGGAGCCACCATCAGTCACCTCCTCTACATGGATGACATCAAGCTGTACGCTAAGAGTAAACGAGACATCGACTCACTGATCCACACCACCAGGATCTACAGCACTGACATTGGGATGTCATTCGGACTAGAGAAGTGTGGTCGGATGGTTACACAGAGAGGGAAGGTCATCCACACAGAAGGGGTCTCACTCCCAGAGGGAACAATAGCAGACATTGAGGACAGTTACAAGTACCTGGGAATACCACAAGCAAATGGCAGCCTCGATGAGGTCACAAGGAAAGGAGCCACAGCCAAATACCTCCAACGAGTAAGGCAAGTCCTGAGAAGCCAGCTCAATGGCAAGAACAAGATCCGTGCGATAAACAGCTATGCCTTGCCAGTAATCAGATACCCTGCAGGAATAATAAGCTGGCCAAAGGAAGAGATAAAGACCATGGATGTTAAAACTCGGAAACTACTAACCATGCATGGAGGGTTCCACCCTAAATCCAGCATCCTGAGACTATACGCGAGCCGTAAGGACGGAGGCAGAGGACTAGCGAGCGTGAGAGCCACTGTCCAGGATGAAACATCCAAGATCCATAAATACATCAAGGTCAAAGCCTCAACCGACGATGTGCTCAGCGAATGTCTCAAACAATGGGTACCAGAGGATGAGGTGCTGGAGGAACCATCATGGGAGGATAAGCCCCTACATGGGATGTACCACCGACAAATAACTGAAGTGGCTGATATCAGGAAATCCTACCAATGGCTGGAAAAAGCTGGACTCAAGGACAGCACAGAGGCACTCATCCTGGCTGCACAGGAACAGGCCCTAAACACCAGAGCAATAGAGGCTCAGATCTACCACACCAGACAAGATCCAAGGTGTAGATTGTGCAAGGAGGCCCCTGAGACAGTCCAACACATAACAGCAGGGTGCAAGATGCTGGCAGGGAAAGCGTACATGGAACGTCATAACCAAGTGGCGGGCATAGTGTACAGAAACATCTGTGCAGGATATGGACTGGAAGCCCCGAGATCAAAGTGGGGCACACCCCCAAAGGTGGTGGAGAATGACCGAGCTAAGATCCTGTGGGACTTCCAGATCCAGACAGACAAAATGGTAATGGCGAACCAACCGGACATCGTGGTGGTGGATAAACAACAGAGGAAAGCCGTTGTGGTGGATGTAGCAATACCAAGCGATTGCAACATCAGGAAAAAGGAACACGAGAAACTGGAGAAATACCAGGGCCTCAGAGAGGAACTGGAGAAGGCCTGGAAGGTGAAGACCACAGTGGTGCCTGTGGTCATCGGGGCCCTCGGGGCAGTCACCCCCAAACTGGAGCAGTGGCTAAAACAGATCCCAGGAACTACATCAGACATCTCAGTCCAGAAATGCGCAGTTCTCGGCACAGCCAAGATACTACGCAGAACCCTCAAGCTCCCAGGCCTCTGGTAGAGGACCCGAGCTCAGAGGTTGAGACAGACCACCCGTGGAGGGTGAGAAGGGAATTTTTATATATATACTGTGGTGTATATTTTAATCATGCTCAAAATTAATATTATTTGAAAAATGTTTCAGTGGTGAACAGGAGTTACTATGATCACTCTTACTAATATGGAGCTATGTAACCCCATATGCAACAAATTTCAATGCACTGTGTATCCTGATACCTTTCTATCAGACCCAGCATTAACTTATTTTTCAAATAGACTATAGCAGCTTATCTGCTTTGCTCCCCACTTGCATTTGTGAGCCCATGGCTTACAGCTGTTCCTCCTTTAAACCACTTTTGACAGATTCTGAGTAATGCAGACCAGAAGCACAACAAGGTTGTTCTCCCATTCCATTTTTGTAAACCAATGACTGTCTCAATAAGCAGGCAAACATAGATTTCATTAAATTGGAGGATGATACAGTCATTCTAAGCCTTCTAAATGGGGAAAAACATCACCATGGGTCCATTGTGGGTGACTCAATATCCTGATATGACCTTAGCTCAACACCTGGAAAGCTAAAGTTATAAAGTTAAGTCCACTGAACCGTCACAGACATTAATAAATGGCACTGCTGGTGGTATGGATGACAGTGACTGATTTTTTCTGGTGTTGCTACAACAAACAATAAAAACAATTTTTATACTTGTAAAATGATACCTTTTCAAATCTCATCTAAGATGATGGCTCTTTTTTAGAGTTTTATTGAATATGTTTGATGTTTTGTATTACTGCCTGGTTTGGTCATTTGTCTCTGACCATGAAAAACAGACTTGAAGCTCTAGTTAAAGTATCTGATCAGATTTCAAGGAGTAGTCAAGTCCAACTTGTGGACTTGAATAACAACTAGGTGCTGAGAAGGGTAACCTCTTCTGTTGCAATGTTTGGATCTTCCTACTTCTTCCCCCATACCTTCAGTATAAAAGGTAAATACAGTGGCTTGCAAAAGTATTCATACCCCTTGAACTTTTCCATAATTTGTCACTTTACAACCACAAACATAAATATGTTTCATTGGAATTTTATGTGAAAGACCAACATGAAGTGTTAAACAATTGTGAAGTAGAAAGAAAATTATATATGATTGAAAACATTTTTTTTATACATATAAAACTGAAATATGTGGTGTGCAAAAGTATTCAGCCCCCCTGAGTCAATACTTTGTGGAACCACTTTTGCTGCAATTCCAGCTGCCAGTCTTTCAGGGTCTGTCTCCACCAGCTTTGCACATCAAGTGACTGGAATTTTTGCCCATTCTTCTTTGCAAAACAGTTCAAGTTCAGTCAGATTAGATGGAGAGCGTTTGTGAACATCAGTTTTCAGATTTTGCCACAGATTCTCAATTGGGTTTAAGTCTGCACTTTGACAACATATTGTGGCCATTCTAACATGTGTTAGAATGGCCACAATATGTTGTGTTTTAAACCATTCCACTGAAGCCCTGGCTTTATGTTTAGGGTGGTTCTTCTGCTGCAAGGTGAACCTCCGCCCCAGTCTCAAGTCTTTTGCAGACTCCTGCAGGTTTTCTACCAAGATTGCCCTGCATTTGGCTTTATCCATTTTCCCATCAACTCTGACCATCTTCCCTGTCCCTCCTGAAGAGACCACCCCTAGAGCATGTTGCTGCCACCACCATATTTAACAGTGGGGATGGTGTGTTCAGAGTGATGTGCAGTGTTAGTTCTCTGCCAGACATAGCGTTTTGCATTTTGGCCAAAAAGTTCAATTTTGGTCTTGTCTGACAAAAGCACCTTCTTCCACATGTTTGCTGTGTTCTCAACATGACTTCTGGCAAACTGCAAATGGGATTTCTTATGGTTTTCTTTTAATGGCTTTCTTCTTGCCACTCTTCCATAAAGACCACATTTGTGCAGTGCACAACTAATAGTTGTCCTGTGGACAGATTCCCCCACCTGAGCTGTGGATCTCTACATTTCGTCCAGAGTCACCATGGGCCTCTTGGCTGCATCCCTGATCAGTGCTCTCCTTGTTTGGCCTGTGAGTTTAGGTAGACGGCCTTGTCTTGTCTCTGAGGCCGTCACAGAGCAGCTGTATTTGTACCGAGATTAGATTACAGACAGGTGGACTCTATTTAGTCATTAGCAATCATCAGGCAACTTCTGAAGGCAGTTGGTTGCACTCAGAGAAAATGAGGCTGAATACTTTTGCATCCTGCACTTTTCAGTTTTTTATTTGTAAAAAATGTTTTGAATCATGTATAATTTTCTTTCTACTTCACAATTGTTTACCACTTTGTGTTGGTCTTCCACATAAAATTCCAATGAAATATATTGATATATTTATATTTGTTTGTGGTTGTAATGTGACAAAATATGGAAAAGTTCAAGGGGTATGAATACTTTTGCAAGCAACTGTACATACTCTGCAAGAACAGAGAAATTTGCTCTTTTTCAAAAGGTAGTAAGAAAGTCAATCCATCAATATTATACCTTTGATCCACCTTGCTAAGTAGTCCGAAGACAAGTGTGACATAATACAATAAATGGCAAATTAGTTTTATTTGTACCTGCTGCTACTGTTCTACTTAAAAGGAAACGCCTTAAGATCTGCTGCTCATACTGTTGCACACTGGACTTTTTTGCCACTGTCTGATCAAAATTAGTTTTCCTTTGTATTGTGCATTTGTGATTTTATTGCATGTTCTGTGTGTGAACAGGCTGTAAATCTATTTTTCAATAGGGAGAGCTGCAGTTTTGAAGATGCTCTAATGCAGTCATGTGGCCATTACAATGTGGCCCTTGTCAAACTTATTCAAATCCTTGCTTTAACTTTCTGCTTCTAACACATCAACTCCAAGGACGAAATGCACATTTGATGTTTCATACAGTTTAAATCAGAAGTTTACATACACTAAATAAAGAGACACACAATCTTTTTTCCTTTAGAGTGTAACATCAAATTGAATGAATTTATCCTGTTTTAGGTCAGCTGTGATTAACAAAATTATTTCCATTTGCTAAATTTCAGAACAATAAATGAAGACTGTTACCAATTTTTTATTACCTTCTAGGTCGGATGTTTACATGCACTAAAATTACTATAAATTTAATCATTTTAGGAAAGCCTAGTCTAGGTTGTCATGGCTTTGGAAGCTTCTGACTGGTTAAATCACATCAAGCATAAACACCATGTGAATGTCCAACTTTCATACTGTTCAGGAGAGAGACAGATTCTGTGTTCCATAGATGAATGCATTAGTCCAAAATTAAAGCAAAAGACCTTATGAAGACGTGGGCTGAGGCTGATAAGAGAGTACCACTATCTACAGTGTACAGACATGGGCTAAAAAGCCATTCAGGGAGGAAGAAGTTATTTCTCCAGAAACAATATAAAAAAACAGATTAGAGTTTGCAAATGCATAAAGGGACAATTTTTTTTTTTTTATTTTTTTTTTATTTATTTTTTTTTTTTTTTTTGTGACAAGTCCTGTGGTCTGATGAAACTAAAAACTGAAGTGTGATTATTGAATAGTGATTATTGTTAGATCTGGAAGAAAGCGAGGAAGCTTGCAAACACCTGAACACACCATCCAAAGTGTGAAGTAAGGGGGTGGCTGTATCATGATGTGTTGCTGCAGGAGGGACTGATGCACTTCACAAAATGTAAGGTATGATGAGGGAAGAACACTATGCAAAAATATTGAAGTAACATCTCCAGACCTGGGCCAACTTTAAAGCTAGGTCACAAATTAGTGTTCCAAATATATTATGTCCTTGATCAAAGAGGCTTACTGACAACAAAGCCAATTTTTGTAGTGGCCATCACAAGAAACATTTTTGGGCAGAGCTGGTGTGAGAGAAAGGCGGCCTACAAATCTAACTCAGTTACAACGGATCTATCAGGAGGAATGGGCCAGAACTTCCAGCAAACTACTGGGAGGAGCTTGTGGAAGGGTACCTAAAATCTTTGACCCAAGTCAGAACGCTTCTACAAAATGCTAATTAATAGTTTGTAAACTTATTCATTTGAGGAAAGCCAAATTGATCTCACATTATTGTGGCATTTAGCAAACACAATTTTAATAATCCTAACTGAAACTAAAATAAGGAAAGCTGCTTTAATGTCAGCCACAGAGGAAAAAAAGTTGCATGTATTTTTATACAGTGTATGTAAATATATGGTTCCATCTAGATTTCAAACCCACTAACAGGTTTTGGTATTAAAGATAATAATTGACACTCATTTCACTTGTCAGTGGTCATAATCTGATGCTTGATCATTGTATAATTTTCCTGAATGTTGCTGTCAGATGGCCAAAAAGTGACACTGTATATATCAGCTGAAGCAGGATGTTAAAGTGGATTTTTTTTAATCCAGGCATATTCAAATTTGACCCCTATCTGAGAGTCCATTCTCTATGGAGTTGGGCCATTTCAGAAGCTGGCTTTTTCAACTTTCCAAGGCAATCTTTGAACAGCTGTTACTGTAATTACTGCACACATGGAAATACCAGAATGTCCCTGATTCCCTGGATTACAGTACAAAGCATCAAAGCACTGTCTAATGCACATGCAGACATATGAAGACGCAGACATGCACTCTTTCTTTGTGGAATCTGTTGAAGTTTGCAAGTTTAAAGCACACAGGGTTTTCTTCTTGGAATCATAGTTGTGAATTTGTCCTCTTTTTTTGTTAAGGGAGGGAAAACTGCAGGGAATCAGTGGTTGTCAAAATCTTAGAAGTGATATTGTCATACCAGCCGGATGGCCGTCTGGTGTTTGTTTAAAAGGGGAGGGAAGAGAAGAAAAAAAACAGTCCAGGCGATTGAATCATATCTTCTTGCCAATACGTCCTTGCGTTCCCACCTCCATCATTACAGCAACATGTTTTATTTTCAGCAGAGCTGTTCTCAGTGACTCACATCCCAGAGCCATGTGTTGCTCAGTTAGGCCTCAGATCCCTTAAACACAGACCGAGTGGTCAGAAGAAATGCTCTCGTAATGCACCAGAGAGTGCACTCTGAGTACAGCTCATTTTTGGAGTGTTTTGCTGGACTGAAAACAAACCTTAAGTTTTTTTCTCTCACTTCTTTTATATAAATACTAATGAAAAACTGTGTTTTGTGTCTTCTGCATCTCCAGGTAAATGGGATTTTCAGGCCTTCATCAAAAGGTTTAATCTCGGGGAACCTGTGGCTGCCTTGCAGTTTCTCACTCAGAACTTCAAGGACTGAAGGATGTTCAAATACTTCTTTCAGAAGAAGAATATGACAATATCGTAATGTAAATTAAAATATTTGCTCATTTGTATTGTTTCCCTTCTTTCCATGAATTAAACAGCAGAAATTCTTCAAAGCTTGCACCAGCTTCTATCTAATCGTTGAGTTCAAGAGATATTTCCTATCTGTGTTGTACTAGCTGAAGGGTTTTTGATGTCACCCCATATCTCTGGTCACGTGGTCTGGAGCAAAGGATTCGGGAGATAGATTTCAACTTCAATGGGGATTTCTTAATAGTTTCCGAACACAGACGACAAGAGAAGGAAGACGGCCCTGATATCACAACTTAGTGTGGAAAGAGTTATTCTAATTCAGGGGCCGGAAACACGTCAGGGCCAAAAAAAGGAAGTAGGAGGTGAAACCGAGACCGCAGCTCAGCCGGATGCTACAGTGGAACTTGAACTAAAATACTCTACAGAGTGACAGGACAAGGGGGAGGGGCTGTCGGGCCTGTCATGCACCAAGTTAAGGGAACTTGCTGTTTGTGTCATTGTTTATCATATTTCCATTGACCACTCTCACCCCGACTGGAAACAATGAGCTACTTTCAAGTATCTGACTGAGTTATCTGAAGTAAGAGCTGCTGTGTCTTGATGTGTCCTTCAATATAACTTCAGGACAATGAACCTGTTTTGAACTTCAGAGAGCTACATAAGAGCCTCACCTGGCAGGTCTGCAGAGGATGGTGTGGGTAAACTTTTCAACTCATCCACACTGAAATGCTCTACAGACTTTACAGGTCTTTGTAGCAGGTCAGTCAGAGTCCCGTCCCCCACCCCCATGAAGAATATTGGTTTCTAACCAGCAACTCTCCTCCCAGGAGTGTTGGTATCAATACCCCAGATGTCTGAAAAAGGGTGGATTTACATGAGTGACTTTGATGTTCTGATGATCAATCTTTAGTTGGTGGTTTCATTGACCCTAGTTTGGTGTCTCATCAGTGGGATAGGCAGGAGCAGGTAAGGGAGGCTTTTGTGTCTTTGGTGGATAAGCCAGCCTTGGTAACCCCCAATGTGCCCTCTCCATGAACTCTGGAAGATCATTGATCAATTGTCCAGCATGTGCTTTGTTTGCCTCCCAGACTCAGCAGTCAAAGCACCCAAGTTCACAAACAAAACAACCAAAACAATACACATGGGCCCACAGTGAGTGAGAGAATCCACTGCGTTTGAACGCACAATAAGTATCCATCGGTTCGAGTGCTCCTCCTGACCTTGATTTACTTGTCTTATTTGACTTATAAAATCACATTTCTAACAACTGGCAAGTGGAGGATAATTCCACACTCATTGTGAAGCATGCCAAGTAGGAGAGAATTCTTCCAAAAACCACCTACTTGAATCCATCAGTACAAGATTGAAATGCCAAGATGTGCACTTCCAAATGCACTGTTTTTTTTTTTTTTCCCCTTCTTCTTTATGTTTTGGAGATATCCTGCCAAACCAGCTGGGTTTTGCTGCTCAGTTTCCTCGAACATGTTTATTTTTACTTCAAATGTCAAGAGTTAAATGTTATGATTTAGAAAAATTGAGAGTTATAGTTCAGTGCTGGAGGTATATAAGCTTCTCACTTTCCCCGATGATGTGAGTAAGGCATTCAAGATTTTCTTTAATGAAGTCAATCTTACCTTAATTTAAAATTTTGATGATCAGTTCAGTTGTCTCACTGGCAAAAAAAGGATCCAATATGCAAGATAGCGCTAAAGTTTATTTCACTAGAGAATTTCTGAAGTTTTTGCATGTAATGAATGAGAATTCAAGAGCAACATCTGATCAGTTAATATTTATATTGTTTATAGATCCATAACTGCACATATTAGATGCAGTTTGAATTCCCCCAGGAGATTTGAGTCCTATCTCAGTGTAAATTTGTTTCTTTCATATATCTGTATTTCTGGACATAACTGAATCTGTTCTTTTTTTTTTTTTTTTTTTAAATCTAAGCCCATACTCTTATCCCAGCATTAAAAAAATCACAAAGAAGGTGACCTATAACTTGTTCTCTGGTGAAACTGTTGGTAACTTACAACAAAAATTTTATATATATATATATATATATATATATATATATATATATATATATATATATATATATATATATATATATATTCATTAAACTTCACTTGCATCTGTGGTTATAAAAATCTAATTCATGATTTTGTGCCTAACTAAAAACCACACAGAGCATTGGTCTGCTATGCTTTGTGCATGCTTCTGCTCAACCCTTGCATTCCTCTGAGCACAGTCGATAGCTGCTGGACAAAACAGTCTTGACAGTGTCAAATAATAATTGAACAAGCTCCTAGATAGTTTAAGACCAGGGTTGTCCTTCTGCACCTTTAGGTCTTAAGGACTCCCTCCCTCTTCAGAAACCACCTTTCCTCCTAAGATCTTTGATATATATGGGTAACCTACTTCTGCACCTGTTCTGCTTTAGCACCTGTTTCAAACTGTGCCTTGCAAACGTATTCAGACTTTTCCACATTTTTTCATGTCAGAACCACAAAGTTTAATGTTTTTCACTGGAATTTTATTGAGAATTGTAATTTCTGAAGTGAAGGGAAAAGGATACATGGTTTTCAAAATCTTTTAAATGTAAAAATTTTAAATTGTGCAGATTTGTGCTCAGCCCCTCTGAGCCAATGTATTGTAGAACCCTTTGTTGCAATCACAGCAGTAAGTCTTTTGAGATATGTCTCTACCAGCTGTACACATCTATAGACTAAACTCTTTGTTTATTTGTCTTTTCAAAATTGAATTAGCTCAGTCAGATTTAATTGATACTGTCTATGAAAAGCACTTTTCAAGTCACAGATTTTCAATTGTATTTAGCCCTAGACTTTGACTGGGCCATTCTGACTCTTAAATGTTTTTTAATTATTATTTTTTTCTTCTAAACCACTCAGTGATAGCTCTGTCTGTTTGTTTTGGGTTGTTGTCCTCCTGGAAGGTTAACCTCCTAAACCAGTCTTGGGTCTTTTGTAGCCTCTAACAGATTTGCTTTCAGAATTCCCCTGTTTTTGCACCGTTCATCTTCCCATCAACTCAGATTAGCTTCCCTATTCCTGCTTAAAAAAAACCCATCTCCATAGCGTGAGGATGTTACCACCAACATGTTTCACTATTGGGAGGGTATGTTCAGGATGATACATAGTGAAGGCTTTCCACCAAACAACATGTACTTCTAGACCAACAGATTCAATTTTAGTCTCTTCAAACATGTGACTGTGGAAGAAATTACTCTGTTCTAACACAACCAGAAGACCTCTTTCACATTTCCTCCATCACCACATGGCTTGTGAGAAACTGCAAATGGGATTTCTTGTGGCTTTCTTTTAACAGCTTTGACCTTGGTTAGTAGTTGCCCTGTCGAAAGATTCTCCCACCTGAGCGGTGAATCTCTGCACCTCCTCCAGAGTTACCATGAGCCTTTTGACTGGTTTTCTGATTAATACTCTCTTTGGCCGGCCTTTCAGATGGGACTGCCATGTCTTGATCTGATCTATATTTGTAGCTGTGTCATACTCTTTCCATATTAAAACCCTGCTTTTAAGTTCTTTTCAGATTTATTTATGATCTGTCTGCTCAGTTCCATGGTTTTAAAGATGCTGTTTGTTCAATAATATTCTCCAACTGATGAAACTGAGGCCTTCAGCTGCATCAACACTAAAATGGACTCTATTTACTATTGAAATATGTTTTGAAGGTCGTCGTTTATACTTTTATGTCATTTTTGAGGTATCAGAGTAAAATGCACGACATTCTTTTCATATTTAAAAAAAAAAAAACGTTAAAAACCATATATCGTTTTCAATAACTATGCAACACTGTTGTGACAAAATGTGGAAGAGTTCAAAGGTTATTCATACTTTTTCAAATCACTGTACAGCTAAATCTAAAAAAAATAGATATCATGAAAAATTTAATATTTTGTGTCAGTCATTTCAGAAAGTGAAACTCATTCATAATTTCACTGCACAAAGACTGAAATATTTTAAGCCTCTTATTACTTGTAGTCTTGATGATTAGGGTTTAAAGATAATTAAAACCCAATATTCAGTGACTTAAATATTGGAAACTCATGGTGTCACACCCCAATCAACAAATTAACTCAAAGCATCTGCAATGATTTCCTGAGTCTATAAATGGTCTCTTACTCTGAGTCAGTCACTGATGATCTGGGGCGCCATGTCATTGGCTGGTGTTGGTCCACTGTGTTTTATGAAGTCCACAGTCAACACCGGACATTTTAAAGCACTTCATGCTTCCTGTTGCTGACAAGATCTATGGAGATACTGATTTCCTTTTCCAGCAGGACTTGGCACCTGCCCACACTACCAAAGGTACCACAAGGTGGTTCAGTTATGATGGTGTAATTTTGCTTGACTGGCCAGCAAACTGGCCTGACCTGACAGAGAATCTATTGAGTAATGTCAAGAGGAAGGTCAGAAACACCAGACCCAGCAATGCAGATGACCTGAAGGCCACTATCAAAGGCTTCCAATACACCTCAGCAGAACCACAGGCCGATCGCCCTATTGATGAAGTAATCCATGCAAAAGGAGTCCCAATCAAATATTCAGTGTATACAAATAAACATACTTTTCAGAAGTCTGGCATTCCTGTTTAAAATATCCTATTTTATTGATCTTGTATAATGTTCAAATTTTTAGAGACACTGAATTCTGGGTTTTTATTATCTGTAAGTCATAATCATCAAAATTACAAGTAATAAAGGCTTAAAATATTTCACTCTCTGTGTAAAGAATCTATAAAATATATGAGTTTCACTTTCTAAAATGTGTGACAAAAAATATTGAATTTTTTTTATGATATTCAATATTTTTTATATGTAACTGTATATCTTTTACTGTACTGACACCTGAATCTTGTCCATCACTTCTAAGTCTTTTTTGTGTGCTAAGTTAATAAATCAGAAAATTAAGGAGAAAATCTACAGTGCGCAAAGATTTAAGTGTCTTTGAACACATATTGTTCTCCAAAGTTTTATCACATTCTATGTTCTGAATAAAGTTGTAAATTATGCTGGTTAGCATTTTAAACAACTTCTTGGTTGTATTTAGTTTTAACTAGGTGACAGTGGTGAACAGTCATTATAAAATTAAACAGTATTTGCTCAGTTGTTTGTCCAGCTGGGTATGTTTTGGTTTTGTAGCTGCTTCACCAACAACATGGGATAATTTTAGCCATCCTGATTATATGCGGAAAGAAAAAAACAAAACTAATTTGACTATACATCTACAGTGCCTAGGAGGTTTTCCACAGTGCTTTAAAATGGGCTTCTGCTTCCATGAAATTCCCATATGCAAAAGAGCTAGGCTAGGCACTGTGTTCTGAGCCAGGTCACGCCACAAGCCATTGACAAACAATACAGGCCTTCCCTCATGTGACCCATCTCACAGTCGAGGAAATAAGCCCGTAACAGCTAAGTGTTCCAGGTGGGGTGGCCAACTTTCCAACCGCAGAGATACACAACCCCCCCCCCTCCCCGAGGAAAGACATCACCATACAGAAAGTCCTGGGCCACACCTGGGGATTCTCTGATGGTTTGCATCCCTAAACATGAGGACACCGCTGTTTTTAGAAGTCTGTGCTGTGTCACAGTACGGATCAAGTAGTGATATTTGTTTAACTAGAGTAACAGGAAGACCCGACAGCATGATACAATCACTTTAAAGGCCTAAAACACACAAGATAAACAAGCCATGCGATTATTTATTCTGTAGCAGATTATAAAGTCAAGTTTTTCTTTTATCTGGTTTAAAGCAATATATTCTTGCTTTAATATTTTAAATACAGTTTTAATAAGGATCCTTATTTTATGTTGAAATACACTAAGTCAAAACATGAGACAAAATTGAATACTAAAAATATATTTATATGAAAATAGTAATATTAGCCAGGCTTTAAATATGCAAATATTTTTGCTTAAACTCATGAGAATGGCATTGACTGCTATTTGATTTTTCCTGTATATGGTGGTAAAAATACCATGGTTTGAAGGTATCACTGTATCATGATCCATTTCTTTTTCTTAAAACTAAAAAGAACAACAAACAAATATTACAATTGTGGCTTGAATAAAATAATACTGATTATAGTAATCTGCAACATATATTAACAGTCATTGTAATTTAAGTATGAACATGGAGGAAATATCCACTAAATGTAGTAGTAGTTTTAAGATGCCTATTGCGCAGAATATTATACCAGTGTGTTAGTCTGCTTTTTAAGAAAGTTATACCTGGGGCATAGGAAAATATAGTAATAGCTTGTTAATTAGTCCAACTATTCGCAATGGTGCTTGCCAACTGTAGTTTTAAAACAGTCTTACCTTAAGAAGACTGTTGAATTTTGAATTTAGATATTTTGGGGGTAAAAAATACATCATATCTAAGTCAGAATATTGTAAAAAGAAGATGAGGTTGTTTAAGAACAAACTCTTCATTGATGTCATTCTTTCTTAACTATAGTAATCAGACCTTAATTAGCTACTACAAGACACACGCTTGATCATAAAAACTTGTGTTTGGTAATGAGACATGCAGGATCAGCAACTGCTCTATTTGTGTAAGCCCCCCAAACACCAAGCATGATTCAGACTAATTCTCCCACACACTCTGTTTACACTTATGCTTCATTGAGTATTATTAATTTCTTATGTCTGTGTATGCAAGCACTGACATGCCATTCAGTATTTTCTGAATATATTCCAAAGGCCTTTGCTTTGTTGTTTTTTTCTCTTTCTTTTTATTTTACTTAGCTACAGGTACAGAACACAAAATTAGAAAATATTTAATAACCCTCTTCCCCCAGTTTAATAAAAACGTGTTATGACTAAATGCTAAAAGCCAGATGAAGTTGGGTTTTTTTTTTTCATGTTTGTTGTTTGTTCCACCAAACCTTTTTTTTTGTGTGTGTGTGTGTGTGTAATCAAATAAATTATGGGGGGATTTTTGTTAATCTCACCAAGTATGTTTTCTTTTGGCTTGTTTTTTTCACAGTTTGCATGCTGGTAAAAATGCGAACCATGACGTGTTGTCCACTGTCATCTTTTTAAGTGTCTGTGGCTTCCGATCACTTTTCCACTACTACTACTACTACAACTTCACCCGGAACTCGCATGTCCAAATACAGACATGGATGGGCGGGGCCGGACACTGCCTTATTTGGAATTTCCACTCGCTTACTTGGGCTCCAAGTCAAAGCAAGCCTGTGCAAAGCTATGCAATATTTACAAGCGATTAACTCCGTCAATTACTGTCTTTGTTTGACAATGATGCTGCTTGAAAAGGAGTTTGGAAGCAGCTTTCTGCAATACAGCGCTGCATAAAGTGTGTGCAACTTCACACACACACACACACACACACAGAGAGAGAGAGAGAGAGAAAAAGAGAGAGAAAGAGAGAGAGAGAGAGAGAGAGAGAGAGAGAGAGAGAGAGAGAGAGAGAGAGAGAGAGAAAGAGAGAGAGAGAAATGGGATGGGAACACCATTATCCAGAGTTCTGTCTGAACTTTTCGGGACAAGATGAGGCGTGATTTTAAGGTCAACAAGGCATGTTTTAATATCACGATACAATATATTGTGGAAGCATAGTCGTAAATTATGGCATAAAGTGCATTGTGTGAGTGACAGGCTTTATAGCCACAACACTCTACAGAACGTATCACAAGGACTGAAAATAATCAAGATCAGATGCTGCCTTTATTTTACAAGGACAGAGAAGGAATAGAAGAAGGACGCAGCTGGGTGCGCTATCTCGATTTTTGTAAACTTAGATATCTCTCACGGAGTCTTTTGCCTCCACTATAGTTTCCACTGACTGACGCGCGGAGAGCCTGCTGATGGGCGCCCATGTCCATATATGGTCATCTACGTCACCCAAATGTTCCATCCCCCTATTTAATACGGGTAGACTGGAGTCCCCTATCCAGCTCCAATAGAGCAAGCAGAGCTGCTCCTCTTGTTCAAGCAACACCACCATCATCTCCTCCTCCTCCTTCATTGATTCACAGACTTCAAATTCCCTCACAAGCAGCCCGTCAGCTTCCACAGTGATCAGATTAATAACAACAATAGGCTGTGAGCGCCAAGAGGGGAGATAACCGGCGCTGCGCGTCCTCCGCGGGATACTTTGGATAGCTACAGCACCGGGATCCATCCTGCTCCTGTCTCCTGCTTCCCTCGCCCGAGCAGCACCTGTGTGTTTCTCCCTGTGTCTACCTGGATACCTGCGCGCTGTCCTCTGTAAATGTCGGACTGAATAGAACTGCTATGACAGGGAAACTAGCGGACAAGATCCCTCTTACCATGAGCAGTTTAATAAACACGATCCCCGACAGTCTCTACCCGGAGGAGGACATCCCCACCTCTATGAATATTTTCACCAGCACGGAGTCTATAAACCACTATTCACAGATGAACACAGGTAAGATTTTTCCATTGATTTACTCGCTCTGTTGAAAGTGGCTCAAAGTGCGATGAGCGGGGACTGCAACAGTTGTCTTCGGGCTTGGAGCACCTGTTTGCGCTCTCACTCTGCTGCTCACAAAGGCAGATTCCTATAGTAACCCACACTTTCGAGAGGTCAGGTGTGTAAATAAGTTAGTCTACCCGCTGAAATTAAGATATAAGTAATGCTGACAATGTGACTGTGTTTCCGTTTTTTTTAAAAAAATAATTTTTATTTGAATGTTTTGAGTCAGTTATCCGTTGCCGAAGCGTCAGAATATGAATCACAGCGTGAAAACGCAAACGAACACAACTCATTTCACAACTAAACACGCGCTGATGAATGGTGCTAAAAAACAAAATCAGGAAAAACTGTCATGATGTGATTTAATTCCTCTAAAATTAGGAAATATTTTTGTGTGGAAAGGTTTCTGAGGAAGATAACTGAAAATAGACTGATCCTCTGAATAAAATCGGAAACTGTGGCACTGTGTGGTTAGACCATAGTGCCTCAGATTTGATGTCCACTTGTAAAGTGGTGGTGGGGGGGTCAGCTACTTAAAACAATGACTTTCATTCACAACTCTATTAACACTGTTTTAGTAGGCGTGTGTGGGTGCGTTCTCCTATGTGAAACACGCTTAAAGCGCATGGCCCATGTGCCACCTTATATTTAAGAAATTCTAATAGCGGGCATTATTAATTGCATTCGCTTAGTTCAAATTATTATTAAACGTTTGTTGTTTTCTTACTCCATTCTCTTCTTTTTGACGCGTACGATGATTCGCTGAATAGGCTAATAAAATTCCAATAAATCAATCACTTAAAGCTTAATCTGTTAAAAAGACAGATAAATGCAGAGAATAATACCAAATCTCTAATTATCTCCCCTTTAATCCTTCACCTTGGCGACTTTCACACACCCGTTTTTAATAAAAAAAAAAAAAAAAGTTCTCCTGTCCATAAAATTATGAAAACCCACGTAGTTTTATTTACCAAGACATAACCCTCCCTGATTTATCACAGATGTGTGTGTTTGAATTACCCATGCACTAAGTGGTAAAAGAAGCATATTATTTTGAGGCTTAATGTCACTTAAATACAAGCGAATCAGGGCGTGCATAATCACTCTACATTTTTATTTATACCTGCAATAAAATATAATTTATGCTTTATTATTGGCTGTAATTTAGGAAAAGATATCACAGCTAGCAGAGTGTTTATGTTAAATTCCTGTTGAGTCTCGTTAAAGTTCACATCATACTTTGTTAAAATGGTTACTTGTGGGTATTTATTTGGTGTAAATAGAGATTAATTACTTGATGTGATTTAAAGGGAAGAACAGGTGTGTTATCACTAAGAAAAGAGTATTTACTTTATTTTGTTCCTAAAATTTTATTTCATATCTCACTGGTTAAAACTGAAAAAAAATTATCAACTTAATGATAAAACTAAATCTGAAGGTTTACTTTATTAATTTCATATCCACAAATAATGAAAACATCCCTGTGATTTCACATGTCAAATAACATTTTCAAAGACACATTTCTGTATTGCCTTATTGCAGCATGATTTACCAGCCAAATTTCAGTGGCTTGTAATTGCTGAGAGCAAACACCACTATATGGTTCCCTGCAGATGGTATTAGGTATTAATTTTAACTTCTTATTATGAAAGCATTCTGTTTAAACTGCAATATATTTAGCTTTCGGAGCATGGCCGTGTCACAAATTTATCACTGTTGATAGGTCTGCAATTGTTTTTCATAGCATCTTTGGTTAAAAAAAAAAAAAAGAAAAGAAAAGAAAAAAAGAAAGAAAGAAAATGAGCAGGAACGAGTGTGTGTCTGTAAATACAATGTTATAATAATAATAATAATAAAATAGAAGAAAAATATAACGAAGAAACACTGAAATTTCCTTCCAGATGTTCCTTTTTTTGCAAATGTGTCTCGAATTCCTGAGCATTCTGGATTTGGCGTCTGCCCTCATAATCCTCCCTGCTGTTAAGACATCAAATCTTGCCATTCCTCTTTGGCTGTCCTCCTAAGGGACACAATGACTGGATCAAAGGGGGTGTTTAGGTCTTGATTTATGAGAGCTTGTGGGATCTGCGAGAGAGAGAGACACCACTCTCTCAGAGGCAGCACTCAAGTCACTTAACTTCCAGGTCTGACAGGACTCACGTTTCTTCGTGAACTGTATGGGATTTTTTTTTTATTATTATTCTTTTATCTTTTGTCACCTTTTTTAAAATATGCAAAAGGCTTTATTTTGGGACAAACCAAGGACTGCCACTAAAAGTTCATTTAGCAAAAATGTTAATTATCTAAACCTTTTTCCTCAGCTTCTGCAAGCTTTTCTTTATAGATGATTGCATTTTAAATTCATGTTTTAGAAACCAGAAGGATAAGTTGCTCATGTTCTGTGTTTTTTATTCTTCTTTCATCTAGATAATATCATGGATCTGGGCATGGGAAGCGAGAAGACAAGTTCAGACATACAGTATGGATCCAGCTTCCAGTCCAACCGCAGTGGGCAGACTGTCACATATCTGGGGAAGTTTGCCTTTGACACTCCTCCTTCAGGTGGCATCGGTGGCTCTGGCTGGTGCCCCGACAACAACATCATAAGCCTTGTCAGTGCAGGCATCTTGGGGGTCTCTCCGTCACCCGGCACAGTAACGACGCAGACACCATCTTCTGCGGCAAGCATGGGTGGACAAACATCAGACATGGAGCAGGTATATGGTCCTCCGCTGCCTGCCTATTCCACCTGCAGTGACCTGTACCAGGATCAGGTCTCCTTCCACCACAGCCCCGCCACCAGCACAGCTCTAGCCTACCCTGGAAATGAATATCACTCCACGTCCAAAGCCCCCATGGATGGCAGCCTTTTTTCCATGATTCCTGACTACAACCTTTTTCATCATCAGGGAGAGGTTGGGGTCATGGAGCACAAGCCCTTCCAGTCCATGGACCCCATAAGAGTCAACCCTCCACCCATCACACCCCTGGAGACCATCAGAGCATTCAAAGACAAGCAGCAAATCCACCCGGGTTTCATTGGCGGGCAGCAGCACCCACCTCAGCACCATCCGCCGCCTCAGACTCTTACCCTCAAACCCATCCGTCCTAGGAAGTACCCCAACCGTCCCAGCAAAACTCCTGTCCATGAACGGCCACACGCCTGTCCTGCGGAGAACTGTGACAGACGCTTCTCACGCTCAGACGAGCTCACGCGTCACCTCCGAATCCATACGGGTCACAAGCCTTTCCAGTGCCGAATATGCATGAGGTCCTTCAGCCGGAGTGACCACCTCACCACACACATCCGCACGCACACGGGTGAGAAACCCTTCTCCTGTGAGTTTTGTGGACGCAAGTTTGCCAGGAGTGATGAGCGAAAGAGACATGCAAAGGTTCACCTGAAACAGAAGGACAAGAAGCAGGCGGACAAGAGCAGCGGGGCGGCCGGGAGCCACAGCTCGCCACCAAGCTCCTGCGGGGGGCCAGCGGTGGGAGCATCATGACCATCACTACATGCACATGGACTAGACCCTAGCCAGAGATTATACAGAGACTTAGGAAGTACAGATCACATCCACTATGAAAAAAATAGGTGATTCTCTTCTTTGTTTACACTCTGGCTTCTTTCAGTTCCTTCTATTTTGAGATGGACGTCCTTAGTTTAAGTCAGAGGGGAAGGGCTGCTTTCCTCTTGTCTTTTAAAAGCAATTCAGAGCCTCAACTACTGTAACATAATGTAAACACAGAGATGGGCACTTCAGCACATTCTGCCACAGAGGTCTTTGTGTATCACTAGGTTCTGAGGTGGATGTGTCATTTTTACAGAAACTGTTTTCATTGAAAGAAAGCCAGAATGCATGAGAGAGGCTGAAGCTGATGAAAGGAGCTCAGTGAGAAGGTGTATTGTCGGGGATGTATGCATTAATTTCATTAGGCTGTTTAAAAGTGCAATTGGTTATATCTGTGTATCGTCATAATTCTCTTAATGGTGGCCCGTGACTGTATTTTTTGTTGTTATTTTTGTTAAAGTGTAGTGTGTTTTTTTTATATTTGAATGTTTCTCTTTTTTTTGTTTAATAATTATTATTTTCAAAGAATGTGCCAAATGTATTGCAGTGATGCAGCCAACGTTGTTCCTTATATTTGGTCCTTATATTTGCCAAACCCAAGAGTGGCATCAGCTTAGCACAGCTGTGGAGACAATAGAAAGATCAGATTTCACACCAGATTTAAACAAACCTGCATAGTTTGTTTGAATCCAGATTATTCCAGAATAGGTCACATGAAGCAAAACCCAATGTCTTGTCCTGTTACGTGCAGAAACATGTCTGCAGCAACTGATGCCTTTGCCAATACCTATTTATTTTTAGTCACTGTGAGACACCCTGTGTGTTGTTTTTCTCCTTTTTAAAACGTGGTTTGACGTTGTGTTACCAAATGTACTTTCTGTTGCTCTTTTTTATAAATGCTCAATGATACTGTTTATTTTTCATGACTTCTGCAATATGCAATTGAGTTCACAGACATACGCCACTCACCCGCAAATCAAATTAACTAGACCACCGTTATAGACAGAATGAACTATTTAATTAAAAAACACTGAGTTGCCAACAAGATGTTAAAGAGAAGATGAAAATGGGCCTTGGCATGTCTTCTCATTTTGTAATGCTTAAACTACCAAAAGATGAGCAGAAAATGGTAAGAGATGAATAATTTTTTTTAAAAAGTCCAAGTTTACATATTTTTAATTCAGAGACTGGACTGCAAATGTATGTGTTCTTCTTTTTGTACAGTATACAAATATGTATGCAGGTAGCTACAGTAGAAGTTTCACTTTTTGTACTAAAATGTTAAATGCACCACAGTTCAGTATTACATTGTGCATAAAAGTGCATTCCTTCATGCACACTGTGTAAATACAAACGTCTGCATAAACAAGAATCCTTAATTGACTGAGTGCTTGTGCAGAAAGTGTCCTAAAGCTTTCAGTAAAGCAAAATATCTTACTGTCAAAATGTTTTAGATCCCTGCAGTATAGTGCCAAATATGTTGTTCTACCTTCCACTGAAAAAAAAAAAAAAAAAAAAACTCACAAAGACAAAAAACAAAAGGATGGCACCATCTGTATGCTTTACAGGGCAGACCAGTTAAAAACAGCACTAATGTGTTCTTTGAATAAACTGCTTTTTTTTTTTTTTACATTTTGTGTATCTCCATTAAAGAAATATTGGTTATTTTAATTACCACAGCCTCTCAGCTGTGTTAAAAACACTGGTTATTTGTAAGACATTTTCCTAAATGACTCAACCTATTCATAAACAAAATACATTACAGATCATCCAAATAATTCCCACTAATGACTCCTTATTTACTTTACTCATTTTTACACTGCAAGAAACAGGTACTTGTTTTATCTTTTAGCACAACACTTTGTGTAGGCTATCAATGACTTCACTTGGATCCTAGTGTATGTTCATTTTGTTAATTATCACAACAAAAACACATTTGATTTAACTAAAAAAGTTTGTTTTATTGGAAACACAGTTTTGTCTTACTTTCACAGAGCAAAAAGATTTAGGATTGCATTACTTAGGCTTATGTAGACATCAAAAGGCATGTTTCTGCAACTCCAAGATTGTTCTACATTAATGATAGGTGGAGTTCAATCAAAAAAAGTGAAAATTAAAAATAAGGAAGACATGAGAAACTGTGATATACATCTTTGACCAGCAGCAAAGGAATCACCATTAAATAAATAAATAAATAAATCGGTTGGACTAATCTTGTCAAACTGGAAGAATGCTTCCCGGTTTTCTTCTAAATCCATTTTTCCACATTCCAAAGAAAACAAGTCTTACAATTTTTTTGCTTGACTGTATTTTTTTTTTACATATTTTATCATCTCATTGATTGTACTTTTTGACGGAAGAAAACTGTTTAAAAAACAAACACTGTACCCATCACCACATACAACTATTGGGCTAAAGAAGTTTAGGAACTGACTAATGCAAAGGTCAAAGGAAGAGTTCAGACAAACAGTGGCACAGAGAGCCAAGTGCATGTAGTAAAGAGCTCTGAAGGCCATTCGGTCTTTTTCCTGAAACAGTTTTCACGGCTCTGCTTCCTCGCAAGTATCCACTTATTTTCCAATTAATTTTGCCTCAGAGGTTTTTTATTTTTTTCTAAGTTTATCTACATTCTACATGGTTAAATGATCAGTCCTCCTTGCACTTGTGTGAAAAGTTTAAAAGTTTGGACTGCCCAAAGCTGTAAATCAATAGGTGTGTGGCATGGAAACCTATAGTTCCATTGCATTGGTTGGACATTGACAAATTAAAGTTTCTGATTCAGCAACTGAAACACAAAACCTGTCAAACTCTTAAACAGTTTTTTTTTGGGGACTAACACATTAGACTATCTTTTGAGTCTGCAGTACCAAATAATTAATTCAACAACTATTTTTTTTCCACAATAAAATTGTTATGGACCAGGTTGTATCTGGCAATAAGCAACTGCCATATTGGGGTCAGAAGAAAAAGAATAGACCCAACATAAAAGGTAATAAGAAAACTAAAGCCTGACAGTAATGCCAGAGTTATTAAATGTTATAAGTACAGACTGAGAATCATTTAGACCTTATTTTACCAAAAATATTTCTGTTATGTAAGAGAACATTATGTTTCTGTTGCTTTGTGTTGATGAATGACAAAAAGGGAGGCAGGGATAACAGCAAAAGATTTCAGCATCAAATGAAGCCATGTAATTACAAGTTTAGAAACAATATTTCGTCAACCTCACTGTGTCTGTTACAGTTTGTTTTGTATGTGTTTTTGTAAATTTTGTAAAATGTATCTTATCCCCCACCACTTACTTTCTAAATAATTTGGCTGTTATAACACAGGCTGCACAACCGTCTTCTGAATACTAATTATTAATATGTGGAGGCCTTAAACATTCTTCAAACAACTGTTAAACTCAATAGAAACTCCTTTTAATGTATTTTCTTCCCTCTATTAATTCATTATCTTATGTGCTTAATACTCTTATGGCCAAAAGTAGGTGGCAGAACGGTTTTCAGCTCCATGTTGAATTCGTGCCAACATCAGCAGCCATCATTGAGCTGAACTGGGTTGCAGGGTTGGCTGATCAAAAACAATACATGACGGTAACTCCACAGGAGCAACAAATCATAAACATGACCCCAGTCTGCTTGTAGCTGAAGGCAGCCTTGTGTTAATGTTTGTGCATAACTGTTCGATTCAAAATTTGTGAAACTGGCCCTGTGTAAGGCACTGAGCTTTGGCTCACTTATGACGATTTATGATCATCGACTTTCTTTAAAACAAAACTGAAAAAAACTAACTCATGATTTAAATAACATGTAGATAGTATTATAAGCAACTCATGTCATCTTATGGACTACAGGGTGGCGTCAGGGATTCAGCAGTGACGCTGGTGTTAAAACAGAGTCGATGCTCACTGTTTTCTGTTGTGCTGTGTTTCCTTTCATTAACAGAATATCCTTAAGTTTGCATGTGCACGGAAAGTGCCACCCACACTTTCTGGTGGTGGCACTCCCTTTTTTTAAATTATGCATGAAAAAAGTCACATGGGTGAAAAGGAACAAACCTAACAACAATGCAAGATGGATAACTGGAAACACATTGGGATAACTGTTCTGTTGGCTTTTTTGTTAAAGAAAAGGGGTCTTGTTCAAAGTGTTGTGGATGTCTTTTGCCTATTTAATGTTTTATTACCTTATAATAAGGTCATTTTATGATGAGCTGAATATTTAAATTAATTTTACTATATCTTTGTGATAGGGAGATGTGCTCCCCTGTTTACCCGGCACTTCAGTTTGTTGTAATGCAAATGTTTTGTTATTTCTATGTAAGTACTTGAATAAAGAAATATATAACTTGCCTTCTGTGTAACTGGTTCTCCGCGTTCCTGCAAACACACACAAAATTAAAAGAACGTCAGAAACAACCCTTTGATAACAAAACACGACAATTTTATGTGTTTATATTAATATATTATACTATACCAATTACATTTTTTTTTTAGTTTCGTTCATAGAAAAAAAAACTTAGAGGAAACTGAAGCTTGTCGGCTGAAGTAACTTCCTGTTGAACGTTCCCCTATGGAGTGACGGAAAGCGATGTTTCTGAGAAGATAACACTATTACCCATTGACAACGGAACAAAAGTTCACTCAAAATGAGCTGGTATGTATCTCTGGTACATTCTAGATGCGTTATTTGTGAATAAACTGTAAGCTTAATATTTTTTTTCGAAATTACCGAGGAACGAATAATCGCCTGGGGCTCCGGCTAGTTCCTGGAAGTGCTAACCAAACTGTACATTAGCAACGGAGTTAGCCTTAACATTTAAACTCCGTGACTCATAAATAGAACCTTTTCTGATTATGTTCTTAACTTATTCTTATTAATTCAACCTGAGGTATGTTAAACCACATGAAACACTTGTTTATGAAAAGGGAGTTTGTTGTGATATTTAGAGTCGTCAACTTGTATTGAATGATGCTTGAGTAAGTGTATACCTAGCTATTATTACAGTATTTGTTAGCTAACAGTTCCAACTACTGGTAACTTTGTGCTCGACAACTAAACATTACCGATGTAAATAATATCCATGATAGCAATATCTGAATGTACAACTGCTGATACCTTCTGATTTCGGGAATTTAAATAAGTTCAGGTAGTGTCTCCAGGAGAACATGGACATTTGCTAGTGGTTAGGGCAGTAAGGTCGGTTAGGTTTTAGAGGTTCCCTGGTTCTACAAACATTGGGTAATGATTAACAAACAGGTTAGATAATTAGAGCATTTAAATCCCTGGTCCCACACACCTGATTTAAGGTAACCACTTTTATGCTAACTTCAAGGCCACCTAATTCTATATATAAATAGGGGTGCGGGAGTTATATTAACACTTTTATTTTGCTGTAAAATCACGACAGTCATTTTATTACAATTTCCTTACGTAACAGCTTTTAAAGTTATGTATTTTCCAGGCACTTTGTGCCATTTTATAGAACAATCAAGTAACGATTGCTACATTCACACAGCAGGTCTTGGTGCTCAATTCCGATTTTTTCTTTCTTTTTTTTTTTTTTTTTTTTTTTTGAACTGAATGATGCGACCTTAATCAAACTTCTGTGTGAAGGGGTTTACAACCCCAAAACGACCCGCATGTGCCGAAGAAGAACTAGAGGTCATACAGAAGTGCAGCAGTGTAATAATGGATGCTGCCCTCTATGGATCTGTTTTCTTGGTTTGGATTTTGTGAAACGGATTAAGCCAGGATGAATAGATCAAGCCTGAGTTTTGTATCGTATCCTGGATTTCTGAATCCTGGTTTTCTGAAATACCCCCCAGGTGTTTGTAACAACCCAAGTAATCCATACATAGAAAGAAACCAAAATAAGTTATGTGTAACAATGTAAAATAACTGAGGGGAAAAGTATTGAACACACTTATTGATATGTATTTAATAGTTTGTACAAAAGCCTGTGTTGGTAATGACACCTTCCAGACACCTCCTGTATGGAGAAACTAGTTGCATGCATTGCTCAGGTGTGATTTTGGCCCATTCTTTCACACAGACAGTCTTTTAAATCTTGAAGGTTCTGTGGGCCTCCTCTATGAGCTCTGAGTTTTAGTTCTTTCCATAGATTTTTAATTGGATTCAAGTCAGGTGATTGGCTCGGCCATTCTAGTAGCTTTATTTTCTTTCTCTGAAGCCAGTTGAGAGTTTCCTTAGCTCTGTGTTTGGGATCATTGTCTTGATGAAATGTCCACCCTCATTTAATCTTCATCATTCTGGTCAATGGCAACAGATTTTTCTCAAGAATGTCTCGGTACATTTTTCCATTCATCCTCCCTTCAATTGTGTGAAGTTTGGCAGTACCATATGCAGAAAAACAGCCCCTCATCATGATGTTCTCACCTCCAAACTTCACTGTATGATGTTTTTGGGGTGACATGCAGTGCATTTTATCAGACTGACTGTGATATTGGCCCTCAAATGTTCAGTTTGAGATGTTCATGAGATACTCGGCAATGTTTAAACATTTTCACTTATAATTTAGATTTTCTTCTGTTTAATCATTTCATTGATTTCATTCATTTATTTTATTTTGAGATGTTTTTAAGTTTAAAATTCAGCTCACTGAAGCACTTTAAACACTTATTCAGTTAGTTACTTGTCTTGTACAATTCAACTTCAAATAAAGAACTTAATGTTTACTAGACTGTTAATTGATAATTTACAAGCAATATTGCCTCTATGGACAGTGATATATATATAAAAAAAAAAAAAAACTCAATCCTTTAAAACTGCGACATTAAATGCACCTAAGAAAAACAGTTAGGTACACCAGTGCAACCAGTGGAAAAAAGATGGTCTAGAGCAGATGTCACTAGTAGGCGGACCTCGGCCCGGATCGAAATGATGTCTCATGCGGACCCAAACCTTATACCAAAAGAGAAATCACCACTTAAAACCTTATTGAGCACTTTCTGGTTAACTGGCACAGCGCAAGTTTGACCATACCACGTGATGCCATCAGCCATCCGGTAAACTCTACAACAAAGTGAGGACGGCTGTGTTGCCATGTCCGCTGACTTTGGGGTTGTTGCCTTTTTTTTTTTTTTTTTTTTAAAGTCGCTTGCAAATCTCATGAGTTGCGATTTTTTTTTTTTTGGCCTTGTTTTTGAATATGAAGTTGTTAATTTAGGCTAGGCTTTCTTTTCAATAAAAACCCTTTGATTATCTTCCAGTTCCCCACAATAAACAAAACACTAATGGTTGGTAGTTTGTGGTAGTGCAGTCTGTTATGTGATGCGCTGTATAACCACTTAAAAATCTCTTGGATTTACCTAAACCTACTTAAAATAAGCACAGATGCAGTTGCCCCAGGATTTGTTTACATCCAGACTGTTTTAGTCATGCATATGCGCTCCCTGTCCATCTTTTCCCGGATGATCCGCTCCCCCATATCTTTGTTAATGTCAAGGTAATATTTTCTCCGAATGACATCGAGCTTGGCTTTGCGCTCCCGCAAACTGCAAACATTAAGACAAAGATCTGGACAGCACAATAAACATGAAAACAGTCATGAACGAACTTGTCCGAAAATGTTCATAATTAAACACCGTTGCAATCATTAAGGTAAAAAGATAAGCATCACAAATCTGTGCAGCAGCTATCCGAGGTGGAGCTGCTGGAGGAGCGGTGTGCTCTCTGACCGCAAACGCAGGGGCGAAACCAGAATCTGGAGGTTGAGGGTCTTGATAAAAACCTGAGAATTAAAATAAATCTCATTTAGAGTTTTTCAAACAATAGTGGGACACATACAAAAATACATTTTCATAAAATTCCAATTTTTTTTTTTTTTTTTTTTTTTTTTTTTTTTTTTTTTTTTTTTTTTTTTTTTGGACTGTTGTAATTATTAAACTATTTTCATCATCATTGATCTCCACTGATTAGTTGTATAAAACACATTAGTGGATAAATAGTGGATATTTGGCGAGAAAACTGACAGTTCACACGGAGAAGGGGGGGAGAAACACAGGTGGTCGAGAAAGAGAAAATGATGGAAAAATTGATCGCTGAGACGGAGAAGGGGGGAGAAAAGGTCGAGTTAAACAGACACAAGTCGAAAAAGAACAAATGGCGTCTAAAAAACGAAAAGTGAACAGTGAAAATTGAGTATTTAATCCAGAATGGACAGAATCATATCTCTTCATACATCCCACTGGTAGCACTAAACCAGTGTGTCTGGTATGTTCAGAAACTGTGGCAATTATTAAAAGTGGGAATGTGAAACGCCATTATGAGACAAAGCATAAGAGTTTTGAACAAACATACCCACTCAAATCAGAACTAAGGTCAGAGGAAATACACAGCCTCAATGCCCAACATGACCAGTCCACCAGGATCCTGAGCCACACATTCACTGCTCAGCAACGAGCTCATGAGTGTTCCCTCAGAGTTGCTTGGATTTTGGGTCAGCACAGAAAGCCATTTATTAATGGAAAGGCTGTCAAAGAATGGATGACTGCCATTGCTGAAACAGTTCTTGAAGGAAAAGAAAAACAGGAACTTTGTGAGAAAATAAAGCAAATCCTCATGTCAGCATCATTTGCTCCAAAGAAAAGTGAAATTTTGACTCAGGATGTGCTATCCCAGCTTGATGAAGCCATGAAAAAGGCTCCATATGTAGGCCTAGCTGTGGATGAGTCCACTGACGTGTGACAATGCTCAGCTGTTAGATGATGTTAAGATTTATAACACAGACCAGAATGCATTCTATATATATATATCTCACATTAAATAGTTGGACATTATGATCTTCTGGACCTTGCCCTCATGAAAATTTCTCAGACTGGACCTCTTTAAAATTTGATTGAATACCCCTGGTCTAGGGCCATGTAAACAGACAAACCAGACAATCCGGCTGAATGCTGAATTGGCTAGCCACTAGGAGGCTAGTATGTTTTGCCATAGCAAGGACAAACATCATCAAAAAGCCTTCCTCATACAGTTGTAAAGTCTAAAGTACAGCTACATCTTAACACTTGGTGCTATTTGATGGTTTAAATATCCCTGCCTTACTTATCACTGCCTTTCCTACACAAGCTGGGACGCACCTGAGACAATGCATTTGAAGGACAATCAAAAACCAAATAGTTTTTTAATAAGTGTGATCACTAAATATGTTTAATTGTCACAAGTAAACATTTGATATCATACAGCTCTAACTTAGTTAACATAATTTAAGAGCTATTGCGTATCAAAAATTGAGATGACTGAGGAATAAAGGTGTATATAAATTACTGAAAATACTTAACTAACCTCCAGTCTTATAGGCCCCACTGTGAAAGCTGAGCTCATTCACATGAATATAACCTCTAGGAAACTGTCTTGGAATACAGCTGGTGAGTCCTGTTGAGCACCAGACTACTTTTAACATCAATAACCAGATTGCTTTGATACGACAGTCCAGTTTCTATGTCAATCTATCTGTGCCAATACCTGATCTTATGGCACATATAGATATCCAAATACTGTGAAGGCTCTGTGCCTCTCTGCATCACTGATCTCAGTACATGTGAATGGAACTGGGTTATTAACATTCAAGTGACTTTTAACAAATTGAGGTCAGCAGTTTTAAACTTCCTGTGAGGTTTGTGTTATTCACTCTTAATTACTCATGAATGCTATATGAGAAGAATCAAAGAGAAACCAACCTTTTTCAATGCATTTGTGACGTGTATGGATATTGACTTACTTTACAATGTTGTACACATTCTTGGTGTCATGCCGTCATTCAGTTCAGCCAAACAGTAATGGCTGGCAAGCAGGACTTTTGCCATCATGTACTGCCAACCAGAAGGTCAAGAGTGGAGAGCTCTGCCACTGAAAGGAGCCCTTTATTGTCTCTGCTGACTGCTGCATTCCAGCACGGGCTGCACAGTAGGGTTTATGACGTAAGAGGTTTGACTTTGGGGTCATCATCAAAACAATTCCACTTCCCAACATCTTCAACCAGCCCTCTGTGCTCCATGGAATATCTAAGGTCAAATGATTCCGTATCTCTCTAATGGTGTACACATTTTCAGTTTTAGTGAAAAGCCATTGGGTCTTTCAGCTAGTACATAATGTGTCCCTAATAAAGAAGACTGTTACGTCTTTGTTCTTGCCTACGTGCTTACGTGATGGTGATGACGTGTATCCTATTACAGCAGAGATCAGATACCTCTTTAATTGCTTGCTGGTTAACTTGTTAATGACTGAAAATGAATCAAAGAACCATTTCTAGGGTCTTTTTTTGTGCCGTTTTTGCACCAGTGACCAAATATTACCAATAACATCCAATATTAGAGTTCTTAAGTTTTCATGATTGTTGAATATTTTCCTGTTTGTGCTTGTCCAAATTTATATAAAAAAAACAAACAAAAAAAAAACTGATTGATGATTGAGATGAAATGGCTACCTATTCCAAAGTATACCTTTTTTGTTGTTTTTTTTTAATAATCAGATGACAGTTGAAACCCTGTTTTTTTTTTTACCACAATACTAATAAATCCCTGGTCTTTTGATTGTTCAACAAACACGGTGTCAAAACATTGTAATTAATAGATATAATAATCATTGTCATTTTTTTTTTTTTTTTTTAAGCAGTGGCAGGTATAATCAGATGTTTTTAAACAAAATAATTATATCATGTTATACGCTTTTCTTTCAATTGTTTGTTTTAATATTGGAAAACTGAGATTTTTACTCAAGGTTGTCATACTGTGATAATCTCCCTCTGGACCATGAGTAAGCCTGATATCATAATTTAGAAACGATCAGTTCTGAATGTTGCTGAGAGTTGATATGTGACTGAATTAAATCATTAAAAACACTGCAGTTACAACAGCAATAATAACAGTAATTTTAGTTATATTAATATTTTTAGCATATTTTTTTAAGACTTTGTAAAACTGTGATAACAACAGCCATGATGACTAAGTACACATTGATTATAATACAAAATACAGCTACATGTCTCGTCAAGGATTTGTGGAACTTAAAATTAGGGCTGCAGAATATACCGTCATCGTAATATCAGTGTCATTATTACTGTTGGCTAATATCTTCTAGCTGTTATGAACTTTGGTTTTTCGTGCTAATGTGTGATTGAGCCAGTTGGACAGATTCTCACAGCAGCAGATGCTCACACTGGACACAAATGACCTCGCCCAAAATGCTAAAGGTCACAGAGTGATGAAAGAACAGATGAGAAAATGAGCATGTATTGCACTGGATATTATCATCGCGATTTTTACCAATATTATTGCTGTCGCAAGATTTTCTACTATCGTGCAGCCCTACTCAAAATATTCCTGTGTTAAACTGTCTTGTGGCTTATTCTCAGATATGTCAGTTGTTCTTGGTTCACAAGACCAGATTCACAAATGTTTCTCAATGTGGGAGGCCCAGCTGAAATATTGTTGTTAGAGAGCTTTAGAAATGATCAGCAGAGTCTGCAATCCTCCTTTTTTATCATGTTCTTTCGCTGCTGTTTGCTCTTTTCATTTCCAAAGCACACTCTACTCTGTTTTTTCCAGATCTCACAAGTAGTTAAAGACTTCCTTTTGGCTTTTTTTAAAGCATCATGTACAATCTTAATCTACAGCATTTTTAAGGTAAAACGGTCCAAAGTATCATCTCATGTCTTTTTTGTGATCAGACTAATACTAAAAGCAAGATATTTATTGTTTTAAAGTGCATTGATTGATAGTTTAAAGGGCTGTTACTGTTTTACTTTTTCCTTCTAAATAGTTCAAATGCATTTTTTTGAGTTGGATTTTTGCAGTAGTACGTTTAGGTCCAAAACACTCATCCAACAGGAAAGTACATAAGTTAGTTTTTGTGGAACCATAAACTTTCTGTCGTGACAGGTAAAATAATCATGGTTTCTTTATCATTTAAGAATTTTTGTACCACACATTGGGTCTGGGAATAAAATTAATCTCTCTCACACACAGCTTATTGTCTCAGATATATTTAAAATATAAAGCACATAAAAAATATTGCTCTACTCCAGATGATAGCATTATTTTGATTCACTTTCCCATGATTTTTAGCTATTGCAGACGGCTAAATGCAACTGTAGATCCTTACTGAATTTCTAAGTCATCGTTTAAGTTAAAATGTCGACGGAGGATTCAAGGATTTTTTTTATTTATTTTTTTTTATTGTCATACCAGTTCACATTTGCATGTTTGTGGTATAAAATTTGAACTCAGATCCTGAAGAAGCCAAGTTCTCATGATTCATGATGTTTTCATGATTCGTGGTGAAACTATCTCTTATAGATACCTAAACTCATGATGTAAACTGGTTAATATTAGAATCTGTATTTAGAAATAATAGTAAACATTGGACTGGATCAGTGGGTCCCAAAGGGCAGTTTAGTTTCATCTCTTATATTGAGAAAAAAAACTCATTGCAACATAGTCAGTTAATGTGGGAGGTCGATGTCATCACTAGTTTCGGGAGAACACCACTTGGTCCCCAACCAACATTTACACTCAAGACTATCTCTGCCAAATTATGTAGCCGTTGTATTCAGGAATCCCCTACAAATCGGAAATAGACAGCTACGCTAACATGTCACTGTTGTATATCTTTCAGGTAATCAGTAAAAGGTGAGTCATAAAATGTAGCTGAGTTTTTTCCATGTTGGCTCACCCAAGCTAGAGTAGCAGCAAGTGAACCCACTTTCCTTCAAATAAAACAAAGACATGTTTATAGGGAAATGAATCATGTATTTGTTCAAATCGTCACTAAAAACAAGAGCAATACAAATAAAACCAAACTGAGGCATAAAATAAACAGTGCTCCCAAATAAAATAATGTCGTCATACCTGAAGCATTAATGACATCAGCATGCTGTTTTTTTTAGTTTTGACTGCATTAATTCTGCTATTGTTTGACCAAGTTGACCTTTATAATGTGACAAAAGCTGTCTTCAAAAAGCTCTTTCTCACACAGAAGCGTATTCTGATTGCACAACGAGGCCCTACATCACACCCTCACTTTTCCATCTCATTAGTCTACACACCTTTCTTTTGACGCAGCTGCTGCCTCTCCCTGCCTGTCACCAGCTACTGGCCATCATTTAGTGGAGATTTTCGGCCATTAGTGGCGTAACGGTGAAAGTGTGCAGACAAACACATTCGTAAAATGTTTTGTCCCCCCCCCCATGTTTTTTTTGTGAACTTCAAAAACACCATGTTTGGCACCAGTTTGTTAAGGCAAAGGAGAGAGTTTGAACTGTGGATTAACAGTAGTGTTTTTGCCAAGAAGACTTCTGTTTCTTTTTCTTTCATCAAATCTGTTGCGTAGATCTCTGTGTGGTTCCTCACCAGTACATAAAAAGTTTGACTTTATTATGAAAATTGCGTGCTTGATGCGACTTGTCCAAAAACGTGAAATCTTGTGTGGTTTTTTTTTGGTGCTAACTGCCATTGTGTCTTTTTGGGTAGCAGCACTTGGGTTCCTGTCTGACATTCAGGAGAAGGCATAATACACACGGAAACACAATAAGCATCTGTGTTTGATTGCCAGCTGGGGTCATGCAGCGCGACCACACAGTAAAGAGGGTACAACCACTTCTGTTGAGTGATATCCGTTTGCTATGGAAGCCAGATGTGATCAGTGATGACATGAAGTTAATGTACATGGCATTGACTGCATGTTTGACAAGAACAGAGATTAACAGCCTCCTACTGTCTGTGTTAAAGAATCCTAAGACCAGTATTGACCTCTTCTCAGACATCATGTCGCTGATGACAATCTTAGCATTCAATAATCTCACCTTTTTGGTGGTCATTTTCCACTTGCTTGTGTCTGTCACCTCATTGCTTTTTTTTGTGTCATTTCAGGATTCCCTTCAAGATTGGACAGCCTAAAAAACAGATTGTCTCTAAAACTGTAAGTCACTAAAGCAAACATGCATTCCATTCGATCTGTAAACAAAACTTCAATGTTGTCATTTATCTGTTTAGGTGTTTTTTAAATTTTTACTAATTAAAAATATATGCACAAATATTGTCATATCAAAGCCAATGGCATTTTTGGAAAGCAATTTGTCTGAGCCATATCAGGGGGCAGAGCTGATTACGTTGAAGTGACAGTGAGTGGGTGTTCCCCTTAGTAGCAAAAACCACTTCCACTGTAATGGGTCTGTGGCCCAGCAGTCCCTGTAAGACTGGGTTTCCAGCTTCCTGTGCCATCTTAGGGTAAAAAACCATGGAGTGGGTTACATGCAGCCAAGTCACATGATCCACTTGTGTGAACTATTTCCTGTATTGTTTTTATCCCTGTGTTTAAATTCAGGAGCCCACAGAACCGCAAGACAGGAAGCCATTATGGTTTTGTAACTTGTTCGACATGTTTCAAAGTGGCGATGGACAAGCCATCTAATGCCTAATTAGGGCCAATTTGCTTTTCTGTATATGTCAAATCAGTACATCTGTCCTCCTCGACAATGATGTTTGACTTTGCCAATCTGGTGTGATTAGAAATTAAAATAAAACCTATAATAGCAACCAGAGATTTTTCAGACAACCATCTAAATAGTATCTAGATAGAAATTGTAAGAACAAAAAAAAAAAAAAAAAAAAAAATAGAGCAGTAATGGACTGACCTTTTTCATCTTAATTCACTGGTTTAATAGTATTTGTAGCTAGATTCAATTGAAGTCGTCACAATTACAAATGACATAAAGATTTTAAAAAATGATCTTTTTTCTTTTGTTTTTATATCAATCTAAACACTGAATTTCTATTAAAAATGTAACATTTCCAAAAAAAAGTAACACCCTTTAAATTTTATATTTAACAGCATTATTGAATGTTATATAATATCTGTATGACAGTTACTATAAAGAGAGGAAAAAAATCGTAACAATAAAACCGTATTAACTTAGCTCGATTCCAGTATACGTAGCATATGGAGAGCAACCTCCTAAAATTATGTAACAACTGGAGTGCAGAGACTAAGGACAGCTAGCTAGCATTATTATGGAAGGAGATGAGTGTCTAATTGGATAAAATTTTGAGACCTGGTGTTTTCTGGGGCTTTACACTGGTGAACAGTTGTTTTTGATAATAGTTTTGTATGTAAAACTTGGAGCATATCTTAAAAGGTAAGTAAAAGGGAAATGCAATAGAAAGAAAGACACGCAATACTTGATGATGTAGCGAAATCGAAAAACTCGTGTTTATGAGGATTGTTATCAAAACTCTCCAGAGCGATTGAATTTCAGCAGTTTGATGAATCAATCTATTTTCCTTCTAACACAGTTTAAGTAGCCTGTGGACCTACATCTCATTGCATTTGTTGCTGATTAAATGCATCTAACTGGTAGACCTGAACCCTGTGTTATAGTTTTGTTATATGTGATAAGTTGTCAACAGTAACATTTTTAGCAGACACATTATTTCTATGAATTTATCTTTTTTTTTTTTTTTTTTTTTTTTAATTTCTTAAACATTTTAGCAATAGTAGCAGCTGCTTTCCTCCAAACTGCTGTAGGTACAGAGACGCCCCTGGCTGTAGTGTGCAGCAGTACTGGTATGTTTGTATGTGTGTGTGTGTGTGTGTGTGTGTGCACACGCACTGCAAACCAGTTTGTCTTCAGTCATTGTTCCATTCAAAACAACCAAGGTAGATAAAGCGTTTGCCTCGCTGTTAAATAAGCTGGGTTATGTAAGCTTTCAAAAGTGGTTTTAAAGTATTGGTGTACTTTAATTTAGCTGAAAAAAATAGCGGTTTGGGCACTCTGTAAAGCTTTGTTGCAAACCACAGTAACACAAGTACCATGCATGACCATTTGATGATACAACCCCCTAAGGGCTGATGATGAGCAGACAGAAATGACAGTGCACTGTAGGTTTTTTTTAAAGCCGCTGAATGCCAGCTTCAATATCAGATACGCTGTCCGTCTGCTCCGTTCTCGACTGGATAAATGCTTCTGGCTTTAGGTTGCTTGGTTAACACTGCCTGCACGGGTTAGTGTGCAGACTTTGTGCAGCTGACCAAAGAGAAAATAGTTTTTACTTCCGTCAGTTTTGACGGAAGTAAAAACTTAACATTATTAAGGTTAAGATAATGTTTACATCTTAATAAGTTAAACAGACAAATTGGTAAACAATAAAAACAGGTAATAAAAATAAATCACTGGCAAGTTGCTAGTGATTTGATGCTGCAGTCGTTCGTTTTTCCTTTAAAGTTGCACTTATTACTGAACTAAGGTCAATTTTTGTTTATATCACTTTTGGTTTCATCACATTTAACATTTTGAATTGTACTCTGGGGTTTTTTTTAGTCATAAATACATTAAGAGGGGCCTTTTTTGCTGGAAGTGGCATGATATAAATATGTGTAAACCTTTTATTTACTTTTCATTGTAAAAGTAAACTGAAACGAGACACAAGCCATTCATCTTAATAAGTCATTAAGATTAGTCAATTGTTTGAATGATCAGGTGGAAATATTTGTTGTCAGGGGCAACCCTAGTATGTTTTCGAAAAATCCAACTTTAGGTCTTTTCATGTATCGGTTGTACTTCATTGGAGAGGGGAAAAAAAAAAAAAAAACAAAGCAAACAGGCGGTTTAGTGGTTCATCAGCGTTTGCTCATACACAGCAAGACAGTCACAGAATCAGCTTCTTGACAATATCACTGTTATTCACAGCCGTTATTTTACAACACCCACTTTCTAACACACACACACACACACACACACACACACCTTTTTTCCATTTTAAGTTGACCGTTTGTTTTTTCTTTCCTTTTTAGGTTGAAAGAGACTTTGAGCGTGAATATGAAAAGCTCCAAAAGTAAGTTTGCTTAAACAATCACTGTCAATAGAGAATGTTGCTGTTATCCATTTGTATTGTATTATTCTACTAGATGTTTTGCTTTACAGTAAAACATGTTTGTTGTGTTGATCATTATGTTAAAGGTTATTGAGGGCAAGTTTTTAAAACTGTTTTTGATGCCATGGCTTTGGTGAAAGGTGGTTTCTCACTCACTAAATCTTTATATTAGTGTTAGTTTCCCTTCTTCTGTATAAAATTTTCATGGGCTGAATGTTTTCATTGTAGTGCAGCGTTTTTAAGCATTTCCAGAGTATTATTCAAATTTTACTGGTTATGTGTTGTGTCCACTGTTGACTGACAAGTTAATGTTTTTGCTTTAAATGTGTACAAAGTGCTCTTTGCTAATAATACAAATTAAAAAAAAGAGAAAATTTGTTAGCAGTGGCTATTTCAGTGTCTCTTTAAAACTAAAGAGACAGAAATTTATTGCACTTAAAATCTCAAGATCACTGCATGTAGAAACTCCCTGAGGGCTCTGAAAATTGAGTGGGAGCGCAGCTTTCCACTCAGGTTTTGTTGAGTAGGAGGGCCCTTTATCAGGAAGGTGTGGTACCAATAAACCTTATAGATGAGTCAGAGCAGCGGGCATGTGCAGACATTTAGGTTCTCCACCCTCAAGATCCATATCAACACATCATGGTGCATCCATGGAGTACAAGAGAAACACTTTCTGACACTTGTGCCATCGGCATTGCTTAATTTTGTCAAGACATACATAACTTGTGCAACTTCTTTCAAGAACGGTTATCAGATAAAAAAAAAAATTGGATTTTCTTTTATAATTTTGTTATATTTTTCTATCTTTTAGAGTTATTAAAGCTATACATATAGGCACGTATGAAATATATTAGATAAATATTAGTATAACACTGGAGCAATAGCTTTGAGTGTTTAATTTTGAACTTGATTTGGATGTCGTCTTTTAATATCAAAATTTCTTGTTTTTGTTTACAGCCTGACGTACGGCATATTTAAATGTATAAATCACATCCAGTCGGATGCAGCAGCAGGTTGTACCTTATATCAGGAGTTATTGACAACAGGGCTTTAAACAGAAGACTCACGCTCATCATGAGGGGCTACAAAGATAATATTCCTCTGTCCCAAACTATGTTGAGTGAGAGTTGAACTCCTGACTGTGTGACACAGTTTGCGGTGATGTAACTAAAAGTACCCATCAGCTGACAAATGATGACAGTAACCATCCCATCTTAAACACAGCAATAGCAGGATGAATGATAATGCCTTAAAATAAATCTGATGTGAATTTCCAAATGTGCTGGAATCTCTCCTACATCAAATATCACCCAGGGGATTTGTGTTGTAAATTCTTTAAAAATGTGTTTGCGTGATTTTGGTCTTTTAATAGGTGCAGTTTCATAAAGATCGTGGCTGCACAGGCCTGACATGGGCACATTGGTGCCAGGAGCAGCAGCTGTACCAGTAGGTCACCCTATTAGCACCTTCTGGAAAGAGAGTCAAGGTTTTTACCTGGTACTCATCCAGGAAGGCTCTCTCACCATCAATGTGCTGACAGAGCAGAGAGGTCAGCAGCATTGTGCAAGACGTTGTAATGGAGGAGGTAGTGCCTGGGATGTGACTCTCACATGCTTAAACTAGTAGTATGAGTACATTGTAAATGTATGGACACTGGTCTTAAGCCATTGTAGTTTATTTACACTCAAGATGGGTTTACCCATAATTCTGCAACTTGGAGCTTAAATTCTGTAGTCACATATATAGGTGCTTTTCCACCGCAGGAATCTTTTTAGGAACTAGGGTCGTTTTCTGGGTTAGTTTTTCTCTTGCCTGCATTCCCACTTTAGGAATCTGGGCCAACTTAGACATAAGGTGATAGAAAAGTATCCCAAAAACAGCCCTAAAAGGGAGGCAGGACTTTTTTGGACGGACCCTGAACTAAAGGTTGAGCTTCGTGGTGGCATGGTGCTAAGTATGTTTCACTGGTTGAATATCCGCAGCATTTAATCTCGGTCATCTCTTAGTGTATTCTGCCTTCAGTTCATATTTTGTGCTACATTTTATAACCAATGTTCTGTATTTTTATTTGCAAACACAACATTTAAACCCAGCCAGTCCGTGTTGAATAGCACACAGACGGGTTACAGAGGTCGCATTCATATACAAACATAGAATCTGTCAACCTTAGTGAAAAGCTTTAATTAAAGGAGCCAAGGACTTTTGCTTTCAGTGGCTCCATGTAAATACTTAGAAAGAAAGTAACCCTCATCAAAGCCTTTTAAGAGACTTTAACAGGTAAAGTCGGAGTATTTTTCAGCGTTTATGTTCTGAAATACAGATTAAAGTGATCACAACTCCCCAGGATTGTTGATTATTCACACATTGAAGTTTAGGTGCAGCAAAAGCAGGATTACCAAATTCCTTTTGAGTTACAAGTGATTTTAATTTAGTGTCGCTGTTTAACTGCTATTGGGGTAGATTAAAGTTTTCGGGAAATTAACTTCTGGAATCCAAAGTCAAAATTTGCCTTTTGCGTTTCTGACATCTTGTGGTTCTGTGATCATTTTAAACAATTAATTAGTTTTTTTGCTAATATTTTTCTGCGTTTTCCTTCTTGGCATTTAATACAGGGTAGAGTGCTAATAGTAGTTGCATTTAAACAGATACATGATGAGAGCACTGTTCTTAATGTTTATTGCAATGTCATTTGCCATTTCTTTAAGGAGGTGGAACTGAAAATACATTTAAAATAATAGCTGCCTGAAAAGGTTATCTAAGGTTCCTTGCTTTAATGCTGTTTAGTTGTCCATTCTGTGCAGATGTTCTCAAGAAAATAGAAAATGGAGATAATCTTATACATCGTGGTGTTTTAAGTGGAAAGTGAACAATTCATTACAGAGGAAAAATATGTCATTTAAAAAGAAAAGCATACATTCTGCTAAAGACTGTCTATAAAGTGGTATTTATTAAAATTTTAAATGATTCTAAACAAATATATCAACTTAGTCATGTGGCTACTCAAATAATGACAGATGAGAAGGAGACAGGTAGGCATTTATAAGCTGGTGGTTCAGATTTCACTTTCTATCTGAATATTCAGATTCTGCTTATTGGTTTTTGCTTTTACTGATCACTCTTGTCTTTACAGTTGTATCCTATTTTATTTGTCCAAAATAAATAAATGTAGTTCTGTGAAAAAGCTTTGGATGTTTTTTTGGGTTATTTCGTGTCCTCCTGGGTGAGTCGTCAGTGCACTATTGGAGTCTTTTTGGGAGGGTGGTTACTCCTGAGAAGGTTCACCACTGTTCCATGTTTTCTGCAGTCGTAGGTAATAGCTCTTACAGAGGTTCTTGGTAGTCCCAAAGCCTTAGAAATCTTTGTAACTATTTCCAGGTAGGATAGTTGTCGGTGATCGGCACATGATGTGTTTCTTTTTTAAGATCTTTTAGCCTACGTCATGTTGTCAGACAGGTGGTTAATCCCATTTATATTTTCACATAGGGCTAGATTCATTTGTACAGCTTTTTTCCCCTTTTATAAATGGAATTGTTGTTTGACAAGGTTTGTTTAGAAAGGTTATCTTTCTCTGATATGAAAACTTGTTTGATGATCTGAAAATATTTAAGTGTGACAAGAAAGCAAATATAGAAGAAATCTGTAACGGGTCAAATACCTTCACACAACACTGAAAATACATAAATAAATAAACTGCTTTAAATAAACAGTTAATCAATTTGTAATGATACATAAGTACTTCTATCCTTTATGATTATATTATGCACCTGTGAATGTGTTGATGTACGTTGCTATGAATTTATTTATCAGCTCCTGGATATGAATAAAATAAATGTTAAACCTGTAAGTCTTTCTTTGAAGCTCCAAAATTATTTCCCCCACTTTCAACAACTGGTTTCTCAAAGTTTTTACATCTTTTCTCGAGTTCTTACTCCAGAAATCCAGTGTTTTAAGATAACATTTCTGGCGTTTTTCATTTTTATGATATAGTCTTATAAAAAGATGGTAGGACTGATGGAAGTCAGCTCCTACATCATTGCATTTTTTGTCAAATCAAGAGAAGTGATATGAGAGCTGTCTCTTGGGAGATCCTAAACCCCCTTTTTACCTTAATTGATATAATGAATGGCATGTGTTTTCATACTCACTAGTCTGGTAATTGCCTTTTTTAACAGCATCAGTGTAATATGTGGAGTGGAATGATTGAAGATGTTAATGTTTTAGAGCAGGAATGTAGTTTACAGTGCTAAAAAAGATTTCCTGTACTGGTAATTAGCCAACAGATTTAATGTGGAGGCAATGAAATGTTTAATTTTTTTTCTTGAACTATATTTTGTTTTAAATTAGTTTCATCTTCTATGTTTCATCTGTCTTGATTTATATATGAACAAGTGAAAAATAACTTATTTTCTACATGGATTTTTTTTCTGCACACATGGTCCTAGATTGTTTTTTTTATTGCAGTAGATGAGGAGTTATCTGATAATCGTTGTTCTTCTTGTCCAACAGGCTGGAGGATCAGACAAAGAAGCTTCACAAAGACATGAAGAAAAGCACAGAAGCTGATTTAGGTGTGTTCAGTTAAAAACTTGTCTTATCATTAGATTTTCCATTCAGATCCACTTGTTAACCAACATACTTGATGTTGCTTAACAGGTTTTACCAGGATCATAACATTCAAGTAGTTGTTTTTTGTTTCCTTTTTTTTGTCTGTGGCACATTAATGATTTGTCAAATAAAACAAAAGGAGCCTCAGTTGAAATCTTCCTTCTCCAGCTCTTTTAGACTCTTCTTGTCATTGTATTTCATCTCACATTTTGTGAACTGCTCAGTTATGGCTTTGATTTGTCTATCGTCTTTGCAGTCATTTGTTTTTGCACTTGTCGGCAACAGAAACCATGTTTACTCAACATGTATTTGCTTTATTTTGTTGGTTTTGGATTTGTGTGTTTGTGAAGTAGCAGTAGAAATGGCCTGTGGTAAGAAGTTGGTTGTGGGGGCGGAGGAGCGGAACGGATAGAGGAGCAAGAACCTCCTTCATTTCCTCTCCTTTGTGCTCTGGAATATGGATGTTTGCATCATCAAAGTGTCATAGCTGTCAGGGCCTCATTATTGTTAATGGATTCCATGTGTTGCTCAGGTCCCATCTCCACCAACTGTGCTAACCCAGCAAAGAACTGGACCTACTCTGAATGTCAGCCCTGTAATAAACAGACGACTGTTGGTTATGTTAGCCATCCTTTCAGAAGTCAAAGGTAGTGATATTCTGAGCTTTGTTCACACATATATGATCAGTGGGGAATCTTAGGGTTCACCACAGTTACACTTTGAAATTACAAAGAACTAGTAAAGCAGCAATGACAAATTGAGGTTCAGAAGCACTCAAACCCCTCAAGTTTTCACATCTTCTCACATTACATCCGCAAACTTCAATAGTTTCTCCGATTAATGCTCTCCTTGCACGGCCACATAATTCCAGTAAAAAACAATAACGTTTGTGATTGAAACCTGGCAGAGTTTGATGCAGTATGAATACTTTTGTAAGGCACTTTAAATACCCTGTTTATTCCAATGAATCCCTACCTGCAGGCTGGCAAACTACTCTTCAAACTGGTAATTGTCTGATGCCTCTACTCAATTTTCCACGGACAGACTCAAACTGTGCTGACCTGGTCTGCAGCCGGTAGTTCTTGTCATACTATCAACCTCTGTGAACTCGGGCTACCATTGCCAACTGCAGTCCGAGGCAGTTGTGTCTGTGTCTGCCCATGGAGCAAGTGACTCAGTACAGCGACGGGTAAATAAACATGGAGGATTGCCAGAATGGAGACCTGGCCACCCAGCTAGAAGGGAAAATCACAGGGCAGTGACAGCTGGATAGCTATGACTAAGTTTTAACAGAAAAATGTTTACATCTAGCACCTTGTGTGAGCTGTCTTATTTTTTCCATTCTAAGATTTCTTTTACAAAGAAAATTATTAATATCCTCAGATCACCTTTCGAATTGACCCTTTTATAGCTTGTCTCAGTCTAACAACCCAGTAAGTGATTATTTGGTGTTTGATTGGTGCAATATTCAGAAATTCAGAAATGGGAGAGTTTTTATAATTGTTTCTGAAAAAAAAAATCTTAGAAAAAGAATCTCAATTTGGCAGAAAATTTTGAGTGAATGGTGTTCTTTTCACCTTGTGACTCCCCTGCACATTTATCGTAACAGCGGGTTTTGCTACCAAGCCAGTTCTAGTACCAAACTAGTTTTAGCAATGCTTTATATTTGCATCTTCACAAGCACCAGTCCTGACACCAAAATAAATGGTGTTATCTCAGCAACGCACTAACTTTTGAGCCAGAGGGAACAAGCGTTTTTCTCAGGAGCCGTAGGTGGCCTCATGGAGACCAACAAGTGATGAAAATGTTGCAAGCGCCATGTTTAACTCCTCGTTTCGCTATTGATCTACCTGATTTAGGGAAAAAGAAAACAATGCAACACGAAGTTCCCACTATTTTAACATCTTCCATCATCTAGGTCAATGTGCTGCATAGTTCTGCTCTCAGTTATTTTGCAACAAATCCATGCACATCAATCTCAGTATCAGTACTTAGAAACTATTGGTCTTTTGTTATCACCTGCTCAGATCAGACATCAGGATGATAGACACTGTATGTTGTACAGGGTGTCTGCGCATCCTTAAAAAAATCTTAAATTCATGTATCTAAAATTAAGGCCTTAAAATGTCTTTCATTTTAAAAAAATAAATAAGTTGGCCTTAAATACGTTATTCACAGGTCTTAAATTTTGTCCTTACAGGACTATTTAATCTCGTATATTCAATGTAATTTTTTTTTCCTGCAAGACTTTTCTGTCAGGCAAAAGGTTGAGTCGCATTCAGACATCTTCATTGCGTTCTATGATTTGAGGCGATTGAGGCTAAAAGTAACTCACTGCTAACATACTAGCAAGCTAGTATTTTTGCATCTGTCATGGGTAGGTACAGATTTATTGCCAGTTGGCTGGCAATAAATCCTCGGTTCATACATTTCTGTGGAGATATGAGTCTTAAATTGCATTCATAAAGATCTTAAAAAGTCTTAAATTTGAGTTGGTGAAATCTCCAGAAACCCTGTTGTGAAAAACAGCAGTAATCAATTCAAATGGTGATATTAGGACACCTGTTTACAGATATAATGAAATATGATTTGTTTTTGTAAACTGTCTCCCTCCACTTTGATTTTCTACAAAAACTGAAAATATGACAGTGGGAGGATGGAACATTTAGTCCAAGAGACATTTTTAGTGATGTGGTAATCTGGCTTCATGCTGGTTCTTTGGCTTTGGGAAATCAAACTGGTTATTTTTATATAACCAGTAAAGAACTGGCTAAACAGTCCTGGTTTAGCATTGGTGCGAGCCTCTTAGGTAGAAAAACCCTAAAAGAAACCCTAATCTGAAATGTGCTCTGTGTCTTAACAAAGTGCCATGTGTGCAGATTAACAGTAAATTTTGCTGTGAAGAAACATGAGAAAGATTCTTGGATTCCTGGTGAATATTCCAAACGGCAGGCAGCCCTGCCAGCCGCTCTGATTTTTACAATGGGGGGGGGGCAGCATTGTTGCCATCTTTCTTTTGCTTACAGTGAAGCATTTAGATACCCTCCCACATAAGGGATTCATACACTGAAAAAAATGCTTAAAGCCTTTTTGACACAGTTATTTGGCGATGTTTTAACAGTGTTCTCTGTCTTGTGTATGCATGGCTATCAGCCATGTCTAAAGCAGCAGTGAAGATCTCTGCAGATCTGCTGAGCAACCCACTGTGTGAGCAGGACCAGGCCTTCCTCGAATCCATGACTGCTTTAGATACAGCCATGAAAAGGATGGATGCATTTAACCAGGAAAAGGTGAGATTCAAACCTACTAATTTCCCTTTTTTACAGTCTTTCTCAGCTTTGTCTTGGCACTCAATATTGAAATTACAGTGTTATCAGGTGTAGTGTTTTTGTTAAGACATACAAAAGAGAAAATTGGACAGCATTCTGTTGAATTTGGATGTTGTTTTTTTTTTTATTTATCCATATTGTTCTGCCTGTGGACTAAAAACTATTTCTCTGTGTTTCCTTCTTTTGTGTTTTTTGAAAAGTATCTGTGGTATTGTGCTCTGTAAAGCTAAAGGTGCCGGTTATCAGCTGTGAAACTGATGCTTGTGACTCACTGGTGTCCAAAATAACTCAACTACAATGGTGAGGCTTTGTCTAGAGAAGAAATCTCCCTGCTACCAAACTCATAGGAGTTATTCACTGGCTATAAAGTAAACTAGTAAATATTACTGTATATATTCACATACGTATATCATCAGGTAAAAGATCAAGAACTGCTTCACCCAACAAATGGATTATAAAATTTTGATCATACTAGACTAAACAATAGTCAAGTTCAGGTTATAAGAACAGTGGAAAAGGCAGAATTTCAAATATATTTTGGTGATGTTGTTGAGCCAGAAACTGATTCAAAGTTTCTATGTTAACCTTTTTTTTTCTCCTTAAAGTTGTATAGATTTGTTGCTTCTATTAACATCCAGGTGTATCTCAATAAATTAAAATGTAAACAAAAAGTTCATTTATTTTAATAATACAATTCGAAAAGCAACACTCATTTAGAGTCATTACACACAGAGTGATATTTATTTCTGTTACGTTTGAGAACTACGGCTCCCAGATAATGTAAACTCAAATTTCACTTTCTCAGAAAAGTCCAGTATTGCAGAAGACCAATAAAAAGATTTTAGCACAGAAATGTTAACCTAGTAAACAAACAAAAAAAAAAAGCCTATGAACTGTACAGTGTATCCTCTCATATTCCTTTTGGTTGAATTACTGCATCAATGCGGCGTGGCATGGATTTGGTCAACATGCCGCACTGCTGAGGTTGTTTTAAGAGCGGCCTTCATCTCATGTGCACTGTTGTCCTTAGTGATACTCGATAGAGTCTCTCTGGGCTTTAGGTCACCTGGTTTGCTGGCCAATCAAACACAGTGATGCCATTCCTGTGTTTTGATTAAAGCAGATATTGGCAGTGTGAACAGGTGCCAATATCTGCTGGAAAATGAAATCAGCACCTCCACAAACATTGTTGGCAGAGGGAAGCATAAAGTGAATTAAGATCTCTTGGTAGATGGTGACTGTAGATTTCAGAAAACACTGTGGACCAACACCAGCAGATGACATGACACACCAAATCATCACCCACTGTGGAAACTTTACACTGAACCTCAAGCAACTTGGATTCTGTGCTTCTCCACTCTTCCTCCAGAATTTGGAGTGTATATTTCCAAATAAGATGCAGTATTTAACAGCACTTTGGACCACTGAGAAAAAGGTCGACCTTTTTTTTTTTTTTTTTTTTGTTCCTTCCTGCAGGTGAGATGCTATGATGTTGTCCTTGGGTCAAGGGAAGCTTAAACATAGGAATACAACAGTTTTATTCCATGTACTTATCAAATCTGTGTGTGGTTGCTCTTGAAGAGTTTTCTCCAGCCGTAGTCCACACCTTGTCAATCTGCCCTAAACTCATAAATGGGCTCCTCTGTACAATCCTTTCAAGTCTAGAGTTATCTCTGTTGTGCAACTTTTTCTACTGCACTTTTTTCTTCCACTAAGCTTTCCATTAATATGTTTGGATTTGGCTCTCTGTGAACAGCCCGCTTCAGCAGTAAAGACCTTTTGTAGTTTACCCTCCTTTTGGACAGTGTCATTGACAGTCTGCTGGACAACCTGTCAGGTCTGCAGTCTTCCCCCAAAATCATTTATGCCATAATATAACATTTTTGTTTAACATTTTATTGGTTTATATAATGTTCAAGTTTTATGAAAAACTGAATTTTGGGATTTCATTGGCTGTGAACCATAATCATCATCAAAATTTACACAAATAAATGCTGGAAATATGTCACTCGGGGTGTAGTGAATCAAAAATAATAAGGTTAATTTTTACAACTAATTAACAAAATATTTCTATATTTTATAGCATGTGCAGATTGGAAAATATATTATTTAATGTGTTTACTTCTCTTTGTTTTCCCATGGCTAATCAAAGATGGATAGATAACTTTCCACTGTATGGAGTACTCTTGGTTGCCCTTCCACAGTTTTCACATCCATTGACCTCTTCATTATATTTGCCCGGTGTTCTCCAGTTTGTGATTATAATCATTGCTACAGGTAGTTATAATGTGAATCATTGTAGGCAGGGCATGTGTGCATCCTGAAGGCACTTCTCTCCGAAGGGTAACCATTTAAACAGCAAACAATGCAGGGCAGAGAAGGGGAGATCACAGAAAGGTGTATACTGACTGACTTTTTTTTGTAAAGCTTTGTTTCTTGACTCATTGCCCAGCCAGAAGGTGTTCAGGTCTTTTCACATTTGTTATCTTAAAATATTTCCTTTTGCTTCCATATTTTACTGTCAGCCAGAATGATTTCATACTGCTATGGTAAACCACAGGGAGAAAAGGAACATCTTTGCAAATAACAGATAAAATAACTTGCTAAAAACCATCTCGTAATATGAGTCACAGACCCATATATCACCTGGAAATGTACATATTTGCTTTTGAGGGCATGGTATATTTTGGGTGTTTTTGTCTTTCCATTTAGTTTCTGGAAAATCAAACCAGTGATAACATTTGATCAGTACTACAAAACAGGGTTTCAGGGTTTCTGCATGACCTTAAGACTCAACTAAGAGTATAAAAAAAGAAATACTTAATCAAAACAATAAAACCACACAATAATTGATTAGATAAAACTAAGAGTGACACTGATTTATAAAACTCAATAAAATACTGTAATGAAGATAAAAGAAAGTAAAACATAAATATAAAAATATTAAATCAAAATCCAAATCTTCACCCAAGTCAAAAGCCAGAGTATGTTCATGTCTTTAAAAGCCTGTTAAGCTGTGAGCAGTTTTTATATGGCAAAGCAAGACGTTCCACAGCAGCAGCTGTGATGCAGCAAAGGCTCTATCACCTCAGTGTAGATCTCAGAACATCTGAACGCATCTTATTGCTTGATTTCGCTAATCTAAATGAAACCTGTTTGTATAAAAAGAGCCGACCGATGAGCTGGTGGCAAACCATGTAAAACCTTAAAAACATTAGAAAACGTTGAAATCAATCCTGTAACAGATGGGAAGCCAGTGGAATGAGGCCAGCGTTGGAGTTATATGTTAAAGTCTTGAATATGTCCAGGTTTTCCATACAAGCCCTTAATGTGTACATTTATTCACTTATTGCCTTTTTTGTGTATTTATGTTTAGTTTTGAATGTTTTTGTGGGAAAAGTGCTGTCTGAATTTTGACATGGGTTATAGTTTTGGCTGAGGTCTTCAGGTGTTATTATATTTTGACAAATCTAACAGATGGAGGGCAGCAGCAGCAACACTTTAGGAAGGGATTTATCACCAGACATTGAATCCTCCATGTGAACCAGCCAACGAAGCTGCCTTATAGTTGTTTAATGTTCTTGTTGTTGTCCAATACCAGCTTTCGTCATTGTTATTCATTGACAGAGTTGTATTTATCTTGCTTAAGATAAGTAAGTTAAATAAAGTATATTATGTAAGATAATAACTTACAGTTATTACAAGGTTAACTTGGGTCTTTAAATAGTAAAAAGCTTTTTTTTTTTTTTTTTTTTTTTTTTTTTTTAACTCAAGTTACTGAAACCTGCAGAAACCCTGGGATTGTATAACATAGCAAGTTGAATAATGTGATTTAACGTTCAGGTGTAATCCAATGTTGTTGCCAAGATGTAAAGATTTTTTTTGTTGTTTATTTGGTTCCATATAAAAAGAAAGTGTTTTCAGTTCTTCAGCTAAAAGTTTTTTTGGGTTTTTTTCCCCCAGAATATAAAGCATGCAGAAATTAAATGTAGACTCAATCAAGAGGCTACTATTCTGAGGCTGTCACTTTTGTCCCTATCCTTGCTTCTTCAACTTTACCATACCAGTCTCACAGACACCCCATAGTCACACTTCATCAAATTTTACTGGAGCCATTTTGAGTGACTAGACAAAGTAAGTGTAAGTGTAGGCTGGACTGAAAGTGTGGTTTGTGATCTGGGGTGGACATGTCCCAGAGCTCGACTTGGTAGAGAGCCCTGGAAATGACTCGTACTTGGGACCATTTTCAAAACGCAATACTTATTGTTTTATTTTTCAGCTAAAATATGGTGCAGTGTTTTTTTTTTTGTTTGTTTGTTTTTGTTTTCATTTCTTCTAACATGAATATGAAAAACTAATAAATTCACATGGATAAGTGATGTTTACTCAATTTTTTTTTTTTTTTTCATGGTATTTGAATGCACAGTTGAAAGCATTTTCAGCATCAGGGAATTATTTTGATGACACAGTTGTATTATTGTCTCGGCTGCTCTTTGAGTCTCAACAAGTGAAAATCCATACCATATATCAAGGTTCTTTTCCAGATTTGGACCCGAGCTGCTTGTCTACTCTTTTGAATATTGGCTAGAACTGAGCTAAAGGCAAAATAGTGATTGTGAGAACTTTCTGGTCAGTCAAGAGTGTGCATCACCTCTAGGTTTGCAAGGTGTTTATAATCCAGTGCCGCTCTCTAGAACACCACTCTGACTTCTCCCTTCAAGCTGCCGGTTGATTCTGACGGCACAAATAGCAAACCTTGTTGCTCAAGCAAAACAGACACAAAAGCATCCACCCTTTGCTCTTCTCCGTGTTGAGACGAGATGTTCTGCCGCAGGGCCCGCGAGTGAGAAAGCCAGCAGATAAAACGTGCAGCGATAATGAAGGCAGCAGTGGCCCAGGTCTGTGTGTTTATTTCTGGGGCTGAGGAGGGCGCTCAGCCCCGGCGGCGCACTGCTACCGAAGCCGAGCCCCAGCGTAGATGGCGGCAGCGCAGTGGAGGATGCTCCGTTTGGAGGGATATTGATTTCCTCAGCGATCTGTGTGTATTTTTGGGAGGCCTGTGTGCCAGGATGGCCTCTGCCCCATGACTCACTGATGGAGACTGCTGCTTGAGCATCAGGCCTCAGGCTTTGTGGGGTCTCCAAGGAATTGCTCTACCCCCCCCCCCCACTATGGGAAGGGGCAGAGGGTAGAGGGCATCAGCATGCTTAAGCAAATCTGCTACTGTTATTCTCCCTCCTCTCCACATGTTCGCACCTTAAAAGCAGCAGCGTAGCTGAAGTCGAGGAGGGGAGGGGATGTGAATATGTAAAACAAAGAAAATGTGAATTCCCATGTACTTATTTGTTATTGGTTCTCTGTTTTCCCTCAAACCACTATCAACCATTTTGTAGTTGGACATGTGGCTGTGTGAAGCAGTGAGTGTTGTGTTTTCTCAGAGATGGTCAGGGCACTTTTACAAAGCTCATCTCTGATCTTGCTTCCTTGCTGCTGTGTGATTGACTGTCCTTCCAATAGAAAGCGAACATATGATTACTGAAGTAGCTTATTGTTCTCATGCAGCTGTCGTTTCACATTTCTTCCTTTAAATCCCTCTTCACTCTTAACATCACGCTCATCACTTGAGTTGATTGTCTTGCTGGCGTTGCGCCTTTATGCTCGCGTTTCTTGTAGTCATTTCATATCTGCAATGTAAATGATGCTAAAACTTCATTAATTGTGCACCAACTTCTGTTGATGAGACTTGGTTTTTCAGCTTGGAGGCCTTATAACGTGTTATTCGCTTACTTCCATTTAACACCCCCAACCCCTCCTTCCCTCCCTTGTCGGTTCTGACAACCAGAAGGAGAATGCTTGAAAATATAAACTGTTATTGTTAAAATGTTTGTTTGTTAAGAACTTTCATCTTGTAAGGCAGCCCACCCTGCACAGGATTTCAGATCAGTTGGGCTTTGCTTTCATGTCCGTCCCCTGACAGTTCCATCCTTTTGTATCGCAGACTCAATGAATATTCAGGGATTTCTCCTCAGGGCTTGCGTACAATAAAAAGAGTCAACGTCATGAAAGTTTCTTTGCCAGCCCTCCTCCCCTTTTTTCCCTTTTTTTGTTTGTTCATTTTAAGCTATGCACAATTATTGGTGTTTGTGTTGTGCTGTTGCTTTGCAACTAATTAGGAAAAGATGTAGAATATGTTTGGGTCTTCAGTTCAGGGTTCTTGTTCAGTCTGGAATATAGTTTAAGTATAGAAGAAGATGTCTTTCTAGAATTCATTTATTCTCACATCTGTTTGACCATCCAGCCATTCATTCATGCTTTCATAGGGTTTGCACATTATCCATCCATCTGTACCCCTCCATCCATCAATTTGTCCATCCATCCTGTCATCCATCCATTCCCTCCCCATAAATCCGTTCATTTTTCAGTCATCTATTTGTTTGCCAACTGTTAGTCTAGCCATCCATCTATATAATTTTTGTACTCACACCTTTAAAATGGGCTAATGAGTCTGGAGTTTAAACATAAAAATATATATGAACCCAGTTCTGATGTAATGCAAGTTGACAGTGGATGGCGTTTTCTACTATGGCGTGTATTAGTTATGGTAACAGTGTCCTTTTCATTACAGGTTAACCAGATTCAGAAGACCGTCATAGACCCTCTAAAAAAGTAAGGATTACTTTTCATTTTTCTAATTGCTTTTGTTGTGTAAGTGTTTCAGGTTGTCCTTTTCTTGCTCAGGATCAAAAATCATGTAGGGAATTGGTGTAACATTTGCTTTGAGTGGCTGAACTAAAGAATTGTTTTACATCATAATAAATAAAAAAAAAAAAAAAAACGTTCTTTAAAAGCATTATTGGGGATGTCAGTTTTCATTTTGTGGCTCATTTCTCATAGGTTATGCGCTCACTCACCATTCTGGGTTATTTAAGACGAACGCCATAAACATTGTTATTGTTTAAAACCTGCCTTATTCTTCCAGGATGGAAAGCGATGCTGTTGTGCAATTTCATAGGAAGGTCTTCAGTCTAACTACACAGATTGTAAAAATGAGTGGAGCTGCTGTGGTTAGTATGTGTCTGGAAGAAAGTTTATTTGGTTCCCATTCCTAATATTCGCCCCCATTTGAAATGCCGTGAGTGCTATTCCATCTCCTAAAGCTCCCTCTGCTTACTTTTACACATGTGCACGCACGCACATGCACACATGAATGCAATGCAAAGCTACTGAAAGGAGTGGCTGGGCAGTCCCACCCAACTTCCGGACTGCTAGTTAAGGAATCGCTTCCTCCTGTTTGCTCCTCCCATGATATTAAACATGTGCTAAGAGGACAAAAGCAGAATCTTTCTATAATAACCCCCAACCCCCCCTTCCCCTCCCCTATGAAGCTGTCATTTTTTTGGGGGGGAGTGGGAGGGGGGTTCACCTATATGAAGTGAACATGCTGTGAAAACATGACGGGTTAGGTCAGTGTCAGTGTGCGTTTATCCCTCTCTCCCTCATGTGCTCCGGTGGCGGAGCAATGACAGGATGGAATGGTTCTAATTTCCTCTTCCTGGTGGGCGGCAGGCGGACGTGTGGGTAGGCTCAGAATATGGCACAGGCCCAGCTTCCTGGGCCCAGAGCCGTGGATTGGTTGAGGAAGAGAACTGTCTCAGGACGGCACACACTCTCACACAAGCACACAGACAGCAGCCCAGATTTTAGAGGGTGGGGGTGCTGAGCAACTTGTGCTTCAACATGATTCTAAAATAGAGCAGTGGAAGCAAGTTTGAATTTCAGTGCCAAGCTGAGTTGACCTCCCCGCTTTAATTTTTACCCTCCCTCAAAGACAGCATTTCTACTCATTAATTTATAATGGTGTTCTCCATAGAAAAGCTAAGACACAAACCATGTTGTGCGTTAAAGCTTCCATTAAGATTCCATTAGTGCTTCATTAATTTTTTGTTTACTTGTCTCTAAATATTCTTGCTTGTGATCTTGTGGCATTCTAAATACAACTGGCAAAATTCTGAAAGGAGGATTGTAATATTAATGGAAGACTCTCACTTAGTAGTGTGTGTGTGTGTGTGTGTGTGTGTGTGTGTGTATGTTAGCTTACTCAACATTGTCCTTCTGTAACTGCTATTTAAGCTTTTGGCATCCTTTATCCTTTAGTCTGGTGAAGTGCACAGAAAACAAATTTAAAAACAGCCCTCCTCCACCATCACCCTCTCTGCTTTCCTTCAGAGCTGCTTGTGAGTTTCATCCGCTCAGTAGGGTCACTAAGTGACATCACTGTGTTTATGTGGGGGGAGGGGAGTGCGTGGGCATGGAGGCATTTGTGTTATCTAGGGCTCCCTAACGTACCCTTTCTGCTCTGTTGTTGTTTTGGGCGAGACAGAAGTCAGGCCTGTTTTGAGACCTTTGCCCTGGGTTGAGCTTGGACTGAACAAAAAAAAACCCCTCCACCACCCCTCTCTATCAGAGGAAGAGCGCTCCTGATGCAGGTCTAAGGGCTAAAGCCAAAGGGACTACATGGCCCTTGCCTGACGGCTGAGGGGCAGAGATTGAATTCTGGCTGGACTTGTTGAATTTTTATAATTGTAAAGTTTTTATATGTTTATAATTTCCCTGTTTTATGAAGAACATCACTGAGCAATGCTTTGTGAGTTTTCTGAATTCAGATGAACAAACTGTGAGAATCAGGAAAACAGGCATGTTTTTCCCTAAATGCAGTGCTTTGGGTGATGTTGGTCTGGAACCACATATGGTGCTTTAGATTCTCCACTTTAGCTTTTAATATCTTCAGTGTGTCTCGATCTGTTCTAATAGATCTAACAGATTTCACTTCTGTTTTCAGAGCTTATCTGTTAGCTGCGTTGCTCTTTTAACCCACTGAAAGAGCTACCACAGCCATTAACTCCTCACTTTGCTTTAACATGAAAAGTACCCCTGGACCAGTACTTCTGCGTTTTATTTATTTTTTTGTATGTCTGATCTGTCTTCTGAAAACCCCAGATGGTTGTGGCAGATTGCCGCTCACACTGAGGCAGGTTATGCTGGAGTTGTCTTAAAAGGGTTCCTTTCCACTGTCGCCACATGCTTGCAAAATATGAGAGATTATTGCAAAGTCAGTGATTCAATGAAATCAGCCAAGTTTCCTTATGATGAAAAACTTTTTTTCACTGTTGGCATTATAAACTAAATTTGAATATTGTAACTGGGATCAAATTAGTATGTATGTAATTGACCTGAAATCTGTCCATATGGCTGGATTGATTTGATTACATATTTCTGCATGGAAATTGGATCTCTTTATGTAAAGTACTTTGCACTGTGTAAATACAGTTTTGTCTTAAAGTGTTGCGCTTCACAGATTTCTTCAGTTTTTGCTTTTTTTTTTTTTTTCCACACTTAAATGCTTTCTCCAGTTGTGGATTATGGCTCTCACTTTGGATTGCTGGTATCCATCAAAGAAATAGCTTTGTAACATATTTTTTGTCAGATGATGTGACGCTTTTTTAGATCTTTCAGGGAGATTCTATTTAAATTACTTATTGTACATATAGGTCAGGTAACAACCAGGCCTGGGTTTGTCTTATGAAGCTGAGCTCAGCTTTCTAAAAATGTAGTTTAATCACAGTTGATTCCTGATTTAACAAGGGGGGCAGTGACCTTTTCCCAGCGGGCCAGGTTGGTTTGGATAGCTTTTTTCCCTTAAGGTACAAAATCCTTATTTGATAACAGAATTTTGCTTTTAATCAGCTCATCAGGTCATCTTTATCCAATATTGAATTTTGTTTGATGATGTGAAACATGTAAGTGTGACAAAAAAAAAAAAAAAAGCAAAAGTAGGAGAATTATGTAAGGAGGTAAAAACTTGTTCACAATACAGAGTTTCCATAAATCTCCTCAACACATTGACTATAATGGTTCAAGGAATCCTTTTTTAATTCAGTTTTAAGTTTTATTAGTTAGGCAGCAAACTGTGGGCTTTCTTTCCTTAATTTTGCATGAATAAGGATATTTCTAATCAAAAAAGTATTTGTTCTCTTTTTGCAAAGGTTTTTCTTTCTGGAAGTAAAATTGTGATTTTTTTTTTTTTTTTTTTTTTTTTTTTTTTTTTAAATGATAAAACAAGCATCTAAATTGTAGGAGTTAGGTTGTGGACTGCTCCTATTTTCCCATGGTTTATTGCTGTCAGCATTGTCACGTCATTTTTTTGCTCAGTGACAGACATAGACAGCAACTTCTCCATATTTTCAGCAGGTTTCTGTGTCATCTTTACAGTAGTAGCATCAAGCAATGTGATGGTGAAAGTCAACAGGGACACCCAGCCTCCCAGACCGAGGGAGTCTAGACCAGACTTGGGCTTGGCTCACAGCTCAGACTGGCCTGCCTGTGGATTGGCAGCTGCTCATAAACACACTCTGGTCTATAAGCTATTTCCATTCAGCCTGTTCACCACAGCCTGACCTGTCACATGCATCGTGGCGTGCCCTTGGCCCTCATGCAGCATCCAGCCAGACAGCCCTGGAGAAGAAATGCAGCGCGGACTTAGCCTGGTTGACCAGTAGTTGCTCAGCCAAGACCGGGAAATTGAGGGAAACATTCTTTCTTTTCTGTCAAATTTGCTTGTTTTATTTTGAGAAACACAATTTTTGAATTGTTGCACAACAATTAAAATCATAAAACCTTTACCAAAAGAAAATGAAAATTCCTCTTGAATAGACAGCTCCTGAATCATGAAACAAGATGATAAAACCCAAAAAGTGTATTTATTTCAGTCATCCGGTTTATAAAGTGAAATGAATATATGTTGAGCATTTAATTGTAGTATTTCTATGTTTTTGCCTCACAATCTTTTCAAAGCTGCATCATCTCGGTTTTTTTCTGGGGCGTTGTTTCCGTCCACTCAACTTTTCAATTTTATGCCTTAATACAGCACTCTGCAAACAATCTGCTTTAGAAGTGACCTTTTGTGTCGTGTGTCAGCTTGTGGAGGGTATTAGTCACTCGATGCTGAACAGTTGTCAAGTCAGCAGTCATCCCTATGTATATGCAAGGTATGACATAACATTTCTGTTTGAAAAAAAAAAAATCCTTTTCTGTTGGTCTCATTTACCCCTATACTGTTCCAAGAAGCAGAACTTATTATTCATAATAATCCAAATTAGAAGATAATCACTTCAAATTATTGATAAATATATATATAATATGACTTTCACTTTTTGAATTGAATTACTGAAATAAATTGACTTTTCAGTGACTTAACATGGTCTCTGTCTTAAACGCTTCAGCATTAGCATCCGGGATAGGGAGAACGGGAATGGGTTTGTGATCATCTGCTTATACTTCTATTTTTTTCTTGTTTATGATGACCGAGGATGGTAGTGACGTTACATTTCTGCGTGCTGACAGCAGCGCTGTCCCAGCCTAGGCTGCAGGCCGCAGCCTGTTTTTGTTTGGCAGGAGAAAAGGGCACCAGGTGAACTGCGCTGGGGGAATATTCTATTAGACTCTGTGTCACGGAGAAGTTGGTTTGCTGCTGCGTTGTCATCAACCACAAGGACTACGTTGGAAAGCACTCATGCCTTGAGGGCAGTTACATAATCCCCTGGCACTTGAAGTATGCGTACACTGGAGCAGATAGTAGACTTGAGGATCGGCATCCACCCCTGCCATAAACTGGGCCAAAGTGGGATTTTATAAATAGCGGTAGAGCGTGGGCTGTGGGGCCGGGCCGGGCCGAGCTGAGCTGTGTGATGTCACTCAAACACTACTAGACCACTCCTTGCTTAACTTCCTGTTGAAAACAATCCCTGCTTGTCTGAAAGAGATCCTCAGCGCCTTCCCCTTTTAACCAGGCAGCCTCCGTTAAGGCGCAGCACCAGACAGAGTTCTAATCTTGGATTTCACAATCCGTTTGCATGGTCTCAATGATTCCCTGATCTGCGGCACATAGCAGGGCAAGGGTTGGCATGGAGAGCAACGTAAATAATGTAGCCCACACATTTAGCAGCTAATAACGCTACACCTAATGGCTGACGTTAAAAAAGCAACTGTAGTAGTGTGCCTACACAGCTGATGAAATGCTTTAAATGACTCATTCAGAATAGGTTTATCTAAATTTTTCATTATGACTGTTTTTACTTCTGACTCATGTGTAATCAGCACCTGTAAGAGTAATCCTCCAGCCTGCTTTTGAAAACAATTTTCTCTGGTTTTTGTTTAAGTACAGCGTTAGAAACGGCTGGGATTTTTGCCCTAATCTGAAATTGTTTTACATTTTGTTCTTCAAAACTACACCAAAATCTAGTAGTTATACTTTCAAAAGTCAAGAAAATGCAAACGAATATTTTAAGTTTTAATTTTTTCATCAAATATCATAAGACTTCATAGGTGTATATTTGTGTACAGTATTCCTGTTTTCCATTAACAGCAGCCACAAAACCAGTGCAACAAGTCCCAGGATGAAGCTCAGACTCCTGTTGCTAAGTTACAGATGAATGTTTTCCTATTTTTAGTGCACAAGACCAGGATTCTTGTTGCAAGAATGTATTTTCATTTGAAATATGATAATTGTCACAAAATGAATTGTTTCATGCCACCCTGAACTATAGTAATTAGATAATAGATGAGAGGAAGCTTAATGCTGAGCCGTCCTCTGGGGGATGGAGAGTACCTCTACAATAAGATGTTGAGTAGAGCCATTTTATTAAATCATAACGGCTTTTATGATGCAATGCACTCTCACTGTTTTCAGTAAGTTCAGCTATCTTTTTTTTTTTTTTTTTTTTTTTTTTTTTTTGCCATCACAGCCTGGGAATTGTTTTTACTACGAATGTTGTCTGGTTGCTTCACGTGTCTCTTTGTGGATTTTATTTCAGGTACAGCGGCGTCTTCCCGAGCCTCAACATGGCAGTGAAGCGCCGGGAGCAGGCGCTGCAGGACTACAAGCGCTTGCAGTCCAAAGTGGAGAAATATGAAGAGAAAGAGAAAACTGGGCCAGTTATGGTCAAACTTTGTCAGGTACCGTTGGCTTTGCACCGAGGCATATGGTGCTCCTCTAAAAGTCTCGCTCCAACTTCAGGAGGAGGAGGGTTCACCTGCTCTTATGTGTTACGTGTCCTGAGAATGGAGCATCATAAGCGTAAAAAGACACAAATGCTGACTGGATATGAATAAAGCAGTTTAGCACATGCATACAGTACATGTGCACTCCTTCACCCACGCAAGCTGCCAGGCTCTCTCGAGTTGTGCCTTTTCAAAAAAAAAAAAAAAAAAAAAGAAAAAAAAGGCACTGCTGCACATCTACAGGCACGTAATTGAGAATTGTAGACACACACATACACGCACAGCGAGGCCACTACAGAAGCGTGCACATTCACAGATAATGTTGCGGTGCTGCCTATGCTTTTGCCTTTAACACATCCTCACATGGTGAGCCACCCACACACACTGAGGAAAGCTCTGTCAGGGGAACAAAGCCTTGAAGAGGCCCAACATCCCTGCCCTTTGAATCCATGCTCACTTAAAGAAATGATCCTCACTCGACGTTTGTTGGCCATTTCAGCAAACATATGTGGCAGAATAAAAACCGGGGCGAGAGGTACTTATCATAATGCTGCACATAAACAATATGTTACTGTATGATTATTGCAACTTCCCCTGTCCCCCTTTATAAAAATTCTCACCCTCTCACAATTATTCATTGTGCATTCCATAACTCTATGCCTACAGCAGACTACCCACTAATACATTCACACAGAGATCAGTGGTGCTGGAGTCCACTCACAGCCAAGTCTGCCCACATTACCCACTCCTCCTCACTGTGGTCGTGATTACAGCCTTTTTTGCACTGCATCTCCGTGGGAATTAGGCAAATATATTTCATAACAATAAGAAAAACATCACTCATGGTGGCTCAAGTAATGGATTTACTCAAAACTAACTTGTGTCAGTGTGTTTTAGTTTTGCTAATCTGAAAGAGTAAATCATAACATGCACGTATCATTCACAGTCTGGAAAACTCTGGAAAGGCACCCATTCATTTATCCACCCATCTTATAAAGTGTTTTTTTTTTTTTTTTTTTTTTTTCAGGTTCCATATATAAAACCTGGCTGCTCTAGAAATATGTGCCTTTCATTCATAGTGAGAATTTTTATTTATAATTTAAAAACAAACAAGAAAGCACTTCCAGCTCTGGGAATTTGAGACTGGAAAAGTATGGAATTGCAGCAGGAAAAAAGGTGCAGGAACCCTGTGTTTTCTACATTTAGGGCAGGCCATATGTGATCTGTGCTTTTCTCTTTTTCTTTTCTTTTTTTTTTTTTTTTTTTTTTTTTGTCTTTCCTCCACACTCCAGGCGAAAGATGAGTTGCGACCCGTCAAGGATGAGTTCGAGGCCAAGAACAAGCAGCTGCTGGACGAGATGCCCAAATTCTACCAGAGCCGCATCGACTACTTCCAGCCCAGCTTCGAGGCTCTCATCCGGGCGCAGGTTAGTAGACTTCCCCAGAAACGCAGCTCCACGAAGGCTCTCGCAGCTGCACACACACCCTTCCAGCAGTGAGCTGTTAACAGTGGATAAAGTGTCTGATGAAGGGTGTGTTTAACTCAGGCAGCCTGTCTCCCTCTCTGCGGTCCTAATGTGATTAACCCCCAGTGACAGCCCACACTGCTTTGAGGAAGGCCTCATCTGTCTGGCTCCGCTGCAGTCCTGCAGGCCTTCCTCCAACCTGGAGCTTGTCTTTAAGCAGCTGAGTGTCTGAAGTTAGCGCCGCCACGTCCTCCTCCCCCTCCCCGCCCCCCCAAACACAGACCTGCTTGGCCCATGTCATTTCCTCTTTGGGACAGTCACTAGCACACTCCTAATTAGTAAATTAGATTATCTGAGACTTATTGGCAATTAAGGAGTTTGCCGATGCTCTTTGAGCTTTCAAATGTAACATTAAACTGTGCCCAACAAAAAATATATATACACAAATGATCTTTTATGGGATGAAATTGAAATATATTCACATGTTGTTGTTGTTTATATTTAGTAAGAATCTGTTTGTTACTAGCTATGAAGTATGGCACTCACAAGAGGATAAGTGGACCTGATCCTCAGCCATGCACTTCTCTTCCTCCCCGCTGTGTCAGATAAAGGCACAAAGGCTGCTTTTGTTGAGAGCAGTCAACTTCACTATGACAAGTCTTATCCAGTGATGTTCATGCACAGGCCGGTATGAGCTTCTCTCAGGACAATAACATTGAGTAAAAATGTTTGAGAGCCACCCATCAGGCTGATACAGATTTCTGATCTTCTTTATGGTTTTACCTGCAGATTCCCAATTTTTTCCAGTTTGGATATATTTTTTTTCTCAATGACTATAAGACTTAATAGGAAAGATGTGCTGCAGGTTCTTTTGCAGAGTTGGTTTTGACTTCACCAGAAAATTAAGTAATTAGAAGATTATCCCGATCAATGTAAATACCCCCAACTTTTGTTTGTTTTATTAAACTCAAAATAAATGCATCAAAGTACAACCTGTTAGCTAATGCATTTAGAGACAGAAGCTTTTAGTAAAACAAAAACAAAGTATCATGAAATATAACCCCTCCCCCCCCAGGACTTGTGTTTAAAAGAAAAGAATTTTACAGCTGATTTCAAACAAATGTTCTTATTGCAGAATATTGTACCTTTTTGTCATTCTGCTGTCTCATACCAGGCTCATGTTAGCTTGGTTAATCAGTTGGGGCTGCTGCTCATAGCTTATCAGCTGTTGCTTTCAAACAGCATTACCTTACCAACAGTGGTGGATGGGGCTTCTTTAGCTCCCTGTGAGGGGTTTTGCTACAGGATTTCTTTTTTTTAAACAGCACAATATGTTTTTAGTACAAGCCTAGGAAAAGTGCAACCAGCTGATCGGGAATGCATAGCAACAGGAGTGCTACTCTGAGTCACACAGCTGGGGAAAAACAAAAAAAAAACACAAAAAACTGAGGTCACTCTCTTACTTTCCCTGGTGTCTCACTAAAAGGGCTTTAAACCATAGGAAACTGTATCTTTAGTGGTTTCGAAACCTGTCCACTTTTACCAGATGGTGAAATTTACAAAGTGTTACTTGTGAAAAAAGGCACTTCCAGATTAGAGATGGGCAAAATGGACTTAAAAATGTATTTTGTCATGTTATATTTTGTCAGGATTATTCCAATGGTTATAAAAGTGACAATAAAAATTGTTTTGTAATTCATCCTTGGCTTCAAATTTCTCATACAGCACAGGTGGGAGTTCCACTAAAGCAAATACTGCGGTAAGAATATAATATACCCGCACATTATTAAAACCGTACACATTAGGCAGGGAAGCTGTACTGCTAAGTAGTTCACAGTAATTGTTTTCAACAATATTTTGAAACATAAACGCAGTATTTATTGAAGTCATCAGGAAACCAAGAGCAGAAATAAAGTTTTAACAGCCAAAGTAACAATCCCAATGAGATTTTTGACCTGTGGGGTCTTCATTATGGCAGGATGACTAGTTTTAGGCCCAATATTTTATTTTACACTCTAACTATACAACTGCCCATCCCTATTACATTAGTTTTGTGGATTTTCTTGCAGATTTTTGGTTATTTTTTAAAGTTCTGCTTTCCTCCTCATACGTAGCTGTAGTTGTGCGAGGCTGTGCTTACTCCCAGCAGTGACCTGAGTAATTATAATAGTGGCTTTGGGCACATAGGGCACAGTGATCTGGTGTACATTATCACCACCGTTCTTCTGGACATTTCCGATGGCCCTTTCAACAAGTCACTTTTGGGGGAAAAAAGTGTATCCGTTTTACCCCTACAAACGGCAGTAACCCAATACTTAGAGCCCACTCATGTGGTTTAGGTGGCACATATTTGTGTAAACAGGCAATGTCTTTCAGACTGAGCACTTAAAAGAGCCTGTGTAAAGTGGTTTAGAGACCTGACATTATTCCTTGTGGCCTGAAATCCTTATTATACTTCTGACAAAGTTCTGAGTCAACAAATAATTCGATTTAGTAAGTATTTTTTTTTTCCCTTTCTGTTATCTTTGTTGGTCCAGTTGTTTTATTCTGCAGTGGAAAATATATGCTGTTTCACAGACGCCTTGCACGTCCCCTCAAGAGCGTGGCATTGTTTGCATTGCTGTTTGAATAAATATTGAGATATGCTTGTGGGTTTCAAGGGGGTTTCATTTCCCAGTACTTTTATTCTCTGCCTACTCTTCTTGGAGTCCTGTAATGTGATTAAAGTCTATTAATCATCAAAGCAACTCTCTAGGGAGCCTGACTCATGCACCAAGGGGAAGAAGCAGGGGTGGGAAGTGTCAAGAAAGCTTTCAGTGAACACTCTATCTCTTGTTCAGATTGGAAGAGAAAAGCAGGGTCACTATCCACTCAAGTGCTGGGTTTTTGGGGCTTTGTGAGAGTTGTTTGATTTCTGCGGGCTCCCTCTTTTCAAATCACCCCTCATTAGGAGAAGACGTATGAGACTAGCAGCTTCGGATGTGTGAGTTAAAGCATGGTCAGATTTTGCGATTAACAGTCAAGAAAGGTCCGTGAACTGACCCCTGAATACATTTGTTTCAGAGGAAAGATGGGATCATATTTTTGCCTGCTATGACACAATCTTTTCTTGTGTGTGTTCTCCTCATCAGGTGGTCTACTTCACTGAAATGTACAAGATCTTTAGCCAGTTAACGGACCAGATCGACCAAGCCGGGCTGACTGATGAGCAGAGGCAGAAGGAGACGGAGGCCAAGCTCAGCGAGTTGCGCTCTCTGTCAATTGTCGCCGACGACTGAGGCTGGAATGCTGAAGATCGGGATGTGCTCTTTTCATGCCCCTCTGAATGGATTTCACCCTCTCCAAGCTCCTCAGGAGTTCATGACGGACAGCAGTGGCCTTAAAATGATTGGCAGTTTCTTTCATTGCAGCCCCTCTTGTTTTGCACTACATCTTAATGGGTTTTTTTTCCTCTTTGCAAAGACGCTGTAATTCGGAGCAGCTGAACGCCACATTATCTAAGCCATCAGCCAAGTGCGACTTTATAAGCCAATATGTTATCGTCTTGTTTTTTCCTGTAGTAACTGAATCGGGTTTTGTTAGAGCTAATTATAAGGTTTTACGACATTGTTATAGAGATATTTTGTTTTATAAAGTTACATTTAAACACAAGTGTTTTATTGATCACTCATGTTACTAAAAGCCTAAATTATGTTTTACTCTGTTGGTGACTAAAATCGCCAACAGCTGCTTGATTGTTAAAAACTGTAGTTTTTCATGTTATCATATTTAAGTTACTTGTGTGCCATCATGTGTGAGGGCCCCTCCTTTGGGCTTTAAACATCTCCAGCATCACCTCTGCATAATGCGTCTCCACTGCCCTGACTATAGAAAGTAGAAGGTGACCCTCTGCCTGCGTTGAGGTGTTGAAAGGCTATCCACGCAGACGGGAGAGATGAACCGTAGCCACCAAGAAAAATGCTTGTACTCCCTCTAGTGGGAATTACTGATCACAGCACCCACTTCCCTTTTGTTCACAGCACCCATCCTTTGTTCTATTGTTGGTGAGAGTATGTGTTAGCGAAGAGCCTCACACATTGTTGGCATGCTCGAACGTCCCTTCTCTTCACCCTCAACACCAGGGTTGGAAGCCAGTTTTTGTTTCTGGCCTCCTTTAATTTTGGATGGAGTCGTACTGCTTTGTTTTCACTCTCTATTGAGATGAGCCTCAGAATGAAAGCTAAACTATACAGTTATGTACACACATCGATTTCTCAGATGGGACTTTGTTTTTCTTTCTTTCTGTACTTTGTATCCTTAGAAGTTGATTTGTTCTAGTTTTGAGCTGTCCTCTGCAATGCAGGCTGTTTGTGTTGTACAGAAATAACTTTAGAAATGAAGGTGCTTTTCTTAATCGGTTAACTTATTTTATAATGGTTGATTTTTTTTGTTTTTTAACAGAACTAATGGGATTCTTTGTCTTTAGTTATTTTATTGTATTGTTACTCTAAATGTGATCCTATTGAAGTAAATGAACCTTGAGAAGAAGAACCAGCTGTTTTATCATTTTTATCAAAAAAGTCTGAATGTGAAGAGTCTCAAGAAAACTACACAAGTTTAACAGTTCATCTTTTATTTCTAACAAATCACTGCTGATTGGAATTATTCTGATGAGTTTAACTTAAAATATCTTCAAAGATGTTACCACTGAGCTCAGAAATCCATTGAAAAGTATTCACACCCCTTAAACTTCTCAAAATTACAACCACAAATAACGTATTTTATTGGCCTTTTTGTGCTAAACCGCCGTAAAATAGTCCATATTTGAAAAGTATAAGTAAAATTAGGTCTGGTTTTGCCATTATAGTGTGCATATATATTCAGCCTTTATTGTATATTAAACAGACTCCAGTGCAATGAAAAGGTGACATGATTAAAGTTATTGTTAAAAGAATCCATAAAAGCTCACGTTTTCCACAAATCATGTAGGGGACACTGCTAACATGAACAAAGAGGAAGCTCTGCTCAGTTTTTGGCCTACATACAAAATAGAAGGTGTGGACATTTCACTCTAAACACACCATCCCCAGAGGTAAACATAACTGTGGCAGCATCATGCTGTAGGAATGCTTTTCCTCAGACAAGGAAACAGATCAGAGTTTATATATGATGGATTACACTACTAGATAATCCTGAAAGAAAATCTGTTAGAGGCTACAAGGAACTTTAAATGTTAGAGGTTCACCTTCCAGCAGGACAGTAACCCTAAACATACTGCCAGAGCTACAACAGAATGGCCCAGTCAAAGTCCAGACCTGAGTCTAATTAAGAATCTGTGGGAAGACATTAAAACTGATGCTCCTAGATGCTCTCCATCCAATCTGACTGAGTTTAAGTTAAGAACAGACAAACATTTCAGGCTCTTGATGTGCAAAGCTGATGGAGATGAATGCCAGAATACTCCTAAAGTGGTTAAGCAAAGTAATGATACAGAGGGAACTGAACATTCATGCACACCACCGTTTTCCAATCTTCATTTATAAAATGAAGACCATGTATTATCGTCCTTTCACCTCACAGTATTATAGATTTTGGCTGTTCTAAGTTTGTACGGGTGTCAAAAGTAGCTCTTTGAAAACATAAAACTCAACTGTTTTGTACCCAAAGCTGACAGAAAAAAACTGTAGAAAAGTAGGAATTTTAAATGAAAATTGTGTAGGCATCCTGCAGTTTGTTGCTTTACTACATAAAATCCCAATAAAATACATTAGTCTATGGTTGTAACATGACAAGAAATATGGCAAGTTTAAGGGGTATAAATACTTTTGCAAAGTATGCTTATACAAGTCCCCAACAACTGTACAACATAAATCTACTAGTAATTCAGCTTTTATGAACAAAATGTCCCTTATTCTCTTAGCTTCTTTAAAAATCTCCTGGAAAGAAGTGCAGTGTGAATGAAATACAAACTGCCTGCCAAAGGTGACTTCCTAATGACGTTTGTTATTCTGCTTTCTACAAATAACACAAAATAACACAATGAACTATAGGCCAGAATTAGAGTCAACAGTGAGATTATGCTTGGATGCTTTGACCAGATACGCAGTTACCACAAAACATCTGAGTAAAATTCAATCAAATATCGAGTGCAGTTAAAAGTAAAAGACAAAATATCACGGCTAATTTTCTTCAGGTACCATTGACAGTATTTCCCTTTGTAGATGCTGCTGACCCTCAGGTGTTTTGGAGTTAAATGGGAGTCTTGTACATGCTCGCAAGCTGTTCCTGAAACACCCTGCGGATGTCGGCGCGTCTGCTCTTTAGGGTGGGCGTGAGAAGGCCGTTGGCGATGCTAAACATCTCCGGATGTAAATAAAGATCCTTCACCTGAGAAAACACAAGGAGAAAATGACTGCAATGTTCTTGATCGCTGTTAAATTTGAGCAGAAATCAGTTTTGATGTCACAAACAAGTCACCTGTTCAAAGGACTTGAGCCCTGCTTCCTTCCCCACAGCCCTCATGTCTTCTAATACTGCATTCTTTACATCCTGTAAGAGGAAGAGTTAGCTTGGTTTTTTAAAACTCTTTTCAAGCCGTTTGATGACGAACATTTGAATTAGATGAGACTGACATACTGGGTTTTGGCACAGCTCCTGGTAGGACCCCACAAAGCCCCGCTCCTTAGCCCATTCAACAAACACCTCTCGGTCAGGGACAACTATACCTACAACATAGGACTGCAGACATGAAACACAACAGAAAGTCAAACATCTCACATGCACCCTTGGTAGCGTTTTCCTGCGGATTGACTGAAAACAGCCTAATTAAGTGGTTTACCTGTAAACTGTCTCCATGCACAAACACCTGGAGCACAGGAACAGAACGCAGGTAGATGTTCTCTATCTTCTCCGGAGCGACGTACTCTCCCTGGGACAGCTTAAAGATGTGCTTCTTTCTGTCGATGATGCGCAGCGTGCCGTTCTGATACCAGAAATGGAGTAACAAATATTTTCTTATTTAAACAAAAGACAGTTTTCATGCAAGTTTTAATAACCGCTAAATTCATTCACGTCTTGTCAGCTTACATGTCGATGGACAGAGAGTAAAGAGGAATTCTGAAGTGGAAGGAAAAAGGGAAAAAAAACTTTTAAATAACCTGTAAAGTGTGTTGTGCATTTGTATTCAGCCCTATTTACTCAGAAACCCTGAAATAAAATCAAGTGCAACCACCTGCCTTCCGAATTTCCTAAATAGAGTCCACCTGTGTCTAATTTCATCTCAGTAAACACGCAGCTGTTCCGTTAAGGCCTCACACGTTTATTGAAGAAGATACATGAACAAACACATCTAGACCAAAGAACACAGCTGCATGGCCAGAACGCAAGCTGGTGACAAGTTTAAAGCAAGGTCAGGTTATAAAACAACATACCAAGCTTTTAGCATCTCACAAAGCACCGTTCAAATCATCACCTGAAATTAGAAAGAGTGTGGGACAACCGCAACCCTACCAAGATATAGTAGGCTTGCTGTCTAAAGACACCTACAGCTCTGGTAGGAGAATCTGTTAACAGGGTTTAACCCCAACTGTCTGTTGGGACCTCCACAAATATGGCTCTTATGAAAGAGTGGCACGAAGAAAGCCATTGTCGAAAGAAAATCCTCGAAACGACAAGTCCTATTTAGAGTTTGCCGTAAGCTGTATTTGCTACAGCAAGCGTGAAAGAAGGTGCTCCGCTCACATGAGACTTAACGGAACTTTCTGGCCAACATGCAAAACAGCATGCGTCACAGAAAACCAAGGCTGCACATCATCCTGTGCACACCATCCCAAGGGGGGAAACATCACACGGTGGGGATGCTTCTCTTTAAGGAGGTCAGAGTGATGGAGTGATGAATGGAGCTACACTCTGGGCAATGCTTCAAAGATTTGAGACTGTGGGGGAGGGGGTTTGATTGGGTTGGCTTGGATAAAAGCATAATTCTGTGATGGAGACAAACTCAAAATGACTTTCAGCTGTAATTACAACAGAAGGTGGCTCTGCAATGTATTGACTTGAAAGACCTGAATACAAATGGATGCCGCACTTTTCAAATTTTTCTTCCCCCCCCCAAAAAAAGAAAAGTATCCCTTTCCCTCCACTTTACAATTAAGCGCAACTGTTTTACTCAATCGCATAAAATCTCAATAAAATAAGCTAAATTTTGAGGAGACAAATCGAGAAAAAGTTCTGTTTTGAGGCCTTCTATTATAGTCAGATTATTTCTTAATCTTACTGGAAGCCACTGGCCCACATCCCCAGTGTGGAGCCAGCCATCACTGTCCAAGGCCTCCGCTGTCCTCTCTGGGTCCTTCAGATAACCCTTGAACACACTGGGGCCACGGATACAAATCTGCCAAGACAAAGGACAGAGAGGTATCTCCAGGCTTCAGGCTAGAGGGGAACATGTGATGTATGACTGAACCTTTTTCATAAAGCTCACCTCTCCTTCTCCATTCTTAGCAAAGTAGTTCATATCAGGGATGTCCACCACCTTCACCATAGCGCATGGTAAAGGAGCGCCAACGTGACCTGAAAAAAAAAAAAAAAAAAAAAACCAAACAAAAAACAGATGTTTACGTATCTGCTGAGGACAGAAGAATCTGTGCAGGCATTTTAAATGAGCAATATTCAAACCTGTGCTGGAGTCTCCTATCAAGGAGAAAGTGCAGCCTCCAGTGCACTCTGTCTGTCCGTAACCCTCGCATATCATGCAGCCCATAGTGGCTCTGAGGAAGGACAAAACCGTGGAGGAGATGGGTGCTGAGGCAGTCAAGGCAAACCGGAGATTACCTCCTAAACTGGCCTGAAATGCAAAGTAAAACAAAATCTGCTTTTACATTTAAAAAAAAAAAAAAAAAAAGGTTAAAAGACAGCGGTGTCATGGATCTGAGCTCATTTCGATTTGAACTTTTATCACTCTTGGTCACAGTTTCCCATCTGAATTGATACAGCAAGCCAAACTCCTTCAGTTCTGCGTTGCATGTGTGAATGCCTCTTCAGTGCACTCCCACAGGTCCAATATGCTGCTGGTGATTTTTGGCATCAGCTGCTGGAACAATTGTGCTTCTTCTGAAAAGCTTGGATTCAAATTTGGTGCGATTTGTGAGGCTGCTTGTTCGCAGGTAATATAAACACTGACACAATGCGATTTTAATTTAAGTGATACACACATGAATAAAACCGTAAGGATAAAACTTAAGAGAAAAATATCTCATCATAGACTGGAAGCCTATTTTTGACCATAATATAGAGCTGCTCTATGAGGCAGCCTGATTGCAGAAAACGATAAGAAAATACAGGTCAGTATAAAAATGTTGCGCAGTGAGTCTAGGAAATATTTCCAGTTTCTGAAGAAAAATATTAGAACTATGGCCTTGCCAGTTAAATCGCTTGACTCAAATCAACAACACCCTGAGGGATCGGTGTTCTTTAATACTGAAACACAGAGGTGGTGATGTCATGATATGGGTCGAACCTAAGTGGAAGAAATGCTAAGACAAAATTCACAGATAACACCATAGCATGTCAATATAAAATGTGACACCATTAGTTTTAAATAAATGTATATAAATTGTTTCTAAAGAAAAAAATATAATAACCTTGCCATTTATATCACTTAACTGAAATCCAAAAGAACACCCTGATCTACCTGTAGTGTTGATCCGACATACTTTTACCTAAAACCTATCAGCAAAACACTCTTCAGACTGCTATACTGTTTTATAAGTACTGAGTGAAAACCCTGATGTAAAACGCTGGAGAACTGACTTGGGAGAGGAGCCGTTTGTGTTTTTCAGACTCTGACCTGAATTTTCTTGAACACCAGTTTATCCCACAGACTGTTGTTCCGCACAATCCCTCTGCAGAGCTCGGCCTGCTTTCTCCTCACAGCGTAGTGAAGCAGAGCCCGCTGAAACGGAGAGGTCACAGAACCCAGGATCTTCAAGGAAATCAGAGGTAAACGGAAGAGATCAGAGCCACACACTCTACAGCATCCTCAGCGCCGGGCAGAATCAGAAGAACTGGGCGCTTCACCGACCTTATCGTAGATGCGATTAAGAATACGAGGCACAACAGGGAAGAGGGTCGGTTTGAGAGTTTTAATGTCATCCATAAGAAGAGAAACGTCTCCCTGGAAGAATCCCACTCGGGCTCCGTAGCAGTACATTGTGAGCTGTGACAGAAAGGGATTTTATTTGTGGCTGACAGAGAAACACTCGAGAGAAAAACGTCTGCGAAGAGCATAAACTACCTGGATCATCCTCTCAAACATGTGGGCAAGAGGCAGGTAAGAGATCGACACATCCTCTTGCTGGATCACAAACGAACCCTGAGAGGCAACAGGAAACAAGATGAGCAAAGCTCGGGGGAGAGATTACTCTCAGGCAGTGGGATACGGCGAAGCCCCGCAGGCAATCAAACTCGCTTTTTTAGCAGCAGTTAGACAGCAGAATCTTTAGACAGGGGCAATTAGTTAAAGTATCTCACAGCGACACGGGGCAATCAAACATCCAATTAATCATACCATTAGACACAGCAGGGAAGGGGGACAGGTTTGAGATACAAGCAGATGGGATAGCGACCCTAGCTGCAAGGCTGTTCTCAATTAGACAAGGAGGTGGAAATGTAGACAGACCTCCAGGATCTTAATGACAGAGGAAGTATTGGAGGCGATGTTCCCGTGGGTGATCATGGCTCCCTTGGGCTTCCCTGGATAAATAAACAAGAAATTATTGCAGTGCCCTGCACAGCAAAGGAACCTACAGTGGTACCACAAAGAAGGGCTGTAAGTGGGCACTGAGGGACGTTCCTCTAATGATGTTAGAGGGCTATAATTACGCAGAGACCTCTGAGATCAGACGTACCTGTGGTTCCACTGGTGAAGCAAACCACCGCCAGATCCTGAGGCTGGGGCAGCTGCAGCAGACAGTGAAAAATATGAGAACGTGACTCAGGTTTAGAGAGGAGGAAGCCCTCGGTCTGGTTTATAAGTGAGTGTTAATGATATCTTGCTGGACAGGAGCAACGACAGAGCCGTCAAGCGGGTATTTAGGAGATCATGAATCAGTTTGATGCGGTGATGTTGCAGCTGAGAGACGACAAACTCACCACGGGATCTTTGAGGTTCTGCTTTCCCAGCTCCTACAATGCGGACAGTTTACGCATAACCATTGATGGAGAAACTAAAAAGCATGTATATTTTAAAAAGAGTCTGCATTCAGTGCTTGCACCCACTCACCATGAGCTGCTCCCGGTTCAAAACGTCCACCTCGCACTTCTTCGCCCTCTCTCCAAAGGCTTGGCTGAAGTCGTTAAACAGAACCAGGCAGGAGATCTTCGGAGTCATGCCTTTCTCCTTGCACTCCAGCAACAATGCTGCCCTCTCCTCTCGGTCACAGACAACTAGGGACATCTCAGCTAAACAGACACACACAAAATAGTTTGCATGAAAATGTTCTCACAGAAGCATAAAAGTGAGCAATTTACATAGTGATTGCAGAAAATACTGTATTCATAACGCTTGAACTTTTTGACATTTTGAGCAGTTAAAAACCACAAAGCGACATTGATTTTATTGGGATTTTATGTGGTAATTACCGGAATTTCCTCACAGAGGGACAACAAGGGTTATTTCTATTCAAACCAACACAAAGTGGAAGGAAAGGCATGAATGTGTATTCAGACCCCTGAGTGGAACCACCTTTCCTTTTGGTGTATGCCTCCAACAGTTTTGCGCATTTGGAGAATCAAGGTTTTGCCCATTTGTTTGTTGCAAAACAGCTCAAGCTCAGCCATAAACACCATAAACACGGCCATGAATAGAATTTATCTGATCATCAGTGTTCAAGTCTTACCATACATTATCAGCTGGATTTAGGTCCTTTACTTTGATTGAGCCATTCTAATGAATATATTTTGATCTAAACATTCCAATGTAGCACCATTGAATCTTTAGGGTTACTGTCCTACTGGAAGGTGAACCTTCTCCCCAGTCTCAAGTCTTTTCCTACTTTAAAAATGTTTCCTTCCATGATTACCCTGCATTTAGCTCCATTCATCTTCCTATCAGCTTTCAACAGCTTTCCTGTCCCTGTTGAAGAACAGCTTTCCCACAGCATGACGCTGCCACAGCTATGCTTCACTGTGGAAATGGTGTGGTCAAGATGATGTGAAGTATTAGTTTTCTGCCACGCTAAAAAACTCAAGTAAGACTCTTCTGATCATCTTTTAGGTTGACAGCCATGTCTCAGTAGATTCACACTTGTGCCAAAATTTCGGGATGATGGACTGAACAATGCTCAGTGAAACGTTCCAAGCTTATATTATTGTTTTATAACCTAGCTCTGCTTTTAACTTCTCCACAACTTTATCTCTGACCCGTCTGCTGTTTTCCTTGGTCTTCATGATGGTGTTTGTTCACTAATGTTCTCTAATAAACCTCAGAGGCCTTCACCAAACAGAAGGGCTTATACTGAGGTAGTCAGTCTAAAGGCAGCTGAATACAAATGCACATAACATCTTTCAGGTTTCTTTTTCTTTTTACTTTTTTGTCATTTGAAAAAGATCAAGGGTTGCCTGGCACATGGAAAGCAAACTAGTTTGTACTTCATATTTACCTCAGTTTAGTTCTTGCCTGCTTATGCTGTACCAGCTCTCTTCTTTTGCCTTCTTATAGTTACTTTGCAGATTTAAAACACAGCAACATGAAATATTTCCCCACTTTAAAAGGAATAAGATTTAGTAGGAACATCTTAGTGGTTTCCCCACCAAAGAACAGTTTAGTCAGTCATATTAAGAAGAGTTTATTAAAGAACAGTTTATTTAGACATATTAAGACTCAACGAAAGTTCATGTTCTTGTATATTTCAAACCATTTTTTTATTGACTCAGGCTTGTTTGTTCTGCTAAAGGGCTTCTCTTTTGATCAAGACTCAGAGTTTGAGATGTGAATCAGATAAAAGGTTTCAGGGAGAATTTCTCACCAAGATTGAGGATATGAACCATCGCTTCAGTCCCCAGTGTGTCGTACAGAGGCACCAGAGCCATGGAGTAGGTGTAGCAAGCCATCTCTGAAATGACCCACTGTCACCAGCAGAGGGAGACAAAGCAGCATGGTTAGACCAACTCTCACAGGCCTCACACACTGCTGAGCATTTGTGATAGATGATTACACATTTAAATTAAATATACTTACACACCCTTACTTACTTATACTTACTTATTAGATACAAGAAAAAAGGACAACTGGAAGGAACTGTATCATGCCATTTTATGTGGGGGGCAGTGTAATAAATAATCTCATCTTCTTTCTTGGCATTTCCATGACATTATAAGAGTTTATGAGGTTCTCACCCATTTTTACATGGAAAGAAATATAACCTAAAGTGAACAACAGCCAAAGATATTTCATGTCATCTCACTGTTAGATTACTCAAAACCAAGTAAAATGCAGCAGCCTTATAGGGGGGAAAAAAAAAAAATCTATGTAATGTAAAAATCAATCATCAATATGAATTTCTAATCGCCATTAAATACATGTTGATCCGATGATGTATATCTGTGTTTATATCACTACTCCTACTGTAAACCCATAAGGATGACTCTCTGGGGAAGTCAAATAAAGCTGTTTAATCTTGACACTGCATACTCTAACTGTTAACTGTAATGCATAAATATCTTTTTTATTATTTTTCGTTTCCAAAAAGAGCTGATTCGTAAACGATGTGGTGATTTTACTGGTGTCACCTCTCATCTTACATCTAACTTACTTTGCCAAAGGATAAAATGCTTGCCCTCCTGATGGACTCCAATTAAAAGACAAAAGTTTTTTGAAGATACTAAAGACACTAAAGATTTGACACTAAACCTACCCTTTCTGCACTAATCTTGCATTAAAAGCTTCAAGGTACGATTAATGCAAGGTATCATCTGTGGTTGAAAAACAAGCTCATATAATCAAACCTCCACCAACGTGGTTTATAGTTCATGAGGTGTTTGTGTTGAAATGAAGTATTTAGTTTTATCAGATATAGAGTAGATGTCTAGTCCAGTGTCCAAATGCCACTTAACAAATGTAAGTCAAGGTGTTTTTTCTCTTTTTTTTTTTTTTTAAAAAAGGATTTCTTTATGCAACGTTTTAAATAATTCATCAGACTTTCTCATTTAAGATGCCGATTGAGGCCTGTAAATCCTTAAATGAAGTTTTTAGGTTGTTGGTTGTTTCTTTGAGCGCTGTCTGACCTCCAGATGAATCTGCTATTGGGAAAACAGTTTAATACTTTCTGTTTGTGAATAATTTAATTAACTCCACACTGGTTTGCAGAGGAGTAGTAACTGCTTCTCTGAGATCATTGCCGATTTTACATCTCTTTATCATGCAGTGATGGCTATGAGGACTTTTTAAAGCTAATTTTAAGACCTGGAGTTTTTCCCAATGAACCTTCAACAGTTTGATGTAACGACATCCTGAGCACTGGATTGGTTCCTTAGGTTTTCTAAATAAGTTTCCCACTGAGATCAGTATGGAGGCTGCTGCTCAGACGACGAAAGGTGTGCCCCACACACAGTCGGTTTTGTCAAGCTGTCAATAGAGAGGATTTAGATTTTCTTCTGAACAGCAGGTTTTCTGAAGCCCAGGCTAAAAACATGAATTCCTACCTCTGGCCTGTTTGGAGAGTAAACTCCAACAAACTGCTGGCAGCCTTTGGCAATCATCCCACTCCCCATCCACTGTGCCTGCTGAGCCACCTGGAAGATTGGAGAGCTTCAATCGATACTCAGTAAAGACAGACATATTACACAGAAGTGTTGCTGTGACGGAGAGATCAAACTTCAGCGGAATCAAACCTCAGAGTAGGAGATCCACTCGTAGGGCTGGCCTGGCTTCCTGTGGCCAAGACATGGACCATCTCCTGCAGGTTACAAGTCAGTTGTGTCAAAAAAAAAAGTTACTATTTACGCAACACAGTGGTAGTACTATGTCTGAATGTCACAGATTTGACTAAAAGCATTTAAGGACATAGTTTATTTCCTCCACTAGCAGTAAGAGACCAGCTTTTTACAGACTTTTACAGCTTTTTACAGTTTTTATTATTTATACAGTTGAACTTTACATTTTGTCACATTACAAACACAAACTTCAATGTATTTAATTGGGATTTAATGTGATAGAGCAACACAAAGTTGAGTATAACTGTGAAGTAAAAGTAGCTGACAACTGGTGTGCATTGTTTTTCAAGCCCATTTGATCTGATACCTGTAAATAAAATCTATGTGAGCAACTGCCTTCAAAAGACAGGAGGGAGCAGGGAAGCTTATTGGATTCATGAGAATATGGATCAGGCAGAAGAAAAATAAATGCAAAATTAACAAAGTATTAACTTTAGGGCCTGAATACAAATATCAAACTTTTTAAATTCATGATTGCTTAAAAAACAAAACAAAACAACAAAAAAAACAGACCCATGTATCCTTTTCGTTCCACTCCACAGTTATACACTACTCTGTGGGCTACAACTCACACAAAATCATAATAAATTACATTTAGCAAGGCATTGTGGGAACATGTCCTCCATCCATCACCTGATATCTTCAAACCTCTCTGGAACATCTCATAGACCGTCCTGATGTCATCATAGTAAAACTCCAGCAGATTGTCATCTTTAAGAAGAGCAGATCTCCTGCAGCTGGGGTCTCCCTGCAAAGATCAAATATTTACCAGCGACTGGACACTCTGCCACGATGATGACATTAACGCACATCCAAATGGTTAAATGTCAACGGTAGGTCACTCACGCCGACAGCAACAGACTGGGCTTGTAGATCACAGGGAGGACGCACGGGCTGAGGGCGGGTCAGCAGCCAGTACACAGTGAGGGACGCCAGGGCTCCCAACCCCAGCAAAGAGGAGGTCGACAGGGAGGGCAGGAGACTCCACAGTTCCTCCGCTTCAGAACCTTTGAGTCCTGCGTGGGAGCAAAGCGAACGCAACCACTCCTGGAGCTGCATAGCTGTGAGAAGAAAAAGAAATGCCCAGAGACAAGCATGAAAATTATATGGTGCACAAGCAAATGTTTAAGTCTGCACACAAAAACAAACAGAGATGGGATCAATTCTACGTCACTGCTTTTCTCTCTTTTTTTTGAACCTGATACATCTTTCATCATTGTTCCCATCGCTTTTGCTCTGAGTAAACTGCCTAGCACAAGAAATGCAGTAAAATGGCAAACAATTATTTTGTTGTTTGCATTTTTTAGTAAAATATTACATTTAAATAAAAAAAATCAAAATATTTATGAAAGATTTCAATTATTTAATTCAGTGTGGCTGAATTAAATACATATACTGAATAAAAAGACACATACACATTTTTTTTCCCATTGTCTGAAGTTAAATCAGACCAAACTTCTCCTGTTTTATGTCAGTTAGATTTAGCAAAATTATTTCTGTTTGCTAAATGCCACAATAATGAGAGAAAGAATATGTCAGAGATTTATTTATTAATGTATTCAATATCAGAAATTTACATACATTTCCTCAGCATTTGGTAGCAAAGCCTTTAGTTCAAATGTTTTGGGTTTCCTTCCTCAAGCTTCTCACGATAGCTTGCTGGACTTCTGGCCCATTCCTCCAGACAGAACAGCTATAACTGAGTCAGGTCTGTAGGCCGCCTTGCTTGCACATGCCTTTACAGATCTGCCCACAACTTCTCTATTAGATTGAGATCATGGCTTTGTGATGGCCATGTGAAAACATTGACTTTGTTGTCATTAAGCCACTTTGGCACCACTTTGGCTGCATGCTTAGCATTATTGTCCACTTGGAGAACCCATTTGTGCCCAAGCTTTAACTTTCTGGCTGACGTCTTTCGATGTTGCTTCAATATTTCCACATAATGTTCTTTCCTCATGATGCCATCTTTTATATGAAGTGTACCAGTTCCTCCTGCAGCCAAACAGCCCCACAACATGATGCTGCCACCCCCATACTTCACAGGTGGGATGATGTTCCCCTTTTTCCCTCCAAATGTAATGATGGTCATTATGGCTAAACAGTTCCCCTTTAGATTCATCAGACCACAGGACATGTCTCCAGAAGTGAAGGTCTTTGTCCCTTTGTGCATTTGGAAACTGCATTTGGACTTTATGTTTCTTTTGGAGTAATGGCTTTCTCCTCCCTGAGTGGCCTTTCAGCCCATGTCGGCACAGGACACGTTTCACTGTGAATAATGACACTGTCTTACCAGCTTCAGCCAGCATCTTTACAAAGTCTTTAGCTTTTGTTCTGGGGTCTATCTGCATATTTCAGACCAAAACACGTTCATCTCTGGGACACAGAACCCGTCTCCTTTCTGAACGGTAAGATAAAATGGACATTCCCATAATTTCTATAATTGCGTATAATTGTTTAAACAGATCACCTTCAAGCATCTGGAAATTGTTTCCAAGGATTAATCAGACTTCTTTTGACTTTCCCATCATGTCAAACAGAAAACAAGTGTGTTCCAGGAATGGCCTTCAAATACATCCACAGATGTGCCTCCAATTAACTCAAATGTCTCCATTAACCTACCAGAAGTTTCCAAAGTCACGACATCACCATCTGGGCTTTCCCTCATTGTTTAACTTAAAGAGACAGTAATCATTCTGTACGTAAACTTCTGATTTTTAAGACATTCATAAATAAATCTCTGACATTTTCTTTCTCACATTATTGTGGCATTTAGCAAAAAGACATGATTTTGGCAATTCTAACTGACCCAAGACAGGAGAAGTTTGGTCTGATTTAACTTCAAACAATGAGAAAAAAAAAGTTGTGTTTTTTATTAGGTGTATGTAAACTTCTGGTTTCAACTGTAAGACACGTTTTAACATCATATAGGGTGAGATTTTCAGCCACATGCTCATCCTTCCAAGGTAAATACTAGTACACACAAGCAGTGTTATTATTTGTTTCAAGTCTGCTTTGTTTTAAAGGCCTTCGCTGTGCAAACTTTTTACATCTGGCAGCCTAGGCTTTCTTCCCCATCTGTTGCTGCACACTGCCAGTCAGCTGGCTGAAAGAAGGCTACAACACTTTTCCTGGCTTACAAGAAAGACATACTTGGCCGTTTGAAAATGTTTTCAGTTAAAAAAAAAAAAAAAAAAAAAAAAAAAAGCACAGATCATCATCACTAACTGTGCTTTTTTAAAAAGGAGAATCACTTATTGCTTTTATCAACAAAACCCTGTTTTAAAAAAGGTTCTGTTAAGAAGCCAAATGCAGGCTAGCTACCTGAGCAGACAGCCTGACTTATTAACCAGGTAATATACTGTTATAATTATGTTGCTCTCTAAAGAGCAGAACATCAACAAGTACAATAAAGCCCTCCCCACAATAAGCACTTGAAACCACTAAGTTTAGCAGGTGCCCATTTTAATATTGCTGTCTAGGTCTAAGTATCAAAAGCATGACAATAACTAAATGTTGTACTGTAGATATCACTGTAGTAACTCCAATAAATAAGTTAAATTATATTAGCAGTGGTAAGAAAACATATTGCTCTTCTGTTTAAGATGAAAGCAATGAGATGTCGTTTTTGTGTACAGTGGGTCTCAAAAGTTTGAGGTGAGAAAGTTTTTGTAAGGTTTCTGGGGTGAGAACATGTTTTTAAGGTTTCTGTGATGCTGGTAGCCTTTATTCACAATAATCAGACAGGAAATGGGTCGAGACAGAAAGGGAGGAAGACATGCAGGAAAGGAGGTTGGAATCAAACCCGCAAGAATACTGGGTCGAGGACCAAACACCTCCATATGGGGCTCTTGCTCTACCGGTACCCCCATCTGCTGTCCCACAAACAAAATTATCAGGGGAAAAATATTAAAATATAACAGCAACAATAACTTGGTTGAATAAATGTGCACACAATTAAAAAACAGTTATTTGTTAAATCACCTCTTGATTCAGTTTCAGCCTTTAGGCTTCTTAAGTTCAAACCTGCCATCAGTTATAGTGAATCTAGTAAACCATAGATAAAAGTTTAAGTGTCCAATGAGGATTTTCTTGAAATTTGCTCTTTTCCATCCTTCCATTTAAGTAAGGATAAAAGATTGAACCATTTTCTTCAAATACAACTCCCAGACGTGGCTAAAATCTGCCAAAACCTTGTGGGAGAAGGTGTTGTGAGCTGATGAAACCAGGTTTTTTTCCTAAGTTTTGGCCACAACTCTCAAACACCAATGCATTTCACCAAAGGAACACCATAAAGACAGTGAAGCATGAGGGTGGCAACATCATGCTCTGGGGTTACTTTTCAGACAGGACTGAGGTTTTTTGTTGAGGTAGATGAAGTTATGAACAGTCCAGAATATCAATCAGTTTTGGCCCAAACCCCTCAGGTGTATACTAGAAAGCTGAAAATAAACAGATAACACCTAAGGCCAAATTACAGAGGCCAGTTAACATAATCTGCCTGTGCAGAGGGAGAACATGCAAGGTTCTGATTAATATAGCTTTTATTGGATATCTGAGATGTTAAATCTGTTCACATGACTTAAAAAAAATAAAAAAAATTTTTTTTAAAAAATGTGAAAGTGTGGAATCTGGCTGTACGTGTTGTCAGTAGCCTGAAGCACCCAGGCTTGGCACTACTCAGCGAGAGAGGGAGAGAGAGATGAGGAAGAGAAGAAAAGGCTTGGGCACACACAGGGAGGGCTGGTGGAGAGACATCAGGAAGTAGTAACGATTGGCTCAACAGAAACAGGCGCTGAGGTTACTCTCAGTCATGTTCTGTCACCGTTTCACCCGAAAGAGAGCGGAAACAAGCAAAACAAACAAAAAATCAGGGTGAGTACAGTAGCAAGGAGCTGACGGATGAGGATCAACAAGGTCCAACCCTAATGATTCATGGCCAGACTCCACCGCTCACATCAAAGCTGAATGAATAACAGAGACTGATGTGCTGAACACCAACAAACTCTATAACAGGGTTCACACACACAACAGGGAGCTAATGTCAACGTCTCCGGCAAAATAATTTCATTTTTCACCAGAAAACAACTTCATTTCACTGAAAAAAAAAATCCCTCCACTTCCCACTTTCATTCCTGCTCTTGAATACCCCTCAACCTCTCACCTACTTTCTCCCCCAGCACCCGATTGGGGGGAGGAGGGGAGTACCAAGTGACTTCTCACCCCTCCCTCTGCCCTCTGTTTTCTCATTAGGCTGACGCTACGCTGCTTCCTTTCCTGTTCTTGAGTAAAGTGAAGCTGCACTCGTCCTCAGAGGATTTATAATCTTCGGCAAAGCAGCAATTTATATGAGCTAAAGCCGTTTAGTTTCCACTTTACACCTGCTGAAGCAGAAAAGCAGCCGGTGATCCCCTTGAGGGCTTTCATGAGGTAAATAAACGGAAAACAAAAGGCTTGACAAAATGTGACATAAAAAAATTGACGGTGTGCAGCAAAGAGAGCTTCCTACAGCCCCCCCTTTCTCTCCTCAACCCCCATCCCTCCTCTCTCACTGGCTTTCATGGGGTTCAGACAAGAGCCATTGTACTCCCAGCCTTTTACTCCCCAAACACTTGAGACAAAAGAAATGACAAACACACGTTAAATAAAAAAGTGCACCATCAGTCAGAGCTATTTCCTCTTTAAATGTTAGAGAATCCCTAAATTCTCCTTGAGAGATCAAGAGCGATCTTTTTTTTTTTTTTTTTTTTTTTTTTTTTTTTTTTTTTTTTTTTTTTTTTTGCAACTAGAGAACAAAATTAAACATCTTTTAAATGTCAATAAACTAAATGTTAGAACTCATGCTATTATGTAGTGCATACAGAAAGCTGTACAGAAGCAGATTGCATGGTCCACAGGGAGAAGGCAGGTATGTAGCAGAAAGCCTGGGACAGTTTGCATGTCCATGCACATGCTGACAAGCAGAAACACATCCTTTAAGGCTGGTGAGTAACACAAGCAAACAACGTCATTTGCTAGAGGTAGAAAATCCAAAACCACAAACTGGTTTTTTAAAAAAAAAAAAAAAAAAAAAAAAAAAAAAACTGGGAATGCAGTCAACAATAGCATGAAAATAACAGTCAAATGTTTGGGAGTTGTTTTTTTTTTTTTTTTTTTTTTTTTTTTTTTTTGGTTGCCATGAAATGATCAAAGCATCAAATAAGGACAAGCAGCCGGAACAATGTTCTGCTGTTCAGAGAAGTCATAATAAACAGGGAACCCAGCTGTCCAAATTCTCCAGTTCCACTTGAACCCAGCAAGAACAATAGTGCTTGCGATTAATGCATTTCCATTTACATCTGTGCCTTTACATCACCCTCCACAATTATCAACCACAATAAAGATCCATCCATCCGTCTTCTGTACCTGCTTATCCTCGCCGCGCTGCGGTACCTATCGCCAGTGGTCATTAGGCGAGACGGGGCAAAATGTAAAGAAATCCGACCTTTAACCCAAGCGTGTTTATTCAGAGGGGAAAATTCTCATATTATGTTGTTTTTAACAACATCACCATTATCAAACTTGTAAACACCATCACACATCTATGTAATAAATCTAACTGAAGCATTTTTTTTATTTTTACTTTAGACTGTCAAGAAATTCTTGACTTGTAATCCAGAAATTGCTGTTTCTACAGGGTAAAAATATGACATAACTCTTCAAAATGGGAAAGACAAGAAAACCCAAAGTTTACATAAGGCAGACGCTTGTTAATCTTCAAAAGTTAGGAAATAGGTACAAGAAAATATATCTGCGCCTATACTTACCCATATGTACGGTCAAAGCAATAATTTGTTTCAAACAACTGGATCTGTGACAAAGCAGGGTGGACAAGGACCCATAATTATCTTAACTGCACACACAGTAAAGAGGACAGAAGGAAGGTAGAAAAAAAATCTCAAAAGAGTGACAATTCGGATTCACCAAGACCCAGTGTACATGGCAACCTTTTCTGTCCTACCTTCACAAACATAATATATGTTGAGTTTGCTAAACTACTCCAGCACTTTAACTGGAGCTGTGTGCTTTTAATGGTTAGATGGCACTAAGACTGAGCTGTTTTGCAGCAAACACTGCTGATAGATCAGGCATAAAACAAAAGGTGAAAAGTGGGAAGGCACTTCATGTCCACTGTTACGTACATCAGAGGATTTGCGATGCTGTGTGAGTGTTTTTTTTTTTTTTTCCTTTTCAAGCGCTTAGCACAACCAGGACGTATAAAATCTTAATATTGTGGATAGGGCTAAAATGATTAATCATGATGAATCAATTACTGAAATAATCGTCAACTAATTTAGTAATTGAATAATTGTTAACTGGAGTAAACAGACTTTAAAAAAGGCAGTTTGCTGAAAGAACAACACACTCAGAGCAGTAATTAAGCCAAAACTGAATAAAAAATATACACATTTTATTATTTAATAAAACAGTGTTTTCCCCAAAACTCCTTGAGTGGCATAGTTTTAGCTTTACCTGGTTCATGATAAAATAATAATAAATTTTAAAAAAATCTCCTATTAAGCACTTTTTGGTATCCAATCGGTTAATCCAAAAAAAAATAGTCAACAAATTAACCCCACACAAGGGCTGAGCTTTTCACATGTTGGAAGTATTTTTTAGCTGCAGATGCATCCTTTGCTACAAATGATCAAGTGTTCACTAAATGAATGCTATGTTGTTGCATTTTAGGCAATAAAATGTTTCATTTTTGATTTAAAAAATGATTTGAATTATTTGTTTATTTGCATCTTTTAATGCATTTATAATATTGTAAATAAAAATTCTTAAGTGGTTAAATGAGTCGTTTTTTATCCAATTAACTGATTGATTGTCAAAATAATCGATAGAATAATCAATTACTCAAATAATTGTTAGTTACAGCCTTAATTGTGGCCTCTACCAAAGAAAACGAGAAAAAGGATCATCATTTTGTCTGACAATATGATGGTAATGATCCCAATCATATGGCCAAATCAACTCAGAAATTGTTCAACAGATGCAAGATCAATCTTCTTCCATGATCACCTCAGTGAGAATCCAGGACTCTGGATTATCTAAAAAGATTGTCCAAAACAAATCTTCAAAATCCTTCTCTCTATTGAGAAACGACCTGTACACATCTTTAGCAATGGTCAACACATGAAGATCTCAACGTATCCAAAGTCTACTCCAGTTTCCTCTCCGTGGACACATCTACATGTAGACAGAGGACGGTGCAGATGGAAGCGATCAAACCTCAGCCTGTGTGTGGTTGATGACACTTTCTCCTGAGCCACAACCACCAATGTTGCAGAGAAGAAGACACAGTGACAGAAAGAATAGATAACAGCAGACGGGCCACTTGGTTTAAGCCTTCAGAATGGGATGAATAGAAGAATAGAGGACAAGTGCAAGTGGGACGTTAAACTATGAGCTAAAAGGCTCTGTGTTCAGGCAAGCTTGTGCATAACTCTGATGATGTTAATCAATAGATTCTACCTGCCTATTTAAGATCTCCGCCACTTGAAGGCCACTTGTTTCGCAGCAGAGTGGGTTTTTTTTTAATATAATTTGAAGATATTTTTAAACATCTTTTCAGGTCAAAAAGCTTTAAAAACTATCATGATTAAGGTCTTAGAGAGCACTTTAGATTGCTGGATACTAAACCTATATAGAGCACATGATCATCCAATCAGCAATGTATAATTTAGGGCAAATTTTCTCATTTTCTGTATTTCAAAGAATTATAACTGTGCACTTCATATGAGTAATTGATTCATCGCTGGGTTTACTTTTAGAATGTATCCTCTTCTCAAAAAAAAAAACCCTTATTTTTTTGGCTCATTAATACAAAATTTAACCTCGGACATGTTTTTAGTGTGATAATTATTCTCAGTATACTCTCGAATGCATCTCGGCAACATCTGTGACACAGCTTGTAAAACCAAATAGAAAAAAAAGAGACAGTAAAATGTTCTAAAGGTAGGGAATTTTAATTTGAACTCCATCTTCCATTTGAAACCGGCAGCCGTAAATTATTTTCAACAGTTTTCTGTCAAATACTCAACATGACTGTGGATAAAATAACAACAACACTGAAGGCTGCTTTTAACACACTGAACAGCCTTACAAAGAAATACTTCTTTTCACTGGCAAACAGCAACAAAGTGTTTTTATGTTTCATAGAAACAAACATTTTAGTTATCATCGTTACATGAATGACATGAAGTGTAAGTAAAGGCTTTGTACAACAGCTAAGTAAGCTTCTGTGGTGATCAGAGCAACGGCAGGGAATGACCCAGAAAACTACAGGAGGTGACACGAGGAGGGGGGAGGTTTTGCAGCAACACCACAGGACATGCAGGAGCAGTAGCACTGGACTCTGCACAGACTTCCTCATACGAGTGGTCGGATTGTGCTGCTGTCTAGTGTTCTCCAGTTAGATGTAACCAAATCTGGGGTATGTATTTCATAATAATGCTATTTTTTCCCGTATGGGGTAAAGGAGAGGAAGATTAAATGAGGGAGGTTTTACATCTTGCTCCTTGACTTTCCAAAGGACAGAATGGGGTCTCAAATTTACTCGAAACCATTCAAGACTCAAACAATGAAACCTTTGTTCCTTTTTTCCCATCCAAAGCGTTAAATCTTCACGTTTATGCAGTTAAGAAGAACTAGACTCTAACATGACATTGTACAATAAGGCTACATTCAACTTTCTAGGCATCACTTTCACATGTTTCTGACTTTCAATTAGGGCTGCTTGGCAATAGATCAATTTCAGTAATTTATGTAGAAACAGAAAATGATTAAGTTAGGCTAAAATTCATTAAGTCAGGCAATACATGCAGGCCAATGTTTGTGGAGCCACGATTATTTAAGCAGTAGTGTGAACTTGATTTGCATTATTTTCTGGATGTACTCAAAAATATCTGCACTTTGAAACAGAACTGCAAATGGGATTTCATCATCCATACATAGGGAAAAATAAGTTAAAGATTCCCCACTTAAAAAGAGTGGAGAGGTCTGTGAGTTTCATCGTAGGAACACCTCTAATGTGATGCCTCTCTTCCACTGGTTCTACTTAGCACCAGCTCTACTCTACTCAGCCCGCTTTGCAAGCGTTTCCATTCCTGGCTTTTCTGGCTCGGTACCTGCTTTTTTTCAGAGCTGAGCAGGGCTGAGAGGAAGTTATATTGTGGTCTTATCTGACCTCATGACCTTCTTCTACACCTCCTCTGGATCATCCAGATAATTATTGGCTACCTTCAGACAGAACTGGACATGTGCTGGCTTGATCATGGTCCTCCTATGTAGTTCTGGGCTGATCCCTCACCTTTCTAATGATCATTGATATGCCAGGAGGAGAGATCTGGAGTATCAATCATCTCTGACTGACAGTCATCTGGAGTTTCTTTTATTTTCTAATTACTGGGCCAACAGTTGTTTCTTTCTCACCAAGATGTTTCCCTGTTGACCTGTAGCCCAACCCAGCCTTGGCAAGTCTACGATTTTGTCTTCAGACGGCTCTTTACTCTTGCCCACGGAGAAGAGATTGGAGTCTGACTGATCGAGTGTGTGGAAACACTGATTTTTCAATTGAATTGATTTAATTTTTGCTGTTTGTTGAAAACATGAACTGATGTGCACTATGTGAAAACATGTAATTCAATAGAATATAGTTGCAATGAACATGGTTACACAGTTGTTAGAACAGATAATCTGGATATAGAGTGAGATCTGAGTCAGAGGCAAGGCCACAGTAAGTGTGACAAAAAAAATGTATCAAACCAAAACAGGTTTTCTGTACAGATTAGAACATTCTGGATGGTAGAAACACTCGAAAGTTTCTCTACAGTAGAACTAACTAGGAGGCAATGCACTAAATAAGCCCCTCCCCGAGGACCAATGCCTCAATCCACAGCAAGGCTGAACAACCATATATACAAATAATGCAGCTGAAGCGAGGCCAGGAACTGAATTTCAACCATACAATAAATAAATCACATACACCATGGGAAGACTTCTACCCGGTCTATAGGTTTATTCACTCACGGACACGGCTACGTTTCTAAATTTAATTGGATTAGATGATTGAAAAAAAGAAAAGGAAAAAAACGGAATATTTGATTAAGTTTGCATGTAAATCTGTACTGATGAAGGCGAAGCTGGTTAGTTTGGAACACCCTGCACCTAAACAGGTCTGAAAACCACTCAAAGGATTCCAGGTTTGTTCATATCTTGTGGAAAACTGTAAATAGTTTTTTTCTGCATTGACAGGCTGCAACTCTTCATAGAAACAGCAGGCAGACATTAAAGATCACTAGAGTGAAAATATGCAGGCATCTACAGATGACGACTAAACACAGGACCCGTAATTGTTAAGAGAGTTCTGACAGCCGAATGGGTTCAAGATTCAATCTGCCATGCCTTTACATTCTGGGCAATAAGTGACTTAACTAACATTACTTCCACTACCATGACAAACTTTTTAATTTTCTTCAAGAAATCCCAAAACCAAAGTGATCACCTTTTTAGAGGAGGATATTTGAACAAAATGCGCAACATTTTGGAGTCATCAACAGACATGCAGCAAAAATATATTATATGGTCAAAATGTAATGATTTTCATAGACTATTGTACAACCTGCTCTGAGTTTTAAATACAATGTGGCTTTTGTTTTCCATCTTCTTTGCAGGTTGTTAATTTGTGCCTGTATATTGAGCTGTCTCTCTGTGGCTAATTTGTTTAAACATAGTTGAAATGACATGTAAATCCAATAATGAGTCTTTATTTGACACAATATATAGTGTCTTGCAGAAGTATTCACATTATTGGAAATCTTTTCCACATTACATCAGAATTACAAATCTCAGTATATTTGATTTTATTTATCTAACAGATCAACACAAAGTTCATAATAGAGAGGTGAAAAGTACAAGATGCAAGGTTTTCCTTTTTTTTTTTTTTGCCAAATAAAATCTAAAAATTGTGCTGCACATCTATGTTCAGCCCCCTTTTCCCTGATACTCCTAAAGAATATCCAGTGCAACCAACTGTTTTTAATTGTCACATCCTTAGCATCCTTAGTAGAAAGGATAAAACTGTGTTGTAACTTAACCTTAGTATAAGTGCAGCTGTTCTGTGAAGCCCTCAAAGGTTTATTTGAGAACATTCGTGAGCAAACCGTATCATGAAGAACAAGGAACACAGCAGACATTCCAATCAATCAATCTTTTCTTTTGCAGTTTATGAACACTGCAGTAGTCCTATACTATACCATATCTGTCAAGTATTAAAAAACAAAACTAATTATGAAGAAATAAATAAATTATCATCGTTAAAAATATTAAAGTAAAAATATATTTTTTATCTTAGATTTTTTTTTTTTTTTTGGGGGGGGGGGACGATTCTGTTGTTCTTTAAAAGAAAAGGTTGTATTTCTCATATTTAAATGAGCAGTAATAGCTGTTGAATAAAGTAGCCTCATATCTGCCATTTAATCACAACAAAGAACAAAATCAAAAGAGGAAAACCATCTGCCATAAATTAAATCTTTCTGCAAGATTATAAACTACAACTTCAGTGTATTTTAAGCTTTCCAATAAAATAACCACCTAAAATATTACAGTTAGAGTTGTGCAAATTCTTTTCTCCAACAATCTCATCTCTGTACATATTTAAAACCGCTAAAGTGCTTTTAATCACACCTCACGCAGTAGTTTGCGCACACTTTCATTCATCTCCTCCGAGATCTAAAAGCTGCACCAGACTCTCAGCTCTGGAATCTGGGAAAAGTCTTAACAGCCTGCTGCTCCAGAACTTTTCTGCTCGGAACACTGAGCCTCCAAAATCAAAGCAAAACGTTCGTTTATCAAACTAAAATCAACCCAACAAGGTGTGAAGCTGCAGACGTTACTTACCTGGGTCAGAAGCAGACCTGGGAAAGGAACTTTGATTGCACCGCGAGTTTTAGTGTTCCTGCAGAGCCATCGGAATTTGTTCACGTAACAAGTTAAGACACAAAAAACATTTATTTCCGGTTAAACCTGCAGCGTAAAGCTGACGTTGCGGCTGCAACAAGCTGCGGAAAATAACACGGAATGGCTTGTTTTGTCAAACAATAACAATAATAATAAATGAAGCTAAACGTATATTTTCATTGCTTCTTTAGTATGTATATATATATATATATATATATATATATATATATATATATATATATATATATATATATATATATATATATATATATATATATATATATATTTATTTTTCCCGCATTTTTATATCTAATTATCCATTGACAGATAAAGTAGTACAATAATGTACATAATAATAATCATATTATTAAAATTATCAGAGGCTGCATGGTGGAGCAATTGATATTAATATTGCCTAGCTGCAGGAAGGCCCTTGGTTTGAATCCTGGGGTCTTTCTGCATGGAGTTTCCATGTTGGACCGACATGCCTGGGTTCTGTCCAGGTACTCCAGCTTCCTCCCACAGTCTAAAAACATGGCTGTTAGGTTAATTAAAAATCCATGTATATGTATATGTATATGTATATTTTTTTTACTCTGAGATAACACAAAGTGAACTGAAACATGCATGTCTTATCTCTGTCAATGTAGCATTGACAGGGGAATACATTTTTGGGTTGCTTTGTTTTTAAAATAAGCACCACTATGTGTTGGGTTGGAAATAAAGGTAACATACATATTTTAGTGTAAATGAATCTTAAATTGTTCGTTAACCCCTGGGAATGAGTTGTTTTATTTTGAAGTTAGAATGCACGCTTCCTTTTTCTTCCTTTTGGAAATTTTCTGCAAGACTTGAACAGAAGCAAACGTCAGCTTTTGCGTTTTAGGAAGACGCCGCCCCGCAAGTCTCACTGCAAACATGGGCACTGAGGAGGCAAAGGAGAAAAGTTTCATACAATATATTTGTTTATTGGTTCTCTTTGGACTGCAGCAAAAATCACTGAATTCTTATCCATGTAAATCTATAAAGGGTTTCTGCGTTTGAAACAGTCTAAGCTTTTGGGTGGAGGAGAGCGGTTAATGTCTCGATCAATATCTGCAGGTACTGCCTCTGGAAAGGTGTCGTTCTCTGAAATCTGTGATCAGAAATCTTCCCAGTTTGTGCACAGCTCAGCTGCCTCGGCAGAATAAAGAGCACATGTAGCGCTTTGCAGAGGAAGGTTGACCTGCAAGGCAAAACAGCAGAGTAAAAAAGTCAAACTAAAAATTAATCACGAAACGGAAAATGAAATGAGTCAAGCTAATTATGTCATACTTTGGGAACAAATGGAGGGGTCAATTTTCTTTTGCAGAGTCCGTCCCAGTTGAATCCATCAAACCACCTGAAGAAAAACAGTTTTATCATCATCTGTAACACTGTGTGTTTCCAAGCAGGGCTCAGAATCTTTTTTTAATGAAATCAATCTATGCTCTCACTTGTGCTTCTGAATGGCCTTGGCCCCATTTCTCTGACTGCCCAGTCTCTCTGAAGGTTTGCCCCTGGGTGATGAAAAGCAAAACAGAAATAACCTATTAATTAATCAGCTGCTTCATGACTTTAAGCAATGAAAGTGGGATAAAGATGAAGAAACACTAAAATCCATCACAATCCACTGACTGGTTTTGGGTTTTCTAGTCTTATTGGAGAATTTTTATACCTGCAAAGTTTCTTTATGAAATCGCAGGCATCTTTGCAGAATGATTTTGGGAATTCGATCTGATCGATGCCATAAACAGTTGCAGTGAGAATCTTCAGCGGGTCAGAGCCATCAAACGGGAGCCTGGAGAGAGAAACAAAATTCAGTCAGCAACCTTTGATCTACAGTGTCTTGCAAAAGTATGTATACCCCTTGAATTTTGCCACATTATATATGGTTACAATCAAAAACATCAATGCATTTTAGATGGCTTTTGTGTGACAGATAAACACAAAAAGTGGTGGATAATTATGTTATGGAAGGAAATCAGTACATGGTTTTTGATATTTGTGTTAAGTCCTATGTCAAGAATCAAATTTTGCTGAAAATACAGCTTTCAGGTATGTCTTTCCACATCAAGCCTTGCTTAACAAATATGGCTAACTTTCTTTGTTTTATTTCTTCTTTGCAAAATAGTTCAGCCTCGGTCATATTGGATGGAGAGTGTCTTTGTGTAATTTTCAAATCCATGGATTTCTGGTTTTATTTAGGCCTGGACTTTGACTAGGCCATTCTAACACATTTATTATTTTTTTCTAAACCACACCATTGGCCTCTGGCTGTATGTTTGCTTTCACTGTTTCACAGTGGGGATGATGTGTTCAGGGTGAGGGCAGTGCTGGTTTTCTTCGAGATATAGTGTTTTACATGTAGGCTGAAAGGTTCGGTTTTGGTCTCATCTGACTAAAGTATGTTCTTCCTCATGGTTGCTGTGTCCTGTTGGGGAAAACTGCAAACTCAACTGTTCTTGCCACTCTTCCATTAAGGCTAGAGTTCTAAAGTGCAGAATTTACAGTTGTCCCACCTGTGCTGTGGATCTCTGCCGTTTCTCCAGAGTTAGTATGGTCTTCATGGCTGCTTCACTGATAAATGCTCTCCTTCACCAACCTGTCAGTTTAGGTGGACGACCATGTCTTTGTAGACAAAAAGTTGTTCCATACTCTGTTTTTGTATAACTAATAAATAAATAGCTTGATAAGATGCTCAAAGCTTTGGATGTTGTTTCATAACACACTCCTACTTTAATCTTTTCTACTACTTTAGACTGCCGTATCTGCTATGTTCATAGGTCTTCACTAATGTTCTCTAACATACCTTAAAGGTAGACTCCTATTTACTAATTTACCAGTTAGGTGACATATATAGCTGATTTCTCTGGATTTTATTTACACTAATCAGAGCCAAGGGGCTGAACATGAAGACATACAGTCAGTTTCAGATTTTTCTTTGTATCACAAGAAATCTCAACAAAGCACATCATAGTTTGTGGTTGTATTCTGAATGTGAAAAACCCCAGCATGTCAGATCTTTTGACAAGTCTGTTACTTTAACATCACCCCAAGAACACTTAAACAAAGCATGGCTTCTCAAATGTTAAAAGCTTACCTACCGCTGAGAAGCTCAAACACAAAAACACCCAGAGACCAAAGATCTGCGGATGTACTGTGGCCTTTGCTCAGGATGATTTCAGGTGCCATGTAGCCCAGTGTACCACAGAACGTCCACGTCTTCTTACCCACCTCAACCCTCTTCAGACATCTGGAGCCAATCTGTGGTAGACATCCATACAGTCAGCACAATCACCCGTAAAATATAGCAGACAAAACATGGAGCTTGAATCAGTTTGTAGTTACCAGTTTGCCATAACCCTGCTCATCTAGAACAACGTTTTCAGGCTTGACGTCTCTATAGACGACTCCTCGACTGTGAAGAAAACTCAAGGCTTCGGCAACACAAGCTGTGTAGAACTTGGTGCTGCCATCATCTAAATATCCTCTGGAAAATAACGGAGAAGTTATCAAGTCAAGAAAATCAATAAAACATTTTTAATAAAACACTTTGAAAATAGCTGCCTTTGACCAAAGCAGCATTCATTAAAAATAGCAACAAAAAAAGTGAGAAAACAAAAGTCAAAACAGTCAATGTTTTTGGTTTCATTGTAATACAGTCTGAATGAAAACAGTGAGAGTAGTATTGATTATTATCAGTACATATAACACAATATGACCTCACTGTTAGCTTGCTGTAGTTTCAAATACTCACTTCTCTTTGAGTAGACGAGATAAATTCCCACCCAGACAAGCTTCTGTCAGACTATAAAGATGCTCAGCATCTCTGAACGTTTTGTATAGTCTGTAATCAAAATATATAGAAAAATTGTTGAAACTCTCTTGCAAAGTAACCTTGCTCCATGAATGTTTTCCCTTTTTCATATTACAACCACTTTAATTGACTTGTAATTAATGTTTTATTTGGTAGACAAACACAAGTAGTGCTTAATTGTGAACCTGAAGGAAAATTATACTTGGATTTCGGGAAAGTGTGGCATGCATTTGTTTTCAGGCCCCCTGTGTCAATACTTTGTCGAAACATCTTTTACTATCATGATTTGCGGGTTTTTATGTTTTGTTTGTCACTTGGCGTTGGTTTTTTATTTTTGAAAATAAACTTTTTATTTCTTCCTGATGAAATTCTAAGCTTCTTGTTGTACCGTTCTTTGTTGGTTTTGAGTCTTATTTTAGTGTTAGTCTTTAGCTTCTGGTTTACTCGGATCCTTGTGTTTCCTGCTAAGTTCCCTTTATGTTTGATTGTGTCAGTTCCCTCAATTTGTTAGTTTTGTCCCTCTCCCAGCTACTTTGCATTCTCTTGATAAATCACACCTGTTTATCTTGTTGCTGAATCACCTCCCTGTCAGATCCCTTCGTTGTTGTATACATCCATGCCAATTTTCCTGTGCTCCTGTTTCCTATTTGTTCCTGCCAGGTGCCCCCCAGCTCTCCATGTACTTGTTTTGTAAGTTTTATTCAAATAAATCATCATCCCTATCAATATGAGTCAGCCTTTTTCCTTTCTGTGCTTGGATCCAATTCCACATCTCATGATTGTCTTAGGAATACATCACTCCCAGGGACTGAATTTTTACCCGACCCTCCACCCCCCCCCCCCCCCCATTTTTTTTTTTTTTTTTTTTTTTTTTTACACGTTTGAGGTATCAATTATAAAGTTATCTTACAGACACTCTTCCATGAATACCAGATTTTTGGAGTGCACATCTACTAGTTGTCCTTTGGTCAGATCATCCTACCTGAAATATGGATCTTTGCAGCTCCTCCAGAGTTACCGAAAGTTACTGCTGCTCTTCTTGTACAGCCTGCCAGTTTAGGTGGATGCTCATGTCTTAGGAGGTTACAGTTGTCCCGTTCTCTTTTCACTTTCAGGTGATTGAATAGTGCACCTCAGGATTTGAACATAACTAACCCTGCTTTATCTCCACAACTTCATCCCTGATCTGTCTGCTGTGCTCCTTGGTCTTCATGAAGCCTTTTACGCAATGTTGTTGACTAACAAACATTTGAGGCCTTCATAGAACAGGTATCAGAATAAAGGGGTCTATATACAAATGAATGGCACACTCAGATTTATATGTATAAAACACCTTGAAAATTACCTTTTTGTATTTCTTTGCAATTGTGTGTTTTTTTGTGTTGGTCTAGTCCAAAAATCCCAACAGATATACATTAAGGTTTATGGTTTTGACATGAAAAAGTTTGAAAAAGCTTAAGAGGTATAAATACTTTTGGAAGCCATAGTAATGAGTTGCTGAATGAGAAATACCTGACAATGAATGAACAACGGGCCTCCATCAGGATGCTGCGCTCTCTCAGAATGTGCTCACGCTGACCACTATTGAGGATCAGCTTCTTCTTGAGGACCCTCATGGCAAAAACACACCTGATGTTGCTCTTTAGTTGCACCTGAAAGCAATAGGAGGGAAAAAAATCAATACATAGCTGCGTGGAAACAAGGAATCTCAATGAGGCAAGAACTCCGGGATCTGTGTGATTGTGAGTGAGTTGCTGCAAGAGCAACCCTTTACCAAGTCCACGTGACTAAATTCCCCGAGTCCCAGAGTACGAATAATCTGGAAATCGCCTAAGGTGGAAGATGCCAGGGAGGCAGGATCCTCCTTTGGCCTGAGGAGGAAAACACAGCTGAAATGGTGCTTGTTGTTTTTCTATGGATGTAAAATAAGATGCTACTGCATTGCTCCTCACTCGACTTTTGATTCATTGCTCTGCTGCAGCTGTAGAGGGCTGTTAGATCCCAAACCTTCAATAACATCTCTAAAGGTCCTGAAAGGCAAGAAAGTAGTGAATATTCCCCATTTTTCTGGACAAAAAGAATCACAGTATGTATACAACACATAAGAGCATAGAAACTGATTCAGATTCACTTAAAATACACTTTATTTCGTGAGCCCAGATTGTCATCTTACCTTCTGTCTATTACCAAGCATGTCACTTCTCCAAGAGCCATCACATTCACAGGCCGAATGGTTTCTCTGATGGCAGAAAGAATAAAAGAAAATCATAAGAATATCATTAGAAATCAGAATTATATTTACATTCAGAAGTTAACATGCTCTCATCATAGCAGGAATGTCATTTTAGGGTTTAGGGTTCAATGATTTTTAAAAATAAGAATTAGTTGCACAGATTAGAATTTATTCCTGATGTTCCACACACACCCAAAGATTATATAGGGAAACTCTAATGTAAACACAACATCTATAAACAAGAGGTATTGACGGTTAGAGGATGTCTTTTAACTTGAAAAGGGCAGGTTTTTTTATCTTCTTATTAGTAATCATGACTGATCCCTGCAGGAAGTTTGTCTTTGCCAAGCAATAATGATTTCTTTGACAACCCTCACTGGATTGACCAACACTCTAAACAACAGGAACAAGAAAACAGTAAATTTGTGCAAATATAGGAAATCTTCTGGAGCCAGTTCTAACTAAGTGGAGATTCCAAGATCCTCACTTTTTAACAACTGTACATGAGTAAAAGTTATTCAGATGTGTTACCACTACCTCAATGATCCAGACTGCTCCACTCAGATGAAAGACAAATGGTTAGAATGATCAGGAATAACTCAGAGACCATTACAGCTCAATCCTATCATGAATGAGAAACTGTTCGAACCCCGATGTCACTGTTCAAAGTTTCAAAGTAACAGCCCGATCCCTTTTACAAGGCAGGATGGATCCATGCTTTCATGCTTTTAAGCTCAGTTTTGCTCCAACTATCAGAATGTTGCTGCTGACAAGGAGATCCAACAGACCAGGCAACATTTTTCCAACCTATTACTGTCCAGTTTTGCTGAACCTGTGTGATTTGCTGCCTCAGTTTACCGTTTTTGGCTGACAGGTGTTGCCTCTCTATCATCTTGAAGCAGTCTGTCCATTCTCCTCTGAGCTCAGCAAGACATTTTTCGACCGCAATATAGAAATGTATGGTCCCAGAAACTATGCACAAAATTACTTAAATCCCCTTTCTTCCCCACCCTGATGCTCAGTTTGAGTTTCAGCAAGTACTATTGCCATTTAATTGACTGATTTGTATTGATAAGTAAGGTGTACTTATTGTAAAAAGATGGCCAGAGCATATATATATATATATATATATATATATATATATATATATATATATATATATATATATATATATATATATATATATATATATATATCTCCACGGGTGGTCTTTCTCAACCTCTGAGCTCGGGTCCTCTACCAGAGGCCTGGGAGCTTGAGGGTTCTGCGTAGTATCTTGGCTGTGCCGAGAACTGCGCATTTCTGGACTGAGATGTCTGATGTTGTTCCTGGGATCTGTTTTAGCCACTGCTCCAGTTTGGGGGTGACTGCCCCGAGGGCCCCGATGACCACAGGCACCACTGTGGTCTTCACCTTCCAATATATATATATATATATATATATATATATATATATATATATATATATATATATATATATATATATATATATATATATATGTGTGTGTGTGTGTGTGTGTGTGTGTGTGTGTGACATTTTTAATGTTCAACAACTTTGTTGTTCTTACCCCCAAAGAGCTTTTTCTCCAAACCACTGTCTCTCAGAGAGCTCAGCCAAAGCTATCTGCTCCAGACGGCCTGGCTTCTTCTCTGTCACATTCACCTAAAGAGAACATAGTGATGAAATGGCACAGTCTATTATCCCTATCATAAAATAATTACTATAGCTGCTCTGACATTTGGACTCAGTCGAAGTCTATTTCTCTGAAAGTCTCTTTCTATCTGAGCCACTATTAGAGGGCATTTAACTTTACCTGGCCTTTGCTAATGATATAAAAGGTGTCTCCAACGGCTCCCTGTCGAAAGACGTATTCACCATCTGAGTAATTTGTCTATAGAAGAAAAAATGTTAAAAAGGAAGAAAAGAAAAGACTAGTGAATGTCTTTGAGGCCATTGCAGCACCTTCTTTTTCACAGACATGACACAAAGAAAGCTTAAAATTGAAAATGTTACTGGATTCTTTAAAAGAGATCAATCTGTACCTCCTCCATATGATCAAACAGTTTACTGATGACATCGTCTGGCAACGACTGAAAAAAGGGGATGCTGCACACAGACACAAAAAAGATACAATGACAAGTTGTTGGTGTTTTGTTTTTTTTTTTTTAAAGAAGCTTTTACTTTAAAAAAAAAAAAAATCCTAAACTATATTTCAACAATTTCTTACAAACAAAATAACAATAGAGATCCAGGAAGAATAAAAGGAAGCAGACGATATCTAGTGTTTCAGTCTGATGTTCACCTTCTCAGCAGCTCCACTGAATGAGAAAGGCGGCTAAGACCACATTGTGCGAGCACGGACTGGTAACTCTTGCAGTCAATAGCCCACAGCTTGCTGTCTGTTTGTGCTGCAGATCAAAAGACAAAGGCAAGAGGAAATGATAAAGGTTGTGTCAGTGACTCGGGACATAAACACTATAGAGAACAGCAAAGATCCATACAGCCTGCAGCGATTGCGGCTGAAAAGCAAAGATTCAGCTGTGCACTCAGACAGTTTAGGTCAGGGCTGCATTAAAAATGTCTCCTTTTTTTTCCTTTTGGAAAGGACACTGAAGATAAATCTAATCTAATTCCCTCCACCATAAATACCCTCTTTCTTTATAATAGAGTTTGAAAGTGGTGTAAATTAATAATGACCCATATTGATTGGTTCACGGAAGCTTCCTGCAAACGGAAGTAGATGTCCTCGAGACGCTCTAATTACATCCAATATCTAATAAGATGGTACAGCCCTGATATCTTAATTTTCCCGTTTGAATATTCTCTGTGTGCTTCTAATTTATCGCCACATGACATCTCATTCTTGGCTACTGCTTTTTATTTCAAATCTACTTTGTACAGATAATCAGATAAAAATAATATGGGCCTTTCTCGAAGCACATTTTTATGCTGTTTTCTCACACAGAAAGCTTTACAGCGTTATGTTTTAGCTTTTTCAAATTTTGTCACAATACAGCTAAAACTACAATGTGTTATATTTTGTATGGATTTTATATGATAGACAAATGCAAATTAGTATACAATTGTGAAGTGGGAGGTAACAGATAAATGAATTTCAAGTAAAAATCTGAAAAGAGAGAAATTATTTTCAATTCAGCCCTCACCTCTGTGTAATTTAATCTCATTGTAAATCTAACTCTTCCATTAAGGCTTTACAGGTCTTTTGGAAAACATTTGTGAACAAACAGCATCATGAAGACCAAGGAACACCCTAAAACTGTTGAGAAGCTTGAAATGGGGACAGGATTTAAAACAATATGCAAAGCTTTGAATATCTCACAGTTTCCTGTTCAATCCAAAAATGCTAATTTACCAATGCCACCCTACCTAATCTGGCTGGCTGGGCAAAGAAATGAGAGATCAGAGATGAAACCAAGAAGTTTTGTAGCTCTGGAGAAGCTGTAACTCAGGCAGAAGAATATGTTGATGGGACAGTTTCTATGTGAGTCCTCCAAAAATCTGGCCTTTCTGGAAGACTGGCAAGAATGAAGTCATTGTTGAATTCAGTTCAATTCAAAATACTTTATTTATCCCAAAGGGAAATTAAATGTTGATGTAACTCATTTAATTAAGGAGTTATTATAGATTGTGATGGCTGTGGGCAGGAAAGAGCTCCTGTAGCGGTCTGTTTTACAACCAATCTGAAGAAGCCTCTGACTGAAGAGACTCTGTTTTCCAATGACCGTCTCATGACGAGGATGGTCAGGGTTGTCCATAATTTTCTTAATTTTATGCAAAATCCTTCGTTGCATAAATCATCTTCAGAGGTTCCACAGTCGTCCCCAGAACAGAACCAGCCTTCTTTATCAGGTTATTGAGCCTGTTTAGGTCCCTGGCTCTGATGCTGCTGCCCCAACAGATGATGGCAGAGGAGATGACACTCTCAACAACAGACTTATAGAAGACATGCAACATCTTGCTGCAAATCTTGAAGGATCTTAGCTTCCTCAAGAAATACAGTCTGCTCTGTCCTTTCTTGTAGACGCTTCACTGTTGAGTCTCCAGTCCAGTCTGTTGTCTTGATGAACACCAAGGTATTTATATTCCTCAACCACCTCCACTTCTTCTCCCATGATGGAAATAGGATTTGATCTAACCCTGTTTCTCTTGAAATCTACAATCATCTCCTTTGTTTTGTTCACATTCAAGATGAGATGATTGTTTCCACACCATGACACAAAGTGGTCCACCAGCTCTCTGTGTTCAGCTTCTTGTCCATCTCTGATACACCCGACAACTGCAGAGTCATCTGAGTATTTCTGTAGATGACAGGAGTCTGACTTATGCTGGAAGTCTGAAGTGTACAGAGTGAAAAATAATGGTGAGAGTACAGTCCCCCGTGGTCCTCCTGTGCTGCTGACCACCTGGCTAGATACACAGTCCTTCAGTCTCATAAACTGTGGTCTGTTTGTCAGGTAGTCATGGATCCAAGCGATTGTTCAGGCCTCCACCTGTGTCTTCTGGAGTTTCAGACGAAGCAGATCAGGCTGAATTGTATTAAATTCACTGGAGAAATCAAAGAACATGATCCTCAAAGTGCTGCCTGCTTTGTCGAGATGAAAGTGGGTTTGTTGAAGCAAGTGTATGATGGCGTCTTCAACTCCAACTCCATGACGATAAGCAAACTGCAGGGGGTCCTGATATGTGCTTGCTTACTTACTCAGGTGGGCCAACAGCAGTCTCTCCAGGACCTTCATGATGTAGGATGTCAAGGCAACAGGTCTATAGTCATTGATGACTGATGGGTGAGTTTTCTTGGGTACCGGAACCAGATAGGATGTCTTCCACAACAGTGGTACCTTCTCTTGGATCAAGCTAAGGTTGAAGAGGTGTTGCAGAATCCCACAGAGCTGCTCTGCACAGGCCTTCAGGACTCTGGGGCTGATACCATCTGGACCTGCAGCCTTGTTCCGGTTCAGTCTCTCCAGCTGCCTCTTCACCTGACTTCTAGAAACAGAAAAATGGGAGTGGGAGGCAAAGGGAGCAGCAGTATCTCCTGATTTGGTTGAAGACAAACTAGTGGAAGCAGAAGAGTCCATGACTGAGGTAGAGGATAAAACATCTGAGGTGTGACAGGAAAGCTGTGGGTCAAAGGAAGGTGGGATGTCTGTTTGGCTGGGGGCAGGAGGGGAGGATGGTGAGCTTGTTCCTGAACTGAAGCTGTTGAAGAATGTGTTCACCTCATTTGCTCTGTCCATACTTCCATCTATCTGATTCTTCTTCTGCTTGAACCCTGTGATCTTCTTCATCCCAGACCACACATCTCTGATATTGTTCCTCTTCAGTTTACTCTCCATCTTCTTTCTATACACCTATTTGTTGTCTCTAATTTTGACTTTGAGCTGCTGCTGCATACTCCTCAATAACTCCCCGTCTCGCTCCCTTAAGGCTCTTTTTCTTGTATAACAGTTCCTTTGGCTCACTGGTGATCCAGGGTTTGTTATTCGGGAAGCATCTCACTGTTCTGGTGGGGATGGTGTTGTCTACACATCAGTTTATATAGTCGGTGACATACTCAGTCATGGCATTAACGTCCTCTCCATGTGGCTAGCAAAGAGAAATCCAATCAGTAGTATTAAAATAACCCTGTAGGGCTTCTTCGGCTTCCTGTGACCACTTTCTCACAGTCCTTTTTGTTATAGGTAGTCTCTGAAGGCCTTTCATCAAAAAATGACAGAAAGACACAAGATATCTGGTTTGCCGCAAACCATATAGGGAACACATCCGGAAGAGGTGGCTCTGGTCAGATAAGACTAAAGCTTCTTGCCCTGGCATATATATGCAGCTACCTTCTCCATTAATATGCTTAAAATGCCTCAAAAGGGAGATCAAAGGTTAAGCTTTTGGCCTACATGCAGAACACTATGTATAGTGGAAAACTCAAATTCCACATCACCCTAAACAACCATCCTCACTCTGAAGCACAGAAGTGGCAGCATCATGCAGTGGGGATACTTTTCTTCAGTAGGAAAAGGGAAGATGTTCAAAGTTGATAGGAATATGATGGAACTAAATACACAACAATCCTAAGAAAAGACCAGTTAGAGTTTGGGATCAAGATTCTCCCTCTTCCAGCAGAAGAACCCCAACATACCACCAAATGGCCCAGTCAAAGTCCAAACATAATTTAGAATCCGAGACAAGAGTTGAAATCTGATGTTCACAGATTCTATTTATATACTGTAATAATAATAATAAGATACACTGGCCACCTGTGCAGGGTGTACGATATCTCTCGACCATGTGTGTTTTTCCACTATTTTGCGTCTATTACAGAAATTCCCAATAAAACATGTTAAAGGTTGTAATGTAAACAAAATCTGAAAAAAGTTTAAGGGATTTGAATACTTTTCCGTATCATTGTATACCTGTGTGACTTCCTGGGATCACCTGCTATATCACTACAAAGCCTCACTGACAGCATCAAAAGCAAAGAGAAACTATTTTCAGGTCAGGAAGGAGATGAGCACGGTGGGCCCAGAGTGAATCCAAAGGGAAGGGATAACAATAATGGGCAGGGAACAAAGGAGGACAGGCTGTCACCGTGAGCTGAGAATTGTTACCAGAGAGCCGACAGATAGCTGAGAGCGGTAAATTGGAATGGCGGGCTGCTTTCAAGATAAAGAAAGAAGCTGAAAGAGAGAATTAGATGCTCAGTGATGGCAAATAAAGTGATATTTTTCCCATTTACACTGATCCCAGCCACTTCCACAGCCTGTTTACCCACAGCTAATATTTATTTATTTGTGAAACCAGGCCAGATATCTGTGGTGACAGCTGAGAAAGTTTTCCCACAGGGCTCTCAGATCGGATGAGAGGAAGAAATGAAAGAGCAATGTTTGTGTTAAAAGGATTTGCACACATTTTTTTTAAAAACATGAGTGCTACAGGATATTTTCAGAGCACATTTTTTGTAAATGTTCTGACGAATGCATGCTTGTGGAGAGAAGACCGCTGGCTTATGCAGCAAAGCAGTACATGTTTGAAATTCCCCACATCCCTGAGAAAAAAAAGAACCATGTGAATCTGCAGTGCTGTCTATGATTTCAAAAGCGTCTTTGATTTTAAATTCCACAGACGTCCTCTGTCTCACACCACACCAGAGCTCTGTATTCTTGTGATCTTCACAATAATTATATATGCTCCATCCAAGTAAAAATTAATTAAAAAGAAACCCTGTCAGGTCTCCATGTGACATTCCTCAAGTGATAATTGTATTTATTATACACGTCAAAACAATGCTTACCTGAGACAGAGTAGGTGTGGGTGCAATTGTAGAGGAGCGCCACCTCTCCAAACATGTCCTCTGGCTCAAAGGTGAGCACCTTCTGTCCATCTTTTGTCATGTCCAGTTTTCCTTCTGCCAACAAAATAAACTAGTGAAAAATATTCACAGCATTTGAACTTTTCTGAATTTGTCATGTTGCAAACACACAGAAAAGATTATTATTAAGATTTTATATGATAGACCAACATAAAGTCGTGCATGATTGTGAAGTGAAACAAGTATATGTAGTTTTCAAAATTATTTAGCAATAAAAAATCTAAAAGTTTGGTCTCCATTTAGTCCGCCTGAGTTAGAACCTTGTAAAACCGCTATTTGCTGCAATTATGGCAGTAAGCAAGTCTTTTGGGGTATGTCTCTACACGTGTTATACATCTAGACACTGAAATCTCTTTAAAACAGCTCAAACTCAATCCCATTGGATGAAGAAAATCTGTAAACATCAGCTTTAATGTCTTGCCACAAATTCTCAATTCGACTAACTTCTGATCCACTCCCCTTTAACGGGGACTCCAGTTTAAGGGATATGAGTGCTATGTGACGTACAGTAGTTTAAATACTTGCTGTGTGCTTATGTGTTGAATAATCTCTTGCCTCTGAGAGTGAGAGGTGCAGTGTAGACTCAGCTCATGGTGTAAATGACTAGAGTAATAGCAGGGAGATGACATCTTCCAATAGCTGACACCTTCCAAATATTCACCTCTTCAAGGAACTCCAGTGAACCATTTTTCTGCTGCCTCCTTAGATTTCAACCCAGAATAATAGCAAAGGTCCCTATAATTTTCTCACAGTTCTGTGTTAGTCTCATAACTGTGCTTTAGAGCGGTATTCAATCTAGTCCGATCAAATAAAAGCCTGAGCCAGGATGCAACAGAAGGCAAATTTTAAAAAAGAATTTAATCACATTTGCACCAGAGCACCTGTAATCTAGGCCAAGTCCTGATAAATAACTTGAAGTAAGATGAATGTTGTTGATCGTAAGAAGAAAATGACTTACCTTCTAAAACAAAAGCCTGATCCCCAGAGGCCCCCTCCTGGATAACAAAGCAGCCCTGATTGATGGTGGTTCGGCGCATGCAGGCAGTGACTGCCTTGATTTCTTCTTCATCAAGGTTCTTCAACAAGTCATTTTTCAAAAACGCTGCCTGGATCAGCCTTTTAGATCTGCGGACATAAAGATATGACACAGATGTCACGCTGTTGGTCATTTATCACCTTGAATGCAGTCTGGTGGAGGCTAGAAAAAGGTCTTAAAATGATACTTGTTGATTAGCAGTCAATAAGAGCGAGAGTTTTCACTCAGAGCTGGTGTGAACTGAGGGAACACTGCGTGCTCTTACTCCTGGCTTTTGTCACAGCTTCTGTGAGAAACCACAGCGAAAGTCATCAGGTCTGGACTGAAGGGCTCTGAAATGACTGTCTGTCTCTTTGCACTCCGGTTGTCCTCAATTTGAGCTGCAGAAGCTACAGGAGGAGAAAAAACACATGTCGAAATTCTAGGTCAGGTTAAAGCTTGTGGCACTTGTTGGTCCTCCCAAGATATAACACATTAAAGATATCAAGCTCTGTAAACCTGCAACGACGGTAGAGGGTCCAGGGAGGGACAGGGCGGTTCTGTAGCGATCTAGTTCTTCTTGCAGCCTACGGATGAGTTCATCCTTTGTGTCCAACTCCAGCTCTAACTCATCTATTAGTGTGTCTCTCTGACGGAGCTCCTCAATCTTTAGCTGCAGTGCAAACTGGAGGTCCCGAAGTGTACCCATCACCTGCATAGATAGATAGATAGATAGATAGATAGATAGATAGATAGATAGATAGATAGATAGATAGATAGATAGATAGATAGATAGATAGACTTAGTTGGTAAAACATTAGTGTTTTTCAATCCTCATTTTACTCAACAGTATGACACTAAGGGCAAAAAGAAATTAAATTGTACTGACTATACAAATACTTGAACAAACATAACAAAATGCAATAAATTTAATTCACATACACGATTTCTGACCAAAAACACAATCCGATCTCTTACCCCGTGCAGCCTGAGTATCGTTGCAGGGGGCTCGTCTCTCTTGTCTCCAGCAGGTCTGCACGTCTGACAGCGGGCAGTCCACGCGACAGGTGTACATCTCTTCTGTAAGCGCGCAACTGAGGGATGCTCCTCTCTCCTGCTGGCTACGGCTGCACAGATAGCGCAGCCAGCCAATCACATCACCTACGCCGTCCGGGAGAGGGAGGGGGTAATGACAAATGCATGGACTGGATCCGAACTGGGTCAACTGGTCCTTAGAGAGTGTTTGAGGAGCCCATGGGAGAATCCGCCAAACTGAGCGAAGAACATTAATCATTTCACTCACTGGAAGAAACAAAGGAATCCGCTGTGTGCATTGACAGATCGAGACTTCTAGACTTTCTTCTATCAATCTTCTATCTGTTTTTTAGGATCTATTAATTTTCTGGGAAATTGTGCATTTCTTGACTTATAGTAATTGAACTAATAAAAGTAAAGCTATGATGCTGGGTTCTCGATGGATGGCGCCCTTCAGCCGTTTACACACATGATAAAGCCCTTTCTGTAAGAAAAACTTTTTGTTTTGTTATCATTTGACCAGAAACAGCATGATCTGATGGTTACTGAGATAGATAGATAGATAGATAGATAGATAGATAGATAGATAGATAGATAGATAGATAGATAGATAGATAGATAGATAGATAGATAGATAGATATGCCCTGTATAACTAGCGTTTGTCTCATTTGTCTGTTTTGCGCTGGTGATTTATCTTGTTTTTCCACATGTGATGTCAGTGTTACTGGTTTTAACCTCCGCCAACAAAATCAACCTTCCTCCATCTAAATCGATTATTATATCAGTATGTTAGTTTTTTTTGTTTTTGTTTTTTTTTTCTGTAAAAAGAAAAATTAATAGGACAGTGGGCGCCATTATTGTAAAAACCACGGCACTAGTTAGAGTTCTACTGGAAACACAATACCAGCAGGTTTAAAACTGTGTAACTCCTAACAAATGTGTTAATATAAATACGTGTATGGTAATTGCTGTTCAGAGAATAACTAAGTCTAACCAGAAGGTGGCGGTAGTGTTTGTTGAGAGTTGCTGCTGCTGGAGAAGAAGATGGGCCACCGCTAAGGGGAGCAGCAGTTTTGTTACGAACAATCAAAGAAACCTTATTGAGAAGGTTTTAATATTTAAATTTTCCACATTTTTCAGCGGAATTTAGTTTGTTCGGGGTGTTAGAAAATGATCCTCACCGTGAAACCGCTTCAAGGAAAGGAGTGCAGTATTCAGGTAACTTAAACGCAGCTAATTCACACAATTGGCTAACCAGGTGAGCTAACAGCGGTGGTTCACTAACGGGCCGGCGTTACTCGTACTAAAGTGAACCATAGATACTTGTTTAGTGAAAAATTGCGTAAAATGCACTGCTTCGTATAGATAAACTCGGGTGGTTGGTAAATAAAAAGTCGTTAATAGTTGGCATGCTCGCTAAACCGTTAGCACTTTGTTTTAACAGACTTTCAAGAAGCCTTTCTCTACAGGCCAATAACAGGAGATAAGGGGGCACACTGGAGTCTTTGATACTTTTCTTGTTAAAGGATAGTTTCTGAGTCTGATATATTTGCATTGTAGTAGTTTAAATGGTTTAGTGTGCTTACCACAATATAACTAGGATCTATTTACTACAGCAAAACACCAGTAAGTTAAAAAGTAAGATTAACAGAAATAAATCAGTCGGTCAAGAATGCACAGGATGCTCTTTTACTCCTCTCATATTTTAGACATAATGTTAGAAATTAATACATAAACAAGAAATATACTGAACAATAAGGACAACTGTTATTTTCAGCATCACCAGGGCAAAGATATTTGGAGAAATAATAATTATAATACAATTTGTTTATGTTGAAAATAGGATGGCTACAACATTTTAAAAGCTGAAATTTTTGGGTAATTTGTGTTCCTTAATTTACATTAAAACCTGTGAAAGAAACACTAAAGCTGCCGAATTTGAAAACGTAAGTGGGCAATTATGGTTCATGAAGCCATCTTGAAGTGTTCTACCGTTTTAGTGGTAAGAATAAGCATCCATTTATTCAGCCCAAAGCTCAGTGTGGAATATATTTTCACCAGTTAAAACAGCAACAGAAAATATGCTTCTTCAAAAGAAAAAGGCTAAAAATGAACTAAATTATGCCCAACATTGGAATGCAATTTTAACCTCTCATCGGCTAATGAAGCATGCACTCATTTGGGTTATATTTTTTTATTTATTGTTTACAGGCACTTTAAAACATTAACTAGCAAACTATGCTGGTGATTTTAAAAAAAAAGATGTTACTTATCATGCTAAACATTTAAAATGGATATCGAATGATATTCTTGGTACGTTTCCTTTACGCTATCACCAGGAATTTTTCAAAACTGCAACCTTCTCTTGACTTTCTCTGTTCTGAGAATTATTTCACTAAGATACAAAATTCCTCAGTTTTCATTCTTTAAATGCATCAAGCAAGGTACTTTGGTGCACCTTTATTTAGTTTAATTAAATCTGCTAAAAGTTAGTTACATCAACTTTAATTCAAAATTGGGACTAATCTTGTAATTCTTTAATTTTCTGTTTTGTTCAAAACTATTACCTCTGTCAAAGAATTGTTGAACATGTATTTTCTTATTTATTTTTCTTTTTAATAAAAATCATATGTTAAACAAAACCATAATCTGTGTTGACCCCAGATGACCCGAGTGGTGCTTCTCTTGAAAAGAGGTTGGTGCTGATTGCTTTGAAGGGGTTGGAGTACAGCTCTGAGGAACAGAAGCTTTTTGAGTCCAGAATATCTTATGAGCTGTTAAACTTCATAAACACTTGATCACTGATTAGTGTATGCATATCAGCTCTTCTCATTACTAACTTCAGAATGTTGCCATACGCTGTCTTTTATGAAGGAATGTATTTACCATATTGGATGTGCTCCAAGCTGACACTATAACTACAGCCAGAATCTGTCCCAGCTGTCAGATTTGTCTTGTTCACAGCAGCAGTTATTTCTGAAAAATGTGCGAGGTTGTAAATCAGCCTTGTGAACATTTTTTTTTTTTTTTTTTTTTTCCCCAACCACTGAAAGTAATGTTATAATTACATGTCTGATATTTCTAACTAAAAAGATAAGAAACATAATCATTGCCAAAAGCAGATAATAGTCCCTTACATTTTCACAAACCTATATTAAAACTCAACCCCATGAAAAGATGTATTGATGCTTTAATTTATGATGATGTCATAAAAAATGGCAAAATATGAAAATACATTTTGTTAAAGAAGTTTATTACTATTTAATGATTCCCAATTATGATTTTGCTTTTTGGTTGAGTCCAAATCCAGTTTGCACACAGTTTTGTCCATAAACTACAATTTGTTGTGACTGAAGGTCATTTGTTTATCTTTCACAAATTTTAGTTTTATAAAAAATAATAAAAAAAAATTCAATGATTCAGAGCCAAAATTCAGACTTATTTGCATACAGCAAAGTGTTATGCATTACCAAAAACAGTAAAATACTGTAACCCCTTCAGTTTTTAGCCTTTCTTACTTAACTCACTGCCAAATTGCTTTACATTTTCTTTCAACCCTTTTCACCGTCATTCTTCCCGTCTCCTGCTTGGATTTCAAGTCATGGCTCCACCATGCAAAATTGGTATTAAGAATCAGTGGCAATGAAAGCATTCCCGTCTCCTCACATTTGCAAAATTGGTCTTGAACACTCTGCGAAAATAACATCCTATGCAGACGAGGCCATAACTTATGCATTTATCAGTGAGATGGAAAGTATAAAAAACCTGTATTTCAGTATCTGATGCATTACATCATTTGGATGTTTAGCACATTGGTGTGTCTTTTAGGGACTTACGGTTTGAGTCACATGATGTTATGATGGATGGTAGCCCTCACTCTTTCCTTCATGAAATTTAAGTGGAAGATGTAAAAAAGATCCAGAGGGATAGAAATAAAAATAAAAATGTAGTAATAAGAATGAATTAGAACAAGATTCCAATTATTAAAAATGAGCATTAAATTTAAATATCACATGAAGATCCTTTATTTTGTGATGACAATTCACCATTGTCAAAACAGAATTGTGGTATTCCTCATATTTGAACGTTTATTTACTTAGGTGATGATCATACACTGTTCATACGCCGCATGTGCCGATAAATGAAATGCCTGTGTATCCTTGCTCAGAGCTCCCCTGTCACGTTTCTTCGCTCATCTGTGATTCAGATAAATTTTACCTATTTAGCTGTCGCTCAAGATTGCTTGCTGTGAGATCATTATCTGGGTAACCGTCTGCAAGGTAGAGGAGAAATAAGATACGATGGATCCAAATGGAAATCATGCGATACTGCGACTAAATCATTGTGGTGTTGATTTTTGTAGGTTACTGAAGACGAGAAAGTCTCCACGGTGAAGGAACTTGTGTCTGAACGGCTGAATATCCCTGCAAACCAGCAGCGGCTACTTTACAAAGGGAAAGCGCTTGCAGGTAGATTTACTGACAAGTATCTCATTGCTGATAGATCCAACCGTCCTTTTGTTTGTAGTTTTGATAATGGATGGAGACATTTCTTTCAGACGAGCACAGACTGAGCGATTACTCCATTGGGCCTGAGGCTAAATTGAATCTTGTTATCCGTCCCGTGGGGGAGAGGGCTGCAGCTCCAGGGATGGCAGGCAGCAGCAGCAACCCACAAGGAGGAGTATGGCAGATCGTATCCACTATACTTGCCAAACACTTCAGTCCTGCAGATGCTGCTAAAGTTCATGAACAGCTTATAAAGGTACGAATACGCGTCATGTAAAAATCCAGGGTTTTTTTTTTGTTTTGTTTTTTTTTTAATCCAGTTTTTAAAGTTGTGGCACTTCAACCACTCCTTCCTACTTATGATTTCATGTTACCGTATTTTCTGCACCATAAGGCGCACCGGATTATAAGGCGCACGCTAAAACATACAGTCTACAAAAAAAAAAGGTCACGAAAGCAAAACAGCGAGTTTGGTTGAACTTTATTCTACAATGTAACAATACACTCACATTATTTTTTTTTTAACATTCTTCTTCCACAAATCCATCAAAGTCCTCATTTTCAGTGTCTGAATTAAACAGCTGGGCAGTTTCGCCATCAAACATGCCGGATTCCCTCTCATCGCTGTCGGAGTCAGTCTCGTTGCCAGGTGGCTGTTCAGCAATGATGCCGGCTTTCGCGAAAGCTCGGATAACAGTTAAAGCAGATACCTTCGCCCAGGCATCCACAATCCATTCGCATATGATGGCGTAACTCACCCGGCGCTGCCTCCCTGTCTGAGTAAATGTGTGTTCACCGTCTGCCATCCATCGCTCCCACGCCGCTCGCAACTTCACTTTGAACGCCCTGTTTACGCCAATGTCCAGCGGTTGGAGTTCTTTAGTTCATCCTCCCGGAATTATGGCAAGATCCGAATTAGTTTGCTCTACTTCTTTTTTCACAGCATCGGTGAGATGGGCGCGCATGGAGTCGCAGATCAACAGGGTCGGTGATGCATGGAAAAAAACCATCTGGTCTCCTTACATACACCTCTCTCAGCCACTCTATCATTTTCTCCTCGTCTATTCTCTGATTGGTTTGTCGCTGCCACCGTATGTACCGGTACCGTACATATTACGTCCCTGTGTCGAACAGATTTTGGAATTCAGTGCACCAGAATAAGGCGCACCGGATTATAAGGCGCACTGCCATTTTTTGTGAAAATTGAAGTCTTTTAGGTGCGCCTTATAGACCGTAAAATACGGTAACTTTTTTTTCATACTTTTATCATCTAGGTTTTGGCTCAAAATTATTCATACCCTGGTCAGATTTAGATTTGAAATTTTTAGTCAACCAAGAAGAATGTTTCTGCTTTGGAGATGACATCCAGAAAGATGATAAAGTGATGTATAGATGTTTTGTTTTTTTCATTAAAAAAAATGGGGGCACAATATGCAGACTCTAGAGTCATCGATGTAGTTGTTCCCGAGCCATTTGCTGCATATCTTCCCCTTCACTCTCTGCCCTTCTTCCTGTCCAGCAACTAATGAATAAAGCCACCTTGTGCCATAAAAATCTTTTAAAAATGGTTTATTAATTTAATAAAATAATAGCATGTTGATATATTTAGATCCTTCTTAGTAATCATTCTCAATATTTTTTTTATGATTGCTGATATTCTTTAATGTCGCCACTATTTTTTTCTTTTAACCGTTCATCTTTTGTGATGAACTCCAAGCGTCTCTGCCATTACTCTCTGTGGCTCCCTCCTAACATTTTCTTATTTGAGTAATGACTCCTAGAAGTGAATTAATTTTAAGTTTTATGATTTGTTATTAATATTCTTTTTTTGAGAAATGAGATTTTTTTTTTTTTTTCTGTTTTTTGAATAAAGAGAAGTTCTAAGCAAGATTAGGCTGTAAAACAATATTTCATACTTTAAACAGGGCATGGAGAGCTGCTCAGTCCAATAATTGACAATGGAAAGAATATGGCAGAACATGTCAAGACATGACAGACATGCTAAACTGACCGTCTGGGAAATTAGAGCTTGAAAGAAAGCTGAAGATAAAACAGTTTACGGTTTGATACAATGTAGAGAACACAGCAAGCATATGGGGGAAGACCAAAATTTAACCCTTTAGCCTTCATGCTAATAAACATGTGTCAGAAAAACTGCACTGTATATCACGCTCAATACACCATTTCTATTGTGAAACCTGACAGTAGCAGCATCATGCTGTGGTGGTGCTCTTCAGCAGGGACAAGGAAGCTGGTCAGTTGAGCTATCACATAAAATCCCCCAAAATACGTTGAAGTTTGTGGTTGTATTTAAGGCTGCGTGATATTAGGGAAATCATGAAATTGCGATGTCATTTTTGAATATTGTGATAATGATATTGATTGTGATTAACCTACATTTCTGTCTCTCTTCTTTGTCTTCCTTCAACATACCTTCCCAGCTCTGTTAAGATAGGGTTAGTTTGATGCCAGGGTCAAAATGTTGTCAAATTGAGTAGTCAGTAAATCTGATAAAATTGTTGCATTATTATGTTGTTAAACTTGGTCCTTTCCCTTCAACATAAAAAGGAAACTCCCTCTTTGCTACTTCATCATTTCTATCCGTATCCTGGTTCACTGGCAAATGATTCTGTGCTGTTGACACTCGTTAAACTCCGATCATCTTGGCTTAAGTTGCTGTTTAAAGCTGTAAATGAGTGAAAAATGGTGCTTGGTTTCAATTAATCATTGGTGGAGATCTAGAAATGTACACATCAAACAATACCTTCTTGTTTGCTGTACTTGTGTGCTTGTTTGTTTCCTGTCATATGTTTCCAGAATCTCCACATGCAATTTGTGATCATGCTGTTCTTTTTCTCACTGTTGCCTTTTTTGTCCCTCTTCTATTCCTCTAAGGATTATGAACGTTCACTTCGACAACTCAGCCTCGATGATATTGAGCGCTTGGCGGGGAGACTGCTTCACCCAGAAGGGGAGGGCATGGACACCTCATACATGGACTAATCATTCATAACTTAATTCTTGTGATCGTCTTTCTTTTGAGTTATACTCGGTGCTTGAAGATACAGTGTTTAGAGGGGGAGGCTGGGGAAAGTATCAGTTGAATTTCAGGGATTTCCTGGCGTGTGCCTGATCTCCAGCTGAATGATCACATGGATAACAAGGACAGCTGATTATCTTAGCTTTTTTTTTTAGCCGCCTGGATGATAAAAAGGACTTGGATGAGAAGATATGGCCCCTTTTCTCTGGCCTTCATCATTGATGGGTGTTAATGACTCACAGCCTAATCACACAATATCTGAATACAATGGAGTAATTTATGCTGTTATTTTTACATGATCTCTGGCTGCCACATTTCCTAAGGCGTACTAACTTCTGTTGTATTTATTATTGTCTTGAGGGATAACACTTATTTTTTTTTTCCAAGAATTGTGGGCTACATGTCTTATCCCATAATATATTGGTGACCATTGTATGATTTGTAAATATGTTTGTTTATATATATATATATATATGTTTGCAAACATTAAAACAGAAAAAATCTTTCATCCTAAGTTATGGGCTGGTCTTTGTTTTTCTTATTTTTTAATTTCAAGACTCCTGAAAGGGGTCCTAATAGGGGCCAGCAATAAGGAATAATTTCGATTTGCTGAAAAATATAAAAATTTTATGACCAAATTTTTAAAAATTAAAAGGTGTATTAGAGATTTCAAATGATGGCACCTAGCAGTTGACCGCTTACGCTCCAACCAATCAAACAACAGAAAAACTCGTGATTTCAATTTTCTGACCAATCAGATTCATGAAGAGTAATATGGTACCGCCTCTGCCGATGAGGGACAGTTTGTTCATTTCACTGCTAGTTGTGGGTATCAGTCCCGAAAAAACTGTTCATTTTTTGACAGTTGGCTCTTTAGAATAAAACATGAGAACCCGACAAGTTGGATAAGGGAGGATATTTATTGAACAACAAGAAGGTATGTATCAACGATGGTTGTTTTGACAGCTAAACTAGCGTTAGGAAATCGCTCATCACACACTTCCTGCCTTTAGCCAGCTGGGGTTAGCGTAAAATCGGCACCGGCCAGTGTTGCAACCATTTATTTCAGTGTAACAAAACAGAGGCTCAGTTATACTGCTGGTAACATTTAGTCCGTTTTTATATTTAAAAACCAAGTGTTTAGTTGTGTGATATGATTGCTGTCGGTCTGAGACTGGGGCGTTTCTCCTCTCATCAGGACCACTTCTTCCTGTAGCGAAGCAACCCATTGCTTTGTTAATGCATTTTCTGACTATAATGGTAAAATACAGCTTTTGCTGTACATATACATGATAAAACCACTGACCTTTGCACTTGTCTTAAATTATATTCTCACCTACGTGATTTGGGTGTACATTCTATTATTTCTAACATGATTTTCTCAAATTAGGAGTTCCCAGTCCTTTGGAAAGATGGAAACTCTGATTCCCACTATCAACCGGCTGCAGGAGGTCTTCCTGACCGTGGGGACAGAGATCATACAGCTTCCTCAAATAGTTGTGGTTGGATCTCAGGTTAGTCAAGAAGATGGTTATTCAGAAACTAAAGCATCCTCCTCAGTTTGTTCTTCAGGGCCTGCAGCTGAAGAAAAAAACAGACTGTGACTCTGAATTTCGTTTCAGAAGTTTAGATGCACCTTGAACTTTACACACGGCCATGTATTTTATTGGAATTTTATGTGATAGACCGATTGATTGAACAGGGTTCTGTGACATGCAAAGCTCTGGATATTGTGTTATATGCTAACTCTGTTGTATACCTGTCCAGCACTTTGCTCCTGGCCTTTCTGGTGTGTTCCTTGATCTTTATGATGATGTTTGTTCACTAATGTTCCTCAGAAAAAAGTTTGAGTCCTTTTCAGAACAGCTGTTTTTATCCAGAGATGAAATTACACATAGGTGGATTTTACTATTTAGATTTCTAAGTAGTTACACTTGATTTTATTTAGGGGTATCAGAGTAAAGGCGGCTGTATACAAATGCAAGCTGCATTATTGTGTAATGTGGTGGCAAAACGTGGAAAAGTTACAGAAGTATCCCTACTTTTGCAAATCAGTGTATGTGGGTTTATTTACTCTAATTTTTTTTTTGTCCTACAACAGAGCAGTGGGAAAAGCTCAGTGTTGGAGAGCCTAGTCGGACGAGATTTCTTGCCTCGAGGATCAGGAATAGTCACAAGACGTCCACTCGTCTTGCAGCTGATAAATGTTCCCCCCCTGAAGGAGAGACTAAAAACTGAGAATGGTACCTAAACATGAATCTTCTTCATTTTGTGTCAGAGTGAAATAGTTTCAGTTTCAATGTCAGACCTGAGGTTTTTAGTGGTTTAAAGAAATACATCTGACATTTTGGTAAAGTTATGGAGGCTGCTTAAACTTGCTGATGTGTGCTTCTTGCTTTCACATACTGTTTAAATTTCTGCTGATATCTTGTAGACGTGTTGTTTCGCTTTTCTAACATACAGCCTTTTTTCCTCTTCTTCTTCACCACTTTTTTTAGGAAATGGGATTAAACAAAATTCTCAAAACAGCTACCCAGGTCTCTGTATATTTAAACTTCATGGGCTTGTCTGTATTCAGCTTCTTTAGAATTTTCATAAATCTTTCTCTCATTTTGTGCAGTATTCAACTCAAATAACGTATATGTACTATGTTTTGTTGACGTTGTTACCTATGCTTCATCTTATTTGCATTCTGTTAAAAACTTATTTTTTGTTCAGGGATTAAAGCTGAAGAGTGGGGAACTTTCTTGCACTGCAAGAATCAGGTATGTTTTTTTTTTTATGAGATTTCAGTTAGGTAAACTTTTCCTTGTTTGTTTGTTATAAGTTGAGTTTAACACATAACACGTCGTTTTGTGGCGCACATTTCACAGATCTTCACAGATTTCCAGGAAATCTGTAAGGAGATTGAAGCAGAAACAGAGCGAGGTTCGGGTGACAACAAGGTGGAAAGATTTGTTTCATGTAAATTGGATCAAACCGTAATTTTTGCGGTTTCTGTTTCATTATTGTCTAATATACACTCTTTGCTTTCCAGGGAATCAGTCCTGAGCCCATATATCTGAAGATTTACTCTCCCAATGTTCTTAATCTGACTCTGGTTGACTTACCAGGAATCACCAAGGTAAACTCAGCCATATATATAAAATCAGCTTGTCTTGTGTGCCTTGAATACTGTAACAAATAAATATCAGTTCCCTATTGTGGTCACTCCAGGTTCCTCTTGGGGACCAGCCTGAAGATATTGAGGCTCAAGTGCAGGAAATGATCCTGTCCTTCATCTCCAATCCAAACTCCCTTATCCTTGCAGTGTCCCCAGCCAACTCAGACTTAGCCACCTCTGACGCGCTGAAACTGGCGCGTGACGTTGATCCAGATGGTAAGACATTTTGTTTTCCCTCTCATATTATCCACAAGTATCAGGATTGAGTGTGTTTTAAATGATTAATTATGCAGGAGGATTTTAGTTGATTAAGCTGGTTAGTGTTTACAGTTAGCAGCGTTCAGGCTTTTAACAGTTAGTTTAAAAAGGAGGTTTGCTTTCCATGGTGCATTCTGAAGAGCTGACGGATCAATAGATGTAGTGCATGTAGATGTCTTCTGGAGGGTTATTAGATTGTTGTTGGAATCTGTGCAGTGATTGTAAATCAGGCTACAGTTTAAATATTCCATCTTATCGTGTACATTGTGTGTCTTTTGTTACGTTCTGTACTACACTTATGAGCTGTGATGTTGAGTTCTGTCTTTTTTTTTTTATCTGTCAGGTCGTCGGACACTGCTGGTCGTCAGCAAACTGGACCTGATGGATGCAGGAACTGATGCTCTAGAAGTCCTTCTGGGTCGAGTCATTCCCATCCGACTTGGGATTGTCGGGGTGGTAAACAGGTTTGGAATAATGAACTCAAGTTTGATGGTATTATTTTGGTTTTAATTAGTGGTGCCCTGTGTAATCTCTTTATTCTTTGAGCTAAACTCCCTCCCTATTCTTTCTAGGAGCCAGCATGACATCAACACCCACAAGACCCTGCAGGACTCAATGAAAGACGAGCAGGCCTTCCTGCAACGCCACTACCCCTCGCTCGCCTCGCGTGCCGGCTCACGCTATCTGGCCAAAACTCTGAGCAGGCTGCTCATGCACCACATCCGGGACTGCCTGCCAGACCTCAAAACCAGAGTGACAGTGCTGAGTGCCCAGTACCAGGCACAGCTCATCAGCTACGGTCAGCCAGTGGAGGATCACAGTGCCACTCTGCTGCAGATTGTCACCAAGTTTGCCAGTGATTATTGCAACACCATCGAGGGAACAGCCAGGCACATCCAAACATCAGAGCTGTGAGTATCTCTTCACTCTTTCAGCTTCTATACTGAAGTAGATGCTTTAATCAGAATCACGAGCGTATTATTTTTTTTACAGAAGTGAATTTTTTTTTCTCAAGCTGTTCTTATAGTCCAGTTTAAAAAAAAAAACTAAAACAAACCAACGTTTTGAAGGCTTACTTTTCAAAAACCATTTACACCTTATATTACAGATGTTTTCAAAATCTTTTTATAATGTGCTCATTTCTATCTAAATGACACCAAACTGTTTTTAAAAATTGGTATATGGGAGTAGTGTTTTGTGACTTCAAACTTCAAGTTAAAATTGGGGTTGTCCGATACAACTTTTTCACTTCCGATACGACATCAATGTGGCAGCTTTGAGTATTGGCCGATACTGATATTGATCCAATACAATATCAGCACAAATCATACATACTTTTATTACTTATTTTGTCATGTGGAGTGTTAGAAAAGACTTGATCAAGTGATATTATTCAACAACAGTAATTAGCATTCAGTATTCAATGCTCTAATAAAATGTCAGCTGCTTTTTAGTACCTCACAGTATTTGCACACGTTGGCTGGAAGATTTGTCTGGTCTACTGGTAATCTTGACATAAGCTCACAGTTTTGATAATTCTGTTCAGTTTTTTTTTTTTTTTTAAATACTAAAAATGATCATAGCTCTGGGCAGGAAGGATCTCCTGTAGTGGTCTGTGTTACAACAAATCTGTAGAAGCCTCTGACTAAAGATTAAGGTGGTCAAATTAATAGATATTTCGGTATAATCCATGCAAACAAATTTAATATTCAAAGATACTAATCTGTCAAAATTGCTATAAACGAACTCATTCCTATTTGCACAAATTGCTGCACTTCTTCCAGCAGCAGCGCTGCAGTAGCAGAGACACTCAGCCTCTCACCTGAGCAAAAAGAACGAGCTGCTGCTGGAAGTAAACTCTGCTAACATGGTGAGTACATCCATAAAATTAAAAAAAGCATGACCCTCTTTAGCCGACGGCACAAAGACAAAAGCTTTGTTCAGAGCGTCTTTCCCTCTGAGGCAGATGGAAAGGAAATGCCAAAGGATGCTGCATGCTCGCTGCCCTAATGCTACAAGCTAACTCTACAACACTGATGTTTGAGAGAAGTAGTAAACTTCCGGTACGACATGAGATAACGCTTTCTGTTGAAATATTAGTTTCACGGACAGCTAACTGTATTCTGTTCCCTTTTGAGATGTGCTATAAAAGTTCAATCCAGAGATGAGCTTGCAAAAGTCAACAAGCTAGTCTCTGGATTGAAGATTATTTTAATGTTTGCCATACAAAGTCCACATGCTGATAATATATGTGGCCTGTTGGATGGACTTTTCTTCCCCTCCATGGCCACCATGGATGTATAGTTTAAGTGACAAAGATGCTGAAGCTCACAAAGTGTCTGATAAAGAAAAGAAAGGAGTTATCATCAGTGTCATTATTGCAATAGGATCAAAAATCCATGTTTTCTTGATATTGTTCCCCTGACTTCTACAAACAAACAGATCAGAGGGGGGTGGGGGGCAATGGTGGCACCAGCAATCTCCTGACGTAGTTGGAGACAATGATGGATTAGCACATCTAAAATCCACGACAGAGGTGGAGGATGAGACAGTTGAGGTGTAACAGGAAATGGAAGTGGATCAAAGGCAGTTGAGGAGAAGGCAGAGCTCGTTCATGAACCTAACCCATTGAAGGAAAGATTCAGTTCATTGGCTCTATCCAGACTGCCATCATTCTAGTTCTCCTGCTTGAAACCTGTTTCTCAGCTTGATCCCTGATCACATCTCTTCCATTGTTTGCCTGAGCTTGCTCCTGGCAAACAATGGCGCAAAGGAATCCCTCCTTGCTGTCTAATGTTGACTTTTGGTTGTTTTTGTACACTTCTCAATAATTTCCTATCTCTCTCCCTGAACCCTCTTTTTATCTTAAGCAGTTCCTTCAGGACACTGGTGATGCAGGGTTTGTTGTTGTCGAGGCGCCTCACTGATCTGGTGGGGATAGTTTTTCCTACACGGAAGTTTGACTTTAATAAACAAGCCATCGGTGTCAGCGGGTGCATTTAAAACATCAAGGGAAAGAATAGATTTGGACGGTGAGAAGTCCAACAAAGAGAACACAGATGTGCTTAAAAAACTGGATGACCATAAATTAATAAAATAGTTGTAAAAATGATTCATGAGCACTTGCCGGGGGTGCATATAGCTGTACAGGCAAGGTTATTGCTGCATGATACACAGGTTTTAAAATAACATGCCCTCCATGTGTAACACAGCAGGCCTTGTATTTTTTTTTTTTTTTTTTTTTTTTTTTTTTTTTTTTTTTTTGGAGAATGGTCTCAAACTACACTCTGCAAATGTTAGAACAGTATGAGATTATTTAAATGAGAAATATATCAAAGAAGGATGGGGGACTTATTTAAACCACTCATTATTAACATGATAGACATGAATTCTAATCAGTTCTAACTTCGTAGCAGAGAGGTTGCATATCCAATTTAGCAGTTTTTGCAAAAGTCAGCAAGCTGGTCTCTGGATTGTAATATTTTGTCCTCAGAGCGTAAACTGAAGTGGTATAAGCTTCTTCTTTTGAGACTGTTCACCTTTCAGCTCTCTTCCCACCAGGCGATTAATTCACTTGACTGTGTCGAGAGCAAATATTGACCTTCTATTTTTTTGGGGTTGACTGAATTTAATTTGGGCTCAATTATCATGGCAAACACACACTCACACCCGAACCCATCTCCCCTGCAGCTGCGGAGGGGCTCGGATCTGTTACATATTCCACGAGACTTTCGGCCGCACGCTGCAGTCCATCGACCCCCTGGGGGGACTGACCGATCTGGATATCCTCACCGCCATCCGCAACGCAACGGTGAGCTGCTGATTTGGTTTGTGGCTGTTCTTAAATGTTTATTCTAGCCAAGTTTTTCCATTTGGCAGGACAGCAGATAAATAATTGTACTGCTTTACCCTGCAGGGTCCAAGACCTGCCCTTTTTGTGCCTGAGGTGTCCTTTGAGTTGCTGGTAAAGAGGCAAATTAAGCGTCTGGAGGAGCCCAGCCTGCGCTGTGTCGAGCTCGTTCATGAAGAGTTGCAGAGGATCATCCAGCACTGCTCCTCCTTTAGTACTCAGGTTAGTCAAGAGAATGTTATCCACTTTAACTTTTATGCATCAGTGGTTTATTTAATTAGAGCTGAGAGGGAATAAGAGTGTGTCTCTGTGTGTATTAAAGGAGCTTCTACGATTTCCCAAACTGCATGACTCCATTGTGGAAGTTGTGACTGGATTATTGAGGAAGCGCTTGCCAATCACAAATGAAATGGTAATCCACAGCTTCGATATGATAATTCTGTTTTAATTACTTGCAACAAAAGGTTTTTCCAGGATGTGATCAGTTTCCAGTTTTCTTTGAAGTTTGATCTACTAATTCCATTTTTCTTTCTCTTAAAATAAAAAAAGCAGAAATTACAACATCCTCCAAATTTCTGGATCAAAGCATATATCCCTAATCTTTATCTGATTTGTTTTTTTTGTTTTTTTTAATGTGAACATTTTAATGAAATGTTGGTTGATGTGATAACATGCAGAAAATGATGGTAGTTCTTAGTAAGAAAAAATGTTCTGAATTTTCTGTATTTGACCTCCTGATCAGGGGGAAAATGTCAGATTCTGATCTCGGTCTGATTGATGAGTGGACCTCTGTTAATTATAGGAAATAACAAAGTCTTACTAACAATCTAAGCCACTTTGTTCTACTTTTTTTTGTGTCAGGTGCACAATTTAGTGGCAATAGAGCTTGCTTATATCAACACAAAACATCCGGACTTTACAGATGCAGCGCAGGTCTCAGCATCCGTCAACAGTCAGCAGGTACAATTTGTTTGTGTCCTACAGCAAACATTTGCATCTCTCATTCATCCTGACAAAGTAAACAGCCGAAGCTGTGCTTGAAAAAGCCTGAGTCTGTATGTTTCCCATCCAAACGTTACGTGATGTAAGATTCACACTCAGTGAAATTGCTTTTAGCCCTTGCCTTTGTTGGATTCCTGCTCTCAGGCTGAGGCCACTGATGGAGGGAAACGGTGGAAGAACGAGAAGGTTGCTGAGGAAAGAACTCCAGTCACAGGATTTGGCAGCCCGAGTAAAAGCCAGGCCATTAACCTCCTTGACACGGTGAGCGATGGGATCATTAGAAATACGAAACGTTTAGGATTCAATCGATACCGCAGCATAAAGTTTCACTTTGCGTTCTCTCTGCCAGGCAATGCCCGCATCCCGCAAACTGAGCGCGAAGGAGCAGCGGGACTGCGAGGTCATCCAGCGTCTCATCAAGTGCTACTTCCTCATTGTTCGCAAAGGCATCCAAGACAGGTTTGATTTGACTGGAACCGATCCAGAACACCAGAGGGGGCACCCACTCTCCCTCTGAGTCTGTAACTCCACTCAGCTGTTGTTGATTGGAATTTTCTGACTTTTGAAACTTTCTTGGCTCTGTGTGCGCAGCGTGCCCAAGACAGTGATGCATTTCCTGGTGAATCATGTGAAGGAGCATCTGCAGAGCGAGCTGGTGGGTCAGCTCTACAAGCAGCCGCTGCTGCAGGAGCTGCTCATCGAGTCGCAGGAAACTGCGCAGCAGCGGACCGAGGTTGCTCAGATGCTCGAGGTAAGACTGCAGGATGCTGTTTTTAATAACAGCAACTGCTTTTTAAGGTCGACAATTTAACCATCTTCTTTTGTTTTGTTTTTTCTCTTAGGCTCTTAAAAAAGCCAATACCATCATCTCGGAGATTCGGGAGACTCATCTGTGGTAGCCAGAAGAAATTGGGTTGCTTCATCAGAGGATAGCTTTGAGTTTGAGTGTATGTGAGTTTACTGTAGACCGACTGTGTAGCAACAACACCTAAAGCACATTAAGAGCAGATTTTTTTTTTTTCCCCATTGGCTTTGTTGTTGACCACACTGAGGCTGTTTTTACTGTGAATGTTAGGTACAGAGGACCGTTAATTATATACTCAGGCCAAAAGTGTTGTTATTAAGTTAAACAATGTGGAAAAACAGCCAGGAACAAAATCTTTTTTTTGTTGTTTTTTTTGTTTCATGACAAACTCTTTGTTAATTCATAGGATTTTGTTGTAATTGTGAAATTATTGTAAATGATATGTAGATTATTTATGCTTCTATTTTGGTATCAAATGGTGTCAACTCTTATCAGTTCTCTTTAAGCAGGTGCTAAGGATGTGTTAAATTCAGTACCCTAACTCGAGATTTATTAGAGTTTCAAAATTGTCCATCATACTGTTCCTGCAGATTAAAGTCCTTCTTATTGACAAGCCAGAGAAAATGCTGGAGTAGCCAAAACTGTATGAAATATAGAATAATGCAGCGTTGCCACATCTCCACCTGTAGCTGTGCACTGCCATCAGCTGGCTGAATGAAGGATATTAAACCTTTCCCTCACTTACAAAAAAGACAAATTTGGGTGGTTAGAAATATTTCTGGTTTTGTTAAATGCAGAGCCTGATGGTGTTTAAACTGAAGCAGCCCCACCCGACATTTCTACTAATGCAACGCTGTTTTAAAACAACAATAAGCAAGCCATGAGTGACAGTAAGACATCGAAATCAATAAAAACAGTTAGAACATGCTACACATTTAAACTTTCGTGTAAAAACTGATACCATGAACCCAAAGTCATTTTTTCATTCCAGCTATATTCCTCTTTGCTCAGCAGGGATGGTCGTTAATTCAAAAACCAACACAACGCTGAACGTTGATTAATTGTGTGCAACACAACAGTGAAGACACACACTGAATTTCCTAAAAATTGCTGTGACTAGATATTACTTTTTCAGCTCTGTAGTTCTGATAAATGTCAGCTTTTATTACTGAGTCACTTTTACATATCAGCTCATTTGTATTGTACCAGCTTCTGTGTTGTCATTAAGGAAAGCTTTCCCACCATCCATTTCCATGTTTAGCTTAGATATTGAGAAGGAGCATCTGTTCTTCTGATTACTAAAATGTCTTTAAAACAATGCCATTACAAAAGTAGAACTGTTTGACTTTATATCCAAATGTTATAGTTGAAAAATGTTTTGTTACATTTTCCCATATCAATTCCTAATTCCTAACCTGTACCGACATTCTTTGAAAATGCTCCTAAAATGAATAACTCAGGATTTAGCTATTTTCTTGTATGCAATGGTTTTTGGTTTGTTTTTTTTTTTTTCTTTCGTTATTGTACCTGTGGAACCAATGTTACCTAGATCTATTCACTTCCATGCTGACTTTTTCTCTGAATATTGTGTAAAATGTTTCATCTGTTACTTGTTCTCAAGTTTCTCAGTGGTACAATCCTCCTTCAGTGTGCCGTTCTTTTAAAAAATTAACAGGGTTCCAACTCGGTCTTGGAAATTATTCATTATAATTGTTCCATCCATTCATCCTTGATGGAATGAGTACTGCTGGGAATCTGAGTTTGGAAAAGTAGGAAGTTTTAACATGAAAGAGTAGCACCATGGTCCTGTCCTAAAGTCACACCTTATGAAACCTCCTGTTTACCTCCGCATGTGTGTGTTCAGTATGCATGTGCAGAAGTGTGAATGAACGTATGTTTTGTATTATTTAAATGTATATTGTATCGGCTTGCTGCCTCTGAGTTCATGCTTGCCAATATTTGTGATACATGTTTGTTCAAATAAAGTCCAAAAGGCTCATTAAACTTTAACAGTGGAGACTTTATGGGCAGGAGTCTGTTTTTCTGCATCAGATATGATATTACTCTTTTCCACACATACTCATGGTCATATGCACCACCAAACCTGCTTTCTTTGTGGTTATGAAGTCTCACTTCAGAGCGACCGCCCTGACTCCCCTTTGGTTGATGAATTATTACCTTGTGATCTCAAGGCAATCCAGGTTGCACATGAACAAAGGGGTTTGGAAGCAAGCTGATGGACATGTTGGAGAAAGGCTGGAGAGCTGGTCATCAGTGTCAGAGGGAGAGCAGGTGGAGTGAGGACACCACTGTCAGAAAGATGACATTTTTTGCCATTTCGAAGCAAACATGGCAACTCCAATCAGTGCTGTCTTTAAAGCTCGGCTGTGTACGTTACAGGTGCTGAACACAGTGACCGAATCCATTTAGAGAACCAGATGGAATAGATTTCTCCTATCTAAAAGATGAAAATGAATTTAAAGGCTAATAAACCCTGATCAGTTGATTATTTTAATCTGCCCCTCACTGTAGCCAGTTATTCTGATCACCCTCTTATAGCACACCCCACCAACTGAGTCTGGACAAGACCATACCAACTCCAGCCTGATGAGAGGGGGCTCTGCTGCAGCATCAAGACAGCTCTTATAACATGATCCTCTTTACCCAATCGAATAAGGATTTCTTCCCTGAAAGTGACACTTCTATTGAGGTAAAAACACCTCAGTTGGCTTTTTTTTGCCTTTCAGCATCATCATGTGGGGTGTTTCTGAGCTCGGTCTCCCTCCTTGTGCATCTCTCACCATTGGGCCAGTCAGCAGAGCGTGCTGAACAAAGCCACGAGAAAGGAGAGGGAGAGAAAGAGAGAGAGAGGGGAGCTTCTGGGGAAGAAATGTCTCTCGCTGACTCTGTCTCCTCGACAACCGGGTAAGAAAGGAGGGGAGGGAAGAACCAGAACAGGAGGGAAAGGGCTTGGGTGCATAGAAGGAGAAGGGAAAACAACACAAGACGAGCTGGTGTTTGAATTACGAGATTCCAGCCAAGTGAGGGAGGAAAGTGGATATTTTTGTGTGTGGCATTTCTTGTAAGGGCTCCCTGGGTGCATCTGTCTCTCTTACCTTGAGAGTTATTAACTATGTCGATAAAGCAGTTTAATCATTTTTTCCCCTTTCAGATAACGGTGCATGGAGCAGATGAAACTGCAGAGGTCAAGTTCAGCTTTATAAAAGTGGACGAGGCAGGCCTGAACATTCCACCTGTGATTCCTGTGTGATCAGCCTCAGGTAAGTCTTCCTCACTGTTCAAGATATTTGCTTTTTACCTATTTAGGAAATGCAAATAAGCTGATTCCTGGATGCACTCACCTGCATAATGAATGTCAGCTAATTAGTTTTATAAATCACTAAAAGTTTGGGTTAATTAGTGTCACTATGTGTTATTTGTAAATTACGCAGCCAATAAGCAAAAACTAAAACAAACTTAGGGCTTATTTACACAGTTATTGTTTTGGGTTTTTTTTCACCAAAGTGCGGAGGGATATAAATGTTTTATCACCACCATGCTTCACTCACCTTTCATGCTGCTTCTACTTCTCCACCAGTGTAAGCAGCAATTCATCAACAATGAGAGAAATGAGCACCTCTGTTCGCCTAAATTGGATCTTGAGAGTTTGAGTCAAAGCATAACACTCAGGCCATGGTGGAGAATAGAAAGCATGCCGAATATAAACATCATTCTGGGCGCTCATGCATAAGAAATGTATTCATAGAGCACCGGTGGGGGAAATCAATGCCTCTTTAAATTGGGTGCTATTCCAGCTGACTTTACATCAGCCTGAGTGTGTGTGGGGCAAGTGAGGAGGCATGTGGTATCTATATCAGATAAGATGGAGAGGAGATAAACTGAAGAAGGTAGCGTTGGGGGAGGGAAGGGGGGATATTAAGCTGTCGTCAGAGGCAAGGTTAAAAAATCTCTCACCTCCGAGGGAAAGACGCCGAGAGAAGGCAGAAGGATTGAAGGGTTGAGAAGAACACCAGAGTGAAAGTGAATCCAGTGCTCGGTGAGACCAAGAAAAATAATGATAGTTGAAAGGTTCAGGCTCAGGAGAGGCTGGAACTGCAATGAGCTCCTACTTCATCCCCAAGACACCAGTTTTAAGATTTAAAGAGATGTAATTATACTGTCTGATTTTCTGTCTTTTCTTAGGCGTTTTGTTTTTATTTTCCACCTCACTTAAAATCCCACTGGAGAGGAACTCGAATATTATGAAATAGCTTGCAGTAAATGAGCTCTCATGGGTTTGTAAAAAGTCGTTATTTGTGTCTAAAAAACAGCACACCCTGTAACTAGTTAATTAGCCATTAGCAACACTCTGGGAGAATTATTGATGGATTTTTGATCAGGCTTTATTTCATTTAGATTTGTTGTTTACTTGATTTAATAAATTACATGTCTTATTTGTTTTGTTAATACTGATGTCCAGTTTCTGGGAAGAAGCAGAAATCAGATCTGCTTTATACATAACATGGGCAGCTATCATGGAACACCTAGTTGGTTTAAGATCTGCAGATTACTCTTATTACTTTTTTTGTATTGTGGTTATAGACAATAATCTGTACTTACATACAATTATTTAATCAGTTTATCACCATAATTCTACAATTACCTTCTCACATCTTGACTGGGCATCCTAACTTCTTTCTCGATGTACTGTTCTTTGATCAGTGCCATCCTTTGGCTCTTCAGATTGCTTAAAACACAAACGAAAAAAAGCAACAAAAAACATGCATAGGGAAGCGATCAGTGTACATATTCCAAGCATTTCATTTTGGTAATTTTGATAATTATGGGTTACAGCTAATGCAGACCTAACATTCAGTTTCGAAATAGAAAATACAAAACATTTTTTAATACAGAAATGTTATGCTGTGGATGACAAAATTGTGGGAAGAAATTACTTGACTACTGTACTGCAGGCAGTCATTGGCACCCTCCACAAGCAGACTAAGCAACAAAACTTCATTACTAAAGAAACTGGTTGTTCAGAGTGCTGTATCAAAGTATATTTAATGGAAGATTAAGTGGAAGTTTAAAAATGTGTTAGAAAAAAATGCATGAGCAACAGTGATAGCCACAGCCTTGATAGGATTGTGACTATCAAGACCTGTTGTATTGCTTGTGTTATCCCTCTTCTGAACCAGAGACAATGCCACAAACTTTCTTACCTCATCCAAGGAGAAACCCTCTAGACTGTTGCTTAGTTGGCTAAAGTCCTCTTTTTAGATTAAGGTGAATGTTGCATCTCAGATGGAAATCGAGGGCCAGGAGTCTGGAGGAAGAGTGGAGAGGCACAGAGTCCAAGTTACATGAGGTCGAGTGTGAAGTTTCCACAGTTAACCCAGCCGTATGCCAAATGGCCTGTACTTGTATGGCACTTTATCAACTCCAGTGGACCTCCAAAGCACTTCACACTACATTCAGTCATTCACCCATTCACACACACTCATATGCTGATGGTGGCAAGCTACTGGATTGTAGCCACAGCTGCCCTGGGGCAGTCTGACAGAGGCTAGGCTGCCATGCACTGGTGCCACCGGGCCCTCTGACAGCCACCAGAACATTTTAGGGCCCTTTCTATTTTCTTCTGCTGACAAGCTCTATGGAGAAGCTAATTTCCAGCAGGATTTGGCATCAGCTCACACTGCCAAAGGTACCAGCATCTGCTTTAATGACCATGGTGTCACTGTGTTCGATAGGCCAGCAAACTGCCCTGACCCAAACCTCACAGAAAATCCAATGAGTATTGTCAAAAGGAAGATGAGAGACACCAGACCCAACAATGGAGATAAACTGAAGGCTACTTTTAAAGCAACATCTCAGCAGAGCCACAAACTGGTCTCCTCTATGCCATGCTGGTCTGATGCAGTAATTCATGCAAAAGGAGCCCTGACCACGTATTGAGTGCATTTACAGAACAATATGGAAATATCCATGGAGATACCCTCAAAAGTCCCACATTTCTGTCTTAAAAATCTATTCTGTATTATTCTGAATTTTGGATTTTCATTAACTGTAAGACAAAATCATCACAATTAATAGAAATTAAGTTCCTAAAATGTCTTGCTTTTTTTCAATGAATCGATATAATGTTCAGTTTTTGAACTGAATTACTGAACTCTTTGATACTGTTCTTGTTTATTGAGATGCATCTGTGATTTTGATGCCAGGTTAATTTCAGCAAACCCACAAGAATAAAAAGTGTGCGCCAGAGTTTTTAAAGACACGGCGTACTGTTTTTTCTGCCCTAGAAAATGAGGAAAAAATTGTTACCTAATTGTCGTGATGAAATTTTTAAATGTCTACATACCTAAAAGATTAGTGTTTAAGATGTATGACTTTCGTTTTTGCTCACTGAGCATCAGTGCTGCACAAGGAGCCTCCTCACATGCAGCTCATGCTCTTCCCACATGAAGGCAGATACAGCATGAACACCTGAGCTGCAAAATTTAGAAAAAAATAAATAAAAAGCTCCAGAAAAAGTTTCCAAGTGAATCTAATATGAGGGCACACAAGGTTATCCAGTAACACACCAAACATTATACAAGAGGATGTTCACTCCTCTCAGAACATGCACACAGATTCAGTTCAGTCTGCTTCATGCATTTATCAGTCCTATTCAAGGACTGCAAGGTGCTGCATTTTAAGAAAAAAACACAGAACAGTGATTCACTAATCACAAAATAGCTTTATTAATCCAGGCGTTATCTGGTAGGCGGGTTTTTTATCCAAATAAACACACAATGCTGGAAGTCAAACTACAGTCTAGTTTTAATCCTCACCTGCATGGGATTTAAATCAACCATGTTCTCTTAATCTTTTCAGAAAAACAGCAATGTTGAACAAATCCAGTAGCTTGTAAACACATTAGTTATACTACAGCTCCGCAGTGCTTGCAGTGCTTTACAGCTGTGCATTGCTCATGATTATTGTGCACGAGGCTTGATTTTCTTGAATGCGAAGAAGCATCAGACTCATCAGAGAGGGGAAAGGATGTGTCCCTCAGGCCGTGCATCACTCTCATTAGCTCTGCTCCTCTTCACTGGCAGGTGTTGGTAGATGCATGGAGACAGATGAAGGGTAGCGCAAAGCTTCGCTTAATGACTGACATTCACTTAGGATACACAGCAACTCTAAGAAACTCTGCATTAGTACCAGGAAATAAGCACATCGAACTATGTGAATGTGGACAGAAATCGAGCTGTAGAAATGTAACTGTACTTCTAATGTAATTTATTCTCCGTTATTAATATGGAACAGCTGATAAGTGCAGGATTCTGTACTTTAGTTGTCATTAGCCAAGCTGTTCTCTCCTCTCCACTTTCTGTTCCACTCCTCTCATTATATTACTGCGCTTGTCTGCGAACCCTCTCTTTTCTCTTGTCGATGCAAGAAGTAGAAGTGCCATTATTAAAACAAGGCAGAGAGACAGAAATGAAACGTAACAGGATTAGGACAATCTAATTATCAAAATCCACCAGCTGTAATCAGATACACTGGCTGGCAATAAAGAATTATATGGCACATATTTGTCTAGGAAATATCACATAATTAGTCTTTTCTGTCACATGGACAGAGGTACCTTGCATATTGCAGTACATAACACATTTGGCTGCAATGGTTCTTGGTGATTGCAGATAACCAATAATTCTGCCATCAGACTGCAGCCAAGCAAAGTGATTTATACAGCACCTTGTAAAAGTAATTATACCTCTTGAAATTGTTCATAATTTGCCACTTTCTAACCATAGACAATAGGTGGTGTTTTATTGGGATTTTATGTGGTGGACCAGCACAAAGTGGCTCATAACTGTGAAGTGGGGAAAAAAATGATACTTGGTTTTCAAAGGTTTGTCCAAATAAAAGAGCAGAAAATTGATGTTCACAGATGTTCACCATCCAGTCTGACTGAGCTTCAGCTGTTTTGTAAAGAAGAATAGGGAAAGCTTCCAGTCTCTTGATGTGCAACACTGGTAGAAACCCAAAAGACCTGCAGCTGTAATTGCAGTGAAAGGTGATTTGACAAAGTATTGACTCAGTGAAGAGGTTGAAGGGGTACAAGCTCTTTTATCCTTGTTATTTCAGAAATAGAGGCTGGTGTAATCAAGTAGCAGCTGAAAGAAATTAGCTGGATATCTGAATAATTGCAGTTATACTTTAGTCATAAATAAATTTGTTCTCCTAAGAGTTCAGGAAGTTCACATTTACACATTCCCTCCCTCTTCAAAAGTCCACTTTCTCTTAATCAAACAAAACCAAAAAAAAAAAAAAAAAAAAAAAAAAAAAAAAAAAAAAAAAACAAAAAAAACCCAGCCGTTGTTCAGATGAATAAAATAGCTGAAAATTGGTGTCCTTTATAGAATATTGGATTCAGTAGGGAGCTCTCGATTTTCATTTCTAAAGGCTGTATTATCTATGACATAAAAGGAGAAAATTTGGCATAAAACAGCATTAGCCTATCTGAGTCGTGTGGACATTTGATATTAAAAGCTTTCTGAAAGTGAAGAGTAAAAATTTTTAATGATGGGCTCATTACTCACATCCATGAGCTGCCCCATTATCAGTGAACTGCAGTCCCACTGTGGGGGACTGTTCCCACTGGAAACATGAATACATCGTCTGCTTTAACTGCAGGTGCAATAGGCATGGGTTGATGTGAGTCTCATGGTAATGGTAACCTTGATTGAAACTTTCATACAGTGGACTGTAGTTTCATGATATCACCGTATTTATACAAAAATATACTTTAAAAATGTGTGGCATTATCTAATTGCTTTCATTTGAAGTAGAGAAGGGACTGCTGTTGCTGCTGTTGAAATATTGTATTATGATATATTATCATATTCTTTTTGTGTCTGACCAGGGAAAACATTTCATCCACACTATAAGTTTTGCACACACATCAGCAACTAATGGCCTTCTTCCATGTTTATTTGTAAATACAGAATTAAACTAGGCTCTTCTTGTCTGGATCTATCTACTGCCTGTTTGCAAAACATAACTGCTGAAGAGCAAATGTAATAATTCAAATTGCCAATTTAATAATTTATTCCCTTAATAAATAGTGACCTCAGTAGTTGGTAGGAGAACTAAACAATCAATGTTGTGCTGGTCACTCTGGAATAAACAGGACATCCAGCTGATCGCACAACTACTCAATGGGGTTGAGGTCAGGACTGCAGGAAGGCTGTTCCATCCACTCCTAAAATCTGACGGTAGTTTGTGAAAAACTCAGATCTATGGAGATGAAGGTTGACATCTTGCAGGATAGAGTTCCTCAGAGTGCAGATTTCGGATTGTTACTGGTTGCAGGATATCATCTTGATACCCCACAGCCACACACAATGACACTGCCTCTACCAAAAGCTGTTTAGCATTGGCAGAGAGGATTTAGCAAGTTTTTATTGGGTGTAACCCACTTCCTTAAATTTGCTCCTCAACTCGCACTTGCATTTAACTTGTAAATGTGACATCCAAGAAAAAAAATAAACATGCTCTCTGACTCTTTTAAATTGACTCCCAAGAGCAATTGTTACAGCAAAAGATACCACCCCTTTCTCTGGGAAAATTATAAAAGTGGAGGGAAACCCTTAAAAATAGCTGATAGTGGTAAGAAACTGTAGATTATGTTCATGAAGAATTCAAATCTGATCAAGCTTAAGCAACATAAAAGAGAGGTTAGTGGCACAATAGTAGTATAGTACTGAGCTACGCTGTTGTACAGACCCAGCTCAGTACTATAATGTTTACAATAGTAAATCTATCACATTTATTTTTGTTTTTTTTTAATGGTGATGCATAGACTTGTTGATGTAAAATATTTACAAAGTACCACATTAGTCTTTCTTGCAGGTGAAAGTGTAGTAGCCTTTTTTCAGCCAGCTGACAGGTCAGTGTGCAGCAACATTCAAGGGAAGACCAGCACTTTGCAACTTTCTGCTGCAGACACAAAACTGTTGTCACTCCAGCACCTTCTCTGGCATCTCATTGTAAAGGACTTTAAACCACAGGAAAAGGTATGGCAGAAAATGTCAGTAATTTTGATGTCTTAACATTTTGAAAACCTTAACACATGTTGAATAAATAACCGACGCATAACTAGTGTGAATTAAACTTCAGTCAGGTTTCAGAACACAAAATAAAAGTCTATAAATCAGCCAGCCTGTAACTTAATTATGAATTCAAGGTTTGTCTGTGAAGAGACCTTTGTCTCTGCTTTCTTAATCATTTATAATATTGATCGAACAATACAAACAGCTAATTCTTTCTTATGATGGATGTCAGTTAAGCTACAGGGCGGAGCACAGCTATTGTTCACACTTAATTCAGTGCCTCACCTGACTGACCTTAAAGCTCAGTCCTAAAGAGTCCTGAAGAACTGCTGTAGTTAGAGAACTTGCTGGCATTAGAATGCAAACTGTCTGCAGCATATCATGAGCATGAGAGTCTAAATGAGAGGCACCCATTGACACCATTAGACAAGAGCTGTCCATCACAGGAGATAAGCCAGAAACTGTTTCTAATACCCCGCTTGCTCTTTCTGTCAATAATTAGACAGGTGCGATTATTTATTTTTCTCTGTGTGTGTGTTAGTACACACACACACACACACACACACACACACACACACACACACACACACACAGCTGCTACACCTTGACAGCCACCAGTGGACTCTCTCCAGATAATAAGGGCTGACAGGGAGAGGAACAGAATCACAGTTTTTACCCTGTCTCACCCCCAGGCTCTTGTGAGCAGCATCTTAAAGCAGAAAGCTGCCAACCTTTTTTTTCTTTTATAAGCCCTTGAACCCCTTCCCACCTCATCCCCTCCTTTAATTTTCTCCATATGAGCCAGGCAGTGAAGGACCTTGGCTCACAGCAGCTCTAGGACAAACTTAATTCCCTCACACCCTTGCTTGCTCAGTACAGATTTGGAAGTTCCCCCAGCCTTCATTTTGTCTAATACTTGTGTCAGCTGCTCGTAGTTCAAACATCTATTTCATTCTCGTGTTTGCTCACCCAATGAGAGAAAAACGCCAGATCTGTGAGCGAGTAATAATGAAGCGGTGTAATGTGTCGCTCACAGGTGCCAGCATGGATGTGGAGGATGAGGCGCTGCTGTTTCACACCAGCTGGGGTGATGAAGAGGAAGAGGAGGAGGATGGCGTGACACACGCTGCGGGGAATAGCTGTTTGTCGGGGAGTGAAGGGGTTTGTGGGGTGTGGAGAGGAGTGGGGTGGGTTTACACACAACCCTGGGCCAGTGGGGTGGTTTTAGGGGTGGCCTTCCTCATGCCCTGTGCCCTGTTTGCCTACATGCTGCTCTACTGCCCTCCTCTGGACATAGACCTCTCCTACAGTGCCTTTGAGGTTCACAGTCACTTCTCAGCTGAACGGTTTGATGCTCTCACCATCGCTGTGAAGACTCAACTGGGGTCCTGGGACAGGCGCAGGCGGGACATAGATGATATGGAGTCTGAGGCACTCAAGGAGCTTCTCCTGGAGAAGCTGGGTGAACAGGGAGTTTTCAACTGGACGGAGGGGAAGAAGGTGAGGTCGTCCTTTCAACTAGACAGCACATTAAAAACAGAAGATGACCAGAGAGGGGAAGCAACACAAGCCAGAGAACCAAGAACTGAGCCTGACTCAAGTCAGGAAGGGGTGAGGAGGGACAAGAGCTCATTTCCTAGAGCTGAAGAGGTGCAGGAATTATGGGATGTAAATTCCTCCTTCCCACTCTTTAGGAAACGCAGATTTGCTCCTAATTACTACATGCAGAGCCAGGCTCTGTGGAGGATTGAGCTGGTGTTTGTGGCTCAGGGGAAAGGGGAGCGTAACATCTTCACTCCAGAGCGCTTGGAGACAATTCACCATGTAGAACGTCTGCTCATGCAGCATCCGCAGTTTCATCAGTTCTGCTGGAAACCTATGGAGATATTAAGAGATCTGCCTCTGGGGCCATCTTATTGCTCCCCACCCAGCTCTCTTTTGTCTTACCTCTATCCCAGTGAGAAAGCAGGGAAGATATACTACGATGGCATGGGCCCAGATCTGGCCGATATTCAAGGTAAGTCAGCACGAAGGTCCAGTTCAGTACCTTGCAAAAGTATTCATGCCTACTGAGTTTTTTCACATGATTTCATGTTGAAACCACAACCTTTAATGTACTTTATTAGGATTTTATGTGATAAACCAACACAAAATTGCAGAAATACTAAGTAGAAGGAAAAGGATGCATGGGTTTTAAATCTTCTCACAAATGAAAAGCTGTAAAGTGTGTCGTGCATTTGTATTAAGCCCCCTTTACTTATGGCGTACTGTTTAATCCATCGTCCAAAGATGGAAAAAGCAGTGCATAACTGCAAAGCTACCAAGACATGGCCACCTAAACTGATATGCCAGGCAAGGAGAGCATTAATCAGGATTCAGACCGAGGGTGACTCTGGAGGAGCTGCAGAGATCTACAGTTCAGGTACGAGAATCTGTTGACGGGACAACTATTTGCTGTGAACTCTAAAAAGCTGGTCTTTATGGAAAAGTGCAAAATACTATGTGTGGTGGAAAACTGACTCTTTAAAACACAATCAAATATGGTAGTGGCTGCATCATGCTGTGGGATGTTTTTCCTCAACAGGAACAGGGGGAACTGGTCAGAGTTGATGGAAATTTGAACAGAGTCCAGGACAATCCTGCAAGAAAACTTTTTAATGATGGCAAATACTTGAGACTGAGACAGAGGTTCACCTTCCAGCAGAACCACAACCCTAACCATAGAGCGAGAGTTACCGTGGAATGATTTAAATGAAACGTTGAGTATTAAAACACCCCAGTCAAAGTCCAGACCACAATCCAGTTGAAAATCTATGACAACACTTGAGAACTGCTGTGCAATCTGACAATCTGAGATATTTTGCAAGCACGAATGAGCAAGCATTTCAGTCTGTAGAAGTGAAAATCTGGTAGAGATTCAAAAGACTTGAAGCTGTATTCACAGAGAAAAGCGGTCCTACAAAGTATTCATTTGGTGTGTTGAATATGACTGCATGCCACATTTTTAAGAATTAAGTTTGTTAAAAAAAAAAGAAAAGAAACATATTTAAGAAACTCCATGGGTCTTTCTTTTCCCTTTACAGTTATCTGGTAATTTTGTGTTGTTCTCACAAAATCCCAATGAAATATATTGAAGGTTGTGGTTATCATCTGACAAAATGCCAAAAAGTTCAAGGTGTAGGAAATCTTTGGTAGCTCACTGTATCATCGATGACTTCCGGAGACAAGCTAACCTAACTCCTGCTTTCATCTGTTGGCACTTTGTTGTAGGTTCCTTAAGCCTGGCCATCACCCACCCACAGTTCTACTGGTACGTGGATGAAAGTCTGTCCCCAGAGCATCTCTCTTCGGCTCTCCTACGCAGTGAGATCCACTTTGGGGCTCCCCTGCCGTCTTACTACTCCCTTCAGGATCGAGCAGATGAGCAGAGAGCTCGCTTCAAAAACTTTGTAGTTCAGTATGCAGGCATGCTGGCCAAGCAGTCTACCAGGTCAGACACAATGTCACCACTTTATTTCAGTGCTGAGTTTTATTCATTTTAGGTGTTTGGAGCACTAAAAGCCTCACAGTACGTATAACCACTGCACACGTGTATATATAGACTGTTTTCTTTGCATTCCTTTTACAGTGAGGTGAAGGTGCTGTATGGGGGGACGGAGCTGTTTGATGATGAAGTGAGACACACCTTTTACAATGATATGATGCTGGCTGTAATCAGCGGGGTCTGCATCACTGTGCTCGTCTTCATCCTCACCTCGTTTTCTGGTACAGTAGGAGTAATTTTTTTATTTCACTTCTCTTTGAACTCACAGAGTAGCTTGGAATATTAACAGGCTCCACTTTTGCTCTCTTTGAAGTCTTTCTGACGTTCTTCGGACTCGCCGGCATTGGGCTGAGCTGCTTGATGGCTCTTTTTTTATACCATGTTGTTTTCGGTGTGAGGTACCTCGGCATTCTCAACGGAGTTGCAGCGTTTGTTATCATTGGAATTGGTAAGAAATAAAATCTTGTTGAAAGTACATTTTATTATTTTTTTATTGTGGATTCTTTGTAAAGAGGAAAATATTCTGAAAACTGTTTTGTTCAGCAGATGTTAGCCTTTTATTAGATGAAGATAAAAGCCAAATAAGACAAAACAGGTTCAGTCTTTCCAAATGGTCAAACTTTTTCTGCCTAATAGCTTCTTAAAAGTAAAAAAAATAAATCAAAGTTTTTTTCTTTATTAAAGCAATGTTCAGAATAATAATTAACATGTACTGAAAGCATAATTTAGCATTATTCATGGAACTTTAAATGTGAAGTCAATCAGGGCCTCAAGCTTTAAGACTGGCTGAAATGTAAAGAGGACATTTATCTACAGTATATTAAACAGGGCTAAGATTTGGTTTTGGTTATTATTTGCTGATAAATGTGTCTCCAATGGAGAATCATAGAAGAGCTACTTAGAGAAGCTGAACACTTTTAGTTTGCTTGTTAGTGTTGACATGTACTTGTTCTCTGGGCTTCTGCTCAGCTTGGTACTGGGTTTCTTTTCAAGTAGTGAAAGTTGCTGCCATGTCTCAAAACACACAAGAGATTAAAGATTTTCTCTTTAGAGTGGAAAAAATCATGTTCAAAAAGCTAACTTGACCAAAGTGTTACCACATAGATTTGGAATGTGTATACTTTGTTGAAGCTGATTGAGCTGAAGCTGCTAGTGATATATTTTATATCAGCTATAATGAACCAACTCTAATGAAAAATATTTTCCAACAACCAACTGAATGTAAAGATTATAGGGTCAGCTCATTGTTTCAGCTGTTCTCAAAAATATTTGAGATACTTTTTTTTTTTTTTTAGCTCCTTAACAACATACATAAACTTTAATAAATAAAGGAGTCAGAAAAATGATATCAAATGTCTCAGACTCTAATCCCTCTGAGATACATCAGGTTATTTGTACAGTGCCTTGTAAAAGTGTGTTTACTCTCTTGATTTTTTTCATATTTTGCGTAATCACAGTCACAGACTTCAGTGTAGTTTACTGGGAACTGATGTGATTCACCAACACAAAAAGTAGTGCATATGTGTGACAAAAGCACTGCACGTCATCCTGAATACACCATCCTTACAGTGAAACATGGTGATGGCTTGTGGGATGCTCTTTTCCCCAGCAGGAGTATTGGAAACTGGTTTGGTTTATGGGAAGGTGGATGAAGCTAAATACAGCACAACCTGGTACTGGATAGTTCAGACAGAAATCCATTAGACTGAGCTGGAGATATTTTATAAAGAAGAATGTTAAAAATTTCAGTCTTAAATGTACAAAGCTGGTAAAAACACATGCCAAAAGTGTTGGAGCTGTAATTTCAGTGAAATGTAGTTCTAGAGAAAGCTGAATACAAATGCATACCACAATCCAAATTGTGGTCTGCGATTTTCGAAATGTGCGTGCCTTTTCCTTCCACTGTACAATTATGTACTACGTTGTGTTTGTCTATTGCATCAAATCCGAACAAACTGGAGTTAAAGTTTGCAGTTATAATGTGACCAAATGGGAAAAGACTTTTGGAAGACACTGTAAATACTCAGAATTCAAAGTTTTACATATTTTTACAATTTCTAGTGCTTCTGTGTGTGATTTTTCACAATTTTAACTTTTTTGCCTTTAAAAAATATTAACAAAGAGGAATCAGTTGTGTGTGGTTTTGCGCATTGGGCTTCTAATTAAATAATCTTCGTACCTGGTAATGATCAAACCATGTGCACATTATAACTGTAAAGCTGACAAAGAGTTTACTATCTTTTTACCACAACAGTAAAAATGTATTTGTATAATCATATCTTACTTCTTATTACTACTGCTTGGATCTTGTATAATCCTAACAGCTGGTCATCTCTGAGTCAACTGTTTGGCTACAGGAAACTGTTGTACCAGGCCAAAACATGCCACACCTAATCCCCTATTAAACTACCTCTTATCTTTGAAAGCATGGTCATTTCCTTTTCTGTTTTTGTCAGAAACATGCCACGGTTTTCTGGCCTTTATACTAAAACCAAGCTTACTAATTCAAGGCAAGTTTACAGGATTGCGGTTTTCTGTTTGTGTTTCATTTTGTGGATGAGCATGAACACATTAAAGTGTTTTATAATGTTAACAAAACAATTTGCTACTTTGCACAGAAAATAAATGATGTATTTCTGCTCTCTGCCTCTCAGGGGTGGATGATGTGTTTGTGTTCATCAGTACCTTCAGACAGGCCTCCCATCTCCGTCAGCCCCGGGAGCGAATGATCTACACGATTAAAACGGCTGGCAGGGCGACGTTCCTCACCTCCTTCACCACCGCAGCTGCCTACGCCGCGAACACCTTCTCTCAGGTAATCGGGCAAGAGAAATGCAGCGTTTAATAGAATATCTGCAGGAAGTCTAAATGACTCCTCTGCAGAGGATGAATAGAAGTGCTGCTCTCAGCAGACAGCCGTTTTCACTTGATAAGCACAAATTGAATGTTTGAAGGTCCTTTACGCTGTGCTGCGTTTAACTGACACTCAGATCCCAGCCGTGCATGACTTTGGCCTATTCATGGCCCTCATTGTCAGCTGCGCCTGGCTTTGGGTGTCTGTCCTGATGCCAGCAGCCCTGTGTATCTGGACCCAGCATGTGGAGCCTCACGAACATGACTGGTTGAATTGGTGAGCTCTTATTTCCTTACTTTGTTGTAAGGTGTTATTTGTGGTGGCTGTGCACAGCTTAGACGCAATCCCATCAGCTGCCTCTGACCCTAAACTGTCCTTTCCCTGAAGCGTGAAGCTGCTTTTGGGCTTGTCAGCAAGCTATAGCCCTTTGTCAGATGAGGACGATGATGTGGCACTTCTGTCGGTGGACATGGAGCCAGGTGAGATTATTATCTCCTTTACAATGAAGGGATGGCATGGTGGGGGAGAAATGGGAAAGGGAACAATTCCAGGCTATAAAACGCAGCTGTTCAGGCATCACTGAGGTCATTGTCCTTTTTGTCAGGCTCCTTTGACACAGACAACGACGGAGCTATTCTTTCCCTGACAGTGGATACACCATTATCCCCCACAGGACAGCATCACATGGGTGTGGTGAGCACAAATCTCCAGTGGGGCCTGAAGCACTTAGTGGCTGAGCCGGCTGTGAATCATCGAAAAGTGGTTTTAGGTGAGACATGACACGAATTCTCCCAACTTTTCTCAGCGGCATCATAAGAGTGATGCCGCTTGTTTAAAATAAATACTGCATATAGAAACACAGACACATTTGCCTGCACCCCTGGTAAAGATGTGTTAACAGCCTTAAAAATCAATAAATAAATTAATGTTTTGTTGCACCAGTTTCATCTCACACTGAAAATGTTAGAAAACACAACTTTTAAATTGAGAACATTTATATAATGGGCAAAAAAACACAAGGAAACAATTGTTTTTACTTAATCAGTGATGGCATAACTGCTGTTAATACTTTGTACAGCACCCTCTGTTGCCAACAGGACAGCATTGAGTTTTCTATAACATTTCTCAAGGTTGGAGCACACAACATATAGAGAGAAAGAGAAAGGGCCGGGTTCCTGGATCTTCTTTTCTACTGGATCAAGCTCTAGTTTACATTTTGTCTTGAGTTGATTTGGCCCTAACATTTGCATCGTATCCTGTTGTAATTCCCACTGATGACCAATTTTCAGTTTCTGAAAAACAGCATCACATGTCCTCCTCCATATGTAACAAGGACCATGAGGTGCTTTTCCATCCTTTGTTTCATATCAAAACCCACCTGGAAAGTCTTCAGCCAAACCCCACTTCACCTCTTGCCCGTAATTTCTGACTCTCAACAGTAAGTTTATAAGGAGCAGGGCATCGCAGTTGTTTCCATGAGGTAGGAGGACTGCAGGGGAATGGTTTTCCAGGCCTTAAAAACTTAAATTCTTCAGAGGCATAGCTGAAAACGAAGAGATGGAAGCTGAGAAATCACCTGAGAAATGTAAACAATTTATCTATCAACATATTTCAATGCTAAAATAATCCCTGTGATGTCTAGTTTGGAGTGCGCCAATTTATTACATTTTGTGTTTCTGTCAATTATTGTCAATCACCATAAAAAATAGGTAAACTATATTTTTTTAAAATCAAAAATCATTATACTTTCAAGGTTAAAAACATAATACTGTATTTTGTTTGGTAAAATTTTCATCTTTCAAAACCATAAAGGGGAAAAAGTAGTGTAGTATTTTTATGTTTAAAATTAGAACAAAAATAAGTATATTAAATTTTGACATACTCAAGTACTCTTCAGCCAGACTAATCATCAGTACATTTCAAATATGCTTGAAGATGCATGTACTAAGATTGCTGTTTTGGAATGACTAGATCACATCGTATTTCTTAAACATATTATTGTTAGAGCAATACATGATCAAAAGTCTAACTGGATGTGAAATATGTTAAAGCAGGATTATTTTTCATTAAGTTACATGAAAAATTATATTATATTTTTATTTCTCCCAGCACATACAGGTTTATTGAGTTGTTTATGTTTCCATTGTAGAAATCAGAGAGAACTGAAAATGCATCAGCTTTAATGAACAAGTGCCCCATTTCTCCTTGAGATATTTGAACCACAAAGTGGCCTTAAAAGAACGAGGGCTTTTTGCACATACTTACTACAGCAACCATTAAATCTGCCCACATCTGCACGATGAGATTGATGCTATGAAATGAAAAGCATCTCAATAAACATTCTGTAAACTCTTCAGGCGTAATAGATCGTTGCTCCTGAGGAGTTTCTTTATCTGCTCAATCAGACCCTCTTCTCAAGCTGCCACTGTTTATCACTGTCTTGGTGCCCATCCAGGCGTCTTTCTCCTGGTTCTGGTCTTCTCTGCGGGCTGCTGTTGTCTCCTGAGGCCGGCCACCCATGCTCCCCTCCTATTCCGGCAGGAAACAAACCTTCAGACCCTGCTGGCGCTGCGCAGCAACCTGAGTGGTCAAGGCATTTCCTGCCCCATGTGCTCAGGTGAGACCACAGTAGTTGAAGAGGGTCTGTTGAAACTGTTTTAAAGCAGGTGACATCCTATCAGCAGTAGATAATTGTCTTTTTATTGTCTTTTTACAAAGGTTTTTATATGCAAGGCAGCTATATTGAATTCTGAGTTGATGAGTGCTGAGAGACCTTCAACTCTCCCACCTAAAATTCAGACTTCAGAAGGATAAATCTGTTATTATGTTTAACTTAAAGTTGAATTTTACAGCCTCTGAGTGAAAAGGAAATGCATACTTAATTCATATAGTTATACTTCTCATACTCATACCAGTGGTTAAGAACTTTTATTTTTCATTTTCCAGGTCCCATTGTAGCCGAATACAGCTTTAAAATGTTTCAATATGCTACATGAAAACATATTTACAGCTGTGGTACTTGTTACAAACAGTTTGAGAAGCGCTGCCCTAAAGGCATGTTTTATGATGTAGGGGTGTTCGTGGAAAAACCACATCTGCTGTACACGCATACTTCCTCGTCAGGGTTGAGGTTTTCCACACATCAGCAAAGTCAAAGCACAACAGCTTCAACTGCCTCCCAGAAATCCATGAAAACAAGCCCAAGCACCAACAACACAGGTAAATGGTGTAAAAATGATCCTCCCTGTGCAAAAGTGCTGGTCTTGATGTTTTCATGTGCTTTTTGGTTTTAGACTCCTTGCTGACTGTGTACATGTCAAAGCTGGTTCAAGGAGGCTCCACAACAATCTACAGATTTTCACTCAACACCAGCATCCCATCACCGTGGAAAGTATGCAGCACGGAGCACGATGAGGTGTCGTCATTCCAGGTTGGGAAGTAAACAAAGCCATCTATCTCTACAATCAGTTTGTGACATGTGCTGCCAAAACAATCTTTTATTTTGTCTGAACAGGCGTTTAGTCATCCCTACAACAATTACACCACCAGAATGACGGTGTGTGTTTCCAGAGAGTATCGCCCGTACCCCAGCTGGATGATCACATCCGGCTCGTGTGATCCCCGCCACGGCTGGACCCAAGAGTTTTACTTTTATGTTTCAGCGTCTCCGCAGCAGAATAGCAGGTGGAATGACAAATTCTTCACACAAGTACGGACTCTCCAGTGGTTTTAGCAGCATATCTGTCAAATTAAATCTGCTTTCTGCTTTCAGGAGGCTGTATTTTGCTCAGTGCCATCAGAGACCTCATCCCAGCAGGCTGTGTGTCAAAACACCTGGTTGTGGCTTTAGTTCTGGGCCTGATGGACCCTTAAAGGGATCTTTTTATATCCCCCTCCCCAGTGGTACATAAGCATTTTTGTCTGAGATCATTATCAACATGAAAATGATTATTCAGTTCATTAAGAAAACACTGCATGCGTCTCTCTAACTTGTCATGCCTTTGTCATTTACTCCCACATCGTGAGTGTTGTGACTCAAGAAAATGTGATATGACAGCTTCTTAAAACGCAGCTTCTTGAAGTGGCACTCTGTAAACTCACTGGAGGATTTTTTTTTTCCACAGCACTCTGGTTGTGCAGCTATTTTTACACCGAATAAACAAACACAGTTGAAAGATTTTCCTCTTGTTCTATTTCTAAAGATCCCTCATCTGCTGCCAAGACAAAAGCATCCAAAACGTCTGGCTTCAACCCGTGCAGCGCCGGCGCTTGTGGTCACCCAGCTGTGCGTCCTTTGGTCGACACCGGGGCCATGGTTTTTGTTGTGTTCGGGATCCTGGGAGTGAATCGAAGTGAGAACAGGGAAAACCACGTGATTGGAGACATGGTGAGGGTCTCACCTATGTCATGGGTACTTTAACAACAAAGACACTGCATGATACTGATTTCCATGTTGCCTCCAATTTGCTTGTCACTGTGTGCTTGACAATTATCTAAATTGCATTTGCAAGTTTATATAACCTAAAGAAAATTGCCACATTATTGAAGAGCATTTACTAAAGCATAGAATAGGAGGAGCCAGAAAGTGTAAAGTTCTTCAGTGTTTAATGAAACTGGAAAAGTCAAATACAAGTTCATTACACTTATCATGCAATAATTCTTATTTTGAAATAATTCTCTTATGTTATTTTCTTTTTTCTAAAGGGCAGTGTTATACTGGATCCAGATTTTGATATTTTTAAAGAGATGGGACATCTTTGCAAAATCTGCAAAGCTGTTGGTGCAAACAGAAAACTTGTGAAGCCAGGAGGAGCTCAGTGTTTGCCCTCAGGTAAAACTCACATAGTGGTAATGCTGATGTATTTTTATCCCAAACAGATTTTCTGGCTAAATGTGAAATCAGGCAAATCGTTGTGTGCCTCACAGCAATTGATTAAATATTGAACGTATACATTTTCTGAGTGCTTTTGTCAGCGAAATTGTGTATGGTCTCAAAATCACTTTAATATAACAGAATAATAATCATAAAAAGTGAAAAAATAAAATGTTAGTCAAAGAAATATGCAGTGCTTTGTACAAATTCCCCTTAAACATTTCAAAATTGTTATTTAAAACTGCACATTTTATAGTATTTTATGCCACAGACCATCACAAAGTAGCACATAACTGTAAAGTTAAAGGAAATTAAAACATGTTTTTAATATTTTTTTTTTACAAATTAAAACCTGAACATTACAGTATATTTGTATAAATATTTGTAAATATTTGTAGCCTATAACAGGTTTTCTTCCAGCTTCGCCATGTATTCAAGTGCATCCCTCTTCCCATCACCTCTGACTCCGCCTCCATGTACCTGCTGAAAAAAAATACACCCCCACAGCATAATGCTGCCACCACCACCATGTTTCATCATGGGTATGGTGTGTCCAGGGTGATGGGCAGTGTTAGTTATCTCATCTGACCAAAGCAGCTTCTTCCAAAAAATAAAAATAAAAAAAAAAATCCAGTGAAACAACAAAATGTTGAAAGGCTCAAAGGTTATGAATATGTTTGCTATGAAGTGTAAAGGATAAAAGATGTGGAGAAGGATAATGGTGTTTGGTTCTTTTGTTCCCGTCAGGCAACAAACTCTCCTCTGTTCTTCCTCTGCTCCATCCTGAGTGCCACTCTCTGCCTGAACCCAACCTCCTGCCAGGCCAGCTCTCCCACGGAGCAGTGGGAATGCACGGAGGCAAGGTCCGCTGGTTGTCCATGGCTTTTGAATCTGTAAGTCCTTTTATCTTTCTGCTTTCCCTCTGTATGTGTAAAAAGCTGTCTGACCAGCAATACCTAATGTCTCCTCTCCAAAGACCACATACAAGGGGAAATCTTCCTTTCAGACCTATTCAGACTTCCTTCAGTGGGAGAACTTCATCCAGGAGCAGCTTGCCAGCCTCCCACAGACTTCAGCTCTCCAACGAGGTTTCCAGACATGTGAGCACTGGAAACAGATCTTCATGGAAATTATAGGTAGGCGTTTTATTCTGCTCAATGATTTATTTCTGCAAACTGATTAGTGTAGGGGTGTATAAATGTAACGAAGTCTGATCTGTTTAGGTGTGGAGAGTGCCCTCTGGAGTCTCCTGCTCTCTCTAGCGATCTGTGTGGCTGCTGTGTCTGTGTTTACAGCACATCCTCTGCTGCTGCTACCAGTGCTCATAACAATTATAGGTAAGAGATGAAGCGGTTTGTACGTGCTTGGAAGCCTTGTGTGAGGATGTATTAAGGTCTGGGTTGATTTTTTTTTTTCACAGGGGTGATCTGTCTGGTTGTGGCTGTCATGTATTGGCTGGGTTGGGAGATGGGAGCAGTGGAGGCAATTTCTCTGTCAATACTTGTCGGATCTTCAGTGGATTACTGTCTGCACCTGGTGGAGGGATACCTGCTGGCTGGCGAGACGGCTTCCTTGCTGCCTGGACAGAACTCTGTAATTGAAAGCAAATTTCTCTTATAGTCACAGCTCTAACCAATCAGATGGTATTCATTCCCCTTGAACCTTTTCATATTTGGTCACATAGTTGTGAATTATATGTGGTTTTCTGAATTTTTACAAAAATCTCATCATTGTCAATAGTTTGTATTGACAATGATGAGATTTGCACATCTAGAGACTAACATTTTTGCCCTTTCTTCATTGCACAATAGCTCAGACTCAGTCAGATTAGATGGAGAGCAACAGTGAACACCAAATTTCAAGTTTTGCCACATATTCGGAATTCGCAATCTGAATTTTTTTGTTTATCATTTTTTATCTTAGCATATGTTTTTAGAATCAACCAACTGATTACATTAAATTTTATTTTGGGAAACATTTAAATTAAAAGTGTTGAAAACCATGTATCATTTTCCTTCCACTTCACAATTATACTCTACTTCCCATTGGTCTCTCACCCACTTACATATATTGAAGTTTGTGGTTGTAAACATGACCCAATGTGAAAAGGTTCAAGGGGTAGGAAGTCTGTTGAAAGACACTGTAAGTTTTACAATAATTTATTTAAGCTTTTTAATTTAAAAAGAGCAAAAGCACCTTTAGGTCTCATGAACTTCGTGGTAAACGAACATGCTTTTAAACCAACCCTTTATTCTGTGTGGTTTGTTTACAGGAGCCTTCTGCTGAGAGGCAGAGACGAACTTTGGAGGCAGTGAACCATGTGGGCGTTGCCATAGTGTCCAGCGCCGTCACCACAGCAATCTCCACTGTCCCTCTTTTCTTCTGCGTCATTGTGCCTTTCGCCAAGTTCGGTCAGATCGTGGCCATCAACACGGCCGTCTCCATTCTGTTCACCTTATCTGTGACTTCTGCCTTGTTGGCCTGCATGGCCCCGGCCCACTTCAGCAGACATCCTGGCGCTGTGCTGAAGGCCAGTCTGGCCGTGACGGCAGCTGCGGCCTTGGGAGGAGCTCTGTGCTGGACGGGCCAACAGCTGGGGGCATCAGCCTGGCGGTCCCTCAGCACATAAACACTGTTGTCCTCAGCTCACACTGATGTCAGACATGAGTAATGTATTTTCCTCTACCTTCAGGAGAAATATCAGATCAGTATGTGATCTTTAAAGCACAAAGATGTCAACAGTCTCAGTAATTGAAAGCTATTTGTTATCTAACAGATTTATTTTACTTGTAATAATCAGTGAATTTGACATATGGGGAACAAACCTTCACCTGCTGAATATCTTCTGAAGTCCAGCGTAACTATGTGACCCAGTTCTGTGGTGCCTGTGAGCTGACATGATGATTAGGTTAAGGTATTGTGCTTTGCACTGAGTATTCATACTTATTGAACTTTTTTCAGTTTGTTATTTTACAACCATAGTTCAGTGTATCCAAATCGGATTTTATATGACAGACCAACACAAAGTAGCACATAATTGTACAGTGGAAGAAAAACTATACATAGTTTAACATTTTTATCAAAGTAAAAATATAAAACCTGGTTAAGTCTGGGACTGAAATGTTTGCCCGGTCTTCTTTGCAAAATAGCTAATGCTCATTCAGGTTAGACGGAGAATATCTATGAACATCAATTGTGAATTAAGCTAAAGATTCTACATATTTGTAGTGTGTGTACCTAATAGGTGTCCTCTCAACACGTTCTCCCACTGGAGCTGTAGACCTCAGCAGCTTTTCCAGAGTTGCCAAAGGCCTCTTGGCTGCTTCTCCCATTATTGGTGCTCTCACTGGACCTGTTGGTTTATATGGCTGACCATGTCTTGGTTGGTTTGCAGTAAGGCCATACTCTTAATTTTTATGCAATAGATTAAAATATATGTACATATGTTGAAACTAGTTTTAAAAGTACACACAGGTGAACTTTACTTACTAATTAGGTGTCTGCTGCATATGGCTGCTTTGTATTCTACTAAGAGGTATTAGACAAAATTAGTCTGAATCCTTACGTAGGACACGCTATTCAGATTTGTATTTATAAAAATATTGGTAAACCAGATCTCCATCTTCAAAATTATGTGCTGCTTTGTATTAATCCGTTATATAAAATACCAATAAAACACAGTGGAGTGGTTTGTGGTTATAACAAAGTGTGGGAAAGTTTAAGAGGCTGACTGCTTTTGCGAGACACTGTATGTTTTGTTCTGTTTCATTGTCAGCTTTGAGTAATAGCTGGAAAACGTTCTTGCTGTACATTAGTTTAACTTATTGAGTCGGAAGGAGCTGCTGATGGGTTTAATAACACAGCGATCTGTTGTGTCAACTGACTGTAGTGTTGGCGTACTTTATGGTCTTCTGTGAAACATCCTGATTTTTGTCTCTTGAAAAGCTTTCACTATGTTCATCTGCAGCTGGATGAACAAATGTATTAACAGAATTTATACTGTTTGGTTAAATGTGTTGTGTGATGTAAATGTTGTTCTGAACTGAACTTTTGGAAGCTGCCAGCACACCTGTGCTTGTGAATACTGTTGAATTCTTTTTACGTGATCAGATCTTTAACTGCTTTATGGTTTTTGTAACAAAAAAAAAACAAATGGAAAGAATCCTCTCTTCCTGTCCTCAGGTGTACACTCCATCACACTTTAAAAGCACTCGGTGTAACCGTCTCCTGCTCTCACAGCAAAGAGCACCACTCGAACACCCATCAGCTGCAGCAACGCTCTGCCCTGCAGTGAAGGTGAGGACCATTTGTCAAACCATATAACACGATAATGGTGAGGGAGAGGAACCCAGTCAGTCATGGCAAGAGTGGTACATTTCTGTTTTTTGTGTGTTACACTTGTGAATGTCAAATAAAGCAGGTGCAGAAAGCCTTTAGTCTTCTCATTAGTTAAAGGTCAGTGCTGTGTCCTTTTGTTTTGTTGTATAATGGAGGAAGATGGAGAGGCGTTGCTGATTGCTTACAGTAACATAATTACAGCAAGAGCTCCAGCATCACATCTCTAGGCTATTAATCATCCATACGAAACAACTCAGACTCCATAAACAGGAGAGCAGTGTATTCTTATGCTAAAAAGTAAAAGCAGAAGGATGTTTTGAAGCTCTGTGGTATTTCATGATGGATAGTCAGAAAGGTCTTGGTGTATTGTAATAAAATGAAATGCGCTGCAGCAGAAAAAGAGATATGGAGTACTTGAATACCAGTGGTGGTATTTTTCAACTGTGAATTATAGTTATATATCCAGAATTTCTTTTAAAAAAATCATTTTCAGCAGTATGATAAGTATAGCTGGTATTGTGTCATGCAATACAATACAAAGGTTTAATACAAAGGTTTTACAACTGTGAAACAAAATTTTTCTCAGTTTAAATATGTCTAATTGGCCCATTGGTGTAAAAGTCACAGTAGATGTCTGCAACAACCCAAATAATCCACATATACAAAGAAATACATGTAACTTAGTCAACAAATGAAGTCAGTGGTAAAAAGTTAAAATGGCACAGGGAAGAAGTATTGAAAACATGGTGAAAAGAATTAGCAAAAAAAAAGGCATATAAATCAAAGAAACCAGCTAAAATCTGTGTTTAGACAGCACACCTGCTGGTATGTGCAAATGAAAATCAGCATGTTTAATAATAACTGATGGCCTATAAAAAAAAAGTTCCTCAAGTATTTCAGTGGTAAGACTGATAAAAGCAAAGAGACTTTCACAAAAAGGCTTACTACTGAAAAACACACTAATGAAAATGGTTACAGCTGCATTTCTAAACTTCTGAAAGTTACCATAAGTTGGAACCATACACTCAAAGTGGAAAAAAAATTTTTAACCATAAACCAGCCACACCCAGGTGTCTTTTGTAAGATTTCTCACAAAGGAGTGAAAAGAATATGTCCAAGAACCATGGAAAGAGATGGAAATAGCAGGTACAGTTATTCTCATGAAAACAATAAGTAATGCTCTCAACCGCAATGACCCCTCTGCACACTTGCTGCGCAGTACTCCACCACTGAAGAACAGGTGTGTTGAAGCCTGTTTAAAGCGCGCTGCAAAAGATTTGGACAAGCCAGTAAAAAAACTGGGAAAATATGGTCTGGTCAGCTGAAGTCAAATTTGAACTCTTTGGTTATTAACATACACACCATGCTTAGAGGGAGAATCGTTCTGCACTCTTAAAGCAAATTTTGTGAAACATCAAGTCTTGTTAAATCTATGATGTATATAATGCATGTGTATTGGGATCAATGGGGTAAAGCACTGTGCAACTGCATTATTATACAGTAAGCTACTTTCTGTGTCTTATTTACTTATTCGGTACTTAATGAGTTCTCCCTGTGCATGTGTGTTAGTTCCCTCTGGGTACTCCAGCTTTCTTCCACAATCTAAAAACATGACTGTTAGGTGACTGTTTCTTTAAATTCTCCTTTGGTGCAAGCGTGTGCGTGCATGGTTGTTTGTCTTGTGCATCTCTTATGTTGCCCTGTGATGGAATTGCAACCTGTCCAAGGTGTATCCCACCTCTTTCCCAATGGCCACTGAAGAGAGGCACCAGCTCCCCCACGACCCTGCACAGATAAGCTAGTATAGACAATGGATGGATGGGTGAATACTAAATTATCGCCTGACCACACGGAGCTAAAAGTTCAAAGCTATATGTAAAAGTCTGAGTGCTACCAAAAAGTCAAACAAGTATTAGGTAAATTAATTAGAAGACCAGGGTAAATCTACTCAAACCATACAGAGGTGACTGAATCTTAATCAGTGCTGACTGAGCGTCTGCACAATGTAGCATGAGTTCACGTAACATCAGAATTTGGTCCTTGATGTGAAATGTATAAAAAACATTTTAACAATGGCTTGCAAGTGCAGTGTAAATTGCATTGTTCAACCAAAGATAATCTGTGAAAATCGGGTCTCGCTGGAAATCACAACACGTGTGTATAGCCATGTGCCACTGAAATGTAAAGCTGGTAGTATGAAGGGAGTATTACTGCTACTACCAAGTGATTAAACAGTTGTTAGCTGAAATAATCTTAAAAACAAAAGTTTACCCTGTCCTTCACACCCACATTAAGGATTTGGGTGTGAAGTCAATCTTCATCAGTGCAGACAGAGCATCTGCGTAACATAAGATTAGATTATCAGGTCATTGTTATGACATTTTATAGAATGTCTGGAAATTGTGTTGCAATGGCAACTAGGTAAGAAACCTTAAAATCCCTACGGGGAGTTTGTTAAAACACAAGCGGAAATATTTTGGATAACAAATGGTGGGTTTGATCTTTGTATGTCATTGATATGCAAGGCAGATACATGTTAGTGTACCAAGGGTATTAGTGTAAAGAAACAGCACTTTTCTTATTTCTGTGAAGTGAAAAGCTCTAACTAAAAATAGTAAATTATAAACGATACAAGAGATAATACTTCACAGTCATTTTGTGTGTTTGCAGGGGGTTAGGTTCTCATTTAAGTTTTGTTACCTTCTCACACATCCCTGATTGAATACATTCACAGCAAGTCGGCTCACTTCCAGTATGCCCTAAAATGGCCCAAAGCAGGTGTGCAGGTCCAAACTATTCCTGTGGAAAAAATGGTCAGACAGAAAACAAAATGTGTCAAACAGCAGCACGTTTTTTAAACATGGTGCTGAATGACAAACAGAGAACGTTAATGAGCAACAACATATATTAAACAAAGACAAGTGGCTATACATTAGAAGGTCTTTATAGGATCCTTTCCACCTTTACATTATATGTGTAACAATAAATACCCCGGCTCATTTGGTCATCGCGAAATGTTTCATTGTACCAAAGAAAAGGCAAATTGCTCTTGAGAGAATGTACTTTACATCAGAACTGCAAAACAACACTGAAACATAAAGTCATATCTTTATTTCACCCCATGTTACAGGGCACACACAATGTTCAAGTATGCCTGAGGAACTAGATGGAGCAATTAAAAAAAGAATAAGAGATAAAATGCATTTAAAAATAAGTGAACTGGCATTGCATTTCACAAAGTTTTAGAAGCTCATGATTTTGGAACAATTCACTGTAAAGTGCTAACTGGTTCGAGCTGAGAAAAAGCACATGTTCCCTTAGAAAAAAACAAAACAAAAAACACATTACTTTATACATGGAGGTACAGAATTTGCCAGTCATCAGGAAAGTAAGTACCAACCAGAAGACATGGACCACATTTCATTTATTAGTCCTTTAATAAGGTAACTGCTTCCCTAATTTCCTTGTTAATGGTAACAACAAGAATCTTGCCTCTGGCTGCCAGGACAATGCCAAGTACAAATGCTGGTGTTGCCGCTGTACAGCTTTCCTTCACGCCTTGTAATTACATGCAATTGGCTGACATACAGTTTCAAAAAATCTCAAGTGAAGTCCTTTTAATCCTCTTATGGACAGGAATCCGTGCACCGTAGGCATGAGAGTGAGAGGAGAGGAGAGGAGAGCAATAACTGAAGAGTGCAGGAGATGTTCCCATACTCCTCCTCCTGTTCCTCTCCACCCCCTGCATGTGGTGGGCTGGCCTGACAAAAGCAGAGATCTGTCCAGCTGATGCCTGCCTTCCTACAGGTCCTGAGAATCTGCTGTTTTCCTTTTTGCCTCTGAGTAGGAGGCATGTTTAAAAAAAAAAAAAAAAAAAAAAATAATTAAAAAAAAAGAATTAAAAAAAACAAAAAAAACAAACATTTTTGGAGGGGAGTGGGTCAATACATTTTCCCCTATTGTCTGCCTAAAGTAGATGTTCGTCCTCTCACCCCGACCCTAACCATAAAAAGGTAAAAACAAGGTGTACTGCAGAATGGCTTTACTCCTCACAGTCTGTGGGGGGAGCTAGAGCCCCTGGGTGCTGAGGTGCGGTTGGTGGTCTTGCGGCTAATCTGTCGAGTCTGATTCGTCTTGGTGGCCGAAGGTTTCCGAGCGACAGGCTGGCGCCTACCCCGGGGGCCCCTCCTTTTGCCCCTTTGCCCTGCACGGCCCCTTCCGGCCCCCGCTGGTCACTTGCGTGAGTGCAGTGTGTCCTGGAACTTGGTGCTGGTGAAGCGGACATGAAAACCTTTCTTGTTGATCGTGTCATCAGAGTGGAACTTGATGACAATGGAGTCACCGGCCGAGTAGATCTCCTCTGGGGGCTGTCAGGAAGGAGGAAACAACAGAGTCACAGATGGCTTTCTGCTAGTTTGCTCCAATTAAAACTCAAAACTTCTGTCATACTCGAGCTGAGGCCAAACAGACACCTAAGTATTCTGTCTGAACACAATTTCCCAAGTTACAACCACAATTTTAATGTTTTGATGTGATGGACCAACACAAAGAAGTGCATAATTGTGAATTGAAAAGAAGACAATACATGTTTTTCAAAGTGTTTACAAAAAAAAAAAAAAAAAAAAAAAAAAAAAAAAAAAAAAAAAAAAGAAAATCTGAGAAATATAGGGTGCATATTCAGTCCCCTTTGTTCTGGTACTCCGAAATAAAATCCAGGGCAACGAGTTGCCTTTGCAGGTCATCTAACAAATACTTAAAACTTAATAAATTAAGTCCATCTGTATATGATTTAATCTCAGTATAAATACCTCTGAAGGCCTCAAATGCTCTGTTTAATACATCATCCAAAAATAAAAAGAACAAAACATGACCGTGCACCTGAACTGACAGGCTGTTCAAGCCGAGCATTAATCAGAGAAGTAGCCAAGAGGCACACGGTGACTCTGGAGGAGGTGCAAAGATCCACAACCCAAATGGGAGAATCTGTTCACTGAACTATTAGGACTGCACACATTCAACCTTTTTGGCAGAGTGACAGGAAAAAAGGAATTGTAAAGATAAAGTTATTAGAGGTCCTACTTGCTATTTGCCACAAGCCACGTGCAAGGACACAGCAAACATGGAACAAGAAGTTGCTATTATCAAAAGAGAAAAAAAGTGAACTTTTATAGCTACATGAAAAAGCTGTGTGGGCAAAACCTTACACTGTACAAGACTGAGAACAAGTTATCCCCATGGAGATACATTGTAGAGGCAGCATCATGCTGTGAGGATGTTCTTCTTCAGCAGGGACATGAAAGCTGGTCAGAGTTGAAAGGAATATAGATGGAGCTTAATATAGTGCATTACTGGAAGAAAACCCGTTTGAAGCCCCAGAAAAAACTTGAGACTGGGGTAACGGTTCACTTTCAAGCAGGACAACTAACCTGAACATACAGCCAGGGTGACAATGGAAGGGTTTAAACCAAAGCATGCTCATGTGTAAGAATGACCCAGTCAGAGGTCAGATCTCAGTCAAAATGAGGATCTGTGGAAAGTCTTGAAAGCTGATGTTCCCAGATGATCTGCATCCAACATGACTTGAGCTATTTCAAAAAGAAGAATGGACCAAAGTTTCAGTTTCTAGATGTGTGGAGACGGTAGAGATATACCACAAAAAATAGTTACAGCTGGAATTAAAGCAAAAGGCGGCTCTACAAAGCACTGATTCAGGGGACTGAATACATATGGACACCACACTGTTCAGATTTTTTACTTTTACTTTTCAAAACCTTCTCTTTCTTCCACTTCACAATTCCCTTCTATTTTGTGTTGATCTAGCACATAAAAATCCCAATAAAATAGACTGAAGTTTTTGATTGTAATGTGACAAAATGTAAAAAAGTTCAAGGAGTATAAACCTTTGTCCACACAACTGTAATAACTGGATCTTACTGTATTGTTCTGAATCAGAATTTAGCTGATATTGATGGTAAGAAAAAAAACCTTGATGATTATATCCAGGTGCATCACTCTGTACAACTGTAAGCCAAACTATACAACACACACCCACATCACTTCATATGTTTTAACACTATTTTGCAGTATTACATCTGCCAAATTGTTTCTAGAAGAAAAGGACAGTTAACTGCTTTACATGAGCACAAAAGTATTTAGTGTAAATATCATCGTTGTCAAAAAACTATATTATAATTAAATGAAAACATCACTTTGAAAAATAATTAAGTCTGTTGAGTTGCAGAGAGCTGCAACATCAGAGCAGTCAAATATAAAAACACAAGACTGCTGATTAAAGCTGCCATTCAACATGAATTATACACTGTATCTACAATGATCCATAACAGCCAGGGAAGGAATTTAAGAGACAAAGAGAAAAGAACAGAGAAATTTGATTGAGGACCCAGAAACTTTGTTAAATTACTGAGAAAGGCCTTTGGCTAAAAGTAAGCCTCCTGTAATCATAATGAGTTTTCACCATACTCCTGATGGAATGGTGTCATTTCATTTCTACCTGTTTTATAAAAAGAAACTTGATTGAGAAGCTTTCCCCAGAGTAATAATGGAGTTATGCCCACCCCCCTACCCCAACTCCCCAGCGGATGATTCATAGGAACAAGCCGTGAATTAGAGGCCGGTTTTTATTATAAAAGCATGTAAATTAAATCAAGCTGTTCTTTGACATGAAGATATTTGTGTTTTTTTCCCTATTGGTTTCATTGTTGCAGACTCCAGCTGCAATATCTGCTTTAGCTTATTGTGGTCTGTCAACACCAGAGGAACTACTGACAAACAGTTCCTTGCAAAAGTATTTAAACCCGCTGAACTTTTCCCATTTTGTCACATTACAACTTTGATGTGATTTTTGGGGGATTTAATGTGTTAGACCAACACAAAATAGTGCATAATTGTGAAGTGAAATTGAGAAGGAAAATGATGTAGGGTTTTCATAATTTTTTACAAAAAAACCCAAAAACTCTGAAGTGTATCATGGATTTGTTTTCAGTCCCCTTTACTCTGATACCATTAAATAAAATCCAGTGCAACCAACTGGGTTCAGAAGTCTGCTAATTAGTAAACCGAATCCACCTTTTTATGTAAATTAATCTCAGTATTAATACAGCCTTTCTGTGAAGGCCTCAGAAATTTGTTAAAGAACATCAGCAAAGCATCTTGAAGACCAAGTTTGGGTTATAAAACAATATGATAGGCATCTGGTAATTAATGGAGCATTGTTCAGTATCTGAAAAAGGGAAGAATATGGCAACTAAACTAACAGGCTGGGCAAGGTGAGCATTAATCAGAGAAGCAGCCAGAAGGCTTATGGTTGCTCTTGAGAAGCTGCAAAGAACCTTTGGGAATGCTCTGCATTACCTTGGGCTTTATGGAAAAAGCCATTGCTATGTGCTATGAGAAAGTCACAAGAAACCATGAGCCATGTAGGGAACACAACAAATGTGTGGAAAAAAGTGCTCTAGTCAACTCAGACCAAAATGACCACAAAATCCTATGCGTAGTGAAAAACTAACATGGTGGCAGTCATCAAGCTTCAAGTCATCAAGCATCAAGCTGTGGGGATGCTTTTTTTCAGTAGAAACAGGGAAGGCGGTTCAGAGTTGATGGGTAAAAATGAATAAATGGATGATCAACCTGGAAGACAAGCTGTTAAAAGCTGCAAAATGAGTTGAGACTGGGGGAGGGGTTCAATAACCCTAAACATACAGCTGGAGCTACAATATAGGGGTATAGATCATAGCGTATTAAGGTGTTAGAATAGCCTAGTTAGAGTCCAGGCTTTAAGAATCTGTGGCAAGACTTAAAAAATGCAATTCTCTATGCTTCAACTGAACTTTATCCGTTTTATAAAAAAATGATTCGTCAAAAAAAAAATACTGTTACTAGATGTGAAATAGCTGGTAGAGACACACCTCAAATGATTCGCTGTTGTAACTGCAACGGAAGGTGGCTGAATACAAATGCACTACACACTTTTCAGATGGTAAAAAAAATACCGAATACGTATTTTTCTTCGGCTTCACAAGTATGCACTGCTTTGTGTGGTAAGTTGTAAATTGAAAAAGTCCAAGGAGTGGGAATAGTTTTGCAAGGTACTGTACAAACAAAGCAAGAAAAAAAAAAAAAAAAAAGGTAAACTAATTCTCAAATATGCTTAAATTTTAGGACTAATTATTCAAATTGTTTTGTGAATACTGGATGATAGGGAGTTGTTTTTACCCCTGAGCCGCAGTAACGTCCGAGTCGAGGGGATTTGGTGTCCGCTCCATCAAAGAGCTCCATGTAGTCGTAGCCGCAGTCCGCCTCCTCCTCTATCTCAAAAGTCTGGAAGATGAGCTCTACACCATATCCTTTCTCTGCCGAAATCACCCACTGACAGTCGGATGCTCCAGGATAGTTATTGTCCCCAAACTGGGCATGGGAAAACAGGTCCTTGGTTTTGACTTCAGCCTTTAATCGACCTCCACATTCTGGGCAGAAGGGTGGGAGAAGTTAAAGGTTAAATCAAACAAAAAAAGAGAGGATGTTGGTGTATATGCAACTAAGGATTGCTCAGTTTAACATTTACCTGCTGTATGAGAAGCTTCAAAGCCTTTTTTCTGCACAGAGTTATCAGAGAAGAAACGAATGAACAGCTTGTTGCCACTTGATATGATGGGTGGGGGTTTCTTGGAGCCACAGAAGCGACCTAAAGAAGTGGCTTTTGCATCACGCCCGTCGTATATCTCTATGTGGTCGTACGCACATTCTAAGTGGGCCTCCATGTCAATCTCATTAAAGGCCTGTTATAAAACAACAATAAGTGAGATTGGATTAAATGGATGGGGAGTAGGACTACCAATGATTGTGTGAACAGAATCTAGGATTCACATTGCTGAGATCCCCCCTCTGCTGCTGACAGTATTTCCAATGAATTTTTAACTTTTCAGCTTTTGCAATTTACACCAATTATAATATGGGTGATAGGTATGACTTCCACAACTTTAAACTTTTAAAATATGTCTTTTTTGATACATTTTCCCTATAGAAATAAACAGGGGAAGCTTTTAAATCATTTTAACCATGAAGCTGGCATTCAGTCAGTTCTTCAACTTTATCTGCCTTTAGTGTGGATGATAATCTCCTGCTTCTATATTGTCTGCTTATTGTAAAATCTCAACAACGAGGTCACGGGAAAGCTCCTGAAAATTCTCCATTATAAGGGTTGCCATGATTTCATAGAATGAGGCCAAACTGCTGGAGTTCGGTGTTAGCACCGTCCCTTGACTTTAATGGGGGAGTTTGACAGATAAAATTATTTCAGGGCAATGCTGCAGAACAGGAACCATTAAATAATTTAATACACATTTAATTAATTATCTGCATCACCTATTATAAGTTTGCATTTTAATGATTTAATTACATATTTAATAATTAATTGTCTATTGAATACATTATTTAAACAATTAAATAAACACTTATGTAATTCATGGTACATTTAATTAATTCAATTTCAATTTAGTTTATTTATATAGCACCAATTCACGACAAAAGTCGTCTCAAGGCACTTTACAAGAAAAAGAAAATTCAATTCAATCATGCATATATTCCAATTGATCCTAGTTATCAAACAGTACAGTAAGCTCAATTAATTATTCAAAGTAGTTCAAAAAGTTTCTAAAGAAACCCATCAGATTGCATTGAGTCACTGACTTGCAGCATTCACTCCTCCTGGACGAGCATGTAGTGACTGCATAAAAACTAAATTAATGATTTAATGATGTATTTATTTATTTCATTTTTGTCCCTTTTAACCCTCCATAGTAAGTTAGCTAAAATTAGCAATTGGCTAAAGCAAGCAGATAGGGTGTGTTTTGCTCAATAGCTAGTGCTAGATAATCTCATCAAATGTTAATCCTATGTTATTTAAAGTAAGCTAATAGTGCTAATGGTAGCATAATAATGTTATGTTTTCAATGAATTCAAAGAATTCAGCGATTTCAAAATTGTAAACATATTTTCTTCTACATATTTCTTCCAAAAAGTTTTCTTTTACAATATTTCAGCAGATTTGTAGAGGTAAACCTTCAGTTCAACTTCTTCAACAGAAAAGTCCATCTTATTATCTTACATTCACAAAGCATTTATGAAATGAATATATATAGATTTTTAGATATACATTACTTAAGTGGTAATGTAATGTTCTTTGCCAACAATAAAAAAAAAAACAGTATCAACTTTGATATTTTGTTTCTTGCGTTTTTAGGAAAATTATACATTCGTTACATATTTAATATTTTAAGAAATATTTTTAAGTTGTTGCTCAATATTATGCAGCACAAAAAAACAAAAAGGCAGAAAATGTCAGAAGGGGGAGCCACACATCATCAGTAGAAATACCAGAACAGATTCTAACAGGAGCACAGTAAACACAGATGTCCTTGGTTATATTAAGCAAATCAATTACACAAACAAGTAGCACACAAATAAACACACAATGAGCAATGATATTAGGCTGAGAGCAGGAGGAGGCGGCACATACTATTTTGATGCGGTGGCCTGGAGTGGTGGTGAGTGCCCAGGTGCAAGCTTTCTTGCTGGGATATTTATCTGGCCAGTTAGGGCTGGTAATAATACCACTAACACTATTCACAGTGTGGTCACAGCCAGCTGTAAAAAAAAAGTGAGTATTCATGTAATTATTTTTTTTTAATACAAGAAGATATGTATGCTCTCTGTGCCACCAAATATAGGAGACAATAATCTGTGGTGGAATACCTTCTTTGCAGTCGTGTTTGTTCTCATGCAGCACAAAGCCACTCCTACACTGACAGCTGTAGCTTCCAAAGGTGTTGACACACTCATGCTGGCAGCCGCCATTCTCCTTAGAGCACTCATCTTTGTCTGCAGCAAACAAAAAAATAAATAAATAAATAAATAAAAAAAAAAAAAATAAAAAAAAAAAAATCACACACTTGAACTTTTCATGATGAATACCAGTAGATCACAATTACCAATGACAGATACAAAACAGATGGATTTTGTGAAGACTTACCTGAAAAGAACTGGGCTTTGAAGCCCTTTTTGGAAACTGTGTTGTCCGATTTGAACTCTATACGCATGTTGTTGTACTGAGAGGTTATAGCTTCTGGTTTTTCTGCTCCACAGAACTTCCCGTGCAGCCTCGAGTCTGCTGAGAGCCCGCTGCGTACCTCTACGTAGTCGTACTTACAAACCTGAGTAGAGAAACGTGAAATGCTAAGGCAAGGTTTGATTGGTTTCAATCACAGTTGTGCTCAAAATAATAGCAGCCCGACATCACCAACAAGATCAATCACTGCTTTTGACAGAAAGTTTATTTCTACCTGGCAAATAAATTACTAGTAGGTGTAGTAGAGTAATAGAAAAGCAACAAATCTAACAGCCAAATCATACATGCTGTTGATTTTTGTGTCATTAAATCATGATTAAAAAGGCCATATAAGTGTCCATATTTAAGGATGAAAGGAGCAAATGTTGTACACATGCTGGTCATAGAGAATGCCTTTATAAAAATATATGTAAAGGGGATCATTGTAATCTAGACATTGTTCAGAGGCACATAAAGAAGTGCTAAAACAATCTCAAAAGCTTTAAAATGAAAACCAAAACAGAAGGATGCAAAACAAAGACTCTTTCAATGATTAGCTAGAGGGTGATCAAAGAAGGTCTACAGTCCTGCGATCACAATTAGAAAACATATTTGTGAAGCCAAGCTATCAGCAAAAAGCCCCACAAAGTTTTAAGGTTGAGAAAACAACATGGTCTTAAGATGTTACAGTTTACAAAAGAACAAAATGACTGGTCTCAAGACAAATGGAAGAACATTTGATAAATTTATCAACATTTTTTTAAATAAAAATTGTTTTGCAGCACTTGTGGCCTTCATTCACAGCATACAGTCAGAAAACAGGCAGAGAGAGAACAGGGGAAGAGATCCGGCAAAGGACGAGTTTGAGATTCAAACCACAGAGGGCTACATTAAGGTCAAATATCCCCCGTTTATAGGGCCCCCGTTCTAGTGTTATGCTATGCGCGGTTCGAAGATTGTTCTTTTTGGGTCTGTGGACAGTTTGTCAGATGACCCCCTGAAAACTGAATGCCAGCCACAGTACACTGTGAAGCATGGTGGCTTAGTCATCATGATACAAGAATGTTTCTCGTATTTTGTTTTAGGGCCTGTTTGTCATATTCAGGGATCAGTTTGAACGCGTCAAAGTATTTCCAGAGATCATGTTCAGTTATGGTGAAGAGGAAATGTTGATGAAATGCATGTTTCAACAAGACTTCAAACACATCAGTAAATGAACTGCTTCTTAGTTCCAGTCCAGCCAGGTATAAACCGTGGAGCGGTCAGCACAATCTGCACACTTTAACCCAATAGAAAACTTGTAGAATGACATCAAACATGACATTTCTAAGGGAAAACCAAGAAACGAAGAGGAATTCTTGAATGTGGTCCAATGGTTCTGGGCTGGAATACCTGAACACAGGTGCCAGAATTTAGCTGACACAATGCAACACAGATGTGAGGCGGTTCGAAGAAAAAGTGGCAATGGAACTAAATATTGGTTCAGGAATTCACCGGAAAGCTAAATCTTCAAGCATTTTTCATTTTCTACAGTTCATGTTTGAGTTTGTTCAGTAAAATCCAGACACTACTATGTTTTTGAACAACTGAATATTCCTTTGTCCTTAATTTCAGTAGCAAGGTAATAATTTAGATTTTTTTTTTGGTTCATGCTTTGATTGGGGGGGGTGTTCTCAATCCTTTGTGTTTGGAACTAAAAAGCTATTGTAAGGATTTTGAGCTTCACTCATTTTTTTAAACACATTGCCATTATTTTGAACACACCTGTATAAAATCACAGGCAGAAGGTGAGGAAAATTATCTGCTGTTAGAGTGGACAGATCACAGAGCACAGAACAAACCCACCCAGTATGGACTGATAAAAACCCCAGTTCTCACGTCATTGCCCTCAGTCTCGAAGACGTCAAAGAGCAGAGTGATGCGGTACTGCGTGGGGGCGACCAGCTGCCAGATGCAGTTCTTGTTTGGAGGGTACTCTCTGGGCCACCCTGGGCTGGTGATTGAGCCGTTCAGCTTGGTAATGAAGCCTCCACAGGCAGCTGGACACAACACAAGATGGGAGGAGACACAGAGAAACTGTAAAACTCAGAAACAGTTGTGTAGAAGAAAGAAAAAAATGGATCAACCTTTTCTATTTTTTCTGCATTTTGACAGAAAAAAAACCATTGTAATGATCGTCCTATAAAGATCTTAACAAGCTTTCTGTTAGTTTCACAAGACAGACAAAGTTAAAAGCTGTGGTACAGAAGCCCTCACCTGACAATTCCTGGCAGAAATTAATGTGCAATGTTGATCCTTAGCAACTACAGCAAAGGCTATGTTGAGACACTGAGTTATTAGATGTGCACAGTTGGGAATGTTGGAGTCATAAAAGAAACACTATGAAGCTATTTTTACCAGCCTGTACAAACATAAGACACAAGATTCTGACTCATTTTAATTTTGCACTACATGTAAGGAGAGGACTAAATATAAAGTATTATTTTATGATGTAATGAGTAGTATTTCTACTGTTAATACATCCATCAACAGAAGTAGCATCTATTGTAGTAGAGTTATTGTCAAAGTAATGCTCTATATAAAATGAATCAGTATTAGTTACTAATACTTGAAAAATACTTGAAAAATTATTCATATTCTTGAAGATTTTTCATTTCCTGTCACCTAAAAGCCACAAATGCAGCAGATTTTATAAGAAATTTATGTAATAAACCAACACAAATAGCCCATGTGTGAGAAGCGGAGCTGTAATTGTAGTCAAATGCAGTTCTATAAATTGCTGACTCAGAGCCTAAATACAACTGCATGCTGAACTTTTTTGATATTTACTTGTAACACATTCTGAAAACATTGTTTCATTTCCCTTTTACATTAAAATGATGCATTACATGTGCATAATTGCTGGTCTTTTATTTAAAATCCCAGTAAATGCATCGAAGGCTATGATTATAATGTGGGTAATTTTGAAAAAGTTCAAGGGGTATGAATACTTTAGCAAGACACAGTTTATTAGTACCACAAAGAATAGTATTGCTATCAACATTTTATTTCTACCTCTAATTTAAACACCCAAGATGAAGTGACACCTGTCTTCCTCTAGGGGCAGGAATAGAAAAAGTGCTTATGGTGCAGCTTGCAAACTAGCATTTAGGTCTTAAAGACAACCTATAATTTAAGACAGAAATAAAGCTTGAGTTGTTCTGACATAAATCCCTAAAATCGCAGTGCCCCCACCAGAGCAGTTCACTCTGCTGGGATCTTTTCAGGTGTTTACGAATGACTGTACTTATTGTATTTGGGTGGCTAAGTGTGTAAAGTGCTTTAGGATGTAAATGACATGGTGAGCGGGGCTCCTGGCCGTCCTCCCCTGTACTTACCCTCACAGCTGCGCTTGTCAGCCGCCAGCTCATAGCCTGGGTCACAGGCACACTTGTAGCTGCCTAGCGTGTTGACACAGCGTTGCTCACAGCGACCGTTGTCCGGTTTGGAGCACTCATCCGTTTCTGGAAACACAAAGACATGTTAGGGACCTTTAGGCTGGGCCCCCCCTCCGGTTCAATGGAGAAACCATCCAAAGCAACACATGAGTCGGTCAAAGCTGTTCGCACAGAGCACTCAAGTGCAAGCAAGACACATATGAGAAATGAACAATTCCTGCAATATGGGTTTTTTTTCCCCTGGAACACATAGGATATTGGCTCTCTCTGACCCCTTACCTTTGAAGAAATTGGCAGCGAAGCCTGCTTTGTTGACGGAGCCATCTGAAACAAATTTCATCCACAGATGGTTGGAGCTTGTTTTAATGTCATCTGGCTTGTCGTATCCACAGAAGCGGCCCAGCAAGGGGCTGGTTTCAGAGAGCCCATCACGCACCTCTAAGTAGTCATATGCACAGCTGTCATGTCTTTCAATCTAAGGATGGAAGCAGAGTTTGGAATTAAAGAAGGGGCAGATTACAGGTAAAAGAATAAAAAAAAAGTAAAGAAAACAGGAGAGCGTACCTCAAAGGACTGAAAGGTGAGGCCTACGTGAAAGCCCTGAGTAACAGAAATCTTCCATATGCACACTTTGTTGGGCCTGTAGTCATCAGGGTAGTTTGGGGACTGAATCTGACCATTGTCCCTCTTCACTTCACCACCACAGATGGCTGTATAAGAGAATAGATTTAAAATGGTCTCTTAACAGCAATGTAGTTACAAAAATGCAGCAGAGTGTCCTTACTGTAGATCGATTTACACAAAAGCCAGATGCATAAATACACATCATCCATGTGAAAAATGTGCAAACAGTGAAGCTGAATGTGAAGCCAGAATCTGATCAATGCAACATTATGTCCTTGACACATCAGCATCAGGAAGGCCAAAGGAAAGCAGTGAATGTTACTGCAGCAGCTTTCGGCCACATTGTAAAAACGTGGCTGTGATATCAGTCAACATCTGAGAATGATGCAGAGGAAAATAATCGTTGCTTACCCTCATATACGGCAGAGAAACCTTTCCCGACCCAGTTACTGCTGCTGCGGAACTCAATCCACAGTCGGCTGTCGGTGGAGATGATTGGCTCAGGCAACTTATCGCCACAGAATCGACCTGGGTAAAAGGTTGAAGTACAGACATTTATCTGGACATTAGATCATCACGGATCATATATGTTTTACTTATTGAATTGAGTAAAAGAAATCTATTATTTTGATGAAACTGTAATTTATTGACCTGCGTCTGCATAACAGTTTAGGTTTGTTGTATCTCTGAAACTAGAGATGCACCTATCAGGCTTTGTTCTAATACTGGGCAAAACCTATTTTCAGATTTTCTTTGAGGTCTGACCTCTAAATCAAATTTTGACTGATAGAGTCAACACAAATAATACTAAGTCTGATAACAGTTTCCGAGTTGTTAAAACCTAACTCTGAAACAGAGGAATTGCTTGTTTTCCAGTGATGAGTATCGTTGAATTTTGGACTGCTGATTAACAGTTCCTTTTAATTAATGCTTGATCTCACAGTTTCATGATCTACAAATAAAACTGACCTTTGAGTGGTGCCTTTCTCCAGTATCCATCCCGGATTTCCACATGGTCGTACCAACATAGGTGACTCCTGTACAAATCCATGGAGGTGAAGTTCAAGATGATCTTCAAAACACAGAAAGTACAGTTACTAATGTGGATAGTTCTAATACACAAATATGCTTTGATCTAAATCATTCTGTTAAACCTTTAATTGTATGTTTTTCTGCTGGAAGGTAAACCTCACCAAACCTAAACTGTGAACTAATAATAATATTTGTAAATCATTCAGGAAGAAATGCATAATTTTCTTTCCCCCCTGCAATTATGGACTACTTTGTGCATAACTGCACACATAACTGCCTATCACATAAAACACGAGTACTTTTCTCAAGCTCTGTAAAATATTGACATCCTAAAGCTCGACTCCAAATATAAATTAGAAATTGAATTTTAGACTAAAGCTGAATGTCAAAATGAGGGTTTGTTTGGGATTGTGTGACATTAACTATCTATGGTATTACCATATATTATCAGAAGGCAGATCATTTTAAATTCTTCAGAACGAAAGAAATCAGAAGTCTTTGGTTTTGGGCTATACTAAGAGATATACAGGTATCATATTTATTAGCAATACACAGGTTTTTTTTTTGTGTGTGTGTGTGTACAAGACCAATACAAGTTTTTTTCTTTTATTCTTGTTTTTTTTTTTTGTTTTTTCTTGTGAGCCACGAACAGATAATGTCACTAGAATGAGCTAAGTGCAACTTAAACATCTCAAAGTTGTTCGGGTACCATCTATATGCTCATACCTTTTCCCCTGGTGTGACTGATATTCTCCAGATGCAGTGCATGTAGGCTGAGTATCCATTAGGGAAGCCAGGGGAGGAGAAGTTCCCGCTGCTGTCCTGCAGACTGTCCCCGCATTCTGTGCACAGACACAGACAGAAGGGGCTAAAGGTCAAGGTCACCCGATAACCTAACAAACAGCAAACTGGCTTTGCGCGAGTTCTGAAGTGACCCCGTCCTTCCACAAGCGCACACTAAAACTTCACTTCAGAGACAGATGCTGGATTATATCACTGGATGTCATACAAAGGGCAGCACTTTAATGTTTATAGGCACATCTGCTGATAATATCATCCTCATCCCTGCATCTCACTCGATCCTCCCCCCCATCCACTCCAGATGATGATTACACAGAGGAGAAGAGAGAGTATGTGAAACACTGTCTATGAGCATCCTCTGAAAATAAACCTGGTGCTCTATAAATAACACAGTCCCTTGGGGGAGGTAATACATTATGTACATGTTGCCAGTGGTTAAAAAAACAACAAAACAAGCAAACAACAACAACAAAAAAAAACAGCCCTTAGATTGACTGGCAAAACATAAGCATTCAAGTGGGCATGGATTTATTCCAAGTACCGTCCACAGAGCCTCTTGCCAAGTGGAGGAAAGATGTGTTTAATTAAGTCACAAAGGAACACACACAAAGAATTGTTGGCTGTCTTCAGCTGTCCATCCCAAGAACCGTTAATGAATTCACAGCTAACTCTGTCTTATTTTAGTTTAATACCAGTTAGGAAAACATCTTTTCCTCTTGAGAATTGTGTGTAAGCAATAAAGCTACCAGCTGAGCTTCCAGTAGAGTGTGATCATGCTTGGCAGAGGTCTGCCAATCTTAAACCAATAACTAGGGATGGCAAAGACTCTGAGGAATGCTTCGTGAATGGAAGATGTGTAGCTCTTTCAGAATTTTTCCCTAACAACACGTGGAGAGGCTCACTCACTACCTCATCCCTCTCAATGTACGCCACATCATTCACTCTTCTTTAGGAGGCTGAATCATTCAGGAGTAATAGGCCTAAACATTTGCTCAAAAACTTCAACATCATCCCACTAAATATCACATGAGCTGGTGCATCTGTGGTGACCCAGCCAATAGGTTTATTTGTTGTGATTTAAAGAAAGATTGAATACATGCAATGAACTGGTTTGCTGAAAATAAATGAGCTGTAACTGGGATTTCTTATGGCTTACTGCAAGCCACTTTTCATGAAGGCTATGATGGAGTGCATGAATGATAATTGTCCTTTCAGCTGATTCTCCTTCCTGAGCTCAGGATCTCTGCAGCTCCTCCAGAAGTACTAAGTTGCTTCTCTGATTAATGCTCTCGGTGACCATCCTGACAGTTTAGGTGGACAGCCATGTTTTTGTAGGTTTATTTGGGATATTGTTTTATAATATAACCTTTGACATAACAACTGAAATTATAATAAATTGCATTCAGTTTGATGCTGTTTAATAATTATGGAATTTCTGAAAGCAACTGGTTGCAAGGAAATCTATTTAGGGCTGTCAAGAGTGAAGAGGGTAAATGCATGCCACACTTTTCAGATTTTATTTGTAAATAAATAAATAAATAAATAAATAAAGGTAAACTCATATCATGTCTGTTACATAAACCCCAATAAGATACAAGAAAGCCTGAGAACAAAGTTTAAGAGGTGTGAGTTTGTTTGCCAGACTCTGTACATCAAAAGCTTTTGAACTCAGCAGCATCGAACCCCTTCTTTCCCATCTCTATAGGTATAAACATGTTTGACCAGGGAAAAAAAAACAGGCAGGCTTAGTGAGCAGCTACACACGTTATATACTGTACAAACAGTGATTTACAGACACCAGTTTCTGTCTCCAAAAAAGAAGTCAAAGCTGTTCTTTTGCATCTGTTTCAGAGACAGCTTTAAACCTCCCTTCCCATGGTTGTGTTTATACTCCTTCCATCCCAGAAGACTTATACAGTGTAGCCAAGGAAACACACCATTTAACAGTAGATGTGCACAGACTTAGCGCCATCAAGGGAAAGCCAGGAGAAATTACTCTTGGGTTATAATGTGTAAACATGCAAAATAAAAAAGGTATTCAGGAGGCAGGATCTGTTATTTTGACCTTACTTGAGCATTTGTAGAGTTTGCGTGCCTGTGCAATATCCCCTTTGCTAAGTCGGGTTCTCTGGCCGATGGGCGGTCGCACTCCGTTCACATCGTAGCGTGGCAGAATGGTGTCCAGGAAGATGCCTCTGTTGTTTGGGGAAAACAGAATGATGCCAAGTGATGCTTTTAACCCAAACAGGCATGCATTTTATTCCACCATACATGCACAAAAACATGAGCACTCAAGACAGCATGATTTATCTATGAAAATAATATAAACAAAAATTAAAAGGTGCCATTTAAAATGCACAATGATTAAACATTTAAATGTAAAACCACTGTATGCAGAAAATGCCCCCTAAAAAGCACAAAAACTGAACAAAATTCAATGTAAAAGCTATGCAGTACTTAATCTGAGATGTACAATTAGTAGAGCATGTTCAAGAAAAGCACCAATATTATCCTTAGGAAATGGGCATAACTGGCTAATATTAGGTAAATCATAGTAACTATACTAGGTAATATTATTGATGTGCTTTTCAAGATTGATTATGCTCTTAAAAATGATGCATAGATGCTTAGCTTGTGAAGAAGGAGAGGATTAAAGTATTGTCAATAGAAAACGAGAATTTATTAGTTATTCAAAAGAGATTAAGCTCCGACCACAATAAACAGTTTTGTCCATGTTAAAGAAAGTTAAGACAACCATAATTAATGTCACATAAATAGTCAGTGAAAGAAGAATGTAGGAGAACAGAATTAAACATTGTAAACAAGTACAGCTGGGGCTCACCAGCATAAGAAAAAAAAAAAAAAAAGAAAAACTTAAAAATGTTACCCAAAGGTGATGGTTGGATAATAAACAGAAGGGGCCCTAAGACACAGCCCTGGGGGACACCACTGAGAGCTGGTGAAGGAAAACTTAAGCCAGGCCTGTGCAGAACCACTCACACTTAATACATTGTGGAAGTTTCTTAAGAATTTTGTATATGAAAGATATACAGTTTCCTTAATAAAATGGAAGAAAATGTTGCAGAGACAAGATTCTGCAAATCCACCAACCATATATGAGAGTGCATATTTGTACTACATTTGAATAAGCATTCTCAGAACACAAAAAAAATACTTTTTACTTGTATAAGATGTCAAACTGTTTTCAGGTAAAGAGCTTAATGTCCTTTATGAATTTGGCAGTAGTTCAAAGGAATCGTCCACCTGTCAACGACTATGCTCATCAATGCTGATCTAGATAAAAGAGTGTTACTAATACAGTCCCAGCTGCTCGTACTACACGACCACCAACTAATCTCTATTTTCATCCCACTTTTTAGCATCATCCCATCTCTTATTTTCAGTAAAGGTTAAAACTAAAAAAGATTCATGTGTGCACAAGTGTAATCTGGACATTTTTTAGTGTTCATCTTTTTTTTATAATTATTAAACATCTAGTTAATGAGTTTTCGTGATCTACACAATATTTGGCTGAAAGGCAAATTATGAGCTTTCAAACTCCTCAAACTTCTCAGTCAATTTCTGAGTGTCTGAATCTCAGCTATAGAGACAAAATATCACATTATTTCACAGCTGTAAGGCTGTAAAGTATGGAGCCTGCAAAAAAAAAAAAAAAAAAAAAAAAAAAAAAAAAAAAAAAAAAAAAAAAAAAAAAAAAAAAAAATCACTGACTGTAAGGAAGGACTGACGAATGAACAGAAGAGTTGATGAAGAGATGGAAGAATTGATGGACGAAAGGAATGACACAAAATTCCACATTTTTTTAAAATAAAAACATCTTTTATTTAAATAAAAACAGACTAGATGGAACAACTTCATATATACAAACATCTATCTGGTCAAGAATGAAACAGGGAGTAAAGTCTGGAACAGAAATGTTTTCTGATAATCTACTTTCTTTTTCCATAATAATCGAGACTAGGAAAATACTTAATCATTTTCCATACTTTTCCACACTTATCAAGAGTGTAGAAACCCAGTGGAAGAGGGACTAAATTGTTTGTTACAGAAGTAAAAAAAACAGATCATTCCAAACGTCCGTCTGGACCTACACCAAGAACTTCTTCAGAGCTACTGAATGATCATGATGAACAACATGAGCTTTGCACAGAATCCACATTCTTGCTTAAAATGCAGACCATAAAAGTGATCTATTTGAGTGTCTGTTAGCCTGACAAATGCATACCAGAACAGTTTGTACAGAAAAACACTCTCCTCGATTCAATTGATATAACTTGACACTTTGATAGTTTATCATCTTTATCTTTCCAAGTTTTGGCCAGGAGAGTCCTGGCTCGCTGACCGTTCCCATGGCGACGTGCCTACCAACACCAGGCATGTACAAATAGACCAGCCTGAGTGAACACTTTGGACTCGGCCTGTCTGACTGACTGTGAGGATCCAGGAGCCTGTTAGCTGGCTACTGATAAAAAAAAAAAAAAAAAAAAAAAAAAAAAAAAAAAAAAAAAAGAGAAAAAGGATGCTACTCAACCAGTGTCAGAACAAATAATGGGAGCACTGGCTGATCTCTATTTGAGTTGGCACTGGTCCATCCTCCCATCCTAAAAAAAAAAAAAAACTATCTCGGATGGGGGAACATAGGGGCTGTGGGTCGGAGACTAGAGTGTAGACAAAGCGCGTGAGATCAGCCCTGTTCTTCCCCGGGAAACACGGGACAACATCAAGACGAGCCATGAAATCTTCCGAACAACACCCGCAGGCAGAAACTCTGGCTTCCCACGGCGATTTACTGTAAAACACCGTGCAAACATGCCGGCTAACAATAAGGCAGCCCAGAGTGACACTGGCTCAGGTAAATCAGCCAATCGGTGCTTAAGAAAAAGTGCCTGGAATGACTTGAGAAAAGCTAACAGGAGCCCCTTGTCTGCTAATACAGCGGTGTGAAACATTCCCCAGCAGAGGCAACCATTCTCTGTTTTCTAAGCACTCGTATTGATTGGCACGACCCCATAAATTAGGACAGGAACGGAGTTACACTGAAAACCGAGCAGGGTGGATTACCCCACAAAGCAACTGATTGGCTGTTTGGCAGAAAGCTGGAGGGCATTCTGCAAATCTGAAAGATTAAGAGGTAAAATCCAGATCTTGACCCAGAGGTAACAACAGGTTGGAATGCTGAACTGAGTCAAATTCAATACAATGTCAAATCTTTCAACAAATAACTCATTTTACAAAAGCAATGAATCAATTACTATGAAGCTGAGTGGTTTTACTCTATTTTACTAGAATTTCCCTGTACAATATTAACCCCCCCCCAAAAAAAACTGAACTTTTCAAAACAATATCCATAATTCACCTCTAATCTCCATGAACTGCATACTTAACCTGCAGTGTGGAGGCACGAGGGCCAGACAGGAATTTCTGTACATTGGCCTACATCCAGCCTCAGCGTCTGTTGAGACAAAGATTCCCTCTCTGTTTCCCAGAATCTGTTTGCCACAAGAGCATGGCAGTAGATGTGGGAAGAGGCCACAACAGCGAGAGGGTAAACCCAAAGAGGCTATGATGTGGAATATATGTATAGCTGACAGCAAGGGCTAAGTAAGAACAGCCAACAGCTGCTCCTTTTATCAGACTGAGGAAGCACCGATCATAGTCTCGGCTTCATCTTTTTGCTTTACTGTTGTCATTGCTTAAAATTTCGAGATCATATCATAAATGCTATGATGTGCAAAGATGCTGGCACTTTTCTGTAATTGCCAGTGTTTAAGAACCACAGAAATCAAAACTTAAGTTTGAAGTTAAACTGTCACAGCTTGTACATGGCAATGCTACAGGAAGTGACTTTGCAAAGAGTGTGTTTCTAATTACATTAATGAATCAGTGGCTGAGTGAGAACCAGCCTCTCTGTAGAGGTCCAGTTTGGCTTTGCAGTCACCCAGCTGGTAAGTAACTACAATTTAAGAAAAAAAAAAGCCTTAAAATAAATTCCTCTTTTAATGCAGCAGCTTAAACTCTTGAGGAAAAATGCTTAGAAAAACCTAACCTTTAATTTGAGAACAACTATCCTTTAGGAGGGGGGATCTCAGGAAGGACCTCATTGTTTTTAACAAAATTTAACTATTTAACACTTAATGAATACTTTATCCACTTTCTGTTTGGAACTATTACAGCACTTGGACTTCTGTAAAATTTCAAAAGGTTGTGGCATGTAGACAGAGAGATCAGCAATTTCTCTGTCTCTGTGCGAGTCTGGCAAGCCAATTCTGTGCTTATTTGTGTGTTTGTTTTGGGTAATTATTCTGCTGAAAGACCAAATTCTGAACCAGTCCCAGATTTTTTTTTTTGGGCAGAGCCACCTGAAATTAATTTTGTACTTAAGAGTTCATGATACTATACACTATAACAGGGATGCCATTAACACTGGAAGTGAAAGAGACCCACAGGATCACAGATCTTCTACAATACTTAATAGTGGACATGAGGTACTTTCCCACATGTTTATCCATTATTTCTTACAAACATACCAGGAGTGTTTGATGCTAAAAAGATCAATTTTAGTTTCACCTAATCAAATCACATAGTCAGGTATAGTCCCACCAGCATTAACAAACTCCACACATTTAAATTTGTGATGGTGGGCCGAAAAGGCTGTTTCCTGGTATGCCTCGAAAATACCCATTTGGCATGTAGATAGAATCTAATGCAGGGGTTTGCCAACTCCAGTCCCCAAATGTTGGTGTCCTGTATGTTTTTGAAGCTTCCCTGGTCAAACACGCTTGAATCAAATGAATGGTTCATTAGCACACTCCGAAAGAACCTGAGGAAATATTAAGGAGGTAATTCAGCCATCTGAATCAACTGTGTTGCAACAGGAACATATCTAAATCATGCAGGGCACTAGTCGCTGAGGACTAAAATTGGACACCACTAGTCTAGTGGTTGCGATGGAGATTGAGTGACCCAAGATGCCACTCTTTGCTATAGTTCTATAACCAACAATCTTTGCAGATTTGCTTACCATCCTCCTCACTGTGTGTGGTGGCAAGATAAATATGGCTCTTTGTCCATTCCTGCCTGTCATAGTTCCAGCTGTTTTAATCTTTTTAATTATTGCTCTGGTTGTATATGAAAAAGTTTAGGTAAGTAGCTATTTTTTGTAGCCTCTTCCTGACTTATGATGATCAACACAAAAGTTTTGTTTTTTTTTTGTTTTTTTTTGTCTTTTAAATTTTGAAGAGTTGCTAAAAGAAGCGTATTTATACCTCAGGGAAACAGGAAGTCATGAGTAAATCAGCTCTTGCACGATCCCATTAACTTAAAAAAAAAAAGTATAAATTACAAAGAGGCATATATTGCAAATCAATTGTCAGGGGAGCTAATAAGCATGACACGTAATAAATAAAAAAAATAATAATAAAGATTGGATTATTTTTAAATAGAGTGAGATGATGCTACTTTTATGGCTTTGTATACTCTCACCAAGGAGTGCTGTAACAACCTGCACTCTCCTGTGTGATACTGAATGACAGCAAAACATCTCGCCCAGTTGTAGGTTTCAACAGAGAGCTGGGAATGAGGTTAACTGGTATTATCTAAAGTTTAAGTAACATTCCTCCAGTATCTAGCTACTGTATTACAAGTATCTTCTGAAACTGTCAATAGTTATTTACTGACACTCAAAAATCCACAATGCACAAGTTTCGAACCAGGTGGAAGCAACTTTCGCCAATAAACTTCACTGAACTTCCTCTACTTTAGTAGATGATTGTGTTTGGTTTAATAACTTGCATCATGTCTGCATAAGGCTTTTAATATGTTTTCATTATAACACCTTTCAAAGGTGCTGATGCGCTTTGCAGCAGACACCTCTGAAATGAGCTCCAATGCAACCATCCAATTCATTAACGAGGTGTTTTATGGACCAGGAGCACAACTTTAACAAGAAGCTTCATACCACCATGAAAGAGGTGTAAAGAGATGTTGCTATGATGAGACAGGGCTGCTGTTGCTCACCTGTCTCAGCTACCAAGAAGAACAGCACAGGAGCTGAGGAGAGGAGCTGGTAAAATCCCAGAGAAAAAAAAAAGCCAACTAGAGACATGCATTCATTTAATAAAAACAAGGTTTTTCACAGAACCTGGATTTATTCATTGTTAACAAGTGGGTAGTTGTTAAGGTTCTATTTAACCTGCAAATACCAGAGCGCAAATGAGAAGTATGAATGAGGTGAGAAGAGGAACAACAGTCACTGTGGAGGAGCTGCAGATGTCCACAGCTCAGGGGGGACAATCTGTTGGCAGGAAAATAATTTGCCATGCACAACGCAATCAGACTGATATAGAAAATTGGCCAGAAGAAAGCCAAATGAAGTTTGCAGTTTTCAACAAGTCATAAAGGTGAGAGAGAGCAAGCTTATGAAAGAAGAGGCTCTGATCAGATGAGGACAAAATAAAATTTTCAGACCTAAATTCAAAACACACCACCTTCACTGTGAAAACATTGTAGTTGCAGAGTAATGCTGTGGGATATTTTTTGAAAGCTGGTCAGAGTTGAGTTGTTAGAGACTGTAAAAGGCTTGACACTAGGGCGGAGATTCACGCTCCAGGAGTTGTAACGTGACAAAACATGAAAAAGTTCAAGGTGTGAATACTTTTGTAAAGCACTGAGGAGTCCACAACAGGGAGATGATAAATGGCGCCAGACAAATCCAATTTCTCATTATATTTCACTTAAAGCTGTTATCATCTGACCATCAGTAATTCCAAACACATGTAACTTAGGCTTGTCAAAATATTGCATGAATCACAGTGTTCTCCAATTTCTCTCATAGGGACTGCAACGTAAGAGAAAAAGGCCAAAAGACAGATTCAAAAACAGCGCGTGATCCTTGTTTGATATCGAACGTTTTGTAACTTTCTCTAATTAGATTCACCAAAGATAATTTTCTTCCCAAGAATCGAGTTTATTACAGGAAGTAAGGCAGAGAAGCAAACACTCAGATCCAAACTGACATAAAAGAAACAAAGGGGCTTTTTTTTTAAAAAAAAGCAGGATTACCTCAAAAAAAACGTGTGCGTTCATGATTTATTACAAGAGAAGAACTGAGAGTTCCATTATTCCGTTTTCCCCAAGATTTGGGAATTTTGCCAGATTACTCAGCAGTAGCCTGTGGACACAGAGCTGGTGCGTTACAGATTGAGACAAGTCGTACAGCGTTATGCGCTGAAATGGAAAATAGGGCACTGGGTTAAAGGCGTAGGGCAGAGTGGAGAAACAGCTCAGTCTGACTTCATCTGAGACCAATATTCGTGTTTAAGAGATAGGGACAGAGACTTGGCCTGACGCCTACCTGGAGAATGTGTTCCTAGCGTAATGCATGATGCTATCAAAGTCATAGACTTCTCCCAAAGAGTCCACCTCCCCTGGCTCCATCTTCAAAAAGTTATACTCCTGTCCTGAGGGAGGAAAAAAAAAAAAAAGAGAAAAGCACAAATGAGTTATGAAACCAAGTCAGACTGTAAATCAGTATGTATGTCAAAGGAGGGATCCCATTTTTTATGTGGCAAAACAGATCTAAAAACATACGTAAAGATGTGAAACTCATGCAAGTCTCTAGATGTTTTTTCTTCTATTGTTTTGCAACTTAATTCACTCTACGTATAAAAATAAATAAATAAATAAATAAAAAATAATAATAATAATGAGATGGCAACTGTAGAGACATTGCTAGGCAAGGTCCATGCTTCTCTACCTGGCTGGATGTTGTCCCTGATGATGCTGACGTGTTCGTCTCTATCAGGCCGCGTGTGTTCGTGCCAGAAGCCGATCACATGTCCTAGCTCATGCACCACAATGCCAAATTTGTCACAGTTTTTACCGATGGATATGGCCTGAGGGCCACCTCCTCGGCGACCCACGTAGGAGCAGCATCTATGATTCATCACACACACACAAGCCAAGACAAACATTAAAATACCAGACTCTATGCTTCAGGGATGAAAAAATTACTAATGATTTGAATGGATACTAGGAGAGACAAAAGAAGTGTCTGTCAAACAACTCAGACGTTTGCTGCTTTTGTTCAGAACTATGCAAATCTCCATGCTTTATTCCCATGTAGGCACAGGCTTATAAACTGCCACTGTATAATAACTTGAAGTAAATACACATCAGTTTCATGCTCTGACTCCTCTGAGAGAGCTGGACACAACATTTAATAGTGTGTTTATAGGAATCTCTTACCATTGTTCCTGAGGCCCATTTGTGAGGTCAGACATTGATGTTGGACAAGATTACTTGGCTAACAGTTTCCAATCCAATTTATCACACAGATATTCTATCGAGGTCAGGACTTAGTCAAGTTCTCCACCTCACCAAGGTGTGGTCGAGGTCGAGTCACACGTCGAGGTGTGGTCCTCCACACCAAACCTCTGTCGGGTTTGGTGTGGAGGAACATTTCATCAGTTCAGATCATATTTTTATTGCTTTAGAGTCCAGTGGCAGCTTGCTTTACACCACTACATCCAATGCTTTGCAATGCACTTGTTAATATAAGGCTTGGATGAAGCTGCTCTGCCAAGGAAACCCATTCCATGAAGCTCTCTATGAAGATGGCTCTTGGGCTAATCTTAAAGCCACAAGAAGTTTGGAGGTCTACAACTTTTCAGTCACCAGAAAGTTGCTGTCCTCTGCACAATATATGCCCCAGCAACTGCAAGCCCTGTGATTTTATATGGTTTTCCACTTCATGGTTGAATTACTGTCTTACACTTTGCTATAATACCATGAATAGTTGACTGTGGAATATTTTGTAGTGAGGAAATTTCAGGACTGTACATGAAAGACCTCCAGAAAGCCTGAAGAATCATTGCTTAGGCCCACTTTAAAAAATGATTAGGCGGTCTGGTTGCTTAGAAGCAAAGTATGAAGAAATAAAGGATAACACAAGACATTTACAGTTTAATGAATCCATTGAAAGCTGTTTGGGAATATATGGATCACAACAACCTCTGGGGAGGTGACCCATCACCCATGCACACAGGTGTGACAGTCATTCATTTGCCTAAAGAATGAAAAATTTGAAAGTGACTCCAGAACCTTGCTGCATGCACCACTCCACCTCATCGTGACTTGAAAGGTTCACTGTGGGAGTCTGCAGGAGAGGCACACATATTATGGCTCAGTGGGCCAGACAGCCGCTCTCTAATTACTGTAAGCCAGCTCGGGCTCTCTTGAGACACGCCTTGAACTTTGCACAAGACAGATGGGGGCCTGCTGAATATGCAGCAGAGTCAAGCTTTCCCACTGCTAACCGCTGCTGCCTGCGGATAATGTCATCCTTGTTGTTTAAAAGGCCAGCTAGCAGGCTAAAAATGGCAACTCATAGTCAACTGGTAAAGTTCATTTTCATGAGCTGCATCTGCTTTTATTTGGACTGTTGGTGTTGAATGATAAAAATCAGTAGAGGTGAATGACTTAATGGGTTGTGGGTCAAATGTTTAAGAGGTTGCCCTCAGAAACGTCTCAAACATCTCAGCCTCTTTTTCTTAAAATATAGTTTGTTTTAAAAGATTTAATGGGAAAATAATCATCAGGAAACAACAAAAAAAACCTCCCATGTCTAAACAGATCGGCAGCAGTCGCATAGCAACAACACAATCAGCACTTCCCCTGAGAATCCTTTAAAAGAAAACGCTGACAGGATGTGTCCTCCTCCTCTGTCCTGTACACCATGAATGACACAGATGCTCAGCAAGTCATGAAGTTCAATGAAGAGGCACAGGAAATTCTTGCTCACTGAAATGATTGCGCTGTTAGAGGATTAAACACCACCTCTCTGACTGCAGAGAGGCTGCAGACAGAGAGAATGAACAAGGCTGCTGAGCAGGAGACAAGGAAGAGTACTCGCACACAAAAATAATTAGCTGTAGATATTGAATGCTCATAGTGTGAGCATTGTTCAGTTCCTACATGAGCAAGCTGAAAACCCCATTGACTCACCCACATGGCCGGTAAGTGAAGACAATATAGCTCTCCTCCTGGGTCCTCTCTATAAAGGTCACACAGGTGTGTTTCTCCCAGTGCCGCATGGCTTGGCGGAAAATAGCCCGCTGGCTGCCTGAAAAGGACCACAGAGGGGATGAGAAAACACAGCTGAATGAATAGAGACCGACAAGAGCTGAACACCTTGCTGTTGCATTTACAGTTGTTGAAAATATTTTGTCTCTTTGAGAGAATAAGAAATTTCTGGCTAAAATTGGAAAGCACTCTTCAGCATAGATGCTGTTACTGAATGAAGACTCAAAGTTATCTACAGTTAGAAACTAGAGAGAGAGAGAGAGTGCGCGCGCAAGACTTTCAGCTGATAACAGGAAGGCTAAAAAGAGTACACGAAAAGTGCTTTGTTTTAGGCCTTTAAATGTTCATCCTCCAGTTTATGCTGGATTTGGACACGTTCACAGTCTTTTTAAAATACACACGGGAACTGTGTTTTTGATATTTGAAACTCCGCTTACAGCAACTGCATCTGTGGAAAAGACTGGAAATATGCCTGCCTGTACATTGGAGGGTGATCTGGACCATCATTGACTGGGCCACCTGCCAATCATAATTAACAGCAGCCAAAGTCTCAATATTCTGGGACTTTCCAGAGCAGCAGCATTGGACAGAAATTGCAGGAGGAGTCTGCAAGAGCAAAACTGACTTTTTAGTAGTTTCAAGTTGTTTAAGCTGCTCAAGATAGCTTTGTGTGTGCGTGTAGCTAACTATAAGTAAATAACATTTAAGATTTTAATATTATTTGTTAGATTAAAATTACTAATAACGAAGTTCAGTTGTATCTAGCTAATTCATTATAAGATGTTGCATGTTCACATAACAAATGTGGAAAGAAGTTAATGGTAGGTTTATGCAGACGTGAGTATTGTGTATGTAGCTGTTAATTGTCTTCTTTATTTAAGATACTAAAGTTGTCTTTGACATCTAGGATTTAGTTTGCTACTTACTACTGGTCTCCACTATCTCTAAGTTGATGGAAGAAGATTAATGAGTACATTGCACAGATTTTATAATTAATATCCTTATTTATATACTTTTTTTTGTATGCTTTATAGAAACCATGCATAAAGGAACTGTAATTTGAGCAGAACTTAATAAACTACAGAAGACAAATAAAGCCTCATCTTTGACTGGATGTCTGTAGCCTTCTACTACGAGTAACCAAGACTTTAGTTCAAAATCTTTCATATCACAGCTGCTCCTAATAATAATAATTGACTGCTTACAGAAGAAATGACAGAAAGAAACATTTTGAATGCTCTTCCTAAAACTTCCTATTTTAAAGTCCTGAAAGAGAAATAGGAACTGGACAGTATCTGCATCAGCACGTCAATGCCTCAACATAAGTCACACATTTCTACTTTTTGTTTGAATTAGCTAATACTTATAATGATATGGCAAAACGTTATTTTAAATATATGTCACTTAAACAAGACATAATTTACTTCTTAAATAGTACCAAAGACCACTATAAGCATAATAAGACTGTTTTTCTGAAGAAATTAGGTTGGTGTTAGTTAATGAACAAATGCTTCTCAATGGAAACTTAGTGACCATGATATCACTAGAAGAGCTATTAATCTTCATGTTAACTGCATTCAGAAATATTATCTTTAGCTCGTTGATTATGATACTATATTTTAAACAGTTACAGAACACAACAAGTCAATTGTTACCTACCACTAAAGTTGCCACTGATGACATAGGGAATGACCCCTTCAGGCCAAACACGCTCAGGTCTGGAGGTGGCAGCTCTTCTCTTGCGCTGTGCACCATGTCTGTTTGAATCACTGCCACTGGCTGGATCTGTGATTTTAAACAAAACAAGACAACAAAAATCCTTCAATTAATTAAAACAGCAAAAAAGAAACATTTTCCCATAGACAATAGTTGCTTGAAAGTTAAATGAGGATTTATTCAAAGAAAGAGTCTTCAAAGCCTGCTGCCTTTCAGGCTCCATAATTAGTTTTAATTTAAAAAATGACTTTTACTTAACAAAAGAGACATTTAATGGCAGAGACATTTCTTCAAACAGCATTGTTCTTCCTTTCGCATGCACCCTTCTTTATGTTGACATGAGAGAAGACAGACACTTCTGGTAAATTAATTTCACTGTTTTAATGTCACTCAACCAAAGATGAATGTTACCATGGAGACTGAGCCCCAACCTAAGACTGAAGATTAACGAAAGAAACCATATGTGGATAACCTATTTCCATGATCACGACTGGACTGTCAAATTTATCATGCGTGACACATTAGATACCCTATAATAAACCATTAATTTAACTGAGTTGGCGTGTGATAAAGAAAAAATGATGGACATCATTGTGAATCTTTGATTTGATCTGTGTATACAGTGCATTCAGAAAATATTCACGTTTCACTTTTGAGTGTTTTGCAAACTTAATAAAAATAGAAAACCAAGAAATCACATTCATGTAAGTATTCACATCCTTTGCTTAATACTTTGTTGATCCACATTTGGCAGCAATTACAGCCTCAAGTCTTTTTGAATACGATGTCACAAGCTTAGCACACGTATCTTTAGACAATTTCACCCACACTTCTTTGCAGTACTTCTCCAGCTCCATCAGGTTGGATGGGAAATGTTTGTGCACAGCCATTTTCTGATCTCTCCAGAGATGTTCAATCAGATTCCTTTCCATAATTATGCTTTAAGTAATCATTTAATACAGACATATTTTGTCTGATTGAAAGTAATATTAATGTTCTTAAGTGGCCCAGCAAGAGTGATGACTTGAATCTCAGAGAAACTGTGAAGGGAGCTAAAAATTAGGGTAATGGCAAGAGGCCTTCCAACCTTAACCTTCAGCTCAACACTAACAATAACATTTTCAAAATATCAATGGAAATATGAAAAAAAGCTGACCTGCAATTGTGAAAAAGGGTTACTTGTTGTCATGCCAATGTGTATGAATGATCTTATACAATTGTTAAAAATGTTTTTTAAAATAAAATGCTAAATAAAAAAAAACCTTTTCCCTTTCAAATCTATGATTCTTTTTACGCTGTATTATTTTTTGAGAGATTCAAGTGTAATTTCTTATCAGAAACAAACTTCTTGGTTGAATTAAAATAAGCTAGAATTATGATAGAATGGATTAGGTTCAAGCATATTTATGCCGCTGGCTTAGTCAAATTCCAGACCTAATTCTGATTGAGGATCCATGGCAAGACCTAACAAGTGCTGTTTACATGCTCTCTATCCAAAACAGAGATATTTTGCAAAGAAAATGGGCACAATTTTCAGTCTGTAAATGAACAAAACTAGTAGAGACATACTCCTAAAGACTTTAATGTAGCAGAAGCTGGTATCGTATTTTTAATAGTAAAAAATATTAGAAAATCAGGAATCATTTCTGTTACACTTCGCAATTATGCATTACTTTGTGTTTGTTTATCATTTCAAATCCCAGTATAATAGATTGGAACGTGGAACAATTTATGGCAATGTTTGTTGATGCTTTTTTTAGTCATAAAACAGTGAACTAAGAATTTCATTAAACGTTCACTCTGGATAACAAAACCTTTATTAGTTAACACACTGCTGAAACAGCAAAAAGGAGAAGCAGTACATCTATGTAGGAGGAAAACTGATGGGAGTCTGATGAGCAAGGCTGAAAAACTGCTGAGAAAGCCAGTTACATCATTTCTTCCCATTCTAGAGTTGTTGACAAAAAGGGATCATTTTAATGAGTAACACAAACTCCCTTTTATCTCTTGCTTTCTCATCCATCATAAAAGCGAAACAGTCACTGTTGACTTTAATCTCCACACAGGCCTGGGTACGCTCAGATTTTATTAAATCGTTCATTTTTAGTTGAAGCTTTAGACGCACTATTAAACTTTTGTTTTCCTTTAAATTTGATCAACATGCACAATCTGTAAAGAACGAATGTATTCTGTTGCAGATCAGTCTGCAGAAATCCATGCTGGCAACCTGGTGAGAACAATTAACACGTTCACTTGTGCACGCATTGTGGAAAAATGTTGACAACAGCCAAATCTTCTCAGTTAACTGAGAAGACGTGCAGAAACAAAGCATGCACAAAATCTGCTAATTACAATAGCTGATCTGTCGACATTCATTCAGAGACAAACTGGATTGTTTTTATTGTTATGATTAATATTATTATGTATAACTGAGGTAACAAAATATTTTTTATGCATTTCCACATTTAATGTCAAAAATACAGAAAATTATCCTCTAAAGAACAGTTATTGTTTTACACTTAACTTACTGCATCCAGGAAAATAATTCAAACTGCTTGAACTTTTTCATGTTTTGTTACATTATAGCACAAACATAAATATTTTTAAAACACAAACACGTAGTGAGCTTCCTCAGCCAGTCAGTTTAGACGGAAAGCCCCAGATTTTATTTAGGGGTATCACAGTAAAAAGGGGTGAATGCAAACGCACACCACACTTTTCAGATATGTATCAATAAATAACCTGAACACATCCCTTTCCTTCCATTTCAGAATGATGCACAACATTATGTTGGTCTGTTGCATAAAATTCCAATATAAAAATGCGGAGAAGTTCAAGGGGGATTAGTACTGTACTGCATAAAGGCACTGTAGATAGTAACAGCGACACAAAACATTACTGTTACAAAACGCTGCTTCCAGGTTTGATGTATTTTATGGAACACTGCAGCTGATAGGCGCTCATTCTGAAACTTAAAGTAGCTTTTTCACTACATAAAAATGAAATCTGCTGTGACTAACCAACTCCACTGTGTACACACAGTCTGTCCCCACTCCACTTCTGTGACTGAGAGTTTCCCATTCACGCCACAAATCAACCCACAAGTTGATATTTTAAACTATTACAATGTATTACTAATCTTTCAACGACTCTCTGTCTCTACATGCCTATTAACCCAATTATAAAAGCAGCAAACTGACCCTGTTTAAACACAGACACCGACCTGGACACACTTGTTGGTTCCTGTTCGCTTATAGCTTACAGAGCAGTGAAGCTTCTGGTCTCTGTTGACTCACAGCTGCTATTTTTTATTCAGCTCAACAAAGCCCTGCAATTATTCTCAGACGTTATCTTAGAGGTGTAGCAGTGTGTGCTGATAACCTTTCCTTATGCACATTTAAAGAGGGCTTTAAAAACACACACACACACACACACACACACACACACACACACACACATGGCTGCGGGGTAGAGAGGATCTGAGTGGCTTGACAGTTGCAGTGTTACAGAGCATGATGTCCTCAGACAACACAATGCCTCAGGCGGAAATCAGCAGTGTAGCAATTATGGTTATTTCACGCAGTTTGATTTAAAGCAATGATCCAAAACATTTAGCTGTTCTGTCACTTTGGAGCAGAGGGTTCTTATTGTCGTTACCTGTATCTGTGTGATTTACGGTCTGGACGGTTCTCTGAGCCAAATCTATGATTCGGTCCACCTTAAAAGATTTCAAGTCCTCTTCATCCAAAGCAATGTCTCCCAGAAAGGCAGCTGAAACAGACAAACAGAAACGGGATTAACACAGAATGAAGTATCACTCAGGCACTTTAGCTCCTCCAGCTGCACAGACTGAGCAGGCTGCATGGAGTCCCTGTGAAAGCACTCGAGGCACCCATATGAAAGTATACACTTTTCTTTATTTGACACAGCTCTGTTTACACTTTCCTTGCAGAGCAATAAAAATAGAGCTGCGGGACAGCAATCTGTTGCTTTGGTTTCCAGGGCAGCCATGTCTCAGTTCAGTTACAGGAAGAAAAGAGAGCAACATTTTACACACAATAAGAATTGCATTGCATTCTGCAACACAGGTGCTGAAGCTCAGTTTGAATGTTAACCATCAACAAAACGAGCTTTATCTCCTCTGACACCTTAGTATAATAAAGAAGAATTCTCAGGTACTGTGAGACATTTTGGACAAACGTAAATGTTTCAAATCATTGATCAAATAATAATCAAACAAAGACAAACTGAGTATACTCAAAAGTAAATATGAAAAGATTTTTAATTTGAGGAAAAAGGCAATTGAGTAAATAATCACTTTCTACTAACTGCCTGTGACACCCCTTGGGGCAATGGCTTAAGTGTTTGAGAGAACTGTAGATCAGTCTATTGCATCGCTTACATGACATACCTTTTGGTCTACTCTTTGCAGAATTGTTTACAATAAGCCACATTTGAAGGTTTTTGAGCATGAACAAGTTGTTAAAGGCCACAACGCAGCATTTCTATTGGATTTAAGTCCAGACTTTGACTAGGCCACAACAAAATGAAGGTTTTGGACTTTTTTGTTTTGTTAATGAGCCATCCAGAGGTGGAGATCCTGATGTCCTTCAGCTCATCATCCTGCAGCATAAGTGTACTTGAGCTTAAAGTCACAAACTGGTGGCCGGACATTCTGCTCCAGAGTTCCTGGAGGAGATCAGAATTCATGGTTTCATCAATTAGGGAAAGCCATCCAAATTCATGATATAGCAAGGCAATCCCAGACCATCATACTGCCACCATCATGTTTTTGTGTGGCTTTTTTAAAAAAAAAAAAAAAAAAAAAAAAAAAACATTTCTGCTCTAGTGGCCTCTATTGATAGTGATCTGACAGGAAAGTGGGTGGTGAGAGAGGGCAAAGATATGTGGCAAAGGTCAATGAGCTGGGACTCAAACCTGTGCGTCGAGGACTGAGACCTCCAGACATAGGTTGCATGCTATCCATTTGTGGATAATGGCTCTCAGTGTGGTTTACTAGAGTCCCAACGCTATAGAAGTGGATTGGTAACCTTTTCCAGACCGACAGATGCTAATGTCTGTTTCTTATTGTTTTTGAATTTCTTTAACAATATTTTTTTTTTGAAAACCTGCATGATGTGTTTTTTAGGATCTTTTAGGCTACTTAATGTTGTCAAAAGGTTTGCGTGTAAGTTATTTGATGATTCAACAAATTTGATTGTAATCAGGCTTGGGTGCAGCTAGTGAAACGGCACAAAAAAGTGGTTTATTACGGTAAGTTTATGATTTAACAAAAGGGGGTTTGATGATCTGAAATATTTTCTAAAGAAAAAAAAAAACTGAAGAAATCTGTAAGTGGGCAAATACTTTTTCACAGCACTGTATGAAATAATGACGTGCTGACACTGCCTCCTTGGAAGAATATGGGGCACCTTGAACGAGTAGCAGGCCTTTAATTAGGCCAAGGAGATGGAAAATAACCAAACAGCCCCACTTTATGAGGAATGTGCGCTATTAGATTTCTTACTAAACTCTCCTTTGCTAGAAGTCTACTCTACATAGATGGAGTGCTCAGGTTTACAGGCTCTTAACGCCAGTGTGTTTTCAGGATTTATGGTGCAGTTTGTATGCAGGAGTTTGAGAAGGTGGGGGAGTTTTCTCAAGGATCGTGGAAAGGGAGAAAAGGGGGGGGATTCATTTTTGAAAAGGAGATGACAACTAGAAGGGAAGAAATTGGAGGAAAGAGACACATCCCCTCTGCCCACAGCACGGTTCTGAATAGGAAAGGCAGATGTGCAACAAAGAGGAAAATGACAGGCCTCTGCATGCCTGTTTGGTTGGTCAGTTTGGCGGAAAGCCTAAAAACCCAAGGGTACAATTAAATTTGGGTTAATGAGGTGCTCTTTGGTAGTTGTTTTAATCATAATGTTGCCCTGACACAAGCACTGCTAAACACACACACACACACACACACACACTTTATTTTATATGGTTAAGTTTTAGTAAAGATGATGCTATAGAATTTTAGTTTTCTTTAAGATCTAACCTAACCTATTAGGACTACAACCTCTTCTAATAGAGGTAGTAGTCCTGAATCAAATTGAGAATAAATGGATTACAAAATCATCCCCATTTATAAATCAAAGCATTTGTCCCTAACCTTTATCTGATTTTTTTTTTTTTTTTTTTTTTTTTTTACTCAAAAAAATACATTAAAATACAGTTGGTTGTTGAATTAACTACTGAAAATTGTAGTTATTAGTTTTGATGCATTTAATGAACACACCAAAAAATGTCATACTTTTCAGTCCCTGGTTGACTAATGCTTTTGTATCCATGCATTTGCCATTCAAATCCTGCTCAGTTTTCTACACACGGAGACACAGATGTCCAAGTCAAGAGAGGAAGGATGAAACAGAGAGAAAAATTTGGCTCAAGTCCCTGTAAACTGAAGTAGTGTGATTAAAACTTTCTGGAATAGGCTTTGTTCAATGCAAATGACTTTTAGCCACCCTGCAAGCTATAGAGGATGTGGCACATAATGAAAGGAAAAGAGGTTAATGACAACAATAAGAAAAAGGTACAAGACAGGGCACGCACAGAGGACAGGTCTGAATTCCACAGGCCCAAGGGATCCTCTAATCTGTATTTAAAAAAAAAAAAAAAAAAAAAAAAAAATTGTAACTCTAACCAAATCTGAGAGACAAGCCAGACTGCAGGCAGCCAACACTCATATTGAGAATGATCTGCAAAAAAAAACACCCTTACTGATATGGAGAAGACACCAGATGTTGTTCCACAAAGGATGGATGAAGTCACTACAGAGTAATATTTTCTTTCTTTCCTTCAGACTGGAAGGAGAGCATCTGTGAACAGCAATTTTCAAGTCTTACCACAGATTCCCAATAGGAGTTAGGTCTGGACTTTGACTGAGCCATTCCATGTTTAGCTGAGGCTGTAAGTTTAGGGTTATTATTCTCCAGCCTGCTTCTCACAGAACTGCCCTTCATTTAGCTTCATCCAGCTTCCCATCAAGGTTTACCAGTTTTCCTGTCCCTAATGAAGAAAAACTTCCCTACAGCATGATGCTGCTACCGCCATGTGTCACTGGGCTGAAGGTTTGTGTTTGTTCTCTGCTACCCATAGCATTTTCCGTGTAGGCTAAAAAGTTTGTTTGGTCTCGTCTGACCAAAGCAAATTCCTCACCATGTTTAATATATCCCCTACATGGCTCACTTCAGTCTATTTTTAAAAATCGGATGATACATAATTATGAAGATTAGAATATACGTGAGAATGTATGTAATTTTCCCATCTCTAGTCCCACTGGCAGGTTGGTGTCTATGACAAAAAAAACAATAATAATCAAAAGAACAAGCAGGTGTAATATTAGTTCAAAAAAGTAAAAGACCATTACATCTGAAAAGTACATCTTTAAATGTAGTCATGTTGACATCTCTGGCTTTTTAGTAGCCATATTTAAGATCTTGCCGAAAAGTAATGAGGAGTGGAAGTGCCCTTATATTATTCGGAATTACATTTCAGGTATGAGATGCATGATGAGAAAATTTAGCTTGACCAAAAGCTAAATGGTATAAGAATATGGAGGACCGACATAATTAAAAATAAAAGCAGAAATATATATATATATATATATTTTGTTTTCCTTTTCTTTACACATGCGTTTTTGTCAAGAAATGTATATATTTTGTTTTTCCTTTTCCTTATACATGCATTTTTGTCAAGTAATGTATATATATTCTTTTTCATATCTCTTATGCATGCGTTTTCATCAAGAATATGTCTTGTCTGCTGGAAATCTATATATAAAGATTTTGTTTTGCCTTTTCCATACAACTGTTTGTTTTCCTCGTGTTCTCTTTTTACTTTACTATATGCATTTCTGCCTCATTATGCAAATGAGGAGGGCGGCCTTCTTGGTCCAGTTCCTCTACTATTGGTCAATATACAGGAAGAAGAAGGATCCATGTGCAGATTGATTGTGGATGCCTGCGCCTTTGGGTTCAGTTTAGCAACCGAAGCATTTCTTTCATTTCTTGATAAAAACGCATGTATAAGGAAAAACTATATACTTCTGCTTTTATTTTTAATTATGTCAGTTTTGGTCCTCCATGTAAGAAATTCACCTCTGGAACTGGCTCATAGCAAACAAGACTTCTTTAAACTCTATGCAGCTCCGCTAGAGTGATGTTAGCACTATTGGCTTTTTATTTGATAAATCCTCTATTTCTCCTTCACAATTATGTGTCACTTTGTGTTGATTTATCACATTAAAAACCCCAATAAAATACTGTGAAATTGGAGGTTGTAAAATAACATAATGAGAGTTGAAGGGATATAAATACTTTTGCAAGGAGTGTTCTTTGCATGCAGGATTGTGTAAAGCTGTGTCCATTGTAACAAAGCACAAGCTTTCTCCCACCTCCACAAGGTGAAGGGCTCTACTGATGATGTTGAGGCCCAACTGAGTGTTGTTCTTACACAAACTTAAAGAGGAAAGTGTGATTATGCACACCCCAGTTAGCACTGAGGGCCCATTTCTCCTGGGCGCAGTGGTCGTCCTAGAGACGGTGCTGCAGGTTTATGGAAAAAAACTCATAGGGATTATGAATTAATTCCACAGACACACGGTTTTAGGAATCTTTTTGTTCTCCATGCAGGGCTGGGATTGAGGCCAGGCTGTGGAGAAATGCGATAAACTAGATACAGGGGCTCTGTAATAATGTGAAGCGCAAACACAATGACACTGCTGTGTCGCACTGTAGATTATAGCCAAGCTAATGTGGCAGATGGCAAGTGATCACAGGAGAGTGCAGAGCTGGATCCCTTTCCAAACATTATTCATCACGTATATGTCACCAGCTGTGGATATAAAAATGATAATGTGTGTACACTGTAATTAGAAAACAACAGAAAGGTTGAAGTTCTCCTTTACAGAGAGAAATCTAGATTATGCACAACTAAAGTTAACCTCCCCCACCAATGTTTTTATTTATTTGATTTTTGTTCAACTAAACCATCATAATCCTGCTTATCTCCGTCTGCACCACTGTCCACCACCACAGCCAGTAGGATTACCTAACAGAACTCAGTCATATTAATCCCATTGATTTGTGTAATGCCCTATCCTTGACCTTTGGGGCGTCAGAGGCTTCATAGCCATTCCCATAAATCTCTATCAGGGGAATCACGCACCGGGACATCTGCTGTGGAAACCTGCACCAACATCAATACTAAGCTGTTATGGACACTAAATATCAGCCTGTATTTGGGAGAGCAGCTCCTTTGGGAGGCAGGGCTCATGGGGGATAGTGGGACGGCCTTTTCCCAGCACCAACGAAAACCCTAAATGCATCACAATGCAATGGCACCGCCTTTCACAGTTTGTGTTCGGAAACAAACACAGCGATTTGAATTCCTATAGAGGCCGATGGCGTATTGCGTTAGGGTGATTACCATCTGATGACGGTGAGCATCACTCATTAGGTCTTAAGGGGCTTAGCAGCAGGTTTGTGTTTACTGTTTATCTAAAACTTTTGTGAACTTTTCATGCAGCAGAACTTGCAAAGCATGAATTTCAAGGTAAACTTTCTCAGAAGCAATGCAATTTTAACTTGGATATGATGAATTATTTCATGCAGGTTGGCTGTCGTGTTAATCCGGTACCTCTCTCTTCTGTAAAAACATCACCAGCTGTTATTTCTACAGAGAATGCTTACCTTGACATTTCTTAACACCGCAATTTGAGCTTGGGGCGGGAGAGGGGGGAGAAAAAAAAAGGAAAAAGAAATTCTGCATAACCACACAGCTCATTTTAAAAGGTAGCTGTGGTATAATTAGAAGAGAGTGGCTCCAGCAAAGTCACAAACATCAACTGGAGAGTGAAGTAATTATTCTCTAATAAAGCCCGACTCCTCAGCAACCACAGCTGGAGTTACTGTCACCGCATGGCAGCTTCCATCTGACAAAATAAAGAGCAGCTTCAGTTAAAAGGGCGCACAGTAAGAGGCTGCCTCACCTTTAACATTTAACACTCCGTCAAGCCCATTAGCAGATTGGATTCCCCAGCTCATTGTCACCGCCACGGCTGATTACTGATATACTCCGCTGCCAGTCGAACTCCTTCCAATGATTCATCAGTCTGCCAATCATTTGTTGCACACTATCTGAGGTCCTCTGCAGGGATGAATAATTCAACATAACCTTTTAGAGATTTTCCCTAAACCTAGTTTCATCATTTCAGGTTATGAAGCTAACAAGTGCATATTTGCACAGCATTAGGAGAGCAAATTTAAAGTAAAATTTTAATATGGAAATAATCTTCTTCTCAGCTGAGAATGAATCAAGTGGTGTACTAAATAGGAATCCTCAAAGTCCTTCATTTAGCACACCCAAAGCTGCTGCTGTTACTTCGGCTACACACCCAGACTTGGTATTAACATGATGCAAGATTAGTTATTACTTAGCAACATATTGTTCTAACTAATGCACTGAAACCACGCCAGTGGATCAGCTCCTTAATCACCCGAACCCTGCAGAGAGGGAAGAGGCAGGGGTCCGATCATGCAAAAAAAAAAAAAAAAAAAAAAAAAACCCCACTCAGCTTGGGCTCAGCTACATGATCTGCATTCCATGATAAAAGAAACGCATCTGCTTAAGTGTTGCTTAAAAGCCCAATCCTGCAGCAGTCCAGCAGAACACAGACCCATCACCCTGCCAGAGCGTGACAGGAGGGAAGGAGCTGGATAACGAGCAGCATCTGTCTCCAGCTGCCATCTTTCCCCAAAGAACTAAATAAGGACGTAAGACACAAAGCTTTTTGGAAACAGGATGTAGGTTATGTGAGGTAATTCAGCCGTTTGACTCAGGTGTATTGGAGCAAGGGATGCATCCAAAAGTTGCAGGACATTGGCACTCGAAGACTGGAGGTGCAGACCACTGTACTGAACCATTAAAACCCCACCCTACACTAAAAACCCCCTTTATCCCTAACCTGAAAGCTATTCTGCATCTCTCAGCAATATGTTTTTGCAAATTTAGATGACTGTCTTTCGGAAAATGGAAGAGTCGAGACTGGCCCTGATTGATGATTGGCTAATATCCATGGAGGCTCATACTAACCATGCTAATTGGGCTACATACCCAATAAGTTGCTATAGACAGTTGAAATTATTAACTGTGTGATTACTGAATAATTAACAACTAACTACGATAGAAACATTTTCAGTAAATTAATGAATGATTTAACACTAACGTGTAACACTAAATCAGAGCTTTTATGTCCCAAATATTAGGTTAGGCCCAGCTGTTTCTTATTTTGAAATGATCCAGCAGAAAATATTTCAAGTTGCATAAAAAAAAGCTAAAACTCGTCAAGCAAAAAAAAAAAGAGTAAAGGATGTATTTGAAAATGCTTTTCAGATGGCTTTTATTTGCACAGATACTTCTGTCCCATAACCTACAGGATTTTATTTTATTTGCAGATTTGCAGTGATGCAGAGAGACACAGCTCTATAACTCTGAATAGTTTTTGAAAACAAAATCATTGTTTTTTACTATAGAAATTTGAGCTTCATAATAGATTAAATCCCAACCGTCACTGCAATGCACTATACAATACACTAATGGTTGTTTGGATTGAATATTTGATAGGCTAATACAATTCAAGTGCCATGCATTCAAGCTCTGTATGTTAATACAATAGATCTGGACATTTGGATGGACCCTAACTGCCCTTGATACCCACCCCTCAGGTCTATTTTAATAACTGTGATGCTAAATCTCATGTTACTGTGACGCAGGAAAAAGAACAGTCAAGTAAATGTAGGTTAATTGTAACTTTTAACATTATGCGACATTGAGCAATAGCATTGCAATTACTTCTCTACCTAATATTGTGCAGCCGTAATGGAGATGTTATTGTTAAGACAATAATTTTATTGCAACATTTTTAATTTGAAAGAAGTAAACATTGTTTTGTTTTTTAGCGTTCTTCGGGAGAAACTGGAATTGGCAAAAACAAAACAAAAATACATTATTGCCAGGTGAGAGATTTGAAAAATGTAAATAATTTAAAAAAAAAAAAAAAAAAAAAAAAATCCATGATTGGTAATTGGCCACACCACTACTGATCAGTGCATTTCTGTTCTTTTGAATTTCTTCAAATTTATCAGGACTTAAAAGATGAAAGCAAACACTTTCCCATATTTTTCAAGGCTATATAGGAATCCAAGATCTGTTTCTGTGCAGCAGTTCCCCTGTAGTAGGCATGCCAATAAACACAATCATCAGATGATAAAATTTATCGTTTATGAACAGCAGTGAATGGCATTAGGAATGACATAAGCTCCAACTGAAAGGAAAGGGTTGAACCTGCCAGTATCCCTCATGAATGGCCTATACTCACCTCACCTGAGCTGACATGGGAGAGCCTTGCAAGTCCTTGGCACAACATGAATGACTCTGTCTGTGTGAATTGCTTAAGCCTATCAGAGTAAAGAACCTGAGGCTTGTGGAAAAAAAAAAAAAAAAAAAAAAGTCACTTGCACGAGTGAGGTACGGGATTCTGAGGTTGACCTGTCTGTGGCTCCAGCCAGGGCGGCACAGAGGCTCCGATGCACAGGCTCAGACAGCCCTGTCACAGGAACCTTAAGTATATTACGATGTCTGCGCTTTGAATCGAGACATAAGTCAAACCACCGAGACCCTTCTGATTATCATCTGAGCAGAAAAACACAATGAGCATGTCTTCTTCTCATCCATTTTTAATTGTGAAAGTGAGTGGGTCTAATCTTAGAGGCTTGTTAGAGTCTTAAATGACTTCCTGGGATACTGCCAAGTTCTGAATTCAGCAAAAACAAGGAATTTTCCACTGTTTTAGTCCTACATTGATTGAATTAGTTCAGTCCTAATGCTCCACTTGCTTCAGTCAGTACATCTCTCTATCATGGTGGAGTTTTAAAGACAAGTTAGTAGTTTTAATATTAGTAAATCTAAACCTTTCTACCAGAGAGGATATACAGCCCCCCCAGCGACACCCAAGTCTTCCTCAGCGTCTCCTTCTAGTTGGACCTGGTTGGAAAACCTCCAAGAGATGACTGGGATGTATTGTGATCAAATATCAAGGAGGTATTATATTCAGACCCTGAACTGCCTTAGCTTGATTCAATTAACTCATTGCAATGAGTAGAAGCAGGTTCTCCTTGCGACATGGAGGAGCAGAAGCTCTGGTCTGAGCTCCTAACCTAACCTCCGAGGCTGAACAAGACACCAACATACTTAAACCCTAAAGCTTGAGACATACTAGCCCTAATTTATAGTCTAACGAAACGTGATTAACTAACCACAACACAAGGGCCAGTTACCAGTATCAGTATTGATGTTTTAAAAGTCTTACGGTTTCAAAGCCACAAATAGTTTACATTAGAGAGGCTCCCAGGGCTTAAAGTTCTTAAATGAGAAAGTGCCAGGCTGAACTGTGTTTTTTTTTCTGCCTGTTACACAGCCCCTCCCCCATGTGTTGCTGTGCATTGATGGTCAGCTGGATGAAAGAAGGCTACAACACTTTTTAATCACTGTTTGGAAACATTCCCATTCTGGAAAAACAAGGACAGTCATGATGATGGAATCTGAAGAAGCATTACCCATCACTCTTATTAAGGTTAAACTACAAACAGGATGTATGTAAAGCTGACCAACCAGCTGCTGGCTGGCTACCTGAGCTGACAGAAAGACTATTTAACCAGCTAAACAGTCTTTTAGCTGATTAAATATGACCGACGTAAGGTAAATAGCCACTGCAATATAAATATATATATATATATATATATATATATATATATATATATATATATATATATATATATATATATATATATATATATATATGTTCTAAGAGCAAACCTGAATAGAAACTATATGCTCACTTTCAATATGGGAAAAGTGACAATTTCACCCTGGTGCATCAGCTAATATACACAACAATTAATGAAAAGCTGAATATCTGTAAAGTAGCCTTAAGAGAGCCCCCCCCCCAACCTCCCCCCTCCACGCACACACTGTTCATTACTAAACGCAACATGAAAATGCTGACCTCTAGTCACAGAGAGCGATCAAACAGACTGAGTACAGCGCTGTGTGACAAATGGAAAAAACAGAGAAGAAAAATCAATGATCCAAGAATGGCCACCTTGCACACGCTGTTCTGGAGAGGAGTGCTGTAAAATAGACTGAGCAAGGCAGGAGAAGCTTAGGTCAAGGGTCGGAAGAGATGGACGGAGGAAGTTCATATGGGTGACCATCTTCTAACCACCTGCCTGCAGACGCGCCCTGAGGCAGACCGTGAAAAACAACTGGACTATGGTGAAATGACAGCCTGGACAGACTGAACTGTAATTGATGATAACGTTCTTGCCAAGATAAACAGCAGTCATGTCTGGTGATCATGTAAGGGGAATGTCCCTGCTGAGACATAGAGCTTTAATATCAACAATTAGTTCTAAACTCGATCAGAAAAAACCCCCCACTTATAACAGACAGCATCAAACGCAAGTGTCCGATGAATCCGATCTTCGGATGACTCAACATAAACAGAGCAAACACAGGAAGCAACAACTTAATGACTTGAACATGACACACCGATCAACTGGAGCCTGACCTTTGACGTGTTTACGAACAGTTGCAATGGTTCCAAAAAGTTTGACGTCCAGTGTACGTTCTTGGACAGATGAAAAAAAAAAAGAAGACAGTTGGGTAACAGAGTTGGCAGCCTGAAATGTGCTCTGTACTGAGCTGACACATCAGAAAATGTTAAATTCCCAACTGGGAAGCACTTCCAGGACATCAGAGGTCATTTTTAACTGAAGCCAGCTCTCTGTGTCTGTAACCTGAATACTTTTACCAGATGGAAAACACAATCTGCTCAAACTCCCCCCAAAGGGATTTGGCAAGACAGTGAGTTCAGATTACAAAAAAAAAAGGAGAGAAAAAAGCTTACAATGGCATCTCGGGTAGCTTTAGGACAATTCAGTGGTCTGTCTGCTGGAAATAGAAGACAAACATGTTTATACTTTAGAGTGTGAGTTAAAAGAATTATGTGTGCATAATATTTAAGCTCCACTGTACTCTGTTTTTCCCCTCCTCCACTTTTTTAGAGGCTGTGTGAACAGGCGGTGGGGAAAAAAAAAGACTATTTGTCCAGAAGGAGAAAAATGCTGAAAGTGAGATGAAGTTTAAATATAAAAGTCCAGAAATCCACAGATTTTCAAGCAGATCAGAAACTCTAAACACTAAAATCTAGAGGAACTTCACATTTTTCAGAGACAAGGCAGGAACTTTTCAACTAGCACTGAAAACAAAAACTTTTCATGCCTCTTTAAATGAAATCTGAACTCTTTTTTTTTTAGGGGAAAAACTGTGTTTTCATCCTTCCAGATAGCTCCTTCTGCTTGTTTCGAATGTTTCTACCTGCAGAAACTATGCCATTCACAAAACAATTGCACACAATGTTCTCAAGATCCTGCTAAAAACTACATCCACTGCTGTCATCTCCACTAAAAGCGTTTTGCTGCTCGATCTGTGCGAGCGGCATGTTTGTACCTCCTCATAAATGAGGAAAATCTCGCCAAACGCACAACACAAACAGTGCGGGGACGAAATCTCACCAGCTTTACAGGGATCCTTGTAGTCGATCGCCTCTGATGTGGCAGTGGGCTCCACATAGTAGCCCGGATCAATCGCGTCCAAATCGATCGCCAATATCACGCCGAGACATGATAGAAGAAACAAACAGCTCGCCGAGAGATCCATGTTTGTGGTGGGGGGGAGACGGCGAAAGGCGAGGGATAAAGGTAGAGGAAGAGAGAGGGACAGAGGGAAAGACAGAGAGAGAAGAGTGAGTGAGAAAGACACAGTGAGAGAGAAAAATGGGAGGTTTTTTTCTTCTTTTTTTCAAGGGGGGGGGGGGGGACGAGATTCCGCCGGGGGGCGGGTTTTAAATCCAGCCCTCTCTCCGGTGTCTTCTTGGCTCTGGGGGCAGTGATTTCTCTCCTCCAGCTGGAGCTGTGGGTTACCGCCTGAGAAACTTTGATGATATGGCAGCAGCTCCACCGGGGCAATGAAAATGCTCCTTGGGTCGGTGATGCCCGGCTGCATTTTTATTGCTACTTTGTTGGTCCATCAGGGAACCTTGAAGAGCGCTTAAAGGAGGTTCACTTCATTTTATCACTGTAAAACATTATGTGATGACAGCTTATCCTCTGTTGCCCCGGAAAACCTCTAATTTAGGTCAACAGAAACAAACTGAAGTAAATTATAAAGCTAATGGAGGGTTTATGGGTTTTACTCTGCTCGCATTTTGTTTTAAAAGTGTCAAACATCTCAGAGCTGCTATTACATGGTGTCACGTACTGTAAATAAAGTTTTGGTCATACTCAGCTCTGTCTGCCTTGTTTACTTCCGCACACGATGCGCACTCTGTCTGCAAGCATCCTCGCACGTGCGCTAGCAGTCCCTCGAGCTGCCACACGCACGCGCTCATAGTGTTTGATCTGCCAGGCATTTTACGCGAGCAATAAAATTAGCGCGCCACCTGTTGGTGTTCTACTAAAACAAATAAAAGATTAAGAAAATTGAACAAAAGAAGGTATGCCGTGAATGTATGCAACTTTAATGTCAGCTGTGATTATTTGGCGTTTCTTTCATGATATAACATCTCGATACCACGCACTTGGTTGTTTATTCAACCACTGAGCAGCTGTAAAACCTTGGGCTATTCCACCAGACCTGGCTTCATTCTGTGCTCATCTTTCTATTTTTGAAATGTATGCAAATTATACTGTGGAAAAAAAAATAAATCGTTAATACATGATTAGCACATTTATATGATATTATAAGAACATTGCTGTAACATGTCCAAAAACTAAATAAAAACATAACCAGTAGGCTGTCTCCAAAAAACACCTATTTGTTCATGACTGCAGTTTTTTAAATTTTTGTCTATTGAAGGGTTTATTATTATCATTATTATGTTAAGTTGTAAGATTACTTTTATATATTAAATCACATTACACTTTCCGAGGGACATATAAAGGGGTTATGGTGCGCAGTTAGTTGCCTAAAGTCGTCCTGCATGGAGTTTGCATGTTTTCCACGTTCATGCATGTTTTTCCCGGTACTTCGACTTCCTTCCACATTCCAAAAATGTTAATTGGTTTATCTCAATTGCTAATCGGTCTGTCGACGTTGCTCTTCGGTGTGTGTGTGTGTGGTGTGTGTGTGGTGTGTGTGTGTGTGTGTGTGTGTGTATGGGTTGTCTGTCCTGTGTGTCTCTGTGATGGACTGGCGATCTTTCCATGGTGTACCCCGAAAGGATAGATGTATATGATAAAAAGTATTAAGAATTTTTCTTCCTTTTTTTTAATGAATATCTAATTGTAATACTTATTATTCAAAAACAGTCTCTCCTTAAATCATGGGTTTTCCTTGTCTTTTTAGTATTACTTTTTTGTTTTTCACACTTTGAAGGCACTCCAGATTAATATTTGTACATTGACAAATCGTCATTTTGCAACACCTGCACTTATGATGTGAGATATTTTGTTTGATCCAGTTAATTCAAGTCTGAATCTTGGTGACTTACAGTGCTAATATAAACTACATTGCAAATCTAAAACCATCTATTTCAGTTTTTGCATGGGTACATAAAGGGATGGACCAAATTAGGGCAATTCAATTCAGTTCAATTCAAAATACTTTATTTATCCCAAAAGGAAATTAAATGTTGATGTAACTCATTTAATTAAGGAGTTATTATAGATTGTGATGGCTGTGGGCAGGAAAGATCTCCTATAGCGGTCCGTTTTACAACCAATCTGAAGAAGCCTCTGACTGAAGAGACTCTGTTTTCCAATGACCGTCTCATGACGAGGATGGTCAGGATTGTCCATAATTTTCTTAATTTTCTGCAAAATCCTTCTTTGTATTATCATCTCCAGAGGTTCCACAGTCGTCCCCAGAAAAGAACCAGCTTTCTTTATCAGGTTATTGAGCCTGTTTAGGTCCCTGGCTCTGATGCTGCTGCCCCAACAGATGATGGCAGAGGAGATGACACTCTCAACAACAGACTTATAGAAGACATGCAACATCTTGCTGCAAACCTTGAAGGATCTTAGCTTCCTCAAGAAATACAGTCTGCTCTGTCCATTCTTGTAGATGCTTCACTGTTGAGTCTCCAGTCCAGTCTGTTGTCTTGATGAACACCAAGGTATTTATATTCCTCAACCACCTCCACTTCTTCTCCAATGATGGAAAAAGGAAACAGGATTTGTTTCTCCTGAAATCTACAATCATCTCCTTTGTTTTGTTCACATTCAAGATGAGATGATTTTTTTCCCACACCATGACACAAAGCGGTCCACCAGCTCTCTGTGTTCAGCTTCTTGTCCATCTCTGATACACCCGACAACTGCAGAGTCATCTGAGTATTTCTGTAGATGACAGGAGTCTGACTTGTGCTGGAAGTCTGAAGTGTACAGAGTGAAAAGGAATGGTGAGAGTTCAGTCCCCTGTGGTGCTCCTGTGCTGCTGACCACCTGGCTAGATACACAGTCCTTCAGTCTCACAAACTGTGAGTTTGTCAGGTAGCCACTGATCCAAGCGATTGTTCAGGCCTCCACCTGTGTCTTCTGGAGTTTCAGACGAAGCAGATCAGGCTGAATTGTGTTAAATGCGCTGAAGAAATCAAAGAACATGATCCTCACAGTGCTTCCTGCTTTGTCCAGATGGCAGTGGGTTTGTTGAAGCAAGTGTATGATGGCGTCTTCAACTCCAACTCCATGGCGATAAGCAAACTGCATCGGGTCCTGATATGTACCGGTTTGCTTATTCAGGTTGGTCAACAGGAGTCTCTCCAAGACCTTCATGATGTGGGATGTCAAGGCAACAGGTCTATAGTCATTGATGACTGATGGGTGAGCTTTCTTTGGTACCGGAACCAGACAGGATTTGAATTGCCCTAATTTGATCCATCCTTTTATGTATCCATGCAATGTAGTTTATGTTAGCACTGTAAGTCACCAAATCTCCCGTTATAATCTGAAGGGCCTCTGCCCTTAAAACTTTTTTTTTTTTTTTTTTTTTTTTTTTTTTTTTAACAATACCCTATCCATCCATTGTGCCTCTATTGATCTGAGATCAGGTTATGGAGGTAACACATCCAGGTATAACACCTCCTCTCCCTAGTAACACTCTCCAGCTTAATCTGCAGAGTCCATTGCAGGGCCGAAGTAATAATAATAAGTAGTAATCTTGTGGGACATAAGATATAAAAAAAAGAAAAGCATACATCTTGGATATCAATAAAAAGTAAAAGTGAGAAACAAAACAAAATCCTAGGCTTTGAACATCTGATGGAGAACTCAATCAATCAGCTGAAAAAACAAACGAGCAACTGAGCAGGCCTCTGCAGAACTTCAATATTCAGAGGAGGTAGTTGGACGATTTAAATCAGCTGTGTTGGAGCAGACACACATCTAAGACTGGCAGGACACCAGCACTCAGATAAAGTGGGTAAATGCACGGCACAATCTTCAGATTTTTTTTTTGAAAACTTATTTATTCCCACATATATTTTTCCTTCTACTTCATGCTACTTTGTGTTGGCCTATCACATAATATCCCAATAAAAATATATTGTAGTTTGTGGTTGCAAAGTGGCAAAAGGTGAAAATGTTCAAGAGATATAAATACCTTTGCAACAAATTGCATCTTTAGGTTTTCAGTAACACCATTTCTACTAACCAATCCGCAAACAAATTAAAATGACTTCTGAGAAGAGTATAGACCAACATGCTGGATCCCTAACAAACCACTATCAGGACCTGATAGTGGTAGAAAAAGTAAACAACATTTTCTTTCTGTCTGGCATCAGTTTCCTGCTCATCTGATCAAAATTTAAGGCTTACATAAGAAAGATGAGCCACATTCTTATCTTTATCTTATCTGATTCCTGTTGCTGGGTGGAATTGAAGACAGGAAGTCTGCTGCAATGACTGCGCTGTATTTATACAGTCACTGTAAACACAAAAATGTATCCATCCTTCAAAATAAAACACCAGAGTCTCTTTACTTGTTAAACACATGTGGAAAAGTGTTTAGATTGGCCAAGCAAAGCAAATGTACTCAGAGGAAAGAAACCAGTTCAGTTCGAACAAGAGGGCCAAATAAAATGTAAACAATGAAACAGCACAAATCAGAAATAGACTTTTAAACAGTGGTTTAGATGGAACCAAGTTTTATGTGAGGATTTTCCATAGGAACATGTTTGACAACAGGTTTAGTTGAGATTAGGAACAAATAATGACATTTGAAATTAGTTTAGCACAAATGTGAAGCTATATCAGAGAAACCACGTATCACGCTGTCACAAAATGAGAATCCTAACATGATGTACAGAGTCTTGCATTAATATTCATACCTCTATAACCTTTCTATAAATTGTTACATTACAACCGCAAAGTTTAATGTACTTTACTGTGATTTTATGTGATATATATTGACCAAAATAACGTAAACTTGCAAAATGGAAGGAAAATTAAGTTGTATTTTAATAATTTCTTCAATAAAATCTAGAAAAATCACACATATTAATATTTTGAAATAGATGACCTCTGAATGTAAATGGGTGCACCACATTTTATTTAGAGGTATTAGAATAAAGGGGACTGAATAAAAATGCATGCCATAATTTAAAATGTATTGTAACAATCTTTGAACAACTTCACAACTATTCTGGGTTGGTCAAGCACGTAAAACCTCAATAAAGTACATTAAAGTTTGTGAACAACATAACCAATGTTAAATAGTTCAAGGGGTATGAATACTTTTCCAAGGCTCCACAGCCAACAGAAAGAACATTATGCTTTAAAGAATGATGTTGAAACCCATCACACTGAAATTTAACCAACTTTAACAAACATAGAAATATTAAAAAAAAAAAAAAAAAAAATTTAACTGTGACATTCAAACCATCTACAACAAGCTGTGAGGAACAATAATCAAGGGTTTGGCAAATCTGGGTTTTCAGAGACGATAAGCGCATAAGACGTCAAGGTAACATTTTAGTTGATTTTCTTTTGACAATAGGCTTTGTCAGAGATAATTTACCACAATGCAGGTAGTTTGTGGCTCACACTCACAATATAATTTTCCCCAGAGAGGATAACATGTGATCATGTCGTATATCTTGCTGTCAAAATGCTCGACTTAAAATTAGAATGAGGAGATCTTGAGCTGCAGCTTGAGTCCCTCTACAAACACAGGAATCATGACTTCCAAGCTTCTCCTCCCACCTCAATGGGACACCCCTCTGGAGGATGTGAGGCAGCTTTTTTCCTGCACGATGTGGGGTTTTTTGTCCATCACTGCAGGCAGAGAACAGTCGCCGATGCGGCATCATCTTACATATCTCCACAGTGAGCCAAAAGATTCATTGCTGTGAGAAGGGCGCAGTGAAACCCAACGACAAAACTATTCAGTCTGCAAGAGCAAGTGCCTGATATAATTATGTGAGCCGGTCGGTTCTCACAGAATGACAACCTTGATTAAAAATTTTGGTTTAACACTAATAAAGAAAAAACATCACATAAAAATCTTTTATCAGCCAATTCCTTATATTCAAAACAAAAACAGTTACTCCTACTGCTGTTAAAAAACAAAGCTTATAAAACTAACATTTATTTTGATTCTGATACATAGATTGAAGCAAATATAGACTGAGAAACACTGAATTTAGCAGCAGTTTTCAAGCTCTTACTGTGCAGAATATGTTTTTGCTCCTTAAAGAGTAAACTGGGGTAATGAGCGGCAATCCTTTAGTTTCCTAAGTCTTCTTGTGACTGGAAATGATTAAAACATCCAGATTTCTCTTTCGTAAGCAGAGAAACATTGTTGTAGACATTTTCTGCCGGCAGACCAGCCAAAGACGGCTATATGTTTCAGTTTAACGCAATGTGTTGCAACAACCCAAGTTACGATTTTATATGTAGATGTTTTATCTTGCCCTGAGTTCAGTTCAGTTGTGTGCAAGAATACCATATTGTCTCTTGTCATAATTCACCTTGATACACCTCAACCCTCTCCCCCAAGTTCATGGCAAGCTTATATTCCTTAATTCATTTGCATGTGCTGATGCACAGGGCAAGATAAAGCCAAGCCATGTTCAGAAGAACTAAAAAGCTCCACCAGGCTCCAGTGACGCACCTTGGGCTCAGCTGATTGAGCTGCTGTCACAGTTTCACCTGCTTGGCTGAAAGATGCTGCGCTACTCGGCCGCGCTCCTCGGAGGGTCACCGTTATAGAAGCTGGGGCTTTCTGCCCTCCTAACAACACACAGATAAAAACCCTGTAACAATAACAACCTAGACATGCTAGTACTCCACAGAGAACAGTATTGTGCAATTTAAGACATGAGGAAACCCAATGGTTAGACAAGAAAATCAAAATAAAAGGAAACGATGAACATGAGTTTGATTTTAGTCTTTATTGTAACAGGCACAGGAATTGAATAATGCCATGTGTAAATGCTATTTTACTCAGATGATTTAAAAGAACAATTCACAGCATGTTGTGAGATAATGAGGCAAACAAAAGAAACATGCAATGACAATTATAACAAACAACTGACAATGGCAGCAGGCTGGCTTGAATGTTTTAATAAATTTAGTAAACTTATCCAACATAATTTTATATTTAATTCTTCAGAATCAAATATTCAGGCAATTTTTTTAATGTTTTTACATAAACATGAGTCCAAACGTGCTACTGATGTAGAGTCAGCTGCACATCTGACTCTGCAAACTTTCCACCAGTTGGCTCCTTCCGAGTAAAAAGATCTTCACACTCATCCACAGAGCTGTCCTCTATCTCTGTAATGCAGTAATCCTCTCTGGTCTAAAGATGTCCTGAACTACTGTTTCCAAAACAAAGAGTGAATGAACCCCGGGCATTCAACGTGGCCGTCGTGTTTTGGCAGTTCGACACATACCAGCGGTCTGATTGGTGATGTGTGCCAAGCCGGAAAAGCTGTTTGCCAGTTTGGTCAGCTTGCCGTTGGTGAGCAGCTGATGGATGGCGGTGGTTTTAGAGATGCTTCCTGTTGTGACCACAGGTACTGCCCGGAGCAGAGTGCTGCCGCTGGTACCGACGGAGCTCAGGACCGCCTCCTGGGATTTTACACCAACTGCCTGAGAGAGGAAAAAAAAAAAAAAAAAAAAAAAAAGAATAAAAACTTTTCAAAGTTTTTCCTCATTTATCTGTCCAGTTTCATAACATCAATTTAATATTAAAACTTTAAGTCTTCTTAGCTGACTGAAACACAACAAAACTTGTTCAAATAAATTTTCATACATTTTGTTGGAGATTAGGGTGATGGAAAGGAGGGCTTCCAGCTTCAAAGACTTGGAGCTCATCACCAAAGATGAATTTTAGTTTTAATGTTTTGGGATCTTTGTCCTGCTGGAACATTCAGACATGTCCTCAGCTCAACCATGTGACCTAAACTGTCCTCCTTAGAAGAAAGGAAATTGTTGGTTTCAAACTTGAGAACATTGTACCAACTGACAAGCACGGTGGTGGAAGCATCATACTGTGGTTCTGATTTGTTCCCAGTGCATAATTGTGCATTACCCAAAGTGGATGGAATAACGAAGATGGAGAACTACCTCCAAATTCACCTCAAATCCACAGCAAGACACAATTAGGTATTCCCGAACCCAAATTAAAACTAATTTTAGACTACATAAAAGCAGGTTAGGATTAAGTTTATGGAATACTTTCAAAGTCAACCCTACTGAAAATCTACAAGCTTAAGCTTGGTCTGTCCCAGGAAACCGACCAATATGAATCAAACATTCAGCCAAAATTACGAAAGGACATTGTTCATCTCTAGAAAAACATTACGCCGTCTCTGCAACTTACTAAGTGACATTTATGCAAATATTGGTTTGGAGTGTTTATATAAGCTTGCATGTCTTACCATCATCCTGAGTGGATTAGAAAAAAATCCAACTCAAATTAAAACTTGTGCATCAAACTCTTGTTTTGAAAAATCATTAAGGATGTCTCTTGCATGTTCATGTAGCCCCTAAAAACGGTTTACATGCATCTTTGAAAGCCCAAAATGAATAAGAAACTCATGCTAATGAGTGTATGCAAATTTCTGATGACATTTGCAATGTTATTACTCTAACACTTATTATCATTATGGTCTTTTAAATCTGTACAAACCATAAATCTTTCCTTGTGTACCTGAGAGCTGCCTGTGCTTGTCGCTGTAGAGGGAAGGTTAGGAGCTTTGGTAACGATCTCCTGCAGACTGAAACTTAGGCCTTGCAGAAGACTGCTGGCGGAAGCTGCTGCAGAGGAAATAAAAGCAAAAACAGCAAATATATAAGCTAAATTAAAACTTATCCCAAGCAGATATTAGGACCAAAATAACACTTTAAGAAACCACAAGGTTAAATACATGGACACACACACAAGCACACAAACTAGGACATTAATGTCCTAAAGGGGAAAGGTGTGGATCAGTGACGAGCAGCAATGACGCAAGAGGTGATCAATGATGATGTTTGCTAAAGTATGTTGCCCTTACACACTGTTCTCATCCAGTGTTCAGAACTCAAATCTGACTCAGGCCAACAGATTATGATCTGTGTGTTGAAGCTGCTGTGCTGAGTTTATTTGCACAGCTGAGTGCAACTGAGCGTGCAAAGCGGGACAAGACAGAGATACCTTGGGCAGTAGCTGGAGCTTGCACCTGGGCTGGTGTGGAGGACACTGACACCATGCAAGGCTGCACGCTGCTGAATGAGCTGGAGCCTGGGGACAGGGCACCAGACACCTCTGAGAGACTACCAGACCTGCAGTGACACACAGACCACCAGTCTCCTCAGGAGCTACACCAGCAAAGGCTGCTCGGGCATCATTCAGCTCTTAAATTCTGAGTACCAGCTCTCATCAATCCCTCTGCACCAGACACATTGTTGTCCAACAGGGGAGGCGTGGACGTGGGTGTAGGTACGCTTAGGGTTTTAGGAGCTCTACATTGTGCTTGTAAGAGTGGGCAAGCTTACCGCTGGCCTGTGAGAAGTCCAGAAAGCTCCTTGGCACCAGGCACGGTCTGTCCCACTGCCACAGTTAAAGGCTTGCCAGAGACACCCACTGGGAGGAAATAGAGCCAAATATCAGCACGGGCAGGTATTCAACTCTTAACACGAAACAGATATATTTAGTAAGAAAGTCGATTGACTTTCTGTGAATTATACACCACACCACCATGTTTTTAAAAGCACTTTACTCCACTTTTGTAATATTGCATACCACATGACAACAGAAGAGCTTTGGACCTTATTTTGTCAGTTGCTGGGATCTCTTTTCTTCCCTCTGGTGATTTTATCATCAAAGAAACCCCCAAACAACTGGGTTGATTCTGATCACACTAAGATTTTTTAAAAAAAACCCACATGTTTTACTAGTTCTAAAAGAATCTTCCAAACTATGGAAGTCAGGAGAAGAATCAGCAAATTAATGCTAAAAATCTTTTTTCCAAAATAAAAGTACCCAAGCTATCAAAAATCCAGCACACAATAGAGATAAAAGGGCATCAGAGCAATAATCTGAAATAAATAGCAACAGGCTCAATAAAAACTTAAATAAAAAAAAAAAAACAAAAAAAAAACAAAAACACTGAGTTTTGATAGAGGGTTTTTATAGAGATATTGATCAGGACAAGGCAAAGCTTTTAATAGGGAATGGTTTGGTTCTGGTCACTGCAGCATATTTCTCAACTGGTAGCTATAGCTGCTACTACTGTGTAGGACTTGACAAAACCAAGCTTAGAACTCAGAAAAAGTGCACTGAAGTTAGGATCCCAGCATTATCCAAAAGACATTGTTGGTAAAATGCCCCAGACACGAAGGACATGGAAAACTGTCCATTTTTAACTTCATCTAGAGAGTTTATTTCAAAAGTTAGCATTAAAGCACCACTTGCATCCTGCACAGGTACCCATCACTATCTTGCTTTAATGTGATGGTGAGGAAATTAGATTCTCTTCAAAATTACTAATGTTTGCTGCGCTTTGGCCAATTTATGTCATGGAGCTGTTGCAAAACTCATCTAAAATAAACTGAAAGTTCCACAAGTTCTTTTAAAATACTTTTTTCCTCTTGTGAGAAAACATGCCGTGTCACGACGGAAGAGACACCCTACAAGGAAAAATGGTTGCATTTGATTAACATTTTAAGAATGTCAACAAAAAAAAAACAAAAACAAAAAACCGTGGGAGCAAGTTGAGATCGCAGGTTCACTCTGTCAGAAATCTCCTATGTATTCAACCTATTTAAAAAGCTCATTTCTCATAATATTGGACTCTATGATGAACAACAACAGCCCTTCACTCTTGTTATTTCACCATTCTCTTCTTTTGTGTCCAAAACCATGTTGGACAGCAGCCAATACTCTGTTTTAGTGCACTTGCTAGATTGCTACAAAGCACCCAGAATGCACTGCGGTGTGATGTCTGTGACCATTCCCTATTATTATATTTCCAAAAAAAGAGAAGGACAACAAAATATATAACACTGAAGACTTATCATCTGAATGTGTGCACACATTTTATACCAAATTTCATTTCAAAGTTCAAAATATAAAATAAATAACCAAATTAAGTATTTATGAATCAAAGCTGATGATTTAAAAAACGGAGAGATTGCAAAGTTAAGGTCAACACACTCTGGGAGCACTGCCTGTCACTTGACATGAGTGCATTTTTATTAATAACACACAAAAGGAGGCAATGCACTACATCAGACCAAGTCAACAAAGACTACTTGACCTTAGAAGTGGATTGTTTCATCAGAAGCAGAGAGTTGAAAACAGAACAAGACTGTGAAAGCTTGCTCTGTTGCTCCTTCTAGTTGGCGCATTTGTCACAAATAACAATCAAAGATCACAGATTTAAGATCAAATTAGACATTTTCTGTCACCAGAAGCTTTTGGATAGGATGGCTGATAAAGGCTTAATATGAACCTGGTCAAAAGGGCGTCTCAGTGGGTTCAAGAACCACTGATTCTCACCTGGTACTTGTTCAGAATCATGTAATTTCAGGGTTGATCGGTTGTGGCATTCTCCCCTATAAATGACAGTTTCTAATGCCTTATGTGGAAATACAGCAGTTATCCAGGTTTTATACCTTCAGCAGGGTTGATGGCGCCTCCTGCTGACTCACTTTGGGAAACAATGGTAACTTTAATCTTTGCTCTCTTGGAGGCTTTGCTGGGTGTGGGACTGGGTGTCTGCCTCCTCTTGCCGTGAGGACGTAGCTCATCTCTGTCCAGGCCTTCTAGCTGATCACTGGTCACTGGAACTGCACCACATGGACAAAGAAGCATGAATACACACAGACAGAAGCACTGAGGTGACCTGAGTGCTTTATTCTTTTGTCACCCAAAATTTGATCATTTTAATGTCTACATTTTTTTTTTTTTTTTTTATGTCTAAACAGATATTTTATTTTAATTCACATGAGAAATGAAGACGTGAAAGAGAAAAGGGCAGAAGAAAGAAAAGTAGAAGAAAGAAGAGATAGATAGATACTTACCAAAAATACAAGGGGGAGTGCCAGGAGGAAGATTTTTCCTCACAAGCATGTTTTGTTTCATAAAAGCAGCAAACTGAGCTGGAATGAATCGGAAAAAAGCCAGAAAGGAAAGTTGTAGAAGGAAAGGAGACAAGAGGATGAGAGGAAAGCATTTCAGTCACGGTCCATCTCACCCCGTCAGATGTCGTGACACGATAAAACACTTCACAATCGTTTTCACATCTCGCATACCACGGTGTCTGCTTGTGCAAAGTTCAACCAAAGTTGAGGTGATTAACTCCCAAAAATACTTAAACAAAAGGGAGTAAATACAGGAGGCGTTTATGCTCAGGTACCAGGAATGCCTTTGTACGAACCATGAAAGCTTACACAGCGTTTTAACGTCTCCAGAGTTAAGAGACATGATTAACCAACCTTGAGCCTGCTTGTGAGTGAGCACTGTGCCAGAGCGCTGCATGTGTGTCTTGAGGAGCTGTGTAGCTGTGATCAGACTGGACTTTTGTGCTGGAGATAGACCAGAAGTCTTAGGTTTGGGACTGGAAGTAGGACTGCTACAGACGCTGGACAAATCCTAAGACAACAGAAGACATACACCACAACTGAAAACTGAAGCTAATCCTCAATTTTAAAAGCTAAATATATATATATATTTTTTTTTTACACTTTTGCAAGAAGAGGTTAGGGTCATCACCAACAGTGCTCGCTAGTTTAATCAGTGTTAATATTACAGTTCTTTCTGTAGCAAAAATCCTATTTGTAAACTGTCGTTGTTTAAAAAGAAAAATGATTCAAACAAACCTCTGAACCTGAGGGTGAAATGGGAACTCTAAGTGCCGGAGACGAAGGTCGGCCTCTCTCCACGTCAAAAGGAAGCTCCCTTCGAGGTCTTTTCTTCTTTTCTGTGTCCAGGTCTCTCATCTCTCCAGAGCCGTGACTGTGGCCCTCTGCCCGAGTGAGGACCCCTGACAGAAAGTCAGCTATCTCATCCTGAATGCAGCGGTCCACCATCGTCTGCGTCAAACCTTCTGACTTCATCTTTGCTGAATTGATTCTGGGGAGAAATTCATGGGTTTCTCAAAAACGGAAAGTGATACCAAGGTGCAGCCACTTTAACTCCTCGTAATGTCTTTGCCTCAGATAAAGTACAGACATTTGGATTATTTAAAAAGAAGAATAAATGTTTATTTAGTGGAGAACTGCTTGATAATCCCTCAATCCAGTGGAAACATACACGCACAAACCTGCAAAGTGACGCTCACTGGATCTCTTTTCAGACATCAGCTGAGACTTCTCAGCATAAGAAAAATAAAACCCTACTCTTCTGCCGCCTCTGTTCTCTTTGGCAGTTCATCCACAGATCAAACAGAGGCAGCTCTGTGCTGCTTACACTTAAAAGCCTGGTGTCGTAGAGCAACTGAGTCACCGCAACATCAGGAGAGGCCTGTTCCAATAATACACTGAGACAGTGTACAGACCAGCACATCAACGCCCCCAATGAAGCAGCAGAGAAAATCAATGATTGGAATGCTGTGGTTCAACTGTGCAAAAATTAGTATGAAAAACTGCATGTGGCTGACTGCAAGGTCCGAGCAGCTCGCGTTCACGGACACAGAGAGGTTCAAATAAAGCTTTAATTCACATTTACAGCACCGCTTCTTCTGATTCCAGATCAGCTACTTGGGATTATTAGAGCTAGCTTCAACTCAGCAGTGTAGTAAAGGGTCATTTCACTTTTTTTTTGGCAACTGGACAAACTTTAATTAGTTTAAATTCTATTAAACTCCAGACTGGATTATTCTAGATTAAATACATATCCTGTACATCATAGATTAGCTTCAATTCAATATGTTATTTGGTATCAAAGCTAAAGGAAAAACCTTGGGCCAACTTTTAAACCCAGACGTAAAAGCATCCAGAAGTGAAATGGCAATTTTTTTTTCCTTCCATTTTTAATGTGTGTGTTTTTTCATTAGTAACTCAGAAAATCAGTACAATCAATAAGTTTAGCAGAATCTGAAGTTGTGATGAATAAACTGAACATAAAAAGATGAGCAGCTAAACATAAATCAATGTCAAAGCCCCTTGTTTCAGAAACTAAAGGTCAGAATAAAATGTCTTTTAGAAGAAAAAAAAAAGACATAGTCTGGAAACTTTAAACTTTTTTCCATATGTTTTCTAGATTTTTCAAGATGACATAGATTAACAAATATGTTGTTGTATGTTGTTGAAAAATGCTTCTTTATTTGCAATGATGCAAAGATAAATAAGGGGATATAAGTAGATAAATTGCACAGCTGCAATATATTACAATAACATTAGTGTGTGCAATATTATTATCGCAACGATCTGTTTGGAATGAAATAATTGTTGGCAAATATATTCCAAGTGTGTATGTTGATGCAATATTCAGCCACCTGGGAGTTTCACAGCGATAAGATGCCCACACCTGACAAAAACGACAAAGTGTTTGAAAATCCTTCTGTAAAAGGAAATGCTGTTGTGTTAACACTACTGGTATCATCTTCACAATATTCATCAATAATTGCATGTTTTTTAAAGTATCACGCAGCCATACCATTGTCTCCCTACAGTATATCTAAACTCAAAATATAACACAGGAAGGATTTTAAGTGATCTACTGAAGAGGCTTCAGGCTGGCTCTCATGCTGTGGAAAACCCAGTCGACACTATTATAGAACCAGTAAAAACCTGACTCTTGCACCAGTTTAAACCTTGTTGAAGACCGTGACTGACCTGAGGTTGTCGTCTGCTCCTCCGACCACCACCAAGCTGTTGTCTGCCCTCAGCTTCTCTCTGAACTCCTCCATGCCGTCTGTGGTGCACTGGAGAGCATTCTGTCCCACCACAAACAACACGGGGGTCTTCATATCCAGCAGTGGGTCGTCGACATCCTGTAAACCGGACACACGTCGACGGCTCATCACAGACCCGAATTCAAGCTGAAATTCCCCTTTCATACTTTTTAACAGTAAGCAGGAACATAGTTCAGGTCTCACCCCTCTGGGCCCGTTGACTGTTAGGAGCGGAAAGCCGAGACACACCACAGCTGTCAGATACTCCATGAGGGACACCTAAAATAAAACAGCAATAAATTCAAGTTTTTCTTGAAAAAAGGCACATCTCCATGTTATGATGTATCGCTGTGATACAATTATCTAACTCTTACATGACAAGCGATAAGCGCACCGGCGTTCCAGCCGACCAGGATAATGGGCTTGTGGGGGAAGTGACTGTGAACCTGTTGGAGAAAGTTTATGATACAACATCATTAGAAACACTTTAAAATATACATGGATCTGTACACTTGGTAAACCACCAATTTATTTTTATCCTGGTTTTAGATCCATATATTTTATTGATGAACAGAAGGACTTTGCTGGGTTAGTCACAGTATTAAACAAAATGTTGCTTTTTATTATGGAATTTCTATGTGATCATGTTTATAACTATTTTTTTAATGTACATATATATCTGAAAAGACTCCATAAATAGCAATAGTGGAGTCATGAACACATATATAAAGACATGGGATAATACCTCCATGACTTTGGCCCTGACCGTCCCCAGCATGTGCTCCAAACACTGTGTGATTCCAATATTGGCCCCACTGTTCACATGAGTGTGCACCGGGATGACCTAGAGTAAAAAACAGCAGTCATTAAGCTTTTAACTACAAGGAAAATAAAATGATTTTCATTTGAAATAGAAAACTAGAACAGAAAGAGATTTGTGACCTTTCCCAAGCAGGAGAGCTGCGACTGCCAAAATCTCATTCGTCGTGAGGTGGAGAGGGCTGGATTCGTTGGGCTTGACGGTGCGATAAGAATTAGAGGAGACCCAGGAAGCTTGCACTGCAAAACACAGATGGACATAGAGGGAATCAAGTCACATTTTTTGAGCAACGTGCTGTGTCTCGAACATATGCCCCACTCTCAAACAGGTTTTCTTTCAGAATTACACAGTTTTTGGCTCCATTCATCTTTCCATCAAGTCTGATCTGCTTCCCTGTCACTGCTGGGAAAAAAAGGGTCGCAACAGTATGATGCTGCAATCACCATATTTCACCATGGGATGGTGCATGCAAGGTAAAGTGCTAGTTTCCTCTACATAAAATGCTTTAAATCTTCAGAAAAAGTTTGTAACTGAACCTTTAAACTTCTCCACAACTTTAAGGGGGAGAATACAAACGCAAGCTATGTTTTTTATTTAAAAAACAACAACAACAACAACAACAAAAAGTACTAAAACTGTCTATCTTTTTAATATAAACCCACTGTTATAAGTATTACTCTTTTGTGTATGTTTTTTCACATAAAATCATAGCAAAATACATTTATGTTAAAACTAGGGCTGTATGATATAAGGAAAATATCCAATATTAAATAAATAAATAGGGTTTTTGTCCCCCTGCTTTGGGTTCATAACATGTATAGACCCCCAGATAACCCACTACTGGAAAAAATATAATTAATATTTCCATCTCAACAAGCATAAGAAAAACTTTCTTATTATTTAATTATGACTTGACCAACAATAAAAAAAAAGCCCATCCAATAGTATTTCCTTTGTCATTATAATTCATGGTTTTTACCGGTTTGTTCTGTGACAGAACTCCAACAGCAGGATCCCAGGGACGCTTCAGAAGCAGGGACAAAGCCTCCGCACTCGGAGCTCCAGTCTTCGCAGACGGCAGTAGCATTCTATCGATCAGCGTCGGCAGCTTGGCAGAAACAGAGATGACGTAACGATATATCAAAATTCATCTCTTTGGTCAAGCAGGTAATGAAATATTATATACTCCAAGTTTTGGTGTTCATTCAGTGACTAAGATCATACCTTGCTTTTTAAAGTCTGTAGCACATCCAAGTAAGCAGCGAGCATGGGAAGGCTTAACGACTCGATCATCGTGGTGTGTAACCACTGTGTCAGTTTGGTTTCCCAGTTTACGCTGGCGAGCGCATGTCGTACCTTCCTGGCACACTTGTCTACTGCTATCCTCCGCAGAATTGGCTCATTGGAAGCCTAAAATACACAAATGAAGAAAAATGTGTCAAGACTAATCAAGTGTAACATTGCAGGGGCTTTCGCCTAAAGACAAAATCCAACAAACTGCATTATCTTTTAATCACAGAAAACTGAGGTTTAAGGCAATTATACTATTCAACCACAAAAAACAAAACACATTTTGATGTCTTCCATAAACACTAACTTTGTCAAGAGTTGAGAACTAAAGGAAAAACAAAAAGAAAAAAAAAAGTTACATTTTCATTGGCCAAACGTGCTAGTCTTTCCGCCTGTAGAGCTTTAAGGACTTTGTTGAACAATTTGTTCTGGGTCACTGACCACCCCGTCCTGAAACAGAAAAATGATCTCAACACATTGACCTGCCAATAGTATGTTTGACTTACTTGTGTAATAAGCAGTAAATATTGCAGTATAAGTGATCAAAACATGCGTTTGATTACTTGTTTATATGTTCCTCCCAGTCATCTGGGGGTGGGGGGCCATCAGCAGCTGTTCGAGCAAACAGGACATGCCTCTCACACTCCTTCATCACACTTAGAGCCTTCTGGTTGTCATACAGAGGAACAGGTGTTGGTGTGACCGTTTCCACATCTAACAAAGAATCTGAGTCTCTGTATGAGAGAAAACAACAGAGGAACCAATATAAATAATCCAGCCTTTAGAGAAGACAAAAAGTAGTCGCGTATATTCTCTTAGAACACTCAAAACTTTTTTATACTTACGACAAAGTCTCAGGCTGACGACGTGGGGTTACAAACAGCGTTCTCGTAGGCCGAGCGCTGCTGGCATCTGGATGAGCGTTCCATGGTTTGGCATAACTGTGGTCCAGAAACACCAAATCCAGCTCGCGTTCATAGGCCGACAGTTGGAAAAGCAAAGACGTACCCATCTTGCGCGCTGATGTCTGTAAGTCCTTATCCCCACGGTGCATCTTTTTCCTGAGCCACGCACGGCCCACAAAAAGACCCCAGCCACTGGGGGTGGGGGGTTCAGATCAGGCTGGAAAAGAAGTAACAGGAGTATATTCAGAGATCCTTAAAGAAATAAGAAAATAACCCATCTCTATTTTTTACTGTCCCCTAAGGAATGAATGAAATTCAAACTGTACCCAACCCAGCGTATAGCTCTTCTCGCTGAATGACAAATGTTCCACATCCAGTGTCTTGTTTACAGATTTCCCCTGAACTCTAATATGTGTTGATTCATGGCAGCTGCATCAGCAGTGTTCAATGTGATGTATTAAGCACACACTGAAAAGCACATTATTATAAAATAAATTTAAAACCATTAAGAAATTTTGTACTGTGAAAAAGTCTTGCAAAGCAGAGCTATCTCATATATTTACATTGGAGGTGAAACAAAAGAAAAATGGAGGAGACTATTTATATAATTACCCCAACACAAATTTAGCTCATACTGTTAAGACAATCTGAACTGATCCAACAGGAGATTGTCCCATTGAGAGACAATAGCACATCCAATCACTTCATTGGTGATGATTCTAAAAAAAAGTATGCATCTAAAACCTGACATGGTCTTGTGTTGAAATTTTAGTTTTTGTTCAACACAAATTGAGACATAAATAAGTCCAGAAATTCTGCCTTTAAGACGCAGTAGCTGTCCAACCTTTGAACCTGCACACGTGATATCAGCATCACTCATATATATATATATATATATATATATATATATATATATATATATATATATATATATATACATATACACACACACAGATCTCGTATTTAATACATAGGTAATGCTATGTGTATATTGTGCTATGATAATAAATTTAACTATCACGTTGTGAAGCATACAGTTGTGCAGAGAACAACTAAATAATGAATCAACAACCTAAAAATGATGCATGGTAGTTTGTTAACCCAGCATATTTGGCACTATTCATGCTTACCTGTCAGTATTCTGGCACACATAAATCGTAAATATACTCATATTAGGAAAATGTACAGTCATTATGTAGAGCTGAGAATGCTTCCTCCGCCTAAGAAGCAGTAAGTAGGATTAAGATACAAAAAATAAGATTAAAAAAAAGGTATAATAAAACATAAATTAAAAATACAATAGTCATAATAAATACAGCTTTAGTCACTGCACGCAAACGTATTTGATTTATGTGTAACATTAAAAAAAAAAAAAAAAAAAAAAACATGAAAACCCCACTGAATAATATCGTACTATTAGTAGTTGTAAATATTTAACCCTAAAAGGCATTCGCTTTGACCAGACTAAAGAGACTGAAGGCGGAGGGCTAGAGTGGGTTGGCCTAGCCTAGCAGGATGATGTTAGCATTACAAGCTAAAAGCAGACACGGCGTTGTTACAGGTTTCTGAGAAATACCTCCTCGTTTGATTAGACCATCTTTATCGGTACGACTTCAAACCGCTTTCGAGCCGAGTAAGTAAAAAAGGCTTTGAATTAAACAATATGCTTAAAATGTAGGAAGCAACATCAAATCACTCTGCGTAAGCCTCTTACTTCCTTTTGTTGTCTGATTTGTTGCCTTGTCGCGCTACAATTTCCCCTTTTCTCCTGCGTTGATAACAGGCAGGACAGAAGGAGCTGAACTGTACCCAATTTGGCAACCCAGTTTGTGGCGCCTCAGAGAATGACGCAAAACGTGGACTGGATCGCTGCAGTCTGAGTCGTGTTGCTCCACAGGTGTGGATCAAAAAGCTGGGATTGAAACCCGTGTCGTGAAAACTACAAATATCGAGAAACTGGTCAGAAACACAGAAAAGTATTAAAATTAAACTGACACAGTTTTTTTTTTTTTTTCATAAATGTGACAGCCGCTAAAAGCAATTATTAATAGCATAATAGCATAAAGTAAAATAGCGAATAGCATAAAGAATAAAAATTGGTGAAGCTATACTAATAATAATAATAATAATAATAATAATAATAATAATAATAATCGTATTCTTTTCTTTGTCCAGAACAACAGTATGGCTTTTAACTTCACTTAATATCATCATCAGAAACATGTCTCTAACATCACAAAAAGATCAAGAACACGGGTCTCAAACTCAGATGAGCTAGGGACCACTGTTGGGACAGTCGTGTCAACGGAAGGCTACTTTAGTTTTCAAGTACATAAAGCACAAATATTTCTGAAAATATAGTTTTTTAAATTTCAAAATTGAGTAATAATAATAATAATAATAATAATAATAATAATAATAATAATAATAATAGGTGAAAATACATAATCATTGCATTTTTTAATTGTACTTGCACTGCATGTTGTGCTGTGCATGTGCAGAAATTACTACATTTTGGAGGTAACCAGTCAAACATCGAAAGATTTCAGGGTGCTTAGCTATGGAACCACGATGTGTAGTCTTGTTGGGTTGGCTGGTCCTTTTTTTTTCTTTTCTTTTTTTTTTAGTGTATCCTGTCCAACAGTATGACACTCAGAATTGTTGTCTGAGTGTCAAGGGAAGGCCCAACAGATTTACTTTCATAAGTAGAACATTATGGCTTTCGTCATGATATTTTCATATATATGTGAAACTTCATTAGAAATTGCTTTGGGTTTATTTCAAATGTAATGGACACAAAGACGAAAAAGAAAGGAAAGAGAGAACAGTGGGGAAAAGGTTTAAAGGGAAAGAAGGAGATAGAATTAGAGGAGAGAAAGACACATAGAGATAATACAAGTCAACACCCTTGAAGCCGGCCTCTAGACCTGCGGAAAGAGAAAAAAAAGAAAACCAATAAACCACAACAACAAACAACATATACATATATAATAGTAACAGTGATAACATCAATGGAAAGTACATGGTACAAGGTAATACAAGATTGGCTGGTCCTTTGCATCTATCCCTGTACCTCTTCGGCTGGGGGGCTGCAACCCTTGTGTTTCACTGACAATCTACCACTGTGTCAGCCACATGGCCACTTTGAGGTGATGCCTGGTGTCTGTGTGCTTGGGGTGGCTGTAGCCTTCAGGAGCAGAGTTCACATGTCCTTTGCTACTCTTTAGCACTGAGTGTTGCAAGCTTTCTACCCTTTTATTCTAACAACTTTGCACTTCCAGTTGACAAATTTGCACATACACACAAACTTAACACAGTCACACATACTGTTACACGCACACACACACACACACACACACACACACACACACACACACACACACACACACACACACACAAATAATCTCAAAGGTTGAAGGTCTTACAAACATAGCTTACTATTGCACCACTGCAGCCTGTTTACTCTGATGCCAGATGCAGCCTTGACTTAATACAGTCAAGCATTGATCTTGAGATATCTTCTCTGTAGAGCAAAACTGCCCTAAACATGCTGGTAACCTTCTTCTCCATATGGTATTACTGAAATACCAAGACAGGGCATGTGAAAAAAAAGAAGTTTGTGTTCATATTGACAAAATATGAAAAAGTTGATGGTCTAGGAATACTTTTGCAAGGTATGGTCTCCGTCACATTTAGTTCCAGCAATCAGCACCACTGATTTCCCCTCTAAGTGTTCCTTAGCAATTTGGAATTTAAGTTAATTGATGGATATAAGTTAAGATAAGGCTAAGAGACGGTATCAAAGCATCAGTCTGCTGGTCCCCTTGTTTATAGCAAAAATAAATGGCTTTGAACAGACATTATGTGGGTAGTTTAAGCATTTGGATTGGTGGTACTCTGCTGAAGAGACGCCCACTACTACTTCATGGTACTCTTACCATGTCTCCACCTAGAACTGGAAATGTCCAGTTTCCTTTTGTGATCTGAAAAAAAAAAAAAAAAAAAAAAAAAAAAAAAAAAAAAAAAAAACCCCACAAACAAAGACCCACTCCCTCCCCCCCAAGAAAAAAAAATTTGTCTATTTTGCACATTTGATCTTTTTTGAGGGGTTTTTCCCCAAGGGGCTTTCACCCCTTCCAGTAAATGAAGTAAACACTACTGTTTGATTCCAAAGGTCCCTGCAAAAACAGCATTTAAAAGAAACAGTGCTCAAAGGACATTTCAGCATATTTTTCTTTACCTGGACAGTCTCAAAACTGAGAAATCACAGAGCCACAATGGTAAGTTTTATTTATCAATTTGCATTGACAGTTATTTGTTAAGGTTTCTAAAATTCTTAATGCGTCCATTTGTTGCCCATGTTTTATGAATTGTTTGCTGGAACTCTAAATGTGCATGCATAAAGGATGATATAATTTTTTCATTATTTCAATTGTTTAAGAAAACACACTATTTGTTCTTTTATCAAAAGAAATATTTGGTGCTGGCTTTGCTGCTTTGTGTCTTGATGTCACTGTCAGAAGCTTCATGCTTTTACAAAACCGCGACACCTGGTAAAACAAAACATTCACATACAGATATTTGTGGTGCTTATGCTAAGGAGTTTTCTTTGCTTTAAATATATAAATCTACATCATGGTTTTGTTTCTCCCTTTCACGGAGCAGAAACAGAAAATGAGTCTTATTGTCAGGATACTGTGGATCTGACGTGGCATCCTAAAGGAACAACATGGAGGAACAGCGAATGTCTGGATTGTACTTGTGATTCATGCTGCACTGCGTATGTGCAAAAAAAAAAAAAAAAAAAAAAATCCCATATGGTATTGTGAATATGAAGGAAGAACTAAATTTACATGAATTTCATCGTTTGTTCTGGATGCTTTCTGATTTCAGGTTTTCAACTCCAAAACAATTCCCTGAAGACTGTGTTTCTGTGTTTGATCCAACGAAATGCGAGTATGTTGTCCACATGAAAGACGACCCATCAGTGCTCTGTCCCATTTTTGGTGCTGTAGGAAAATAATGCAATTATTTGATGATCGAAAGATCTTAATGAGGTCGGGGTTTTATAAAATATGCTTTAGTTAACAACAGTACTGACACTGTAGTTAGCTAAATTTAATTAGTAGGTGCACTCAAGTCTGCTCTGTTAAATGTTTGTGATCCTAATTACTATGAATTTAAAAGACTACAATAAAACATGGTTAATAAAAGACATGCTTTTGTGTTGAACTTAACAGTTTTCCATTTTCAGGTTTTAAATTGACAGCAAAAATCTTGTCCAAAGTGTTCATTTGCCTATTGCTGGGGGACTAAATTTGTACCATTCTTTAGTTTAAGTTGGGGATCATAAGAAATCTTTCAGAGGGTGGCAAATGGCTCCTGGCCACACTTTGAACAGCCTTGGTTTACACCAAATAAAGGAAAACAGCAGTTACGTTAAGTGGTTGATTAGAACTGGCCGCTAGACCAAGGCTGAAAGGTCATGGCAAAGGCATTTTCACACACACCTTTGAGGAATTTGTGTGTTTTAAATTCGCTAATAAAACTGTGTGCATCATACACTGTATTTGTTTCAATATAAGAATTTGTAGTTTGCAAAGAATAGATAAGTTGCTAGTTTGACATGAATGTGAAAAACATGTTCAGGAGAACTTAGTTCAGTAGTCATGAAAGTGGGAAAAATATCCAAAGAAGCCATTTTCTATAGTTTTAGTGTTTTACACTGGTTCCTTGCATCATATGGACACAGTAAAATAGAAGTTAAAATACAGAAATATTGTAACTGTAAAAATTTTTTAAAAAAAGATAAACAAAACTATATAAATATACAGAAATAAAAATATTCACTAAAATGAATATACAGTCAGTTGACAGAACATGATCAGTTCTTGGCTAATCCCCGGTATTTTGTATTTTATAGGTGCAAATTTAAACTGGCCTTGATGTTAGAATACAGCTAGATTGCTCTGACAGGTCTTCATGACTTTGTTCCCCCGGCAAAAGCTTTCCGATCCATTTCGGAGGAAATTTTCTCACTTCTTCCTGAATAACAATAAAATGTATTTTTTATTTAAATAATTTTTTAAAAATGACTAAAGTCAGAAACAAGTGAAAGACACTTAAATTACATTTCATCAAGACAGGACATGGCCCTTTATGTGAAAATGTACATAATCAGTCAATATATTGGCTCATTCTAATTCAAAGACTTAAACAGGCAGTGACTTTTTTTAGCTTTACATCATGTTATAATGTTATTACCTCATCAAAAACATACTTGGAGTGTTGCTTTGATTCTTCCATGCATGTTTGAGGAATCCTTCAATCTCCCAAGGCAGCCATTCTGCTGTGCAAAATGCTTGGGTGGACCAAGCTCCACCTTCGAGATGCAGATTCTCCTTGGATCTGCAGTTTCTAAGCTTCTGCTCTTCCGCCTCACAGACCACCCCTCCCCTGTGACTTCCCCACTCAGCTCCTTCAGATGAGCCAGCAGCAATTAGCAAACACCTGGTGGAACTGCTGAGTTCATTGTACCAGCTACTTCTCAGTGCAACCCTGGTAAAAATGTTGTTAAAGGGTTAATAGAGGAGCAATGTCATGACTTCCTGAAGGTGGAGTGTTGGAAAGAGCTGGACTTTTTTTTTTTAAAGAGACAGAGGCCCAATTTCAAGGCAATAAATTACAAAGTAAAAATTTTTTAAAGTCAGATTTAACAGCATTTATACAGCATTTTATGACAACTGAACATAAGGTTATTGTGCTATAAAATGGCATGGTGTGCGTGGAAATACATAATAATGAACCTTTAAACATGAATATTACACCTGTCATAATAAAAGCATTAAATACAATTTTAAAATTAGGTCAAAAATTAGGTCAAATCTCTATGTGTTCTAATATAAATATTTCTGTGAAGAAAAGAGTTTCCTTTAAAAATGTAGAAGTTCAGGTTTTATGTTTCTAATTTTTAACATTGGCTTTTGAGAGGTCATTTTATTTGTCATGTAATGTATAACATCTTTTACGTGTTTGCTTGTTTTTTGTTTGATGTTTTTATATGATGACTGTTCAGCACTATGATCAGTCGAGCTGTTTTAAAAGTGCTTCTAAATAAAGTTGGCTTGGCTTAACAATAAGATCTAAATTGTCATGGATTTTTATAAAATAACTACATTGCAAAGAAAGCAGAAAAATATTTACATTTTTAGTGTTTTTTACAGTGGAGCCTTGTTCCTCACATGAGCAATAAATATGCTTCAGTATACGCAGTTGAAACCAGAAGTTTATATACACCTTTTTTTTCCTCACTAAGTTAAATTAGACCAAATTTCTGTTGTTTCAGGTCAGTTAGAGTTAACAAAATAATTTCTATTTGCTAAATGCCATAATATAAAAGAATGAATATTTCAGAGATTTATTTATTAACATTTTCAAATTCAGAACTTTACATATATTTCCTCAGTATTTGGTAGCATTGGCTTTAAACTGTATGACTTGGGTCAGACCTTTTGGGTTTCCTTCCTCAAGCTTCTCACAATAGTTTGCTGGAGTTCTGGCCCAATCCCCATGACAGAGTTGGTGCAACTGAATCAGGATTGTAGGCTGCCTCACTCACAAATGCCTTTTCAGATCCTCTCACAGATTCTTGACAGGATTGAGAACAGGGCCATGCAAAAACATTGACTTTGTTGTTCTTATGTCACTTTGTAACCACTCTGGCTGTATGCTTAGGGTTATTCTCCATTTGGAAAACCCATTTGCATCCAGGTTTTAACATCCTGTCTGATATCTTTAGGTGTTGCTTCAGTATTTCCACATAATATTCTCTCCTCATGATACCACCTATGTTGTGAAGTACACCAGTTCCTCCTGCAGCAAAACAGCCCCCCAACATGATGTTGCCACTCCCGTACTTCACAGGCTTACAAGTATCCTCCTTTTTCCCTCTAAATGTATCAATAGTCATTATGGCCAAACAGTTCCACTTTAGTTTCACCAGACCACAGGACATGTCTCCAGAAGTGAAGGTCTTTGTTCCCATTTGCATTTACAAACCGAAATCTGGCTTTTTTTAAATGTTTCTTTTAGAGTAATGGCTTTCTCCTCAGTGAGGTCTTTCAGCCCATGTCGGCACAGGACACGTTTCACAGTAGATAATGACACTGTCTTACCAGCTTCAACAGCCTCTTCACAAGGTCTTTGACTTTTGTTCTGCAGTCAGTCTGTACATTTTGGACCAAAATATGTTCATCTCTTATCCCCTTCCTGAGTGGTAGGATGATTGGACATTCCCATCATCTCTATACTTGCATATAACTGTTTAAACAGATGAATGTGGCACCTTCAAGCAACTGAAAATTGTTCCCAAGCATGAACCAGACTTTTGCAGCTCCACAATTCTCCTCCTGATTTCTTGGATTATTTCTTTTTACTTTCCAATCGTGTCAAGCAAGAAAATAGTGTGTTGGAGGTGTAGCCTTCAAATACCTTCAAATACATCTACAGGTGTGCCTCCAATTAACTTAAATGTGTGAGTTAACCTATCAGAGGTTTCCAAAGCCACAACATCATCATCTGGGCTTTCCCTGTGTTGTTCACATAACACTAGTGTCCTTTCTTTTTTGTATTATGAAAAAGTAGAGTCTAAAGTATGCTTATTGGTTATGGTTTTGAGAATTAATTTTTTTGTGACTCCTAAAAGAGTGTTTTTACTTCTTTAAAATATTATGAAATGCATTTTAAATTATTGGTATCACAGCTGTGAGTAAGGCTTAAAAAAGGCATGACTGGAAATACTATAAACAAGTTGCCATGACACTAAAAGTGTGTTTAAAAGGGAAGAGGGAAAGTATGGAAACTAATTCCATACACCATGCTACAGTCCTTATAGAAAGTATTCACCCCATTGGATGTGTTACTCTATTTATTGTTTTTACAAATAAATCATGATCAACAAAATCTAGCTTTTTACAAAAAAAAAAAAAAAAAAAAAAAATTACAAAAAAAAGTCAAAGAGAAAATTGATGTCTATAAAATAATGACAATTAAATAAAAATATGTAACAGAATAGGTGACTGCATAATTATTCACCCCCTTCAAATCAGTATTTACTAGATGCACCTTTGGCTGCAGTCACAGCATGGAATCTGTAGACAGGTCTCAGTCAGGCTTGTACATCTGGGGAGTGCAGTTTTACTTCATTCTTACTTGCTAAACTTTTCAAGCTGTCAGGCTGTGTGTGGATTGGCTGTGAACAGCCCTTTTTAAGTCCTGCCACAAATTCTTAACCGGATTGAGGTCTGGGCTTTGACTAGGCCACTCCAGAACATCCACCTTGCTGTCTTCAAATCATTTCTGTGTACCTTTAGCTGGATGCTTCGAGTCATTGTCTTGCTGAAAAATAAAGCCATAGTTCTTTGTAAATGGAAACAAATTGTCCTCCAGGATTTCTGTATATTTTGCTGCATTCATTTTACCTTGTACATTTACCAGCCTTCCAGGGCCTGTTGCTAGGAAGCGTTTGCACATGACGCTGCCACCACCATGCTTCACAGTGGGGATGGTGTGTTTGTGGTGATGTGCAGTAATTGGTGTCTGTCAAACATAGCATCTTGTCTAATGGCCCAAAAGCTTAATTTTGGTCTCATTAGACCAAATAAATAACCTTTTGTCTGATTTGCTTGGAGTGTTATTTTGTCTTCATGCTGTAATGGTAGCCAGGAATACTGATTAACCAGCGAATGGACCATCCAAACAAATGTTCTTTATTCTATAATCATTTGAGACACAGTCACTGCACTCAGGTGATCTCCAACCCAATCACCGTGAGACTAATTTCACCACTCTTTTGAATTAAGTCAGTCACTGTAAAGGGAGTGAATAATTATGCAATCATTTATTTTATGTTACATATTTTTATTTAACTGACAGTATTTTGTAGAAATCAGTTTTCACCTTCACATTAAAGGTTTTTTTGTAATTTTTTTGTCAAAAAAATTATAATTTTAAATATCATTATTGAGCTATAAAAATAATAATAAAAAGGGGGGTTGGAGTGGGGGGTAAATGGGGGCTGGATACCATTTATAGGCACCCACCTTTTTGGATGATTTTTGACTCTCATGAAAGTGATTGATTGAAAGAGTATGAAGACAGACTGTTTGATTGACTCATCATTTTATTTTTGTTCTGCCAAGTTTAAATATGATTCATGTCCTGTTTCAACCACAGGGATATATATCATTAATAAATGTATTTTTTTCCCAGTTTATTTTCAACTCACGCCTCTTGTCATGCGTCACTGCTGAGATGCATAGTTCATTGCAAAGTTCTTGTTGCTCTCTTACATTTTTCCATGTTTTGCAACATTATCTGACCAAAACTTACATTTTTACCTCTGGTTCAGTTTTCTTTTCTTTTTTTTTTTTTCTTTTTTTTTTTTTTTTTTTTTTTTTTTTTTTTTTTTTTTTTTTTAGGCCAGTTTTTTTTTCCTAACAAATTTCACATAATACATTGAAGGGGAATTAGGTTTGGCCCTTAATTTAATGTTTTCCTTCTTTGGTTAAAACATCAGCCTCCAGCTCTGACCACAATTTATTATTCTACATCCTTGTAGAGTCGCTCATGTCTTTTGGTGAAATGTTTGTTTTGTTTTGCTTTGAAACATCATCTTTTTTTTTTATTTTAAGTAGGTTGCTTTATATTATTCCACTGGCAGCCACTGTATCTTCCTCGGGGTGTTTTGCTCTTCCTTACCTCTGACCCTATCACTTTCTGTAAATTTTGATTCCTTTTGGCAGTTTTCCTGTGGGATTGTGGATTAACAACAGTGACAAATATTCACAATATTTGACATATTTTCCAACTTTAATCTAAGAAAACTCTGTCCATTTATGATTAAACAGCCCTTATTTGACTTTTTTGGGGGCCATTTGGAACAATGAGTGTACTATGTGACCTCTGTCAGCCAGTTGTGTTGATTTGGAATAATAATAATAAAAAATGAAGTAAAAGCAACTGAACAGTACTTTTCAGTTTTCTTTATTCATTGTCAGAGAAATGTAAACTTCATTTTCTTTTCCAAAGGTATAATTCCTCCAGATTTATGATATAACATCCCCCCCCAACAAAAACCCTTTCCATTTGAAATAACATTATGGAATTAACTTTTGCAACACATGAAGAACATCTGGTAGGGTTTGTACTTTTTGCAAGAAACTTTGCACCAGCAAGGATCATGCCACAAATATATGAGGTTTATTGGAGGAAGTTGTCAAGGGGATGGATGGATTGGTTGTGAGGATGGGTCATCTGATGAAGGCTTCACAGGAGGGGACTCAGCTGGGGAGTGATGCCTTTAGGAATGGGGCTTTTCCCCAAGCCAACTTTCTGGAACCTGGAACATAAAGGAGTGGATAGAGATGAAGAATGAGACTAGGAAGTAGGAAAAAGGCTGAGGATGATGCTATTAAGAGAAAAAAGAGAAATGAGGTGAGATCTTGTTGAGGTTAAGGGAGGATGGAGTTGAAAGAATGTGATAAACTGTGAAGGATGGGTGAACTGGGTATAAGTAGATTGTTGGGTAATTACAGGTGTGGTTGAGGCCCTGTTACAGAATCTGAGTTAACATATTAACTTCATTACGATTGTCTAAGGTTAAAATTGTCAGTTCAACTCTTTGTGGGAAGCTTTATTTATATTTTAATTGTTTTCTAATAAGTGTGTTTCAATGCTGAATGTGCTTATCCATCCATCTGTCCATCCACCCATACATCATTGGTGTCCATCTTCAGCTGTTAACAGTTAAAGGGGAGGGTATACATTTTAATTAGTTAGTTTATTTTATTAGTGCATATATGACCACTTTTAAAGACTAAATCCAAAAATATGTTTGATCTATATCATAAAATTTTACCCTTGAAGTGTTTCCTTGTAGGAAGAACACTTTGTTTTTTTCTATCACCCTGAACTGTGAGTATGTTTAGTGGGATTACTCTAGATGTTGCAAAAACAGAAGAAAACTCTAAAGCTGTATAGAGCTCAAGAATCCAATGCTTTCAAAGATTTGGGTTAATACCCTTTACAATAAACAGTGCAAATAAAGAGACAGGAAAATGCATACAGAAGGAACACATGTCCAACAAATGTCTGGAAAGCTTGGGAGATTTGGCTGCCAATTTTATAAATGAACAAAGGAATATGGTGAGTAAAAAGTATTAATTTACTGGTTGGTTGATCACAAGCAAAGCAAAAAAAAAATGGATGACCAATAACCAGAGACCCTGGGATGCAGCCACTTTGAATCTGTAAGTATCTAAAAAGGAAACCATATGTAGACCATGCTGTTAAAGACCGTCCAGCTGTGATAGAGCATGACTTTTTCTTTTTTTTTTTTTTTTTTTTTTTTTTTTTTTTTTTTTTTTTTTTTGCATTTTGTATGTTATATAACAGAACTTTTTAATATCTTTTTAGATTCAGGTCATCTCTGAAATATATTTTACATCTAAGAATTTCTAGCACAGTTAACGATTGTTTCCCACTTCACTTATGTGTTGCATGAGCAAAAGATTCACGTGTGATTTTAAACTCCTCCCAGGTGTTTCTTCTCTCCAGCTTGGACATATTTTAGTGAAATGTTGGAGGAACCATTGATGGGTTGGGTATTCTTTGTTTCCAGTTCCCTGCCAGTTACTCCTTTTTAACACACAGTCAGTTAAAAATTGTAATCACAGATGACTGACAAAGGGCAAATGTTTAAGTGCCAAATCAAACAGTGTTTGGTAGGGTCACTGCTGTCAGTGTAAAGCAACCTTTTATTACCAGTAGGTGGCAGGAGTAGTCAGAAGATTAAAGTGCTTTTACAATGTTGTCCTCATCACTCTTCCCACTAAGATCCAGGGAGAAAGAGAGAAACACACGGAAAGTTTTTGCAAACACATCCAGGGTTGGAGGGTCTTTCTGTCTGCATGGCACAAACAAAAGAGCAGTTTCAGATGCAGTTTGAGGAACTTCTCTCATCCATGTGCCTGCTGCTTTGAACCTGTGGATGAGAGGGTGCTACCAGCACTTCTGCCATGTCTCATTCCTCCTCTTCAAACACTGAGCAACACTGACAGCTTTCCCCTCGGATTACTGCTGTTTTCAATATCTGAAAACATCCATGGAGGATTGACTGAAGAATTGGGAAAAAGGATTAATCTTTTATTAAGTTTTTTTGTTTTTGGTCTGATTGTTTTGAGATTTTCTGTAGGTGGAATGATGTCTAAGCGCTGGAGCAGAAGGCTCTGGTTCCCAGTTGTGTTTTGTGCCACGCTGGTTCTCCTCACTGATGTATATGCTGGACCAAACCAGGACAGGAGGCAGGCTCAGCAATCCTCATGCTTTGGAGGCTTTGATCTCTACTTTGTTCTGGACATGTAAGTTAGCCAACACTTCATCTGACACTCTTACAGGTGAAATAGATGATTTCTGTTTATACATGTCAATTATTCTGGCTCAAATTGATGAGAATGGTAAATAATGTAACACGTTTCATAAATTTATCCTCAGTGACAGGGCATGCAACTCTCATTACCAATTGCCCATTGCTCATGTTATCTCTAAATATGTCACCTTTGTTTCAAGTAGTTATATTCTACATGTCAGCGCAGTACACATTACATCATCCATTAATATTAATGATTTGTGATGTTTTGCTAGTTGTGTTATGTGCTCTAAGTCTGACATGTCAGTGGACATAAGTTTCCAAATGCTTGTTTAATGACCAATGTGTCCCAAATGGGAGTTAGAAAAACTAGCTTGTTTAGTTTTGACATGCAGGCATCTGTGTTTGTCTAACTTGGATTTGACTCATCTTTGTGTGTGTGTATCTGTGTGTGTGTGTGTGTGTGTGTGTGTGTGTGTGTGTGTGTGTGTGTGTGTGTATGTGTGTGTGTGTGTGTGTGTGTGTGTGTGTGTGTGTGTGTTGCTAAATACACTATTTTCTGATTTGTTTATAGTGCCTGTTCTTAATGCTTTTTACATCTTGTGATGTTACAGCCACAAACCTCAGAGTATTTTATTGGGATTTCATATTATAGACCAACACCAAGTAATGCTTAATTCTAATGCTGAAGGAAAATGAGACATGGCTGTCAGAGGTTTTTAAAAATAATGATTTTAAAATTGATTGTTTTCAAAACTTTTTACAAACAAAAATCTAAAAAGGTCTGGACTTTGACTGGGCCATTTCAACTCACAGTTATTTTTTGATCTCAATCATTTCATCATACTTATAGCAAGCTGCACAGTGGCACAGTTGGTAGCACTGTTGCCTTTCAGCAAAAAAGTCCTGGGTTCAAAGCCTGACTTGTGGTCTTTCTGCATTCAGTTTGCATTTTCTCCATGTGCATGAATGTGTTCTTCCCAGGTACTCTAACTTCCTCCCACAGTCCAAAAACACAACTGTTAGGTTGATTGGTCTCTCCAAATTGTCCTTAGGTATGAGTGTGTGCATACATGGTTGTTTGTCATGTGTCTTGATGTTGATGACTTAACAAAAAATGTTGGTGTAAATTGAATCCTAGTTGGGCACTAGTTCTTTAAAATCACTCCTTCCCTTATTTCAACATATTGTTTCTCCAACAGAATCTCTCTCCTTCATCTACCCTCACTGTCTTCTTCATCCTGAACTCTCATTTACTTCTTTCTCTCTGTCAACTCTGCCTTTCTCCATTTCATCCAGATGTTTAGCCTCTTGGCACAGCTGCTCCTGCTGGGACTTGTGTCATGGTAACACTGGAAAAATATGTATTAGGAACACTCAAGACCTTATGAAAACACAATTCAAATGAAAGGACTTTTGATAAGAATCAGCAGTGACATGCACAGAAATGCCATATGACCTTTCCAAATGGTACTTTTCTTCCAACAGAGCAGGGAACAGCAGTCTTCATCACGATCACAGTGCAAGGGAATGAAACCTTCAAGTTAAAATATGACAGGGAAAAGGTCAGCTGTGAGATTATTTAATTGGAGAGATGAGAGCTCCCATCAGTCAATGTCCTCTCTGAAATGATTACACAGCTGGATTCATGAAGGCTTCTGAAAGTACAGCTTGATCACCATAACTAGACAATGTTTCAGTTGCTTTAAGAGGATTTCAACAGGAACTGATATCTAAGTAAGTATGACATCATTGCTTCATCTCGATGTAAAGCAGCTCAAAGCATCTACCCATGCAGACCTAGATTGTAAGTTTATGGATTCAGCTGCTTTTTCTGTATTCTAATAATCAATGCCAAAGGGAATGAAAGGTAAAAGAGGATTTCAATGAAACATGATAGGTAATTACTATGTAAAACAGAACAGACAGAAAATAAAAAAGAAAATCAGAATGCCTACCAAAGACATGGATGATTCACTAGGTTTAGTTCCTCTTGAGTTCTAGAGTGTTGCTCTTAAAATATGTGGATGGTGGCAATGAAATATTATTCAAACATACAAATGCCATTGTATTTTGGGGGAATTCTAAGCGCTAGACCAAAAAACAGTATGGCACAGCTATGCAATTGTCCCCTGTAGGGGACACTGCACACAAGAAGGTGCTTGCGTCAGATGAGATCAGAACTTAGGTTTTTTTTTTTTGCCTACTTGCCATATCTAAAGAAAAATTAACACTCCACATCACCCTGAACACAGCATGAAACACGATGGAACCAGCATCATCCTAGGGGATGCTTTTCTTCAACTTTGTCAACAGAGCTAATGGGAAGATGGATGGAGCTGAATACAGTACAGTCATCCAAGAAAATCTGCTAGATGCTGCCAAAAGCTGAGTCAAGGACAGAGGGTCACCTTCCAACAAGTCATCAAAAATAAAAACATGCAGCCAGAGCTACAACTGAACTGTTTAGAGCAAAGAATATCTATGTGTTCAAATGTCCCAATCAAAGTCCAGTCCTGAATTAAACTGAGAATTGGTGGCATGAGTTGAAAAATCCTATAAGCAGATACTTTCTATTCAACCTGACTGAACTTGAGCTACGTTGCAAAGACAAACAAGCTGCCATTTGGATCTGTAGATGAAAATAGTTGGTAGAGACATATCAAAAAACTTGTGGCTGTATTTACAGTGAAAAATGGTTCTTCAAAGTATTCACTCAGGGAGGCTGAAATGCACACCAGACTTTTCAAAATGGTTTTGGTTATTTTGAAAAACGTGCACACTTTTACTTCCACTTCATAGAACGTTGCAATGATCTATAATGTAAAATCCCAATAAAAGCAGATAAAATAAAGAAAGACTTCAAGGTCTACTAATAGTTTTTGAAGACATTGCATATTATCCTCATCACTGTCAACTTCTTAGATGCTCAAACGGAGGTTGAAACATATGCTCACGTTAAGTTGTTTGCTCTCTTCTCAGATCTGGAAGTGTGCAGAACCACTGGAATGAAATCTACAGTTTTGTTGAACATCTGGCACATAAATTCATAAGGTAATAGTGCTGTGTCCGCGGGAAAATGGTTGTTAAGACTTGATTACTGATCTTGTATTTGTCTGTTCTTCTCACCCCAGCCCACAGTTGCGGATGTCCTTCATTGTGTTCTCCACCGAGGGACGGATCTTGATGAGGCTGACAGAAGACAGGTGGGAGCAGATGTCCTAAACTTGCTGATAATCCTTTGCTTCTTTGTCATACAGTTTAAAAGAAAGAGTAAAGCTGCAGATTTGGATAGATGTAATTCAGTTATGACCCATGATTTTTATCACCAAGCAGAGAATCCAGACAGATACTTTCTCTTGCTGGGATAGTTTTATCAGCCTGGGCAAGTATTTTATCATTTAGTTTTGACATATTGTGGACAGTTTATGAATTTATATTTCCTGAGCAGCCAGACTATCTTCTCACAGGTTTAATGCTTCCTTCATAAATAATGTTAGTTGACAAGCATGCTCCTATCAACTTGAGTGACTCTGTCACAAGTCATTATACAGAGCAACACAAAGTTGTGCCTATCTGGAAGGAAACTTATTTGAGTGTTTTTAAATGTTTTTACAAATAAAAATGTGAAAAGTTGGGTTTTTACATAAAGATTCAGTCTTCTTTACTCTGATACCACTAAATAAAACCAGTAGTAAATAGAGTCCACCTGTGTGAAATCTAATCTCAACATAACTCTGGAGGATCTGCAGAGATCCACACCTTAAGTGGAAGAATCTGGAGAGCTACTAGTTGTGAACTCTGCATATTTGGTCTTTATGGAAGAATAGCAAGAAGAAATCTGTTGGTGAAAGAAAGTCATAAAAACTCCCGCTTGCAGTTTTCTGCAAGCCATGAAGGAGAGACAGAAACATGTGTAAGAAAGTACTGTGGTCAGTTGAGACCAAACTGGACTTTTTCGCCTTCATTCCAACAACTGGAACAATTTACCTTCTGCTATACAAAAATTGTCTCCAGACTGCAGTTTAAGCCTAATTTAAGTGCTATCTGTTAAAACACTTTTAACCTTTGTATTGTTTTAATCCCTTGTGTTTTTTGTCATATTTTCTTGTTTGGCTGGGTCTGGTTTTATTAATCCTAATATTCATCTGTTGATTATTGTATAGTTTATTTCTTCTTAATGTTTGATTCTTTTCCTCTCTTTTCTTCACTCTCTTAAACATGTTCACACTCTTTCCATCCAGTCTGACTGGGCTTGATGTATTTGCAAAGTCATGTGGGTACAGCTATCAATTTGTGGAAGAGTCTAACAGTAGTAAATGCAGTACAATGTGGTTCTAAAGAGCAATGACTCAGGTGGACAGCATACAAATGTAAATTAGTTCTTGTTTTATTTGGAAAAGATTTTAAAAGCAATGTTTCATTTTTCTCCCACAATCATGGAGAATTTTGGTTCAGTCTTTTACATACAGTGCTAATAAAGTAGCCTGTAGTTTTAATGTGACTAAACATTTGACCTGTGTTAATAGTTTTGGAAAGCTTCATTTGTACTGATTGGATTTTACACATCTGTTACGCATCACTTGTATTTTCTCAAAGGACTGGCTTCATGGAAACTATTATTCTGTGACCAAACCTAAGTGTGTCTGGTTTCAGTGTGGAGTTATATCCACAAATGATTCTGACAGAAGAAATATTTTGATCAGGTAGCATTATCTGTTTCTCTATGTTTCTATACAGGGAACTTATTCGTAAAGGTCTGGAGGAGCTCCAGGCAGTTCTTCCAGGGGGAGACACTTTTATGCATGAGGGCATCCAGAGGGTGAGTGATCTGCATCCAGCTCAGAGCTGGCAAGGCTTTATCTTCACCCTGGCTCCAGAAACAAAAACCACACACTCCAGAGCTCTGCATGGTTCCTGTGTTAAAGCAGGAAGGGACTTCACTTTATTCTATCACTGCTTGATTCACTGTTTCAATCAGGTTTTTCTTTTATTTTCACAGGCTAGTGAGCAGATTTACCATGGAAACACAGAAGGTGGGTTTTATCTGTAGCTAACAGAAACACAACTCAACTCCAAGGGTCTTTCCACTGCATGAGGAAGCATGTTTTGTTGTCAGCTTTTTATACTTACACTGCTTAAAAGTCAGAAAATATTTTACCTCTACTTTCATCAAATTACTTGATTTGCCTTTTAAAATGTCACGTGTAGAAAAAAAAGGTACTGTCTGAAGTGATTGCAAATGGTTTCTACTCTCTTTCTTAAAATAACCTTCAGGATCACTTAAAAATATTAGTTTTGGTCACAGCTGTAATTAGTTGCCAGCAAATGATAATGCAGTCTGCTTAGGTATAGGCCTGAAGCTTTTCTATTTTTATGAAAAAAAAACAAACAAAAAAACTTGCTACACTGTGAGGGATTTACAAAGCTTGAATGTACAAAGACAAAGCATTGAGGATGTGCTAAATGGAAGGAAATGCTCAAGATGGAGATGAACGACTGCAGTCTAGTAAGGAGCTGAGAACCAGAGGAAGATGGTGTTCTAAGGCAAGACAGGGATGGTCAAGGTTGAAAAACAGACCACAAAGAAAAGAATAGATCAGAAACAAAAACTGTATATTTTTATTCTTATATTTTATGTGTATTCCTGTTTGAACCAGGGATAATAGGGAAACAGTATTTCAATTCTATGTATGTCTTGTACATATGGCAGTTTTGACAATGAAGTTGAACTGAATTGAATTTTCAAAAACAGGAAGTATGTGCACCTGTCTAAATACATACATGCACCCGATATATGATTAAATGTCCCATACGTTGTACTATACCACACAATTTTGTAGTAGTTATCAAATATCTGGTACATTCCTGGTTGGACATTTGACGACTCTCTTTATCAGAATTAGCAGAGTTAACTCAAATTTGTTGGTTTTCTGGCACAGACTGGGCTTTAGAGCATTATTCTTTAATTTTCAGTAAATTTGAGGTCAAACTCATTCCAAAAGCCTATAGTTAGCGTTCTTAATCAGTTCCAAAAGATGCTTTGGTGTGTGTTTTCTATCACTCTTGGAACACCCAGCTGTGTCCAACAATTCAGATGTTGATTAAAGGTTAAGTAAAAGAGTTTGGTGGTTTTCCTCCTTCATTATTTCATCCTCTCCATGTTACATACAAGAACAACTGGCAGTGAAACACTCCCTTCGCATGATGCTGCCACAACCGTACTTGTTTAGACATCGTTCTCATGTAAATTTTGAAAGAAGGTTTTTTTTTTTAGGGTTGTCACCCCCTTCGTCCCTGGTGATGACAAGGTTCTGCATGGACTGAAACTTCATTTGTGTTCCAGGATCTTCTAGGTTATGATCAACCTGAGGGGTAGAGGTCCCTGGGTTGTTTTCCTCACCAACTGACTTTCATCTACTGTCCTATAAATACTAGAAGTAAAAAGCTACTGTGCCATGACAATAACAAAAATTTTTGATTGCTTGCTTCTGTGTGCAGGTTACCGCACTGCCAGTGTTATCATAGCTCTGACTGACGGAGAGCTGCATGAGGACCTTTTCTTTTATGCAGAGAGGGAGGTGAGACAGAAAAACAGAGCATATGACAAACTAACTTGTGACTGATCAACTACATGAGCCAGATGAAATGCTGCCATGACATATATCACCTTGTAATCTCCCTGCTGTCACTGGGACCTAATGATTTATCTGCTCCTCAGACCTTTTAGGCACTCTGTGTGCAGCAGTGCTTGCATTCTTTGCTTTTATGGCTTCAGATACATGTTGACTAGAGAGACTGATCTGAGATTCCTCTTAGCTGAAAATGAGATTCATGGAAAGTGTGGGAGGTCCTAATGTCATTAACTGTCAACAAAAAACTCCAGGGGCATCATTTCCTATAAAATTAACAATTAAATTTACATATTCTGCTTGGCAGACAGATGACAGGGTAACATTTCTGTTTTTTGGCATTTGAATGTTGTTACGCAGTAAAACAGGATTGCTCAACTGCTTGTAAAGTCTTGTCAGAGGCAAAACAAACAGTTCTTTTTTAGGGCATGTTGTGGATGATGCTGCGAAAGGCAGAGGTGTAATTAAAGCCAGGCATTGAGGTTCTTCCTGTTTCCACTGTGATTCTGTGTGCATACCTGACAGGCAAACCGCTCCAGAAGTCTGGGTGCCACAGTTTACTGCGTTGGAGTCAAGGACTTCAATGAGACACAGGTGTGTGTTTTTGAAGTTTTAGTCTCATGACATCAAAGCTTCATGATGAGTGAATTGCAGCTTTCAACATCTACAAAACACAAGTGTATCAGCTTTGGAAATCAAAATTAAATAATTTTATTTCTCCAAAGAAAAAGTAATTGCACATTCAGGATTTAATGCTTGTTAGCTCGATTACTGTGTCGCGTCAAGCCAATAAGTTTTTTTTCACTTTAAATTTGACAGATTTTTCAGTGTTTTAAAGCAAGTTAATCTGGCACTACTTGAAGTTTTTCATATTTTGACCCATTACAACCACTAGCATCAATGTATTTTAGTGGGATTTTATGTAATAGTCTGACACAAGTAGCTCATAACTGTGAAGTCAAAGGTAAATAATACATGGTTTTCTTTTTTACACATGAAATCTCCTACAGGGATTGTGTAAAATGCAAACAGGACTTCTTATCGCTTTATTTTTGTCACTCCTCCATACAAGATAGTATTTGTGGAATGCAGGATAAACAGTTGCCCTTTCAACAGATTCTTTTACCTACACAGTGAATCTCTGCAGCTCCTTCAGAGTTACCATGGGTCACTTGTTTAGTTCCCTATGCTCTCTTTGCCTACTCCGTTAGTTTTGGTAGACAGACATGAATTGGTCGGTTTGCAGTTGTCCTATACTCTATTTTCAGATGATGGACTGAACAGCGTTTTGTGATATGTTCAAATCATGAGATATTGTTTTAGTACCCAACCCTGCTTTAATGTTCTCCAAAACTTTATCCCAGCCATGTTGTTCTTCATGATACTGTTTGCTCACTAATGTTCTGTAGTAAACCTCTGAGGCCCTCACGTTACAACTGGATTCATATTCTACCTCTTTGTGTTGGTGTATCACAAAATCCCAATGAAATACACTGAAGTTTGAGGTTGTAAATGAAAAATATTCACAGGGTATGAATACTTTTACAAGGCACTGTCAGAACATGAGGCAACTAAATTCTGACTGAGCAAAAGCTTTGGTTGAGTAAGCAAATGTGTTAAAGATAAAACCAGACCATCTGTCCCCTGTTATTTGAAGCTGTAATGATTTGTTTCCTTCTAGTTGGCAAAGATTGCTGACAGCAAAGATCACGTTTTCCCTGTAAATGGTGGATTTGAGGCTTTACAGGGAGTCATAGATTCGGTAAGCTTCTCTCTGTTTCCCCACTCACATTTACACAATACTTATTTTAATTCCAAGAAAACAAAATAATTTTACTTAATTGATCTTCTTCTATTAGCCCCATATTTAGTTCCCTATTATTCCTTGAAATTATTATTCATTCAAAAATTTATAACAAAGTGGAAAGGTTTTTTTTGAGAAGCAGTAAAGGTCAGACAGCTGCAGACATCTGGATCAAATTAAGAGCAAACTGAAAGCTGCAGCTTCTTACCCATGTGAGTGTGCCACTGGGTTATGAATCAACCCTCTTTCTCTTTAGGGGTCATAGCGTACATGTTTCTAGATAGTGACAAATGTGGGTCAATCTTTTACAGCCATTACCACAAATGCATCTCAAAGTGCCCTGTGGCTCAAACTGGTTTATAGTGTGAGAATAACATAGACGGGTATTGCTGATAGACACAAACTGTGTTTGTCTTCTGTTTTTCTCCACAGATTCTAAAGAAGTCCTGCATTGAGATCTTGGCAGCAGAACCCTCCAGCATATGTGCAGGAGGTAAGATGAGAATGAGGCTTTTATTCAACCTCCTCTGTCTATTTAATACCTCCCCCTGCCACCCCAAGACTGTTTTTCATACCCCATAACTTTACAATGTCTGCCTTTTTCTGACGTTTCAAATAAAATAAAACGAGCACATCATAAAGTTTTGTTTTACCTTTGGTTTTGTTTTTTTTTGAAGGTGACAAATTACAAATCTCACAATAAATTATTCTTGCTACAAGTATGGAAATAATGAATGCTTCTAATGTTATGCTCAGGACTGAACAATAATAAATATGAGGCAAATTAAGCTGAAGTATATTTAACAACATCTGTTAGCTTGACAGTCACATACTACTAATGGCATATTTATCACTGGTTTACAACTTTTTCTTTTCAGCTGTTTTCAGGCTTGTAGCTGATTATATTCATTTCCATCTCTGAAATCTAGAAATGTGTAAAAAAAAAAACTGTAAAAGAAGGAAAGCCTGATAACTAAGTCTCCACTTCAAATGTGAGTTCATAAGGAAAAGATTTATGAGGTGATTTGTCCTGTGAGGAAGTGGAGGTCAGGAGAATTATGAGAGACAGTAGTTTGTAGATACAACAACACAGGACCCTACCCACCAACTTAAAAGCGCTCTTTAGCAACTCCAGTCTTCTTGTAATTCACCACAGTGTGTATAACCGCTTGTGACAAAAATTCTAATCCAAAAAACTACAGTGTATTATATTTATGTCCACAGGTGACTTCCATCTGCAGTTTATTATTTATTTATTTTTTCTAAAAAGTCCCTTCAAGCTAATGCTACTCATGTGTAGGTTGGAAGGGAAGCTAAATTCCTGATATACGATCTACCACTTACTAGGTTATCACATTGACAAAAAAAAAAAAATAACATTCATGCTGCAGCTGATCATCGCAGGCTAACAAATAGGACGAACATCTGGAAATATTTATTGATTTTATTTAATAAATCAATTCATGGACATCAGTATATGTACTGACAGAGGACACAAAAGATGTAAAAGCCATGAAAAAACATCCAAGTTTTTGACAAATAGAGAAACTTTCTGCTCACAAACAGTGCCTGATGGTCTGGCTACTGACTGTGCTTCTATTTACTTTCTCCAGCCTTCTTTTCAAATAGCATCTGTGGACAAAGTAAAACTGCTCTCTTCATTTTTTTCTATGTCGCCGATAAGGGGCTACACTTCTATTCAATGTATTGTATACCTGTTCAAATTTTTATAAAATCAAGAAAACAATTTGCTTTCTGTTTAAATCCAATAGTTGTGCTCTGCTGTTACATGCACCATATCATCATCATTCATATAGGGTAATGATCATTCTGTTACAGAAGTAGGTTTTAAATGACTCATTTGTTTGGAAAAATGTGGAAAGGCAATTGCGCTTTATTAAGATTTCATACTTTTAAGACTTTTAGATTTTCTGATATGATTATATTTGCCCATTAGCTATGAAACCTTTATCTTGTTGAACTGAAGTACTGTGTGTTTCTGTCTTGCGTCCACCAACCAGAGTCATTCCAGGTTGTGGTAACAGGAAATGGGTTCCTCCATGCCAGAAATGTCGACAAAGTTTTGTGCAGCTTCCGGATCAACGACACTGTGACCAAAAGTAAGTGAACCATCACTGACAAAATGTTTCTGCACACACCACACACTGAATGATCCAGAGCAACAGAGCTGGTAACTCAACTGTTTTACAGTAAAATCAGCTGGAATAACAAGCGTGGAGAGTAATCTGAACAGCTGGAATCATTCTTGATCAAACGAGTAGCTTTACTGGTGCTACTGGCATTATGGCTCTTTTTAAGGCGACATTCTGGGTTGTTTTATAGGCTGATGAAAGAGGAGAGCAGGAGATAAAAGAAAAGCTGTGCCACACATAGGGAAAACAGAGATAAAAGGTCTGTATGGATCCAAACAGATGCCCCCTGGTCTTTACAAGCTGCTTACATAATGGCAGTAAAAGCAACCCTCCTGCTGTGCTTGCTACAGGAGATGCAAAGAAAGATGTTTACCATCAATGAAGTTCAAACATGTCTGCTTTTCTGTAGTTCATCTTACAAAGAAATGTACATTTTTTTAACCCGATCCAAGGAAATCATTTTGTTGTATTTATGGTAGTCTTGGTCATGTTGTTTTTTTCTTGTTGATATAATTCATCAGTATTTTTCAAATATGGACATTTTCTCTTTTCTATGTTTCATTACTTATAATATTGCAAGCTCCCTGCAAAGAGTGGACATTGTAGCAGTTTTGGCAAATCTTTCTGCTTATGTCAGCCCTGTTATTGTTCTTCAGAGCAATTCGCTTCTTGAGAATGTTTGCACACAGTCTTTCTGGAATTTGTTTATTTCCCATCAGAGGTAAACTTTAAAGGAAGATAATTGGGTCATGGCTCGGTCTCCCAGAGATAAAAGTCTTTTCTTTGGTGATGCGTTTTTCCTTACTCTTTGCAAACAAGGCAGATCTCATCAAATGGTACAAAAGGAGAGCAGCGCTGTGCTACGACATGTGTTAAACAGATGAATTGATGTTTAAGTTTATGTCTCCAGGAAAAAGTAGCAGCAAAAACAGTCAGGCCTGCGGGGACTTGGCAAGTCTTGTCCTGCGTTGTCCGGTGTTAGGTGACAGATGTTTCAGTGGGTGATTACTGCAAAACATGGAAAAATTTTGGAATTCTTTCTTTTATTTTGACATAAAAATGAAATTATGTGAAAAATTTTCTCCTCTGCTCCTTTGAAGAAAAAAAACACTGATAATTTCCATGTTTCCTTCAGCTGGACAAAGTATGAAGCAGACAAATTTGTCTTTGGCTCAACATTTAACACATTCATAGCACACTATTCCTCATGTTCTGCAGTTGCTTGCAAAAGTGCTCAAACCCACTGATTTTCTCCCCTTTTGGTGAATATATATCAAACGCAGATTGGATGAAGCACATCTGTTATTACCAATTCTCAAGGCTTGCTACAGATTCTCATTAGGATTTAGCTCTAGGCCATTCTAACAGATGGATATGCTTAGATTCAAATAATCCAGCTGGTCTGGTTGTATCTTTAAGATTGATTTCCTGCTGAGGGTGAACCTCCCTAGTCTCAAGTCTTTTGCAGCCATTAGCTTTTTTCTCCAGTATTGCCCTGGATTTAACGAAACAGTTTTTATGTTCCTGCTGAAGAAAGCATCCCCACAGCATGATGCTGCCACCACCTTGTTTCACCTTGTATACCCTGCATACAGGGTGACATGAAAACCATGCATATTTTTCCTTTCATCTAAAAATGATTCACTACATTATTCTTTGTGGCTATGATGTCAGATACAATATAGAGAAAGTGTATAGTTTTGCAAGACATTAATTAAACGAAAGGTACAGCCTTTTAATATTTCAGGACAGAATCACATTTTTAAAGTTAGATTAGTCAGGCGTCCCCTGTTTAGTTCATATGTCTAGCAAATCTACTTGTTGCTGTAAATTACTAGGAGGTACACAAGTTACCATGCAAAATGATAAGTTCAAAGACAATTCTCCAGTTTTTCAAACACACTACTTCCTCTCCAGAATCTGCGTACTGACTGTACTGCCAGTGTCCTTTCAATGTTTATGTATTTGTCTTCTTCCAAAGCTTATCCTCATTCTTCTAAACTCTGGGCACTTGCCTGCACCTCACAGCAAAACATGACCACTCCCGGAGCAACTAGTCCAATAAAACATCATGACACAGACTTAGGATGTTAGCCAAAATCCTTGTCCTCATAAGGTCCTCTGGAAAATCTGCAGACAACAGCAAATCACTTCCCATCAGCTCTTAAACTGGGATTTTCTCCTGTATAGCTTTTGCTTTAAATGGGTTATTTGAGGCCATGAACAGCAAAGAGATGCACTCAGATGTTTTGCCTTGTTTGTCCTGACGTGGAGCTGTTTTTGGCAGAAATTGGCTACCTCCACCCCTGCTGCCCTTCCTCTGCATTGCTCTTTGTGTCTGTAGGAAAAAACTGCTTCTTACGTTGATCTGCCCAGTTCTGGGATATGCTGTCCCCCTGCCAAGACAAGCATGAGACTCAAATGGCAGCGCTTGTTAGAGCAACTTTTCAAACAATTCTTTGAACAACAGAAAGACTCACAATGCCCTCCAAAAGTAATCACATCACTTAAACTTGCTCATATTTTTTCAACCACAAATTTAATGTATTTTTGTTGGTGGTTAATGTCGGAGACCAACACAAAGTAGTGCTTGGTTGTGAAGTGGGAAAAAAAAAGGTTTTGCATTGCAGTATTTTTAGAAATAAAAATCTCTGCATTTGTACTCCTCCCCTTTACTCCCATACTCCTAAATACAATTTCAGTAAAATAAAATGGTGGTTGTGTCATGCTGTGGGGATCCTTTTCTTTAAGCAGAGACAGGAAAGCTGCTCATAGATGATAAGAGGATGAATAGAAGATCTGTTAATGACTTGAAACTGGGCCAGTTCACCTTCCAGCAGCCCAGTAACCTTAAACATACAGGTGCTTTAGAAAAAAAAACACATTCATTTGTCAAAATGCTCCTGCTGGAAAAAGAAATCAACATCTCTATAAAGCTTGCCAGCAGAAGGAAGCATAAAATGCTGTAAATGCAGCTGGTAGATTTCTGGATCGACTGTGGACTTCAGAAAACACGGTGGATCCACACCAGCAGATGTCATGGAACCTGAAATCATCACTGACTGTGAAAACATCCCACTGGACTTCAAGTGACAGGAATTCAGTGCCTCGCCACTCTTCCTCCAGACTCTTGGACCTTGATTTCCAAATGAAATGCAAACTTTACTTTCATCTAAGAAGAGCAATCTGGACCACTGAGCAACAGTCCAGTTATTTTTCTGTAAAATGCTTCTAACGTTGTTCAGCAGTGGCTTGACATGAGGAATACAACAAGTGTAGGATTTGTTTATGCTTAATAGATCTTGATGCGCTGACCCCAGCCTCAGTCCACTCCTTGAAAAACTCCCACAAATTCTTGAATGGAATTTGCTTGACAATCCTCTCAAGGCTGCAGCTGTCCCTGTTGCTGGTGTATCTTTTCCTACCACACTTTTTCCTTCCAGGCAACTTTCCATGAATACATATTATTATATATTCCAATTTTCTGAGATGGTTTTCATTAGCTGTGGGCCATAATAATCAAAATTACAAGAAACGAAGGCTTGAAATATTTCATTCTGAGTAAAGGATCTATATAATACATGAGTTTCGCTTTGTAAAATGGGTGACAAAAAATATTGAACTTTTTCATGATATTCTAATTTTTTGAGATGTTCCTGAAGTTTGTCAGTATATTTCTCTCTTCTTTTGACTAACTTTACCATAGTCAGGCTAACAATGAAGCAAGCAGAAGGTTTATTATGTCTACACGATCATCTGGTTTGTGATCTGGGTTATTCAAAAACAATGTAGAAAGGGTTCAGCAATTTTCATAATCTTTTTATTTTCATTTGTTATGTTTCTCCAGTGATGAAGCCCCTGACTGTTGAGGACACATATCTCCTCTGCCCTGCCCCAGTCCTTCAGGAGGAGGGAATGTAAGTCCTTCATTTAAACAAATGAATGGGTTCATATGAAACCTATTCATTGCTTTTCTAAGGAAAAGGCAGACTGTATAAATGACAACTGAGATATTTTTCTTTTCCTCTCCAGGGCAGCGAATTTGGATGTCAGTATGAACGAGGGCCTCAGTTTTATCTCCAGTTCAGTCACCATTACCACTGTGAAATGTGTGAGTATAGACCTATGAAGCAGCAAAATCAGGGTGACATGATGAGCTTCTACAAATAATTTAGAGCAATGGATTATAAATGAAATATAGGCCTATATCTAAAAAATCCAGTTGCAAATTAAACCAAGTACTTGTACAGCAGTAAAGCTTTGAACTCTGAAATCTGTGAAAGATAAACCAAGAGAGCTTCTTCAGTTCAAAACAGTAAGCCAAGAGCTTTGGCTTTCGTTTAGCACTCTTTGTTTTACGACGCCATGTTGATGATTCTGTCTCCGTTACAGTCTGATGGGACCATCCTGGCCATAGCTCTGCTTATTCTTATGCTGCTCCTAGTTTTGGCTCTCCTCTGGTGGTTCTGGCCTCTCTGTTGCACTGTGGTGAGTAATCTATAAAGCTTTTAGGTCTCTTTTTTGGGTAATTAAAATGTAAACCAGCATGCAGCTTTTCAGATTCCATCAGGTTGAGTCTTCTTACTTTTTGCATACGGTTGTAAAAGTGTTTCTAGCCCATGAAGATTTGTACCTTTTGTCATGGAATAATCACAAAATTTGATGCAGTTTATTGGAATTTCATGTGCTAGACCATCACAAACAAATATATTATTGTGAAGGGAAAGGAAAATGATGCGTGATTGTCAGATGTTTATTTTTTTAAGACTTCCTACGACCACCTTTTGCTGCAACTTCATCTTTTGGGATATGTCTCTACCAGGTTTGCACATCAAAATGATGTCATTTTTCCCCATTCTTCTTTGCAAAATAGCTCAAGTTCGATCAGATAGGACAGAGAGCACCTGAGAACATCAGTTTTGAATTCTTACCACTCTTAATCAGATTTAGGTCTGGACTTTGACTGGGCCATTCTGACACATGAGCATGCTTTGATCTAAATCATTTCATTGTGGCTCTGACTGCATGTTTAACGTGTCGTTGTCCTGCTGGAAGGTGAACCTCAACCCCAGTCACAAATCTTTTACTGCCTCTAACAGATTGTTTCCAGTATTGCCCTTGATTTATCTACATCCAACTTCCAATCATCTCTAAGCAGGTTCCATGTTCATGCTGAAGAAAGCATCCTAAAGCATGATGCTGCCACCACCTGCTGCGTTTAACCATAGGGAAAATGTGTTTAAGGTGATGTGCAGTGTTAGTTTTTTGCCACATATAGCATTTTGCATGTAGGCCAAAAACGTTTATTTGGTTTATCATTTTCCTTTCACTTCACAACTTCACTACTTTCTGATGGCTTTTCACATTAAATCTCAATAAAACACACTGACGTTTGTAATGTGAGGGTATTTGGGAAAGTTCAATACATTTACAAAGTACAGGCACATCTTCAGAATATCCAGACATTGCTTATGAACTGTAAGGTCATTTTATTAGCCCAAACACAACTGCTGGTGGGAAGGTTAATGTCTTTGGAGGTAGACTTAAAAGATAACTCACTAAGTTTTAACACATCTCTTTAAAAACAACTGATCTGGATGGAGTCAAATAAAGGGATCATATTTGGGAAAACGTATCTGGGTTTTTTGGGGTGTTTTTTAGAAAGAGGTAAAATTACCAGCAGTCGAATATCAGTCTCTCCTCAAAATTCCCTCCAAGGTTTCCAGTGCTGGAACCTGGACAGCTGGGAATTGCCAATGAGAGATGTGAGCTTTTACAACACGGCTTTCTCTCTGTTTAGTTTTCCTGTCCTTGTTTCTTGCAGAACGTGTTTTGGAAAAACGTTACAGGGTTACCATGGGGAATCCCAGTCTGGTCCAAGGTTTCAAGAAGCTGGCATAAAAACCCACAAAAAATTATTTAAAATCTGAAAGGCTGCATTTTTTACAGACAGCATTAAAGCTGCTCTTTAGACAATTAAAAAATAGAACTAAACAAAATGTTTGGATCAGATAATTGGGAAAGTCTTCAGGTAAAAGCAACAAATTACACTTTAGATCGTTTCCTAAAGAAAATTTGCTACATTTATGACCTGGTTACTCTTCGTTCCTCCTAATCAGTGATCTCAAGTCAAAAGAATCTGGAGAGCAGCTTTTTAGGTCAGCACATTGATCTTATAAATAGTGGAGACTAAAATGAAAACAACAGTTCCTCAGCCATGTGTTGTTGTGTAACCATCTTGTTGCAAACAGAAGACGCATTGCTGTGCATACTATTTAAAAAGCTTTTTGATAAATTTGTTTTTGACCTTTAACTTGTGCTAACATTTTGTTTCATATTTGTTTGGCTCCCACAGATCATCCATGAACCACCACCACCACCCGTGGAGGAAAGTTCGGTAGGGACGGCCAAATCTCTGACTCCTATCCGTTTCTTATGACCTAAAAAAGAGAACAACTGCTCATAATTTAAGATCTCACTAGCTGCCAGTGTTTAAGTTGTGTAATTGCCGTTTAACTGCTGACTTTGACAGTTTAAACCTCAATGACCAGGCCGCATCATTCATGCACATTCTGGCTCACAACCCCAGTCCCTCGCTTTGGTAATTCATTAAATGTTATGGGAGTTAGTTAACGCCCTGTTGGGATAAGAGAAAAAATGCCGTCCTCATTATTTGACAGTTTCTGTCTTTTAAATCACAACTCCTGGGACTTTAGGCAAATATTATGTAAGTTTAGCAACTGATCCTGTTGCTTGGCATGAATGTGAAGAAATTAATCAAATCTGATGTCTGATGAACTCATGTCTTTCAAAAAAAAACACAAACAAAAAAAGAAATTTCTGTGTCAAACACCAAAACACAAGTCGATCTAATGCTGTGGGTGCGTCATGCTGCATTTAAATTCTCCATTTTTATTTAAAAGACCTTTTTCTATCTTCATGACCTTTTTGTCCTATATGATGACCTATGGATCATCAGTCAGACTGGCTATAATAAAGAGCAGAAACTTCAGAGGTTTCATCAGAGGCGTCAAAGTGAGAGCCCAGGGTTTGAATGTGAAGGGCAGGAAGGACAAACAGTTGAAATCAGATAGATACACTGCAAAAAAAAAAAAAGTTAAATTTGATGAAAATTTTTTTGTTTTAGGTTAGTAAGGATTACCAAAGTTTATTATTATTATTATTATTATTATTATTATTATTATTATTATTATTATTATTATTATTATTATTATTATTATTATAAATACCAGAGTTTTTTCCATTATAATCCATGACTTCCTACTTCTCAACTGTAAAATTAAATGATGTGACAGGGAGAGACATTTCTCTTTGCCACCCTGTGTGATGGGAAAGACAAAACATGTCAGTAAAATAAGGCATCTGCATCTCTATTAAAAGATAAAAATATATAGTTTCTCGACATATCTACAGGAGACGCAATAGTTAAAAGGCTTAGGAGCTGGAACTGGAACCAACTGGACTGGGATGAGAAACCAAGTTTATTTAAAAACCATGCACAATGAGGAATATGAAACAGAAGGTAGAAAACTGCAATTAAAGATTAAATTACTGTCAGACTTTTTACACGTTTTCATTGGGGTGCCAATACATGTGCAGGGAGGCGCTGACTATCAGTTAGCTTCTCACTTGTTTATCACTTACCTGGGGAAAATGTTCCTTTTAAGTCCAACATAGAAAAATTATGTATTAATCAATGTTTGTCATCTGCTTCATGTTGCTCTCATATAGGACGATGAGGACTTTGAAACCCCGAAGAAAAAATGGCCAACTGTAGATGCCTCCTACTATGGAGGAAGAGGAGTGGGAGGAATCAAAAGGATGGAGGTGAGATTCTGCTAACATGTAGCGCATATAAATCTGATGCTGCTCAAAAGGCCTGCGTGAAGACCTCAGTTCTTTCAGAAAACTGCAATCACACCAAAGCTCTGACATCGTTTCAATAAACATTTGACAGTGATATCAGATATAAAAGATGTTGAGTGACAGTGCAATAAATCACTGATTTAAGTTTGTTACCAGGTTCGCTGGGGGGAAAAAGGCTCCACAGAAGAAGGAGCCAAGCTGGAGAAAGCCAAAAATGCCAAAGTGAAGATGCCGGAACAGGAGTACGAGCCACCGACCACTCGGGTACTCAACAACGGCATGCAGAAACCTCCACCACCACACAAGTGGTACTCACCCATTAAGGTAACATAGCAGACACATGAGCAAATTACGGCGAAATCAAGAAACATCAACAGGAATTGTTAACAACTAAAAACTGAATTACTCAGGGTTTCCAAATGTCACTCGTTTGAAGTGAGACTAAAGCCTTCCCTCCATTTCTCATTCTCTTACTCTGGCAGATATTTCTCACTCCAGCACTTGAAATAACTCTGACAGGTTACGGATCTCAACTACTCCTTATAAACTAAAGATGTATGATTTGTGAAATACTTGCTAAAGAATCTTGTGTGTTTTTCTCAGCAAACATTTAATTTACTAAAACATTCAGAATGGTTTAATAGCTCTTCAGGGATAAAGGGTCTTTATCAGCTGTGAACATGTGTGAAGGATAATGTACAACATCTGCTGAAAATCATTTCATGCCAGGCAGGATGAGGGTAATCAGGTAATGGTATTATCGTAATGTCACTTTAGAGATGTATGAAGGTAATAAAGTTTGGTGACTGCTGGGATGCAGCGCCTTTCTTGAAGGCCAGCATGGGGTTAATGGAGTGAAGCGTTTCCAGTCAGCGGGGGATTTCTAATAGAAACCAGACTGCTGTTGGACTGACCTCCTGGGAGGACTGCAAAGCCAGCAGTTTAGGAGGGAAAACAGCTGTGTTTTCTGCACACATCTCTGAAATATTTACCGTTTTAAAAACTATGAAAAGACTCTTCACACCAAATGGGAGCCATATATGTATGTCACTTAAAAAAAAAACCTTTTCAGAATTAGTTATAAATTTCTGCTGTAAAAGAAGGGCTCATCTTTTGTGCTTTAGGTGAGTGTCCTGTTAAAGTAAAGTTTGGTTTCTTATTCTCTCCAGAGCAAACTCGATGCACTCTGGGTTTTCCTGAAAAAAGGCTATGACCGCGTATCTGTAATGAGACCTCATCCAGGGGACAAGGTAAGCACACAAAACCTCAGTGTGGATCATATATCAGGCTTTGTTTCTTGGGCCAACCTGACTGCGCATTCAACAAAAGACAATGACAAATGGGTTTGAGTCTATTGCATCTGAAAATATACATATAAAACAAAACAGACCAGCTGTCTGCAATGAAGTGTGAACTCAAAGCCTCATGGGAAAACTTGTGGTGAGTTAAGATTCAGAGCATATTTGGCTTGAGAGTTCTGCAATGCAAGGCTGTCTGGTGAAGTCATTATAAAGAGGCGAAAGTAATTGCTGCAAGGCCAGCTGCAGTGGGAAGGTAACAGTGTGATGACTTCAAAAGTTGGCAGCTGAGATGTGGTGAAAAAAGTAAGTCTCAGGGAATTTTGTTTGTGATAGTCCTTTACCACAAGAGTTTATGTAATTCTTCACATTGCATACGTCAGATGGCGAACTCTGCAAACAAGCTCATGCAATCACAGTTTGAGGCATCTGATTTCCCCATTGCACATTTTAACAGTAATCTGACACAATCTTTAGGTAAATTAACTTTTAATTTTTGCATACTCTCCACAATATGATATGAAACAGTTTTGGCAATATTGTATAAACAACCCTTGCTTTCTCACCTTTGCATACAGTCTGGGCAAGAGTTGCTCCCATTATTGAGCTGCGCAGGGTGGCAGACAGCTGTGTGGATAGTTCAATTCACCAAAGAACATACAGCTGACTTTACATTAAATAATATCCATGTGAGCATGACTTAGAGGTGAGATCATTTTAAGTGGAAGAAACATTAGGAGCTCTGTTTCAGGAACGATATGTTTAAAACTGAAGTTGAACCCACCAGCTACACTATGTCTAGCAGATAGGGTGGAAATGTGTATTAGGTCCTGCAACAATGGCATCAAATTATTTCCATCTGATGTGATTGTGCAGCTAGAAATATATGATCACACAGGTGATGTCTGACTGTTTTAAAGGAGCTGAACATTTTTTAGGGGGTCATTTTAAAGGTTTTGAAGGTTTGAATTTCTCAACAGTATGGCAAATTTTATAATAAAACAAGGTTTAGTGCAAAATTCTTCATGCTGCATTTCTGCATTTTGTCACGCCATGACCACAAACTAAATATTTTTCTTAGGATTTTGTGTGGTTGACCAACACAGAGTCTAAAATGGGAAAGTGAAAAGCTTTTGCAGTTTTTCCAAATATTATTTCTAGTTTCATCAACTATCTAAAGTCACCTAATTAGTAAACAGAGTCCATCTGTTAGTCATCTCAATATAAATCCAGTTGATCTTTGCTTTTATAAGCAAAAGACAGACTGTAAATAACAACTGAGATATTTTTCTCTGATTCTTTTGAACTACACTTTAAAGGAAACTGAAAAATCTGTTTTCAACCTATAGGCTTCAAAAATTAAGTGATCACCACATTTTATATGAATTGACATGGCTAATTTTCTAAGAAATCTTGATACTTGACAATACTATGACAACAATTTTTTTTTTCCAGAAATCTGCCTAACTAGCACTAAATTACCGTAGCATTTTCCCCTCTTCATCATGTCATGCTGCATTTGTAGCAGTTTGTTTCTGTTTTGTTTCTTCTGTTCTTTTATTTCTTGGAACTTATTGCAGTTTTGTGATTGGATTACATTTGAACCCAATCATTTCCTATTTCTCCATGAAGCAGTGTTTTGGATCATAGCACTCACACAACAGACTGGGAGTGGTTTGAGAGTTGTGAGCTCACACTGTTTCTTCATGTTTTTGTTTTGTTCAAATTTTAAATCTTTAAGTGACTTTCCACTCATCTAAATCCTGAGTACAGCTGCCCAAAGACAACAGGCACCGTTTTTACAATTCATTTACCTTTCAACTATAAAACTTGCAGTGAACTTAAGGATCACTTACTACCACTCTTTCCAAAGCTATTTACAGCTTAGTAGGTTCTCATGATGTACAAGGAACTATGAGTACAACAAACGCTATTTTTATTTTCAAATTTGCCAGGTTTGGGTTAAGGTTAAACCTATTTAAAAGAACAACTTTTACATCAGTCAGTACTCAACATATTGCCACTTCTTGAAATCAAAGTTTAGAGACCAGTGTACTTGGTATTTTTATTTACAGCTTACCAACAACTCTGTAATTATAAAAAAACAAGTAAGACTTCCTTCCTATAAAAACTTTAAAGAAGAACAGTTGAATCTAATTTCCTCAGGCAGTTAAGAACCTGAATCTGATTGCAGTTAGAAATTTCCTGTCAAACTCTAAACTTTATGGCTTTCCCAAAATGAGTTCAGTGGTTGGAGCGTGGAAACTAGTTTCTTTTCCTACTGATTGCCAATGAAGAACTGAAGTTAGGAAAGGGAATTTCCCCTATATAATGTTCATTTCAAACATTCTGAACCACACATGCAGGTAAAAATATATTTGCATAAAGGTTCATTCTGCATTCTTTCCCAGGGCCAGTAGGGGACTAATTCCATGGTTTCCAAAAGACAGCCATTTTATATCGAGGTATATAGGTTTTTTTGATGAAAGCTCAATAATTTATTCTGATAAAATACTTTCTGTCTTAAATTTTTAGGGGAGATGTATGAACTTCACCCGCATAAAATCATCGCCTCCTCGCTACCCCAACTTAAACTACCACCCTTCACCCATCTCCAACCATCCCAACAGAAGTCCTCCTCCACCTCAGGGCTCCCTGCCCCCGACTCCTGGCACTCCTCAGTCATTTTCCTTCTCCTCACTTCCGTCACCACCTTCAACTCCTCCTCCTGTTTCCCCCACTCCCTCACCACCCCTCACCCCTCACCCTTACACGCCACCTCCCAAACGAGCTCTTCCTTCAACCACCATGTACATACCTGCTCCACCAGGATCCCCACCAACCCCTCCACCCTGTACCCCTCCAGCTGGCCCACTGCCTCCACCTCCACAAGGACCTCCCCCTGGGCGAGCCCCCCCGCCTGCTCGTCCACCGCCTCGTCCCGGCCTGTAGAGCAGTGGCGGCAGACAGGAGAGACGCAAAACTGAAGGAGACCAGTGATCAGTTTGCAGGGATGTTGCCTGTGCTTGGATGCACGGACATGTGAGTGTCTTCTGCCTTGTGGAGAGAGGCCAGGAGGGCTTCTATCTAGCTATTTGTCTACATTGACTTTTGTACACATCTAGCAGAACAGTGCAATTACTCAGATGCTTGAATTACACCCTACAGTCCATACAAATGAGATCATGCAGACCAGCTCCAGAACATTTGTGCAGATGATGCTCAGAGGTGCCACAGAACACTAACCCCTCCATGAGCACACAAGTTTGTATGAATCCTCAGGAGAATGGACTAAAGTGTCTGCATTGTCAGCCCTCAGTAAGAGGCTAACCTGTACTGGTCAGGATGGTAAAATGCATGCTTGTCAGTTGTAATATTTCTGATTAGAGAAGAAACTCAGGCTTCAAATGTTTTTGGCTTACAGCAGATTTACAGGAAACTGAAAATCCTTGACGTTTTTTAAGTTTCAGCAACTGCATGCAAAGAAAGCTTCTGTGAGCTTTGTGGTTTTACTTTTTATAAGATTTGTACTACATTTTTTAATAATGTACATCTTAAGATTTTTTTTTTTTTTTGCCTATTTTTTTAAAACAAAGAAACAGAAAATGGTTTGTAATTCATTTTACCTTTTGTATGCCACTGAAAGCAGCACAAGGACAAATACATGATGCAATACTAGATTCTTGTACTTTTACCACTGGGTTTCACTATCAAGGTTTGGAAGCTTAAGACAACAGCTATTGTAATAAAAGTGGAATATTTGCTTGATATAGCAACATTTCAGCAGATCAGCCTGTTTTCTGTATGTTTTTCTATCAAAATGTGCCATATGTTGACAGTGAGGATCAGGTCTGGAATTCCGTCTGAACAATTGAGCCCATGATGAAGCCTTGTTGTATTATCTGCAGAGTGTGATTTAGCAGATGCCTGCTGAAATAAACAAAGACCATGTCATCACCTAGAGGGAAGCGTGTGCTGCTCCAAATCTGGTTTATATTGTTCAGCACCACTGGCACCTTAGCAGATATTTCATGCCTCTAAACTCACATTTGTTTCACATTAGGCTGGGTTTTCTTGCAGGGTGGAGTTGTGGAGTTTGATGCTTTGTTGCCTGTGGAGACACCAAATGAGATGTTTTCACAACTGATTTTATTTTTTGTCTCGTCCCTTATTCTCTTTAATCCATCCATCCATCCATCTATTCACTGTCTACACCCGATTATCCTTGTAGGGTCGTGGAGGTGTCTGGTGCCTATATTCAGTGGTCATTGGGTGAGAGGCGGGGTACACCCTGGACAGGTCACCAGTTCAAATCTCAAAATTCCCCAACTGGTTTAACTATTGTTGAAAAAAAAATTTTTTTGAACTAGTAAATGATTTGAGTATCTAAACATATCTCTATCTTTTATTCTGAAAGTGTCTTTTGGATGGCTTTGGATTCTGTACTCAGTATGGTTGCTGACCTACTTAATTTGAAGTGTCTTGCAATATTTTGTATGGAAAGTGTACTGCAGACCTCTCAAGACATGACCCTTCACTTGAACTGACCTGGGGCAAGGAGAGAGTTAGAGAAGCAGCCAAATGGTCCACGGTAACTCTGGATGAGCTGTAGAGATCCATAGCTCAGGTGGGGACAGTACAGTACAACCGTTGCTTGTGCATGCCAAAAATCTTATGGAAAAGTTTTCATTAAAAATCCACTGTTAAAGGAAAGCCACAAAAATATGCTTGAATGTTGCCACAGGTCATGTAGGGGACGCATGTGAAGGAAGGTGCTTTGGACAGATAAGACCATAATGTAATTTATTTGGCCTACGTGCAAAATGCGTATGTGTCAGAAATGTAACACCTTACATTATCCTGAAGACTCCATCCCAACACTGAGCTATGGTGGTGGTAGCATCATGCTGTGGGAATGCTTTTCTGCAGTAGGGACAGTGAAGCTGGTCCAAGTAGATGAGATGGGAGCTAGAGCTGTATACAGGGCAAAATACAGGCTCTAAAAGACTTGAGATGGAGTCAGAGGTTCAGCTTCCAGCAGGACAACTACTAATAGTACAACCAGAGCAACAGTGGAATACTTTAATTACATACTACTACATGTTTGTCTATCACATAGTATCCTCATAAAATACATTAAACTCTGAGGATGCAATGTGACAAAATATGAAAAAGATAAACCGGCAAAAATACATTGTAGAGTGCTTCCTTCTGCTAAAATTATTCAGTTCCTTCTGCTTTTATTTCCATTTACAGTGTCACACCTTTTTGTTTTTACCAATATGGATTTTGTTTAGAAATAAAGTTTCTCAAAGATACTAGGTCTCATGATGACTTTGAACATAAAATCTCTTCTGCCAATACTCTTTTCATTGGTGCACTCAGTAAAAACATGAAAAAGCCTCGGTGGGTTTAAGTGTATGCTCATTCAGTCCCCCTTTATCCACTGTGCATTTCTTGTAAAGCATTCCGAGATACCTTTTATTTTGCAATATCTTAGGACAAGACCAGAATGTGCGCAATCGTGATTAAGTGTACAACTCTTCTATTTTCTTTCTTTTTACCAGCAGCAACAGAGAGCTGATATTGCCTCTAGGACCTCACAGCAGAGAGAGGCTGTTTGCAGAAAAGCATGGAAGAACTCATTTACTCCCTATGAAAGAAATAAGTGAAAAGCAAACGCAGGGCATGGCTAACTCATTCAAGATGTCAATATGTTGCATTAATGTCACATGCTGGAATGAAGTGATCTACCCTGGAAAATATTAGACTCCATCTAATCCCCAAACAGCAGAAAAAAACCAGATCTTTTCAAGTTTGAAGTTGACAATGTGCAAGCTAACACACACACACACACACATATATATATATATATATATATATATATATATATATATATATATATATATATATATATCTTTGGGCTGCTTTTAAAGCTTTTAAGGCTTCCCTAGCATCTCAGCAGTGCTTCAGGCTGATCTCCTCCATGCAACTCTGCATTGATTCATGCAAAAGGAGCCCCAAACAGGTATTGAGAACATATGCTCTACAGCACTTGAATATACTCTGCAATAGGTTGGAAATCTGTGTTAATTTTCATTTTTTTTTAAAGTCTAATGTAATATTCACATTTCTTGTGAAACTGAATATTGGCTTTTCATTAGCTGTAACTACAGTCATCAAAACGAACTGAAGCAAACTCTAAGCTACATCCCTCGAGGTGTGTAACAAATCAACATATCGAGCTTCATTTTTTAAATTGAATAGCTGTTAAAAATCTGCTTTTCACTGATGTTGTAATTTACTGAGATGCAGCTGTAGCTTTAATGAGCTAAGATAAGGATAACACCACCTGTTTTCATTTACTTGTTTAATTGCTGTGCTGCTTTGTTTTCATCTGGCTGGTGAAGGACTTGCACACTGAGCTGCTTCACACAATGACCTTTTTCCATGAAAATCTACCCATGATTGGAGAACTGAGACTGTTTTTGTTAAGACTTATTAGTGATTTCTACAATTACTCTGCAGCTGCATGTGAAGCCATTATAATAATGAGCATGTGCAGTGAAATCTTCCTGAAAACTGCACTCGTTCTCATCAACAGCTTGGCTTTTCACCTTAAAGTCATGCTGAAGCTGAATGCATTCCTCAGGCTGGCGCTGAGCAGTGAACTTTTACCTCCAAGGGACTTGGACCAAAGTGGCTGCCCGAGACAATCCACCTGGCTTTCCTCAAACACCATCTGGAACAGCAGCCTCTCTCTGGTTTTTGGCAAAGGAAGGAGAACTGTGCATTGGTTAAAGTCAGTCCACGTGGCGCTGCGTGGCCTGCCTGCAATCTGCCGCCATTCGCTGTGTGTTTCTGTGACCATCCTGGACCTCTTCCAAATGGTACTGTTGGTCCCCTCAACTCTATGCCGATGTCTCGGGCCCTTCATCGCAACCATTACAGCTTCCTGGACCTTTACAAAACCACTGGGGACAATATTTCAAATGCTTGGTGGTGACAATCTGTGGTCCAACTAAAATGCATGATGTCGATGTACTTGAATTCTGCATACAAATAGCTAAGAGGAAAAAAAAAAGTGAACTTTTAACACTTAAAATGTAAGTCTTTTTATGTTTCAAATGTTTTTTTTAATTGTAATAAATTTTGAAATATTAGATCAGAAGCACCTTAATGCTACAAGCCAGATATTACAATTTTATTTTATTATTATTTTATTAAAAAAAAAAAAAAAAGTAGTTAATCTATATGACATGTTCAGGTCACTTGTTCCATTTGCTTTGCTAGTTTTATTTAAAGATACAATCTACTTTCCTAAAAACAAGATGTACAGGCCTGCCCAGGTGTGACATCATGAAAGGTAAAAGACCGGAGTTCTTTAGACTACATTCATTTGTACTTTTTTCCCTCATTTCCATTTTTTAAAATTAACTTTCTCCTTCGGTTGTGGTTTATTTTACTTTGCAGAAGCAACAAAACATTTGAGTCATATATGAAAACACTGCATGGATTCCAGGAAACTGCAGAAAACTCATGGAAATGGTTTGTGTAGGTTCAAGGACCAGGGCAAGTTTCTTTATCAAAGCTCCTCAGATTATTCTGAGCCTAGTCAAAAAAAAACAAAAAAAACCCATGTGATATGTTTTGTTAAAATTATTCAGTTCCATATTTTTCAGAACCACTGCTTCAGGGGAGGGGAAAAAAAAAAAAAAAAAAAAAAAAAAAAAAAAAAAAAAAAAAAAAAAAAAAAAAAAAAAAAAAAAATTGGTAGACAGGCCAACCTCTAATTAGTCATTTTCCATGTTTTGACCATAAAAACACATTTTGTATTATAAGCATTTTAAAAACTTGGCAAGTTATTCTTTTCCCAAAGAGTCACGACACTAGCCAAATTTTTACTGTAGCGGAAGCAAGGACATGAATGGTTGGATTGTAAAAGTTGCTAAGCCCTAGCATCTATCACCACCAGAGGGAGGACGCAAGAACAAATTTCAATCACTTGGAGAGAATTTAGCTAAAATAGTATGAGGTCAGACTACTATGTCAGGTGATACAAGCAGAATATGGCATTTATTCATTTTACAAGTGGCAGATATGCACAAAAACCAATAAGATGGAACAACATTTCAAACAAGAATACAAATGACTAGTTAAATCTCTGAAGATAATCCTCACTGTTTGCTTCAGCTTTGCCATCTATAGCAGCAACCACAGTTAATGACCCATCTTGGTTTGGGTCATTAACTATGGCTCCACATGGAAGGTTGAATAACCTTGCAATGGAAAATGTCTCAGAATTTATGTATCAAATTTTGCTCATAGTGTTTGCAAATGCCAGCTGATCAGTTTGATTCTCCTGCCTGTTGTAATGTCATCAACTCTCATACACACAAAACAGGCATTGCTGTTTTTACTTTGGGGTTGTTTTTGTTTTGTTTTTAAAACAGTATTTTATTGAGTAAAAAAAACACAGTTTTGGAAACCAAAACTTCACTCGTGTTTTTATTGTCAGTTTACATTTGTTGATAAAATAAAATTACACTACTGGATTGTATCTTTTAACCAAATAAATTCAGAGACTTTATTGCATCAGCTCTAATAGCATCCCACTGGTTACTCCATCTAGCTAAAAAAAGGAAAGAAAGATAAGTGAGGGTTATAAAATTACCTGTAACAATAACATCCAGTTTTCAATCCCTTTTTTTTTGGATCAGAACCCATTAAGGCTTGATTGTAAAGGTGATAAATATCTTCAAACCAAAAATTTTCAGTTCTACTTCATTGCTCATTTTAACTGTGTGAACGTTGTTCTTTCCCTGGCATTTGAAGGGAGGAAAAAAAAAAAAAAAAAAAAAAAAACACGCCAAGGATCACAGACAAAGTACCTCTGACTTTCCACATCAGTAAACAGTTTGCTACGTAAACTGCCCTCATTACAGGCCTCAACATGCCTTCATACATCAAAATCCAGCTTTGCTACAAAAACAATGGCTGAACACAAAATATACATGTTTTGGTTTGTAATCAAAGCCATTGCACAGATTTTTGGTTTGACATTTGAAAGAACAGTAACATTCACTTTTTAAAATAAAGTACCCTGCATTATAATAAAATCACTGAAAAAGGAGAAAAGAAATGAGAAATAAGTAATGGCAACTATCATGGTGGTAGGAGGGCTTCAACTTCAGATTAGAAATGTTTTCCTCAGTACATTTAGTTGTACTTTAAAAAAAACAAAAAACAGGATCTATGTAAGGCAACAGAAAGGAAAATATTATTGTACACATAATATTACATAATGAGGATCTGTAACATACACAAGGAGAGTAAAAAAAAAAGAAGCATTTTTCTAAGATCCAACTTGCGTTGCTACTCCCATATCCTTGAAAGAAGAAGAAAAAAGTCCAAGATGGGAAACGAACACAAAACAGAGCTGCAATTATGAGGAAGCGATGACCTATGGCTTGGAATGATTCAAGTCTGTGGTTTACTTCAGCCATGGAGTAAAACGCTTTAAATCATTAGCTGCCAAGGAAAGTTATCCCAACTAACCTACAAATCATTGCACTAAAAGAGAAAATGAGCCAGGAAGCTCTTTAAAGTCTAACTTCTCTCAGTTGACAGACTAAAAGATCAGCTCCCACAGACACCAATCAGCAACAACTGTCGTGGGTTTGCTCACCACTTGCTAAACACAAAAGTAACCATATGCTCACTGATGACTGATCTAAAATCTAGAAACAACTAAATATGATGAAGATGTCAACTCAGACACTGTCACCACAGACAAATCTTCACTAACAGTAATTTGACAAGGATGCCCAAAATTTCTAAGGAATCAAAAACAGTGATATACAAATAAAATGTGACAGTGAAATTCACAAGGCTAGACTAAAATATTGCATTAAAAAAAAAAAAAAAAACAAAAAAAAACGCGACAACATGGGAGACCCAAACAGGATGTAGTTTTCTCTTCTTCATACGGATTCTCCCTTGATGTCAGTGTTTGAATGTGTGTCTGCCAGGCTTCTGTCATCAGGTGATGGAGGGTGGCGTTTACTCTACCGTCACCGACTTGGCCAGGTTTCTTGGACAGTCCACCTGAATTTAAACAGGAAAATGTCAATTGAACTGAAAAAAAAAAAAATTCAATAATAAAGCTGCAGAGACACAACAGGCCTTCGCACTGCCTAATAAGGTTAACAGATTAAGATGTTCCCTGATGACTAAATGCAGCTGGCAAATATAAAACGTAATTTAGCTAAAGCAGAAAAAAAAAAAAAAAAAAAAAAAAAAAAAAAAAAAAGGGAAGAAAACTTCATTTTAGTGGGATTTTATGTTAGTGCAGTGAAGTTGAAGGAAAACGATACAATGGCTTTTAGATTTATTTCTTTACAAATAAAATCCTTCACAGCTTTATTCAGCCCTTCTGAGTCAGTTTGTGGAAACCACCTTTCGCTGTAGTTACAGCTGCAAGTCTTTTATGTTTTGTCTTGACCAACTTTGCACATTTAGAAACTGAAAATTTCATCCCTTCTTCAAAAAGGTCTGGACTTTTCCTGGCCGACCCCAACACATGACTATGCTTTGATATGAACCATTACACTGCAGACTGCACACTGGCTGAATGTTTAGGGGGATTTGTCCTGCTAGAAGGTTAACCTTCATACTAGTCTCAATTTCTTTGTTGTCAACATGTTTTCTTTCAAGGCTCCCTTCTGTTTAGCTCCAACTCTGGCCAGCTCTCCTATTCCTGCTGAAGGAAAGCCTCCCCCCAGCAGGGCCAGGTTGTTGAGGGTTTGCAGCTGTGCCACTCTTTCCATGTTTTTAAGAATGCAGTGCTCGGTGAGGTGTTCAAAGCTCTGCTGTAAACCTCCTCACAGCTTTCTCTGGGTTTTAGTTAGTGCCACCAGAGTAAAGGGGACTAAATACTAATGCCTACCAAACTTCTTATTTTTTGTATGTATCATTTCATTGCCACTGTACAACTATGCACTACCTTGTGTTGGTCCATCATATACAATAAAATACACTGAAGTTTGTGTTTGTCATCACTTGTCCAAGGCACTATAGTTACTTGCTAGAACTGCTTGAATATATTTTTCATTCCTTTGCAAGAGTTTATCTAATTAATAATAATAATAAGATGACTAATAATGCTTCTACAAGGTTGTGCAATGAGGACATTTCTGTTTGGTGCTTCATACGCTGCATCAGTGTTGAGTGCTATTACATGACTCCTCTATTTCACTCTGATCTTTAAAAAGCCTTTCCTGAAAACTGGTCTTAGTTTGCAAGTTCCTATCATTAAAATGAAAACCTTGTTAGAAATCAGTTGGGAACATTTATCTGGTAACACTTACCACCACCAGAAATAAAAACACAATGTTTATTTCTGGTGGTTGTGCTCTACTGCGTTTGCTTTCAAAGCAGTTTAATTGAAACATTGGGAATATACAAAAAAAAAAAAAAAAAAAAAATTCCTTTGGAGTATATTGCAGAACCCTTTCTCCGGCGATAATTGAACTTTTTAGTCAATATAATGAAAGTAGGAAGCTTTACGATCAGTCTGCACCGTTATTTTTCAAGAAGGTGGTGAGTGAAGTCACGCTCTGGGACAACACTTACGTCGTATCCTCTGAGGACAGCCAGGTGGAAGGACAGCAGCTGCAGGGGGATAACGCTCAGGATGCCCTGCAGGCAGTCCACACAGTGAGGCACTTTGATGGTGCGGCAAGAGTTTTTGATGGTTTCGTGGTCATCTCTGTCACAGATCAAAATGGGGCGACCCTGGAAATCAAGACAGGTTACAAAAACATTAGCTGAATGAGTCACAAAAAGCTTCAAAAAGAGATTTCACCACTCAGATTACCGTCGCCTTTCTTTTTCAGCTACATGTGCTAAATATTACGAAGGGAACTGATGTTATGCTAGAGCAGCCCCTCCCCTGTATTGACTGAGGTGAAGAATCAGAGGTGTGGCTCAAAAAGGGCTTAAGTGACATCATGAACAAAATCTGACTGATCACATCAGGCTCAGGAAAGTTGAAATGTAATAGAGCTGCACAATCTATCAAATCCCATTTGTCGTTGCAATAGCAATGCCTGCAAAACTGCAGAAGACTGCTTGGATGCAATATTGCATGCATATTCTGCGTAAAAATAATATTTTGGGCTGGTTGGAAGTCTTTTACTGCCCTTAATGCCCACACTTGATGTATATCTGAGTGGCCTTGATGCCAAATCTCACAGAAAGAGGTGGGACATTGTGACGAACAAACGAGTCAGGAAAATATCGGTTAATCGCAATGTTCAGCAACAGTACTGCAGTTACATGTTTTCTCAATTTTGTGCAGTCCTTAGGATATACAAAGAAAAGGGATGATGTACTATGAACACGATTAATGGTAATTTACATCGGTTTCCAAAAAAATGTATGTACATTTTTAAACCAAGACCACGTCGTTTCATACGACAGTGATGTCTTTAATATTTTTCTTAAATATTTAGCATGTAGTTTAGATAACTCTTACTTGACGCGCAACGACTTGTTGCAGGGCGTTCTGGCATTTGGTGTAGGTGTGGTCTCTCATGATGATCATGATAACAGGCATGAGTTTATCCACCAGAGCCAGCGGACCGTGCTTCAGCTCTCCTGCCAGGATACCCTCTGAGTGCATGTAGGTAATTTCCTTGATTTTCTGCAGAACAGACACAGATTCAACAAAGATAGATCTTAAATTGATGTAAACCAGACCAACAGATCTAGGTTAACACTCTTTCCCAAGATCTCAAAAGTCTAATATAGAGCCTGCTACAATTAGACAATTACTTAAGAAAGAATTTTCCCCCCTTGATAAGCTGATATTAAATCAAGATAGTTCCCCTGACACCAGCTTTATTTCTAAACTGCTTCCAAATCACATATGTTACATAAATTAAATGCAGCATTAAAAGGCTGAAATAAAAAGGGGGAAGAAAACGAAAGAACGATCTGATAAAGCTTGTAAGAATTAAGTTGGATTTGCTCACCAGCGCTCCTTCCAAGCATGTTGCATAATGGTAGCCTCTGCCCATGATCAGCACGCTCTTCTGCTGGTACAGCTCGGTCGCCAACTTCTGGATCTCATCATCCAAACTGAGGACCTCCTTAATCAGGTCTAACAACAACGAAAAAAAAAAAAAATCTAAAAGCATGTTTTTTGTTCTCTTCTGCTGAGAAACAGCTGATTAAGAGCGAGAGCACTTTGATAACTAGCCACATAGAAGTGCATAATATTCGAGTGGATTATTTAGATGTACATTTCTGACACGTTACAAGAACAAACATGTATCATCACTGTCCAACACAACAAAACAAAGTTTACTCAGTTGGAAAAACATGGTTAAATATTCACACCTATGTCTTATCTATAAAACTATTCACGGTGTATGTAGTAGTTGGTCTATGTGTTTCTAATGCACATCTTAGATTTATAGTACTTTTTACTAAGTGTATTGTAATAAATATATTGTTATTGTAAATATGTAATTTTAAGGTGACTTTTACCATCCGTCTAGGGACTGCAGGTAAAAAAAAAAATAAATAAAAAATAAAACAAATCAAAAAATATATATTGCCCTCTCGACTAGATAAAGTGCTGTACAATTACAGGCCATTTACCTTTTATTACAGTTATCACAATATGTGCTTCAGGTCCAGGGAAGCACACAACAAGCCAAAACCCAGTAGTCTGTCTCCCCCTCCTCCTGCTTTTCGTTCCATTATTGTCTCTTAACTTAGTTTTCTCATCCAAGTGACTTAGTTGCATTAATAAATAACAGGCTCTGAAAATTCTTTTGTTTTGGTTCTGACAGCTGGATTTCCAGCCTTTTCTTCTTGCATTTTATCCTCACACGGATTTAGGACTTCCTTGGCTGAACTATGGAGTATCTGTGTCTGAATTTACCTGGAAGAATTCTCAGGCCCTGGATTATTTCACGGCGTCTGGGCTGAATGGAAATTCTGTCATCGCACATCAACAGCGCGAACATGATCAGAGCCACAAACTGGCTGGTGTAGGCCTGCAGAGCAAAAATGTGAAAGATTACTAATAAGACAGCAAAACATTTTATATTTACGCATTTTCACCTTTGATTTAATATTAAAAGAGACTATAACAGGACAGTGAAATACAGATTACTAAACATAGTTTTCTTATTTTTCTGCATCATCCTGAACCTAAAGAACTGAGCCCTTTGTTAGGTCTGTGAAGCTTATTGTCTCCCTGTTTTAATAGGTTTGCCGCTAATGTATCCCAGATGAGGAAGGAAAGAAAGAGCGGGCTTCAGTACCAAACTGCTCATCCTGGAAAACCTGATGAGTTCTCAAAATTATGTTTGAAATATCACTCTGATCATTCTGGAAATGCCACAGGCTCAAACCCTCACACACATCTGAGCCTTCAAGTTTGTCGTCATCACCACCCACTCTGAGTGTGTTTGGAGGCCTTCCATGCCCACTTGGGAGATTTTAGAGAAGCCAAGTTTATTCACAGGACCCACTGGGCTAAGAAAAAAAACCCCAGCATAGGGCCAAGAAAACAACAGTAAAACCTCCAAACTGATTTTCTTTTTCCCCCTGATACCAAATTAACCACAAACCCTCAGAAATTTGACAGTCCTTATTGTCTGCAGTGATGTAACAACTATATCAGTTCTGCATTGTAAACTGTGATATTCTACATTTCACTAAGTTTTCAGTGTTTTTAAAGCACTGCATGACAACTGTTCTCTTTAGATATGACAAGAAGAAACCTCTATCATATTGTAACTTGAAGACAAACTTTATAACCCCCAAAGATCCCAATAACTGCTGTTATGTAATTCATAAAGTGGACATCTTCCAAGCTTTGTCATCAGATCTGTCAAAAAGATTTGTATCAAAGCATCTAGTCTTAATTCTCCACTTTTTCCATGAATCTTGAACAGAATGATAGGGAAAAAAAAAAAAAAAAAAAAGAAAAAAAAGAGAAATAAAAGTAAAAACTGAGTTAGATGTTCTCCACCAATCAGATGAGCTGGGTTGTAAAATGTTCAGTGTTTGGTGAAGGTGGGTCCACGGCTCAGCTAACACAGCCATAAATAATGGCGTCTCTGAGGTGTGCTATGGGGCTTTGGAGCAGCAAGAGAGTCACTGAGCCAATCTCAGGGTCTGGACCAGTACAGGACCTGCTTCACTCACTCTCCTTCTTTCTGCACACAAGTTTGGCTGAGGCTTTCAGTTCTTTGCTCTCAGTCCCAGCTGGAAAATCCTTCTGGTTATGAAAGTGAGAAGAGGGAGAGGCATAAATACCAGTGGATCTACATTCACATGAGACCCGTTGATAATGCTGGGGTTCTTTTTCCTGCTCTGTTGGATTAGAGTGCAAGACAATGTCAAGCTCCAAAAGATGGGAACAGGTTGGTGATGTTCCTGCATTTCAAATAGTAATGATCGACTTCTGTGAGATGATCCAAAAAGCAAATTTACAGCTCGGTCTAGCTGAGTATTAAAGGCCCAGTTAACTCATAATGAGAAGGCTGTGGTAGAAGGTTGATTTTGTGTCTTTGGAGGCAATTCTGTGTTGATTTGGGTGATTATTCTGTCCAATATTGACCCATTTTCAGCTTTCAGGGAAAAAAAAAAAAAAAAAAAAAAAAAAAAAAAAAAAAAAAAAAAAAAAAAAAAAAAAAAAAAAAAAAAGAGAAACCCCACCAGATTTTTTATTTTAATGTCAAGTAGAGTTCATGATGCAATGCACTTTAACAAGGTGTCACAAATTTTCCACCATACACAACAGTGGGCATGAGTTGTTTTTCCCAACATTCATCCCCTGGTTTGTCTCCAACCCCCCACACCTGAAGTGTTTATTGCAGTAGTTCCACCTTAGACTAATCTGACAGAATCACATGGTTTCAGTCAAAGCCAGTAGTTTATAAAACTCAACAGATTTATGTTAGTGATGGTAGGACAGGAATGATATTCTCCTAGTATGTCTCCCAAATAGTTGGCTGGCATCCAGATAGGATCTAATGGTTATTCTACAGACTTGGCAACTCCAAGATTCCACATTTTGCAGCAGATCGCCAACAGCAAACTTTGAGGATTTATTAACAGAACTCCTCCCTGTGCCTGATGGTATGATAAACTTAGTTCCTTGTCTTTTCTATCACAGTTTCAGTCATTTTAATAATCACACTGACTGTAAATATGAGCAAGTTCAGGCTAGCATTTTTATTTATGTCCTGATTTCTAAAATTCAGTACATCAGCTTTGCTTCAATATTACATTCTCTCATCTTACCCATTTTATAAAGTAGAGAGAAAAGAGAAACAGGCCTATGTGTCATGTCATATTTATACGACAGGGAAACAAGTAGCCGTGGATCTGATCAGCTTAAACAAAATTATAAAAAAAAAACAAAAAAACAAACCAAAAAAAAAAAAAAAAAACAAACAAAAAAAAAAAAAAAAAAAAAAACACCTAAGTTTTTTTTTACAAGAATTATTCGTGGTGTCAATTTTAGAATCTGTTATTTTGCAAAACAAAATTTTAAGAACAAAATTATGGCACAGCAATTTTTTTGCTAAACTTCACCCAATAATTGTGGAAGATAATGAACAAGAATCGGGTTCCAGAAGGTCACAGAAAAACAATGTAATTTTTCGGGTCTATTTAATACTATCTGTATTTCTTCCTTTGCCTGAAAATGTTTGTTAAAAACAGTAACAATGTCCATGAAGACAGTGGTATTACAGCTTAAAGGATCAGCTGTGGCTGTCCTGCTTTACCTTGGTGCTGGCTACTCCAATCTCTGGCCCAGCGTTAATGTGGACTCCACAGTCCGTCTCCCTGGAGATGGAGCTCCCCACTGTGTTGGTCACGCCAACAGTCAGAGCTCCTCTCTCCTTACAATAGCGCAGAGCCATGAGGCTGTCGGCGGTCTCCCCTGCAGGGTTGGGAGAAATGCTCAATTTGTGAGATTCAGTTTGTGAGTTGAGAAAGATTCATAAGAAAGACCACAAGGCCAACCATAAAACCATCACACACTCAGGTTCAAATAAAATCATCAATCCTCGAGAGCAAAGCACAAAGGACGTTCAGCTCCTCTACAGGGAAAGCTGAGTACAGATAGGGAATGTGGACTTAATCAGGTTCAGATGGCACACAGATCCACACCTGACTGGCTGATAAAAAAGCAGACATCGTCGCGGAAGACCGGGGTGTTTCTGTCCAAGAAATCGCTGGCCAGCTCCACCATGACAGGCAGCTCGGTAAGCTCCTCCAGAACCTGGCGTGTCTGAAAAAGGGACAAACTCATCTGTGTCATTCTGTTAAAACGAGCCAGTCAAACTAAAAGTAGGGATTGTGGTAAGACAAACCTTCAGCGTGTATCCACAAAACACATTTCAAAGTAATGTGACAGGGTGAGTTGTACTTACAGCTACTCCAGCATGGTAGCTGGTGCCACAAGCAATAAGGATTAGTCGCCGACATCTTTGGATTTCTTTGATGTGGTCCTTTAGTCCACCCAGTGTTACTAGAAGGCAAATAAAACAGCCCATCAGCAAAATCACTCATGTTGCATTAATTCTATAAAAAAATAAAAAAAAATAAAAAAAAAAAAGATCAGAGGAATCCCTGGCCGGAACCAAATGATGCATTAAGAACTAAATGCAACAGCTAAATGTATCCATGTCCAGTCATGAAATTAAGATTTATTTCAAATTAGTGTGACAGAAATTATTTAAAGGGTTCATGACAACAAATTTTACTTTTCTGTGGTTTTGGGGGTATAATATGATCTGTTGAGCACTGATGAGGCCGTGTGAATGTCAAGAGTTGGTATCAAAAGCCCTGCTCATAGACTGTCAGCTTTGTTTCTTTGCTCAAAAATGGACGAATGAGAGAACAGTTTATCTTTCCACGCAATTCAAATTCTCCAATTAGAGCACACCATCAACCTCCCCTTCCCTCCTCCCCCCAGCTGAGACACTTGCTAATTTAAGGGCTAAGTCGTGCTAGCATGTCCGACTGCTCCACTTGAGAAGAGGATGGTGACTAAAAAGCGGAGCTGTTATGTCCGAGGGCGCTCAAAAACGGTTGGAAGTTTCCACTTTCCTCCCGAAGGATGACAGAATCAGAGAAGACTGGCTGAAGTTCATTTATGGGGAAGTACAACGCAATTATAACCTCAATTTGAGACGACGTTCAGCACATTTTACTGAAGAGTTTCCCAAATATGGTTGTAGCCAATCAGATTGAAGCCAACTAGGTAGAGCTACATATCGTTACCGTACCCTCTTCCTGAGGAGGGAAATCCGGCCTGCCAAAACAACCCCCTACAAAAAGGTGAAGTTATTTTTTTAAATGAAATTCTTTAGAGAACTGACATATGCAACGATATCAACTACATGAAATAGTTTATACAGTGATGTCACCACCCCTTTAATGACATGAATAAATATTACCTTGCAAAAGTGTTTATACTTCTTGAACTTTGCCACATTTGTTCACATTACAACCACAAATTTCAGTGTGATAGATGAACAAAAATAGTACATATTTAAGTGGATGGAAAATGATTCATGGTCCTCCAAATGTTTAAGAAAAAAAAATATATTAAAAGTGTGGCCTGCATTTGTAGTCAGCCTTTTTTTTTGATATCCCTAAATAAAATCCAGAGCAACCAACAGTCTTCAGAAGTCGCCTCATTAATAAACAAAAGTCCACCTTTGTGTAATCTACCCAAAGTACAGCAATTAATTGTGCACACTACAAATCTGGCCCTTATAGAAGAGAGGCCAGAATAATAGCCTTATTAAGCCACCAGAAGTCATTTAAAGTTTGCCACCAGCCATGTAGGGGGTACAGCAAAGATGTGGAAGAAGGTGCTCAAGTCAGAAGAGAATAAAATTCAACTTTTTGACCTACATGCAAAGAACTGTGTGAACCCCCCCCCTCCAAAACACACTGTATAATACCCTGAACAAACCATTCCCATTCTGAAACATAGTGCTGGCAGCATCATGTTTTGGGGATGTTTATTTCCCAGCATGAACAGGGAAGCTGGTTAGAGTTGACAGAAGAAAGATGGAGACAATCCTGGAAGAAAATCTGTTAGAAGCTGCCAAGGATTTGAAAATAGCAAGCAAGTTCATCTTTCAATAGAACAATAATACTAAACATACAGCAAGAGCTACACTGGAATGATTAAGATCAAAACATTCCAGCATTGGCAAGACCAACTAGCTAAACTTGTTTGCAAAACCAGTGGATAAAATGTTTGGTCTCTAGATGTGCAAAGGTAGTAAAGAAATCCCAGAAAAGACTTGCAACAAAAGGTGGTTTTACAAAGTACAGATCAAGGCAGGATGAATACAAAGGGGTTCAGCAATCGTGTATCATTTATTTCCTCTTCACAATGTTGCCCTGTTTTGTGTTGGCCCATCACAAAAAATCCCATTAAAATTAATTGAAATTCATGGTTGTAACATGACAAAAAAAGAAAAGGCTAAGAGGCTGTGAATACTTTTGGCTTATTTTGAAATCTTGATAACTAAAAGCCAAAGCATCTAAAATGAAATATATCATCAGTGCACCTCATAGAAGACTAATTTAACCAACTCTCTAACCTGTGTTGTTGTCAAAGTTGATTCTTCCTCTCATGGTGTTCACCACAGACTCTGGCTGCTCAAAGATCTCCTTCTGCATGAAGGAGCTGTAGTTGCCTGAGAGATGAGGAGCAGAAAATGGGAAAACATTTACACCACCAGTTCTCTTCAGAATAAAGAATATCAGCGTGAGCCCACATGAAATCAACTAAGATTTTGCTGAGACTTTTGCTTTTATAGTGTTTCACTGATCGTTCTGGTTTCCTACAACTGTAGGGAAATATGTCCTTTCTGCTACTCTAATGTATTTTTCGAATCAAGAATAATTATGCAACTTTAAGGAAAAACCTACAATAAAAACAAAGAGATGAAGCAGATGTTTTTGTCTCAGCAACAACAAACTGTGAGAGTCAGAAATGCTGCTGTTTTTTTTCCTTTGCCTTTCAACAGCAATTTAGGCCACGATGAAGTAGGTGAGACAGAGAGAGAGAGACAGAGAGAAAGACATAGACAGAGAGAGAGAGAGCGAGAGAGAGAGAGAGCGAGAGAGAGAGAGCGAGAGAGAGAGAGAGAGCGAGAGAGAGAGAGAAAGAGAGAGATGACAGGGGTACAATGGAATGTGAAGTGGAACCAACATCAGTTCCCTTCTGCCCTCTGCTGGACTATATTGGAAAATATAAAACTGAAATTATTGCTGTGGTGAATTTGTTGAAATTAAGATGAGTCTGTAGTGCTGCACACTGAACTGGGAGGAACCAGAGACAATGAAGTTCACGGGTTATAGCTTCAAGGCGGTTGACGTTTCTATTGTGTGACCAGTGCATTATTGTTTCAAAACATTTTTATGGGTAAAAGCAACAAAGGAGCACAAAAAAAAAAGTGTGAGTTTTGTGTACAATATGCCCATTCATAGTGGGTATTTGTACAGTGTGATGACTGATAAAATGTACTGTTACGTTTTGAAAAAGAAGAAAGAAAAAGCTGTTGTCAGGTTTTAGTCAACTAAAGCATATGATATGGACATGAACTCACACAGAGAGTAACACAGTCAAGAAAGCATACAACAACAATAACTTTTCTGGGAAATGCAACTAATGTTTTAACTATTTGGATGACAACACAGTTTAGCCTAAGGTAAACTGTTAAGGCAGCTGAGCCTCAGCAGCAACCTGGCAGCCGGTACGTTTTACAAAGGGGGTAATAACGTGGTTTAAGGGAAAATTACGAGGCAGTGTACAAATGATTTATTTGCCGACCTGAGAATCAGTAATGGTAGCACAAGAGAAAATGCAAACACAAAGGGTGACCCTCTTCTCACCCTTCATAATCTGCTGTAGCTCCATCTGCAGAGTCTGGATGGCGCGGGCCGGGTAGTCCCCCGCCCGGCGCTTTATCCTGTGGATGGACAGCCGGCCTTCCATCACGGCAGCCACATCGTCATCCTCCAGGAAGATCACCCGGTTTGTGTGCTCGATTACAGCACTGGCGTTACAAGAGATCAACCAGATCTGAATTAAACGTTTAATTCTAGGTACATTTAAAACGCAAAATGTTTTTAAAGGTTTTTTGGACACTGGTGGCCTTTATTCATTACTAGTGTGACAGGAAGAAAGGCAGTGAGAGCGAAGGGGAGGACATGCAGTAAATGGCCAGGGATCAAACTCGGGAAAGTCGCATCAAGGACTGTAGCCTCTGTATATAGTGCACTTGCTCTGCCACTGAGCCACCGGGTGCCCCATAAAGCAGAACTCTAATTACAGAATGGTTGCTTGATGGTTCCTCGCAAGGATTCATACCTCCTTTTTAGGGCTGCAACTAAGGATTATTTTAGTAATCCATTGTTCAATCGATTATTCTGACAATCGATTAAATCAGATTAAAAAAAAATTTAAAAAAAATTGGCACATTCTGCAGATTTTTCATTTAACCACTTATTTTTACAAGATTAGAAATGCATAAAAACAAATATTTCAATCTTTTTGTTCCAAATAAGAAAACAAATATTTTATAGCCCAAAACGCAATGACAAAGCATTCCTTTAGTATGCGCTTGATCATTTGTAGCAAAGGATGCATCTACACTAAAAAAAAACAAAACAAAACAAAAAAAAATGCCATTAACATCAACGTGAAAAGCTCTGCTTGACTTAAGATCAGTAGGTGTACAGTGTAGTCTGTTTATTTTTTGGATTAACTGATCAATAATTGGATAGCAAAAGGTGCTTAATAGGAGATTTTTGTTAAGGTACAATTTGAACCAGGTGAAGCTAAAACTATGCCACTTGAGTTCTGGGTAGAACATCTTTACAGACAAAGAAGGTTTTTTTTAAAAAAAAAAAAAAAAAATAAATCATAAAAGCAAAATGCATATTTGTTGTACAGTTTTGTCTTAGTTGCTGCTCTGACCATGTTCTTTCAGCAGTTGGCCTGTTTTTGAGTCTGTATACTCCAGTTAACAATGATTCGATTACTAAATTAGCTAATGGTTATTTTAAAAATCCATCATGATTAACCTGATTAAATGTTTCAACATTACTTTTTTTATTTATATTCTGTCCACCAGTGTTCCTTTATAAACTGACCAGCTTTCCTGGTCCTGATAAACAAAAATGCATCCCCATAGCATGATACTGCCACTACAATGGAAATGTTGTGGGAGTGTTAGTTTTCTATCTGATCAGAGCACCTTGATCCACATGTTTGCTGTTTTCCCTACATGGCTTGTAGCAAACTGTTGAGGGCACATTTTACGCGGTTCTTATAACAATCTTACCACTGTTCCATAAAGGCTGACTTGCAAAGTGTAGAATTAACTGCTACCTTGTCAACAGAATCTTCCACTCAAGCTGTGGACTTCTGCAGCTCATCAAGGGTCTCTTGACTGCTTCTCTAATTAGTTATCCACAACTTTCTCCCTGCTGTGTTCCTGAGTCTTCATGATGTGTTTTTTTCCCACTTATGTTCTCTAAAAGACCTCTGAAGCCTTCATAGAAAAGCAGGAATTCTAAAAGGATTAAGTTAAAAATAAGTAGACTTACTTTACAAATTAGTTTACTTCTGAGGGTAAAATGTGTCACTGGGTTTTGTTTTGGGATTTCATGGTAAAGGGGGCAGACTATAAATTGTAACACACATTTTTCCAATTTTTTTTCTGTATATACTTTTTCAAACTATGCATCTTTTTACTTCCACAACACAAATCAAGCACAACTTGTGTTGGTCTATCACATAAAATCCTGATACATTAAAGTTTGTACTGTATGTGATGAAATGTGAAAAGTCTAAGGAGAATACTTGCAAAGTACTGTAAGCAACAGAAAGGGAATTACTGGCCTGGCTGATGTAGCAATACATGTATCTTCTTACCTTGCATCAGATGCAAAGTAGTATTCCACAGCTTTCTCATCCAATGGGAACAGGCAAGTGTCCTGGTCTGTCCTGGGGAGAGCACTGCAGCTCTTTTTCTCTTTTCCAGCTGGAGAAATAAAACAATTAGGGCCCAAGTTGCAAACCTTTATATAAAAATTCAAATATTGACACTAGAAAGAGACAAGAATACTTACAGGAGCGGTAGAGCACTGGAATATGATCGGTGGACAGCTTGTGGTCACTGCGCACTCCCATCAGGAGAGGACTTCCCCTCCTGCACAAAACACACAAAAAACATGTCACACCTCATTTAAAGTGAGGATTTTACAGCATGCTGGTCTGTAACTTAAGCAAAGAACAAATAGAAATGTTATATCATCATGAACTTCAAATAAAGAAGGGTCAACTTTACATCACATTTTCCCTGCATCAGTAAGAGTGTATACCTTGTCCCGACTGCCTCTCCAGGGTAATGGACACTCTTGAAGACCAGAGCGAAAGCTCCTTCCTGCCAGGAGAACATGTTAAAGTAAGCGTGATATCTAATTACCTCTGAGGCACAGATTTTTAGTAGCTTCCCCATACCAGCTGCTGGGTCACACGCTCCACCAGTGTGGCAAAGTTGATGTCATCACTTTCCCGATTGTCAAACATGTACTTCACCAACTTGGCAATTGTCTCAGTATCTGTCTCAGACTCAAATTCATAGCCTTTGCTCTCCTGTGGAGTTAATTTGAGTGGATGAGTCATGTTTATGAGATGCATAAAACCATATTGAGTTTGGTTTATTTTACAAGGAAATAAACTAAATCTGCTCACCAGGAACTTCCTCAGGTCCTTGTAGTTGGTAATAATTCCGTTGTGAATCACAATGAACTCTGCAAACCAGAGAGATCATCATAAACCTTTAGAAATCCGTGACAGCTGCACACAGTACAAACAATCTGAGCTGATCTGGGTTGCTTAGTTTGGCATTTGTGAAACAACTGACCATTGTTCTTGTCTGATCTTTGTGGATGACTGTTGACTGGGCTGGGCACACCGTGGGTCGCCCAGCGGGTGTGAGCGATGCCGAGGTGAACATCAAATTCCACATCCAGGTCAATATTCTGCTGTTCTAGAAGTCAAACAGAGAAAACAAACCCCCACAACATGTTAAAAATGTCCATCATTCTATAAATGACTGATTCAACAACAGCAACTAAAAAAAAGCTTAATCTCAGCTTACTGTGAATTTCCTCATCGAGAACCTTAACTTTTCCTCGTTGCTTGATCAGCTGGATTGTCTTTGCATTTGACTCCCACTCCTTGCTGTTGCCTCCATCGATTCCTACACCTATCACAAAAAAAAAAGGGAAGTTCATAATTAAATAGAGTAAACAGAGTCCTTAATTACAGTGCTTCTCCAAAGTTTAAACATGAATCTCAAATGTTTGCTTTTAACGACCCTTCTTTTTCCAGATTGGAATAATTTTCCAACAACCGATTTTTGAAACCAAGAATTGGGTGAACAATTATGAACAGTCCCCCCCCCCAATCCACTCTTGCTGAAATTACACCTTCAGGCTTGAATATACAATTTACTATATGTATATGTTACAGACTACTAGTATGCTGTTAAAGATCCTTCTGGCATAACTGCAGCTCAATATCTAAACAGTGTTTGCCACAATTAGTAAAATTAATTTGAATTTGTTGGTTTCTATGCATGAACTTTGCCACAAAGCACAGTCTGTAGACTGTGAAGATTAAAGTTAGCCTGTTCTATCTATTCTAAAGCCAGTGCCAGGAAACAATAGCTAATTACCATTAAAACTGGTCTAAAGGGACACAGCTGGCTATTACAACAGCACTGCCTTCAGAATGAATAAAGCAGGCTATCATTAAGCTTTTAAAAAACTCTGATCTCAACTATACTGAAAATTCTGAAGCACAAAATCAACCACAAAATTGAAATCAGCTAGAGTGACTTTAAATATAGACTATCCATAGACAACCTTGTAGATGGCAACAAAATCTATGTGATCAAAGTGCAACTTACTAAGACAAATTTGTCCAAACATTAGTATATCTGAGCTTGTATGTATAATTTGCAAAATTTGTATTAATGAAAAAAAAAAAAAAAAAAAAAAAAAACAAAAAAAAAAAAAAAAAAACCCTCTTATTATTATAAGTTATTATAACTTATATATTATTATTATAAGTTCTTATTGTTATTATTCACTTACTCATCTTGACATACAGAACAATTTAAATGCATTATTAAAAGCCATAAATGAATACTTGAATGATTATTTCAGTCTTCGGTGAGACAGATGACATTACAAGTGGTTTTTACGTCTTGCTAAATGCTTACACCCCCAGACATTATGTGCAATATTATCTCATATACACATCATATATGCACTTCTTATATCCACTGAGTGCACTTGTCTTTTCCATACTCCCCAACACATTAACCAGGCAAAGTGCACAGAGACTCTGAGCACTTTGAAATGATATGAAAAACAAACTTTTGAAACAAATGTTGCTCTAAACCAGCAGCCAAACCAACCTAAAACCTCTTTTCCCATATTTTAAACAATATATTAAATAAAGCCATGCTAGCAGCCACCAAGGTGCAGCGCTCAAGCAAGTTTCAAAGAGGCAGCTGCCTAAAATGAAAAAGAAAGTTATGGTTATGTCCCTCCCCCATTTTTCTCACCTGCTGAGTCATAGCCTCTGTATTCCAGGCGTCTAAGACCTTTGAGGAGGATTTCAAGGATGTCCCGGCGTGTCCTTGGCACATGGTAGTTGAGATAAGCAAATATTCCTAAGAAAGAGGAGAGAAAACAAAGAAAATGAGTTAAGCTAAAAGTCTGCTAGGCTAAAATACCTACATCAGGTGGCAGTGATAGTGGTTATTCAGTAACTGGTACAATGCTTTTAATTGAGTACATATAGTGCTAAATTACAACAAATGTCACCTCAAGGCCCTGTACAAACAGGGCCAATTCATAGTCACTTATAGAAAATTAATCCCAATATAATATATTCACATAGATGTGCTAAAATTGTAATTATGCAAATGTTATTCCTTTTTTGAAAAGGGAAACATATAGTATTTGGTGTCAAATGTTTGTAATTCAACAATTTGTCAATGTCAAAAAGCTCATGAGTAATCCACAAGAGGCCAGTCTTACAGCAGTCTAAAAACAGACATTGCTATTTGTCCAACTCTGCCTTTCAAGTGTATAAAGTGGGTCAGCGGTGAAGGTATTTTAGCAGCATTTGTTAGTTTTTAAATCATTCAGTGTCACTTTAAATCACACTAAGACTTATCTGTGTATAACCAATAAACCAGCTCAGTGATTATCACTATACTACAGCTACAAACCATGATCATATTTTATCATAACATCATCACGATTTCTCCCTGAGACTGTCTATATTTCAGTTCAACAACTAGCATAAGCAAGGACACAACTCATGGCCTGAGTATGAAATTACAGAAGGTTTCTCTGCTCAGCAGGCACAGATAAATGCAAATGTTGAACCTGAAAAAAAGCTTGAAAACAGAGCACTCATTCAGAACAGCAAGAGATGGAAGGAGGTGGTGAGGGGCAAGGAAAAATACTAAGTGATTCACAGGAACAATCTTTGACGAAGCATTGAGGCTGAAAAAAGTAATAGTTAACCCAGGCAAAGCGGTGGCAGGTATTAATAGTAAAAATAGAAACTGGTCTATCAGGTCCTGTTGGTCTGTTTGAGATTGTAATGACAGTGATGGGAGACAGAGACATCAGCTATCAGTCAAAAGAGAAACAGAAGAAACAGCCACTAAAAGATCTCCACTCTCATTTTTCTTAAAAAAAAAAAAATAGTATAAAGAAAAACATCATATGTATGTAAATATGTTTATAATTCACATAATTCGAGTGTAAAACACATTAAAACACATGCTGACAGATCTACTGGTTGAGTTTCAGTTTTAGGACATAAGTTATTTTTAGGTTAAATATAAACATAAAAAAGGTATTCTCAGTCATTTCAATCAATAAATTAGAATGAAAAAGCAGCAAGTGGAAAAGTTAGTACGCGTCATCACATGACGTGGCTGCCTGACGTTAAACGGAAGAAAGCAGGAATATCTCGATTAGTTTTACACATATACCAATATACACACAACGCTAACTCACAGGTTTCAAACACACCAAAAAACAAAAATAAAAAACAAAAACAAAACAAAAAACCCCCCCCAAAACAACAAAATCCAGCACAGAAAACAGACTGTTTTATATTTAGCTAACAAGCAGCATCAGTAACAACAGCTCATGTTCGCTAACACGACAGAGGTTAGCCACCCAGCTAACAGCCTTCACAATGAACACACAGTGTACAGTTTTATTTTTGTCTGTTTCCACTCCTAAATAAAACAGGGTAGCGTAACATTCTTAATGAAAGATACACGAGAAGAATAACCACTCACCACACATGACTGTAGCGCTGTTGTGAGATACAGCTTCTCAGGTGTAAAAAACAAGCTGAGAACACTTGTCACTTGGCCTCGCCCCCTTTCCGACTTCCCTGACATCGAACCGCCTCATTCAGTCCCATTTTGATTGGTCGAGACGACTGCTCTGGCCGGCTTCCTTCTTCAGCGGCAGCATCTAATTGGTCAAGCGTCGTGTCGGGTTGCGCCTACAAACACGTACATACTAATGACGTGGCATCTGGTTGCGATCAGAGCTAGCGGAGCGTAGACCCTGCCGATCTCATTCAGCATATCTTAAATCAACATTAGTCATGTAATGACTGGACTTATTGCTTGCTTTCAGCTAAGGTGAAACAACAAATTAGTTAACCATTAGTGCAATTAATCGTCTATTGCGAAAATTTCTACACACACATAAACTAAAAGACGTTGAAATACTACAACCCTTTCAAATTTGAACCGTCATCACCCAGAGCATTTCTATTTATTTCAGTAATATTACAAATCCAATACAAATCCCCCCTCCAAGTTAAAGAAAACATTGGGTTTTTAGTTAAAAGTCGTACAACTGAAAACTACCCATACAGACTGCAGAAGTTGTAATAAAATTTAAAGTATGTTTGTCTTAATATATATATATATATTTTTTAGATCTAGATAGTTTTTAAAAGAGTAGTACACTAACAAATGGTGTTCCTTTAGTTTCTGCACCATGGCTATCAGTGTTTTTCACAACTAGACATATATTTTCAAAAAGCCAACTTTATCTTTCTTGTGAATCTAGGAAACTTAAAATAGCTTTCTTTCAGCAAGGGAAAACCACTGAAAAAACAGGGAGAGATGGGAGAAAAAGCACAGTAGGAAAGATAAAAGAAAAATGGGAGAGTCTCAAGTGAGGAAGGACACAAGGAAGGAATGCTGGAAAACGAAAGGACATATAGGAAAAAGGATGGACATTGTAAAGAAAGGGGGAGAGACAAAAAGAAGACAAATGGGCTTCAGTCTCTCTGATCTTCCTTTTGCATGAAGCCTGTGATCTTCATCTCTGACCTCACATCTCTTATATTCTGTAAAGTAGCTGTAAGAAAACACGCTGTTTCAAGAGTTTTACAGAAAGGTTTTTGTGGTTTTGAAACCGATCATTTTTAATAAAATCTTGATTCACTTTAAGACCAGTTACCAGCCTTGCCTATACTGATGCATAACAAATATCCGATGTCCCAGCAGACCTCAATGAATGTTCAGCATTATAGCAAGCCTTCCATCGGTTGTAGCTTAGTCAAGAAAGGTTCAGACTGGCAGCAGGTCTCAGAGTAAGATTAATCACAGGCAGCAAATAACTGTTCTATCACTAAAGAAAAATACAACTGGTTTATTAAACAGCAGACAGTATCATTTACTGCCATCTTTGTACATTTGTAACTGACTGAAGCATGACTACAATATTTCTGACAGATTTTACTCTCGCAGACAAAGGATAGTTAAACTAAACCTTGAACATTCAAACACTAGCCATAAAGTAGACAATGTAACAAAGTATTTTAACAATGTTTATTTATATAGATATAGTATACATTCTGTAAAGATAAAGTATCCAATATGAATTTTCAGCCTATAAGCAGCTTTGACTGCTGACTGATTTAGAAGTCGTGTAACACTATGAAAGAATAAATACAAATTATTTTAGCTGTACAATCTGTTTCCATGAACTGTGTCAAACATGTCTTTCAATTCCTCAGACCAGAACTATAAAACGAAATGAAAATATTTGGATCAATATTGAGAATGAGTTCTTGTCATCAGAGCAGTGCTAAGTAGTTTTATTGCATCTATGGCTTTGAGTGAAGGAGGTGGGTTGGACAGAGAGGAATGTTTATACGTCTCTGGTTTCAGTAGTTTAAGCTTGAGCTGCCTCCTCATCCTCCTCCTTTACCTGTAAGGAAAAAAACAAACATCTTTAAGTAAACATTTTATAATAGTTTGTTTATTGCATGTAATATTTTTTGTCTCCTGTTCTGAATCCACAATACATCTCAGCAAATGTTTGCTACGACCTTTTTAGTAAAAAAGTTTACTCAAATAACATTGTCTGACATACAAATGATCCAGAATTCTTCAAACTTCAAATGTTCAAACTTAAAATGGAACAAAATGTGCCTTTTTTCTGAATATTTGTTTATTTAAAAGAAACTACTGGCAGTCATTTTCTTGCCAATTTAACATCTGGATCATTATTTTATCCAATTCATTGCATTACCAGATTTTTTTCCTTTTTAACTGTTGGTAATAAGGACTTTATGATTAATGGTCCATTTGCTCAAGTCAACAAAGACAGTCCATACTACAGCCTTGATATTTTTTAGGGGAAAAAAAAAAATTTTCATTAGAACAGCAAACTGAATCTTTCACTTTCCCAAAACAAAAGCATCATTCTTAAAATACCCAGCAGAGTAACTAAATGACCCACAATAACTTCAGTAATTCTACCAAAACGGTTGTCATACAAAAAGAAAAACAAGAAAGGAGACCCAAAAAACAAGCAAACCTCTTCGACTGCTTCAACCTCAGGTATGTAAAACTGAAGCATGTTCTGGATTCCATTTTTCAGAGTAACGACGGAACTGGGACAACTGGTGCAGGCGCCCTGCAGCTTCAGTTTAACAATGCCGTCGTCAAATCCTCGATACAGGACGTCACCGCCGTCTTCCTGCACTGTTGGCCTGCCGAGTGAGAGCGTCCACATACGTGAAACAGCGACAAACCACAGAAGCAGCTGTCCGAAAGCTTTAGAACCCACTACCTTATTCGAGTATCCAGCAGCTCTTTAATCATAGCAACTACTTCATCATCTTCCTCTGATGGTGCTGAAAAAGAGCAGAAAGTCATGATTTTCCACTTGGAAAACATCTTATCCTACAGGTTTAGCAGACTGACATCCTGACCTGTATCGGCACTTGGCTTGCTGTCCTCATTCACAACTGGAAGCCCAGAAGTAAAGAAGTCCATAATAGCCGCATATACATCCGGTTTAATTACTTTCCATTCCACAGTTTCATCAGACTAAGCAAAGAAACAGAGAAAGAGAAATCAAGTTATTTCAAGCAATGATGTTCCATTGTGCTACAATAAATAATTCAAATGCAGTCAGAAGTTTAAGTACATCCATCATAGGCATGAATGTCATACAAATCATTCATGATGCATTTGCAAGTCGCACCTCCTCCCCATGCTTTCTGATAGCCTTCGACCACCTACTGGCATAAATCTGGTTTGTTATTTAACCACTCATCTAATTTAATGAAAGGCTGAGTTGGTTAAAAAAAAAACAAACAAACAAACAAAAAAAACGGATTAGTTTTCTGGAACTAACTCAACATTTAGGCATAATCTATTGCTTTTTTGATGAAACTGAGGTTCTGGCAATTTCAGAAGCTTAAGGTTAGCCTGCTTTACCCATTCCTCAGCCAGTTTGGGATTATTGTGACACGACATTCATGGCCTTGATACATGTATTTAAAGTTTGGACAGGAGCTGAATGTTGCACTGAAATTGACCTTTGTGATGGTGATAAAATCTGGGCCCAGAAAGACACTCTTGACACCATCGATCCTAAACAATTGTCTGAAGAAAACAAGCATTGGAGAAATATAAAGATATGACACATGTTCAAAGTTCATGACCCGGTGTCAATCTTTTTAAGCCAGTTAAGATCTATTGGGCTTAAAAATATATATATACTGCAAAATGTGTACAACAATCACGAAACCATCCAACATTTTAAGGGGATTTCTGTCCATGTTCTTTGGAATAAAAGCAGCAAAATTAAAATCAACCTTAAAGGGAACACTAGGCTTTCACACAGCCATCTGCAACATCAAGGACATCTTGAGGTTTATGCAGAAGTCAAAAGAATCTGAGAGGTTTTTCTTTAACTTATTTTCAGAATGGCGACTTCTGGTTCCCATGCTGTCAATATGGGAAAAAAAGCACATGCAGCTTTCAAAATATAAATCTATCTAATAAATAAAAAGAAGGCTTTATTCTACCAAAGTGTGCTTATAGTACTGTGTATTTATGCTTTACATTGTCTATATACTATTCTATAAGTAAACAATATTCGGAGAACACTTTATGAAGAAGTCCTAAACCTGGCTAAAGGGGAGCAGAACGCATCACGAGGACCAGCAAAATCCATTGTCCCCTCCTCTAAAACTGTCCGCCCAGGCAGAAACTTCAGACTGTTTGGATTCGGTGTGTCCTGTGTCTGCACAAACATGGTCCTTCCTGGAAAGAGACGAAACAGAAATGTAATTTGAGATGTTAAACACTCACAATGATGTGTCTATGTGACTGAACTCCATGTACAAATCTAAGATTTTCTCACAGTACATGAGCAACTGCTACCACATTCAAGACAATCAATATTAAATCAACATCCAGGTTAAATGAACACTAGAGAAAACAGAAAGAACACAAACCAGGAACCACCCAGACAGGGTTTTGTGGCCATCTGTTGGAGACTCCAGTGGCTTGTGAGGGCCAATAGATTCTACTGCTCTGACAGCCACTGCTGGCCAGTCTGAAATATTAGATAAACACATTAAAACACACATATGTAAGAATATAAACACTAATATTAAATTTTAATATATTCCTGATTGGGTATGTAGTAGCAGTGAAGGCAGAATATGAGTGTGTGATGTAGTAAATTACAGCAAACAGACTGAGATCAGGACCCAAGGTTGAAATTTAGGGGCAAATTTAAATCAGTTTTGAAGAAGGATTTTATTTTATTATTATTATTATTGTTATTTTTACAACAGAACAATTTTTGAGAAGTGGTTTACTAACCTAAAAGCTTTTGACCCACATAATAACAGCAACTGAGTCCTGGGACCTAACTTATGAGTGAAGAACACCAACAGTCCTTTTAGGAAGGGCTGTATGATATAGGAAAAAGATCACATTAAAAACACTTATTGGTTGTGATGAATCCACAATTTCTAACTCTTCCCTCTCTTTTCTATCATTACAATAACCCCAAAGCACTCTGTGAGCTTAACAACCTCTGCCACCAAAATCTACATCAAGTCCCCCATCATCAATGTATGGATCTTTATACAGTTATAAAAACTGTGTGACAACAATCTTAGTTATGTAAGAAACCTTAGGGATTCAAAGTGTGAAGGAGGTATCATCTGATGTCCTTCTAAAAGGTTATAGGGGGAGGTAGAAGTAAAGGTCAAGAAATACTACACTGGTCCTAAAAAGGCTAACCTAAACAGTTAGAGTTTTTTTTTTTTTTTTTTTGCTTTAAGACACAACCTTAAGTACAAACCATTAGTATGCCCATGAACTGTAAAGACTGGTGAAAGGGAGTTGCTCCTTTCAATTCTCACTACATAGCCAGCAGGCATTTTATGAAGAACATATTTTGGTTATACTGTAGGACAATTTGAACCAATTAAGACTAAATGTAATTGGATCTGAACATGGCTATATGACTGGGTTGTACTGGAATAAACTGAATTGAAGTAGAATTCTGTACATCTGAATATGAACTGGACCCAACTGTGTACAAAGTAACTTGAAAAGACATTTGTTGCAATTCGGCACTATTGCAATAAACTGTACAGAATTAAGATAAACTGAGAAAAGACATTTATAGCCTTAGACAAATCACAAGTCGACCTTATGTCGAGAAATTTCTTGTTAAATTAGCATGCATGCCATTTTAGGCTGTTATAGTATGTATGACAGTTACGTTTATAACAGGAATTTAAATATAGCAAGGTAGCAAAGTCTTAAGGATGTAATTAAATAACTAGAATATTAATAGGAGGATTATAATTAGTTAGAGAACATATATCTGTCAACACAAAACTGGCTAAATTCAGTCATATTTACAATCAGGAATAAGCGGGAAACGGTTTACGCAGAAAATCGGATTTTCAGTTGGTCACAAATACATCAAATTAATTTCAAAAGCATCAATATAGCTGACTATGAATAAAATTAGGTGTTTATGGTGAAACAACCCACATAAAAAGCCATAACCAAGTCCTTTTCTGAGAATGTCTAGTAGTGGTTATGGTGAGTCACGTCACTCCATGTTGAACCAGCAAGTTGCTCTCAGCGCTTCTTTAGACGCCGAAAAAAAAAAAAACATTTAAAGGACAATATGAGCGAACAACGCCTGCACTCAGTTCACCACGGATATACTCACGGTTGCAAAAATCTCGCTGAAATACCCAACAACCTCCCGACCTGTGCATAACTCGCCATGTTTGTTTTGATTAACTAACGGGGACGGAAGTAGCTTTCCTGCTAGGGGGAAGTGACGCATTATTATTGTACGTGTGCTAAAGTCCCCTCGATACTACAGCTAACAGCTTGGTAACTGAAGTTGCAGTTTTACTAGAGCTTCAAAAATAATATTCAGACTGTGTGAAAATGCCGTGTGGCAAAAATTTCAGACGGAGAAGGGACTTGTCCGATGATGAGGAGGAAGATAATGGGACTACAGAAGAAGTGAGGTAAATACTTAAGAGCAGATTAAAATGCAGCTGAAGCTAACACTGTGTTAGCCATCAAGTTGTGCATTAACCTTAAGGAATTGTAGCTTATGGATTTAAATAATTTTCAATAAGATGGTTAACCAGTGAGATTATATTATGTCTTTTCAGATCGAAAGTGGAAGAGGCAAAAGAGCTTCAGAGTTTGAGGAAGCGACAGAGCGGGGTCAGGTAATGTGAATCTAGTGTTTGCTTTTTCAAATTTTTAGTCCGATTGTGAAGTGGATTATATTGCTGGTGCATGTAAATACATTGGAAAACCATGGCATTGTGTTTCTGTAATTCGATGAAAAAAGTGAAACTCATTTCTTTTTGTCACACAGACTGGTATATTTCAAGCGTTTCTTTCTGTTATTTCAGTTGATTAGGCCTTACAGTTTAGGAAAACACAAATTCTAGGTTATCAGAAAATCTGGATATTACATAAGACCATTAACGAAAAACGAAAGGTATGATGGCTTTTGAGGCACTGACTTCAACCAGAGTTCATACCATGTGAATCTCAGCAAAACGTTTTTTTTTTTTTTTTTTTGTTTGTTTTTTTAACGGATGACCTTCTTAAGACTGCAGTTGCCCCTGCAATCCCTGTTGCTTGTGCAGTTTTTTTCTTCCACTAAACTCTCCATTATTACACTTTCATACAGCACACTGTGAACAGCCAGCTTCTTCTGTGGCAATTTGTGGCTTATCCTCCTTGACAACTGTTATATCAGCAGTCTTTCTTATTGTTGAACGCTTAAAATATATCAGTCTATGTCTAATAAATCTACTCTTGAGTTTCAAATTTTTAACTGATGTATTTATAAACTTTGATATGATATTCTAATATATTGTGTTAACACAATGTATGTAAAATAGACTATGCACTAACTAGCTTTACATTTTTATCATTTTTCCAGTATAACTGCCTTATTGGTTGGAGAGAAACTCCCACCAGAAGCTGAAATAGATGTAAGTCATGTTATTAAATCCCCATCTTTGTGTTAATGAGAACTCTCTTTAACTTCTGTTTGCTAAACTGACCATTTCTGACAGAATGATCCATTTAAACTGAAGACCGGAGGGGTTGTAGACATGAAGAAAGTGAAAGACAGGAACAGAGACATGTAAGTGAATGGATTTTGGTGCTGTGTAAATAAAGTTGTTTGATTTCACAGTTAAGCATGCCATCTGTTAAATAATGTGACTGATCCAATTACAGGACAGAAGATGAGACGGACCTGAACCTTGGCACATCATTCTCAGCTGAGACTAACAGAAGAGATGAGGATGCAGATATGTATGTATGCTTCATTTATTTGTTAGAATTGATATAAATACACAAATGCATGCTTACATGATTCAATATGAAAAAACATTAGAGCTGCTAAAAAGCTGTTATTATTTCATTTTAATGGGTGTTTGTGTCTTATTTTCAAGGATTAAACTTGAATTTCCCAGTCTGAATATCTCTAGATGTTAGTGGATCTGATGAAGAGATGGTTGAATATGTTTTTGATATAACAGATTGTTTTTTTTAACACCTGTAGATAAATGCAGGACCATAGCCTGATGGCTTTCCAAACCTGTTATCTAAGTATGCACCTGTAGAGTGTGAAAAATAGTTCCGCAGAGAAATGTAGCCCTTTGTGTGACTTTGACTCAACGATCTAGATTCTATATCAGAAGTTTCTATTGTTCGTGTCAATCATTTGGTCAGCTGCAGTCAGCCAGACACCACCAAAGAGTATTTGTCTGAGTTTTACCAATAACTTGTAGGTATGTGACTTATTGTGACATATGACAGAGCAAGTCAGTCAGATGTAGTGTTTTGCAGCAGAAAATACCGTGGCTGTACAGAAAGTTCCGAAACCTACTGAAGAAAATGGGGATAAGATAAACAAATAGCTTAGTCTTAATGCAAATCCTCCAAAAGCATTGACTATTTTACCGTGAAACATTTTAAATTACAACACTTATGCATTTGAAAGCATGTAGGTCACAGTGATGGATACTTACAAAATTATTGTTTCATGAGAATACTTCATGTATTTATCTTCATAGGATGAAATATATCGAGACTGAGTTAAAAAAGAAGAAGGGCTTAGTGGAGGCTGAGGAACAGAAAGTAAAGGTGAAAAATGCAGAGGACCACCTGTATGAGCTACCCGAGAGCATCAGAGTCAACTCTGCCAAGAAGACAGAAGAGATGTTGTCCAATCAGATGCTGAGCGGAATCCCAGAAGTTGATCTCGGCATTGAGTACGTTCAGACCAGTCTTTTAATGATCCTGCTCGGTTTGTTTCAGGGCTAACTTTTTACAAACATTTCCCAGTTACTTATTTTTTAACACTAAAAACTAACTTTCTAATTCTTTCTCAGTGCAAAGATAAAAAACATCATCCAGACAGAAGAAGCAAAAGCCAAACTCTTGGCAGAACAAAGGAACAAGAAGAAAGACCAAGGCACATCATTTGTTCCCACCAACATTGCTGTAAATTACGTCCAACACAACCGCTGTGAGTTCATCTCCGCATACTGTACTGTGGTGTTAAAGACCTAGATGAATAACTTCTGGAGGTGATAAGAACTGAATGGTTTATTCATTTTTCTCTCAGTCTACCATGAGGATGTGAATGCACCACAGAGGCATCACAGACACAAAGAAGAACCCAAAGCGAGACCGCTGCGGGTGGGAGATACAGAGAAACCTGGTCCAGAAGGTACGAGACATCAGCCGCATCCTGGTAAACCCACTGTTCTGTAGCAGGAAAACTGTAATGGTCCAAATGACGCATTCTTTGTTAATCCACAGCTCCGTCACCACCCAACCACCGCAAACGTCCAAACAACGAAAAAGCCACTGATGACTACCACTATGAGAAGTTTAAGAAGATGAATCGAAGATATTAGCATGGAAATACTCAATATTCCTAGACATTGAGGCATAATGACACTTCCTGGATTTAGTTGTCTAAAAAGTAATGGCACCAGTACTCCCACCGACTGTTTTACCTTGTAATTATTGTAAAAAGCACATACAGTCTGTTAGGCATGTAATGTTTTGTGTCATGACCCATTTAAATTAGGCTCTTCACAAATTTACCGACAATTTTCAGACTTTTTTTTTTTTTTTTTTTTTTTTTAATAAAAGTGTTCAAATATCAGCATTTGATTGTTTCAACTTTCTAAATATATATACATATTTTTAAGTAAATCAAATCACAATATTGTTTGCAATATTGGAATTGTAATCTATTTGCTTGGATGCAACATTTGGTTGGATACATTTCCACTCATAGTGCCATGGATTTGCATTCTGGATGCTGATTATATATTTGGCTAGTTGGATGCTCTTTCAACAGCCTTTGAATCATATACATCATATACGTATTTTTAGTGGCTGTAATGATGAACCAGAAAATGGTGGTAAAATTGTCATAATGGAAAAGACTCAGAAAAGTGTTCAATATTAGAACTGCAGTTATGTTTTCTTGATATGGCTTCCTAATTTTTGTTTCTTCTTCCAGTTATTTAGTTCAATGGATTAGGCCAGTCCTCGAGGGCCAGGATCCTGCATGTTTTAGTTCTTTCCCTGGTTCAACACACCTGGATCAAATGATGGCTGGTTAGCAGGCCTCTGCAGAACATTGACATGCTGAGGAGGAAGTTACTGCAACCAGGGAGAGAAGTAAAACATGCAGGATCCCGGCCCTCGAGGACCGACTTCGGACACCACTGGATTAGGCTGTTGTGGTGCCATGTTAAACCTTGAGACTATTTTTATACATCTTTATGCATTGTGCTGTTCGCTAATATTCAAAACCATTGTTGCTTTTATTTAGGGGTGAAAAATTACATCAATAAGATGTAAATCAGAATTGACAAAAGCTTAATAAATATATTTGATCCTATTTGCAGCACTTTCAATGCAGGTGTCGTCAGCAGCAGAGTAGATTAGCCATTGCTGTGCAGTTCTGCTAAATCCTATTAGTTTGTGCTTATTAGTCTATTGCCTGGTATTCACTTTTAGCTGTAAATTTCAGTTATTGCTCCCCTATGAATACATCCAGTTAAAAAAAAAGACAGCATGTTCTTTAATGTGATCCAATTGGTTTAACATGGCAAAAACCTTAAACAATATAAATCCAGGGATAAAAGCATAGTTTTAAAGAAAATGTGATGCTAGCTAGTTGTAAGAATTGGGCAATTCCTTAATTTTATTCATTTCCTTGGTCAGTTCTGAGCAGTGGAAGCAGAAAGTTCTTTTCTTTAAATGCATTAAACCAGAAAACTTGCTATTTTTTTTGGTTTGTAAACAAAAAAGAGATTTTTGTTTAAACTGTGGTAAAAATCTGGGGATAGCCTTATCTTGTCCCTTCAATTTCAGTTGGAAAACTAGGACCTCTACAGAGGAACCTGCACCACCTTGTATTTTAGCGCCAAGATAGCAAGTGTTCGTCAATCAGGCAGTAAAGGCCTGATTTGTGCATCTCTAAAAAAATTACCTATACATATAAACATAATTCCTTTCAGTTCTCTGCATTATATTCCACTTACTTGAGTAGTGTAAATTCTGTCTTCAGTAATTTTAATTTCAACAATGAATTGATATCAGGAGGAATGTTACTAAGACTTGGCCATCAAGGCTCTCAAGTCTTTGGACAACAGGACGTTCCAGACAATTTTGATCAATGCACTTCATTTTCCTGTGTTTTTCCAGTAAATAACAAAAATCCAGTTTGAAGTCTGTAAAACAAAACTACACACCATCTTCTAAAGTATATTTGTATCAACTAAACCACTAGTGCCCAGATTTGGCAGAAAAATCCCTTCTTCCCCGTCATGGTTTCTCCGTGGCGGTCGTCCCATGTCCATTGACGTGATGTTGGGCGTTTGCCTCCTGCGATGGGGTCCTGTCGGCGTCCTCTCTGTCGTCTTGGGTGGAGCTGGAGCTGCTATCAGGAGAGGCCCAACTGTCCCGCCGGCGGTAGGCCTCGCACAGAGGCAGGTCAGTGCTGTTCCACTGACTGTAGCTTTGCAGCAGAGCAGAAACCAGTTTTTGGAGGCAAAGAGTCAGCGTAGCGCAGAAAGAGAGGAGCAGACGAGAGCAGCAGGTCAGAATAAACACACCCATACAAATAGAGCACATGAAAGCACAGATTCGTTAGAAGGAAAAGCACAGAAAAAAAAAAAAAAAAAAAACATTGGATAGCTTTTGATTGGATTTATAACTTGATTTAAGATGAGGAAAAGGATGAAATTAGTTGCTAATTAAGACAGCAGTGCAAGGGCAGCAAAGAAAGTTAGGTCCACATCAATCATGCTCCAACAGAGACATTTCTTTAACAAACAAACAAACAAACAAAAAAAAAACAAGACAAACTGCTGCAGCGTTTTGTCTCCGTTTTATTTCTTAATCATTCTAAGTCCTCTGAACCGCTGACATGGTTACAGACTGAGTGGACGGAAACATCAAATTTCCTTTTTTAATTTCCTTTATCAGAACACAGCTACATAAGAAACACTAAGTTCAGATTCAACTTAATCAGATAAGTTAAAACTAATCTGGGTTCAACAGTACAAATAATTCATAAATTCTAGCACAGAATATTTTCATTTGTTTAAAAATATTTTCAAGAAAAATATTCTTATATTGCTTTAGTTCTTCTAATATATTTTCCTACTTCATATAAAACGTTGTGTTGCTTCCAACAGCTCAATGAGTCAAACAGCTTTAAATTTATAGATATTTTTTTTTACACTTTAAATATTTATCTCTACCATGTATGCTAAAATGTCTCGTAAATCCATTGGATCCTGAAGAAAGAGTTCAAAGTTCTGATAAAAAAATAAAAACAGCAGTAAATACAGTGGCTTGGGAAACTATTCATAACCCTCATATTTTTCAATGTTACCAAATAATACAGTGCATTTCATTAAGACTCTGTGATAAACACAGAATAGTGAAATGAAAGAAAATTGATGCATGTTTTTTTTGTAATTTTTTTTTTTTTTTTTTTACAAATAAAATCTTAAAAATGAGATGTGCATTCATATTTATCCCTTTTACTCTGACACCCCCATATAAGGTTAAGTGCAACCAACTGGCTTATCTGTTTTAGTTCAATCCATCAACCAAAACTGGAAAAAGTATGGTCCAAAACAAAAAGACCCCAACTTTTTTTTTTTTGCCTAATGGTAAAACTAGTTGAGGCAGAAAACTAACCCTGAACAAACAATTTCCATTGTGAAATATGGTAGTGGCGGTATCTTGCTTTGGGGATGCTTTTCTTCTGCAGGGCTGTGGAAGCTGCTCAGCATTGATGGGAAGTAGAATGGAGCTAAATACGGGGCAATGGTTGAAGGAAACCGATGAGCAGCTGCAAAAGACTTGAAGCTGAAGTGAAGAGTCACCTTTCAGCAGAACAACAACCCTCAACATACATCCAGGGCTGCAATGCAGTTGTTTAGATCAAAGCATATTAATATGTTAGAATAGTTCAGTTAAACTCTAGACCTAACTTTCATTTAGAGTATGTGGAAAACCTTGAAAACTGATGCTCAGAGACACTGCTTAGAAATGCATGTCAATGTTCAGATTTTTATTTGTGAAACATTATTAAAACCATGCATAATTTTTCTTCCACTTCTTCATTATGTATTGCTTTGAGTTGGTCAGTCACATAAAATCACAATAAATACATAGAGGTTTTTGGTTCCAATGTGAAAATGCTTACGGGGTATGAATACTTTAGCAGACCATTTCAGACATCAATCTCTTTGGTTTATAAAAGGTACCACCAGAAGAATGTGTGATGAACATTAAACAGATATGTGTCACAAACACATGATGACCAGAAGACTGAGAACTGGATATGCAGATAAAGTTGTATGTATGTAATGTTTGATCCTTTAAGGTCTTTACTTTGGGAAAAGAAAAAAGATGAGGCACTTGGTTCCCAAAAACATCGTGAAGACACTCAAGAAAAAGAGCTCAGTAAAAATGACTTTCAGCAGTGATGTGTGTGTGGATGAATATATCTGTTTGGATTGATGAAGACATGAAGAGATGCCAGACTGAGACCCTTTAAACAGGATCAGCAGTAACTGGGTTAAAAGCTGAGACAGTACGCTTGAAGTTGGCTATGGAACGACACAGGAGCGGCATGATGGGGCAGGTCTGAGGCTATTTGTACCTGGAGGAGTAATACTCTTCCTCTAGCTCATAGAGGTCGACAGCGATCTCATCCCGGAGCGACGTCAGCTTCTTGTCACACTCGTCTTGCAGCGCTCGGAGCTGCTGGTTCTGCTGACTGATGGCATCGTTCACGGAGGGAAAATCGTTCAGGATGAGGAATTGTTTCAAATCAGACACCAGTTTCATCAGGGACTCGCCGGCGCGAACCTGGTGTGAACAGAGTGAAAACTGTGTTTATATATATATATATATACACACACACACACACACACACAGGTAATCCTTTTCTGTTTCTTTACTGGAGACAAATTTTCATTTATGCATATTGGTTGTGCATGTGTAAATTTTTCATCACTACTTAAAAAAAATTCCATCATCGTATCCGAAAGGAGGAAATTCCGACCCACTCTTCATATTTTCTGGTGTTCTTTTTCTGTGTCTAAACTGTTCTTTGTGAATGTTGCTGTGATTTCTGTGTAGAGCCTTCTGGGAAATGGAGTGCTTCCGCAGCTCAGCGTATTTCCTAAAACAGTTTAGTGATTTTCTTCATATTTATTTATTTTGTATGTACTAGCAATTTATGACATAGTGCTTTACAAAGGTATTCACACCTCTGGAACATTTTGTCACATTTTATTCTTCTATTCTACACAGGAAGCAGAATGTTTTATGTGTGAATGATGCATTGTGTCTCACTTACGATGTTTGCAGCTCTGACATGCATCTCATAGTGGTCTTGCTCTGCTTGGGTGGGTCGAGATACCTGAGTCTCATCCTCTATCTGAACAAAGATAAAAGCAAGAGATGGAACCTGTGTGAGAGTGATGCTGTGAACTCTGAGCAGGTTTTACTGCAGCGGAAAAACATATTAGAGTGAGAAACCAGAGAGCTGCCTTTGCAGTTTTGACGATTTCCGTGAAGTTGTCCATGATGGATTTGATATCGTCTTTGAGCCTCTTGTTGTAGTTCTGCAGCAGAGTCTCCTTGCTCTGAGGGAGCACTCTCTGGTTTGCCATGATGCTCAGCAGGACCCACGGTACCTGTTTACGTTCACACACGGAGAAATTACTCAGAGGAACAAATCTAGACTGAAAGCATTCAGCGTGAACAGAAAAGGCGCGTTTTCACTGAACAAAACCGAATAACCCCAGTCACACAGAGCGTAATTTTCGGTTTATATCCTTTAGTACGAATACTTTATATGAGAGCCACCCATGAATATTACTTACTTTTTTAATGCATTCTCAGAAGAAGCATTGTTTTATTAAAAAAAATCCCGAAAAAGCCTGTCGCTTGCGCCTCTTCTTCTTCTTGTAGCTGTTGGCGATTCACATCCGGTATGTTTATGTATATTAGCGCCCCCTATGGGAAATTCATCCAAAGAAATGAAGGTTTACCTGTTAAAGTGTCCAGTTCGCGTGTACCCCATAAAGCTGTTTAAAATAGAAGGGTATTGTAAGTAGAAAATAGGATCAGTCTGATGTCATCACAAAGTCTTTTTTTTTTTTTTTTTTTTTTTAACAGCCTCTATATTGCCAAAATATTGAAACACCTTTACACAAGCGAGTGGCAAAAGTGCTACAGCTCAATGAATAAATGTGTGAACATTCAAATAATTTTATATGTGAAACTACGTGTAAATTATAAAGAAGCATATACGTTAAACAAAATCTATAATATACAAGTCCATAATTATGTCACAATTATAACTAGTAAATTTACTTAAAAGCACAAATGATTCTTTAAACTTTTTTAAATAAATGGAATTATCCTGTAACACTACAACAAAGTTGTTGGTCTGCAGGTAAAATGCTGTACAGGTAACCAATCAAATGTCAGGGACTTTACAGTTATAAACAGTTTAAATTATAATGGAATGTAGCACAGGGAATATGAAAAAAAAACTGATGAATTTAGTATATAGCATATAAAGCAATTTAAAATTTGAGGTATATGTTAAACTGTTTAATAAGCAGCTGCATTTCTATAAATAATACATTCAGTGTAAATGGTTTGTACTTATAAAGTACTATCAAGTCCAGAAAACCTCAAAGCGCTTCACATTACATTCAGTCATTCACATGCTGATGGTGGTAAGCAGAAGTGAGGCTGCCATGCACCACCACCGGGCAAGGCGGATGAAGCGTCTTGCCCAAGGACACAAGTGAGACAGACGGAATGGGGGTTCGAACCAGCAACAGGATGAACTCCTACCACCGTTGTCTCTCAAAATGCATATTTTGGCAGCATAATATTGTGCCTTGCAAATTTATTCGTACTCCATGAAATTTATTTCCATATTTTCCCACAATCACAAACTTTAATGCATTTTATTGGGATTTTAAGTGATATAATACAGTAGTGCAAAAAATGCGAAACAAAAATGATACACAGCTTTTTAAATGTTTTACTGATAAAAGCCTCAAAGTTGTGTAATGCAGTTATATTCACCCCCACACCCTGTATCTACCAGACTTGTACATCTAGAAACACCGATTCTTCTTTGCAAAACAAACTCAAGCTTAGTCAGACTAGATGGAAAGTGTCTGTAAATGTCATTTTGAAAGTTGAGGTATTATGTATTTTCCAGGCACATTATGCTATATAAATGGCACTATCAAGTAACTATGTTATCTTCAGTTATAAAAATGCTGCATATATCAAACATAACTAACTTTACAATTTAACGCCTTGAAATTGGCCTCTGTCTCTCTAAGAAGCTGCTACTCTTTCCCTCAGTGTTTCGCTGAGTAGTTCAGCAGAGTGCAGTTCCACCAGGTATTTGCTAATTGCTGCTGCGACTAGTCTGGTGGAGCCGTGTGGGGAAAGCACAGGGGAGGGGTGCTCTGTCAGGTGGAAGCTCGCTGGCTACTGCAGCTCCCAGGAGGAGCTCAGTGTAAGGAGGCGGCACTTTGTGAGAGCAAGAGTTTAGGCACCCGTGAATGGGAGTTAAGAATTCCTCAAACATGCGTGTGAAGGAATCAAAGCAACACTCCAGGTATGTTTTTGATAAGGGAATAACATAACATGATATATAAAGCTCAAAAAGTCGATTTTACATAACCCCCCTTTTAAAATCTTGCCAGAAATCCTCAAGTGTCTGGCAACCACTTAACATCAACTCTGATCAGCTTTCTTGGTTCTTCTGAAAATAAAACAAAAAAAAACAGGAAAAAAAAAAAAAGACAACCCAGAACATGTTACTGCCACCACCATGTTTCAACATAGGAATGTGCAGTGTTTCCTGCATCTCCACACACAGCATTTTGCAAACTACATCCAAAGCTACCATTAGCCTCTAAGTGGATAGCCATGTTTTGGTTGGTTTCAAGCTATGGCATCCTTTTTTTTTTTTTCCTTTTTTACATGGATTGAGCAGTGCTTTATGAGACGTTCAAAGCTTGGAATACCGTTTTAAAGCCCATTCTTGCTTTAAACTTCTGCACAACTTCTTCTCTGACCAGTCTGGTGTGTTTGGATGCGGTTTATTTATACTGAGATTTAATAGCAATAAGGTGGACTTTATTAATTGATCAGTTGGCTTCTGGGGGTGACAACTGACTAATTTTAACTAAACTGGTAGAACATAAGTACTTAGCCACCAGCAAAAAACCCCTAAATATCTGGAAAAAAAAAGCAACATAAAGAAAAGCGAGATGTGCACAGAATTTCATTTACATTCATTTAATATTTCTGTTTATGACATTTTTAAAAGGCAGGCTGTGCAGCATAACAAGTAGTCTGAGTGCTTTTTTTTTTTTTTTTTTTTTTTGTCCAACAGCATCTTCTGTTCTTCTTCCAGAGGTTACCTGTACAACAGCACTCAAAATCCATTTTACAGCCGACAGAACACATTCTTACAGAACCCTGACTCCGTGTCAGCTATTTTGTGCAATCTTCATGTGTTTAGGTTGGGTGAGACTGTATGGGGAGAAATTCAAACAGAGAAACCCAATTTAACCTCTGGGTTGAAACAGCATGGATCCTCTCTTCCAAAAAGTGCCATGGTGGGAAACAACTAGTGTCACAAGATTTTATAAACTAGAAAAACCACAAAATATTTTCAAACAGTGAATGATATAAATTAAAGGACATGTCATCAATCAGGCATTATTCAAGCTCTCACACAACACTATTATTACAATCCCTGGCTGGAATTACAAAGATTAAGTGCTGAAGATAGTCAAACATTTTTACGTCAGTTTTACAGACTTGCATGTGTCAGTTTGTGAACATTTTGGAAGTAATAGATTTGTTTCATATAGAGTTACATAATGATGTTATGAACCAAAGACAGTAGTAGTTCTAGTATTTGGTGCTGCAAGCAAGTGCAATCCAAAAGATGTGAAAGCAGTAGCTTTAAGATGGGCCCAACAAGCAAAACATGGTTCATGCAGCAGGTGGGTCTACAAGACGAGTAAAATCTGTTGAAAATGTTTTTTGAGAACCTACAGAAAGATTCTCATGAGCTACTTCAATGAATTGTCCTTTACTTAGCAGTCAAATCAGAGCCACACAACAAAAAACAGATATCCCATGATCAAACAGTGACGACAAACATTATGCATATAGAGGAAAAATTGAAATGTTTCAGATAGAAAACCAAACTGTATCCACAGATTTTATGTCAATATACCTGATAATTGAAAAGTCTGTTTTAACCATTTCCAGCATCCAATTATCAATAAGTCAAATAAGATTAAAAAGGCCCCCAAAACAGACATTTAGATGGTTTTAACATTTCCTGTCAAAATATCAAATAAAAACAGGTTATCTCATTCCCTAGTGGTGTAATCAATGTTTAACCATCTGTTAAGCTTCTGTGAAGGTATGATGCTGAATTGTTTCCCTCTGATAACCACTACAATGAATGAATGAGGTGCTATTAGATCACAGTTTTACAGTCGATCTAAAATGTGCAGAAAATAATTTTGCTAAAGCTTCTGCACAAACTCCCTCACAATAAGTAACTGAGGTAGACCGGAAAACAATCAAATGGTTGATCCTAACATTGTCTTCGTGTAGATACACACCAGGATGAAAGATAAGTGAAAGGCTAGGAAAGAAAACTTGCACTACCTGATCTCATCTGAGCAAGTTGGGAATGAGATCTGTTCAAGGCCTGCAGTCCAGCTGCAGCACTGGTGACAGCATGCAGTAAAGCCTGTTGCAGTTTGCATAATTAATGGGTGCAAATTTCTGCTGCGTTGCCATCTGAGTATTTTCAGGGCTTCTCTTGTGGTGCTTTGAGGTGAAAGGGTGCAGATACGAACGGGTCTACAGCATTAACTTCTGACGTCCATGATTGAAGCGGTCCGACAGCTTGCCTGCTCAAACTGGGAGCTGCTACTGGCTGCTCAGCTGCGGGTTCTTCGAAGTGCCGGGAATATTTGGCTAGAGCTTGAGGGCGAAACGGTTGTTGAGCAACCTGTCCCAGCACTCCCTGATCGGAGGTTAGAGTCTGACCTCCAGGTGCTTGGGGGTATGAGGTCTTCGACAGCGCAGCTGAGACCTCCTTTCTTTTTCCAAAGGGAGCCTGAGAGAACACATCAAGTTGCTGCTGAGCTACAAAAGGGGAACGTGGAAATGGAGCATTGGCAAAAACATCAGCTGAGTCCTCCTCTGAAGTTGGAAAGGGGGCTTTGGAGAAGACATCTGGAGTGACACCTGTCTCTTGTACATTCCAAGAATTACTCTGAGCAAAGGCGCTTGACGCCGATTGATGGAAGGTGGCAGGTGGTTGTACTGGTGCTGTGTTGGGGGGCAGGGATGAATGTAGAGCTACCAGAGGTCCATGCTCTTCTTCATCTTCAGAGTCCATCAGTAGAGGTCTAGAGCCACTGCAGTCTTGAGCAGCGACAATACTCTCGATTGCTCTCCCATCTCCCTGCTCCTCTTTATGTTCTGGCTTCTCCACATCTTCATCACTGGAGTGCTCACAGCCTTCATTGTTTAGATCATTTTCTTCAACCTCTTCAGCCTCCTGTCCCTCTTCTAGCACAGTGTAGCCATTACTCTCCCGTTGTACTTCTATGCAACAAAGAGACACAAAACAAAAAACATTACATAATACAGACAAAACCAGTAAGAAGCAAGCTGAACATTTCATCAACCACACCATCAGCCTTTAGAGTTACTTCACACCTGTGACCAACAAACCATCTCTACAAATCTGTCAATTACAGATCAAGAGGACGGAACAATGACGAACCAGCACAAGACTACAAAAACTCTACTCTGAGGAACAAGCCACATAGGACAGATGAGCTGAGCAGCTATGCTATCAAAATTCTTGTTTCCACAATTTAGCTGCAGCGTCTCAATCTTACCTTTCTAAACCATGTCGGGGAAAAGCAGTAACAATGAAGCAGAAATTTGAGATTTCAGTAAGAATTATTTTAAATGTGAGGAGTTTAGATGGAGTTAGCAAGTCTGTGGAAACAAATGCGGAAAATCTTCACAGTTACGCTGAAAATAGGGACAGACAGGTTAGCACAGATTAGTAGAAAGAGGCGAGTCTTACCTCAGAGGTGTTGGCAGAAGGTGTTAGCTGGTAGTTCTTGCAGAGATGTTAGTTGAAGCCATTAAAAGGAAAACACTTATTTTCTTTCTTTTTTACTATTCAGTGCTCTATTTTATAATGCACCCATTCACTAAAATAATATTTTGTACTGACCATAGCCCAAGTCAACCAAGGTCAAAAATGCTTTTTTTGTTTTTATTAAAACCCTCACAAAATTTGGGACTTTTTTCCTGCATAACAATTAACTACACATTGAATAGTTTAGTGAAACAATGTCACCATTTTTGAGTGAAAGGGATTTGTAAAACATTTCAGATTCAAAACAAAAAAATAGGTTTTCTACATTTGCCTTATTAAAAGAGACGCATACAGTTTCCAGATTTTTTTACTTTGACAGATTTTTATTTTCTTAAATAAACACATTTATTAAATGTAGATTTGGGTGCGTCCAGGTCTGCTTTTGAGTACAAGTCACTGGATATTTCTAGTCCTATTTACTATGAAATTAAAAAGAAAAAGCAAAAAGCATTATTGTGAAAGGATGAATACTTTGTATTGTGCCTAACATTTTCCATCTTCAGATGTCAATATGTTAAGAATTTTTTTTCTCTAGTTCTTTAAAAAACAGAGTCTCCATTTGCAGCAACCACCTGTGCTGGCTGGCCAAATTTGTACCATTATTGAATTGCAGTCAGGGGCCACACATAAATCAGACCAGGAGCCACAAATGGTTCCTGGGCTGTACTTTGGGGACCTTTTGTTTTAGAGCATTTTACAGTGCCAGAAAAAGTTGCTAGAGTTTTCGTTAGTCTTCTTCTTTTTTTTTTTTTTTGAAAAAGATTGACTAGGGTGGTCTGAAAAGTCATGAAATAAAATGACAATGTTGATAAAAAAAAAAAACAAACAAACAAAAAAACAAAACAAAACATTGACAGGTCTATAGCAACAAATAATGTAATAATGGCCAAGAACATCATAATTTTGCCCATTTTATACATAATGAACCTATTATGGTAGTAACTTGCCAAAAAGATATTACTAATAATGACTTATTAACCAGGCTCTGTGTGCGTCATTTTAAATCTAAAGAATAAATAATAATTACAAATTTATTAATCAATTGTTTGTTCCTGTTTTAACTTTTTCATCTAACCCTGAACAAAAACATGACCCTTGAACTTTTCCTGAATGCTAGCACATTCCACCAAGTAATACAACTAACAAATGTAGTAATTAATTCCATATTCCTATATAAAAATATATGAATTTAAATATCTAAGTATATAAATAATATTGTAGATTAACATTTTGTACAAGAAATAATTCTCAAATCAGCTTTTACAAAAACAATTAAAAGGATGAGAATGCTTGATGGTACATACCTTTGATGATTGAATATGACCCATGAAAACCATTACACCCATTTATGATGCACAAAAACTGCAGAAAAAGTGTTATTTCCAAAACATGAGGTCCTATTTATGTATTATTACATTACTGGTTAAAGTGGTTACATTTTCAGAGGAATTTCTTTTATACTACACCAATAAAGTAATAACCGGCAAATAATGCCATAACTTCTAAAATTATTGGTAATATTGTTATTTGCTTTATTACATTTCCAATAGCTCAGTTTATTACTTAGCATTACCTTACTGCCTTTTGCGAAGTTACTGGTTTTACAAAAACTGGGAAAAAGAAATCTCAAAATTCTGATGAGTGCATCTCTAGTTATTAGTGTATTAATCAATCACGATGATTGAATAATACAATTGCAAAGGTGGTAATTACCACTGCTAATTCTTAACCATATGACATCCAGTGAATGAAGGGAATTCAACTTGATCTCTTAAAGAGATTTATGCATAAACCATTAACTGTAGCAGTGATGGCAAAACAGAAAGAAATATGCAGTTCTCAGTTAAATGCAAGGTTAAACTACCCTTAAAATTAAGCTTACAATGTACAGCAATGCAGTTAAACTTCCTTAACAAAGTAAAAGCCATAATTCAGAGTAGAACTTGGTGGGATTTTTACATATAACAAAATAAACTGCAATGATTGTCATCAAATGTAATGCAATTTTTGTACAGTTGTCATTCAACTCGATACTAGATTCATAAAAACAGGCTGTCATGAGGGATCAAGGGTGATCCAGAGACATCAGGAAGAACATTCCATCATAACATCTCTTATAACCTAACAACAATCTGCCATTATTATGAACAGTAACATATTAATGGAAAGAAAGTGCTAAAAATATGATTCGGGCAGGCAACTCAGAAGCACAGCATTTCATTTATGGAGTGCATCAATAACAAAAGCTCTGGCTGAATGATTGACATGATGCAGAGAAATAAATAATGGAAAGTTGGACAGGCTGGGTCATCATTTACACTCTTAAATACACCATTATTCACAAGTGTGTTTTATCTAAATAAATTGTTTAACATGTTAAATGGTGGGACTCCATTTATAAATTTTCCTAAATGCCCATGAATATTAGTCACATGATGACAGACAAAATGCCTTTAAATAATATACAATAAAACAATCTAAAATCGAAATGACTAAAACAGTAAAATTTAGAAATGATTAGGATTTTTTTTGCTCCGAAGTTAGTCGTAGAAGTACAAGTAGGTAAGGGGGAATAGACTAAGAGCAGAGTTGATCATTTTTGTTAAGATGGTAGCCCCACAGAAAACAAACACTTGGTGGCATCTACTCTAAACCTCCTTCAGTGTAATGATGATTACTGTGAAAAGTCTGCTCACTCATATTGAGCCTGAGAGCAGAATGCTACATCACAAACAGCAGGGTAACAAAATCTCATTTTGCTTTGGTATGGCTAAAGTTCAATTCATGTCTGTTGACAATGTTGAGAGATGGAGAAATCATAAAACAAAAAGAAAAATGAAAATGCACCAGTTTGAGTAATACACCCTTGTAGTGTAAAAAATGCTGATCAGGAAAGCATCCTGGGGTCAAACTCAGTCATACAGAGTTCAGGCGTTTCATGGTTTAAAAAACAAAAGATCCCAACCATCGCTGTTGTAGTTTTAAAATCTATAACAACTTTCATATTATTCAGAAAAAGAAATCTGCATACACCTACTTATACAGTGCATTGGAAATGCATTTATACCACATTCTGACATGTTAAAACCACAAGTTTCTATGTATTTTGTTGGGATTTTATATGATAAATCAGCAGAAAGTAGTGAATGATTAATAAGGTTTAAATTAGATCATTCAATTTTTGAAAATTATGAGGTTTTCAACCTTTGAGTCCTTCACAGAATAGTTATCCATGGCTCAATTCAACAATTGGATTACCTCTGATGCCACAATTCTTAGGTTATTTAGTAATAAAGAAAATAAAAAATAAACCTTGCATTCTGCATGCCATTTGTTTTTACTTTAGTAATTATGCATGACTTTGTATTGGTCTATAATATAAAAATCCCCCCAAAAATACACTGAAAGTTGTTTTACTATGTGAACAAAATATGGTCATATTCAAGGTATAGCAATACTTTTCCAAGGGACTATAATCTAACTCTGTGTTAAAGAGCCACATGGGAATAGCAGCATAGGACTGAATAGATTTGAATTCCAAACACTATATGATTTGTAACCATATTAAAGCTGTCTGACTGAAAACAAAGGCTGGAGAGAAATTGGTCAAAGTTAATCAATACAGATTCTTTCACTGCTCAAAAAACTGGTTCAATCTGTGCAGCAGCAAATGACAGAGTATCCCATCTTTGGAACTGCATCATGGTATTCATAAGGTTAACATCATTCTCAGTTCTCACTTTTTCCAACACCCTCTTGACACGCATGAACGTTCCTGACAGTGTCTCTTTAAAGATTTAACCATAATAACACACAAAATAAACACAAAGGAACTGTGATCAAGCAGTGCACACTGACAGTCGATCACTATGGGTGTAAAATCAATGAGGGACATTATTGCAAGAACAAGGAAGCATGAAAAAAAAAAAAAAAAAAAAAAAAAAAAAAAAAAAAAAAAAAAAAAAAGACCATGGTGAAGCCAGGACAGGAGTAGACGATATGCTCAGCCATTAACAAAAAAAAAAAATAAAAAATAAAAAATAAATTACCAGCGTGGAAATGTGAACAGCCAGCAGAGATGCATGAAACCAGCTTATCACGCTGCTAGAGATGGAGTTGAGGCCAAGGAGGCACATAAACAGAATGGCTCTACTGAACCAATCCATGCTGGCTTTTCCTCACTTCAAAAGGTTGATACAGTAAGTGCCTGTCCCTCCAACACCCTTTTTTTTTTGTTTGTTTTTAGGATTGCATTCTGCCCCTTCGACCTCTCCCACCCCTCTAGAGGTCGATGAGCTGATCCACCAGCAGAAGGGAGCGCGCCAAGTTGGGGATGCTGGACTCTGAACTGCCACTGTTGCTGTGAGTGTGACCACCTGAAAAAACGTGCCAGAAAGAAAGAGAGGAGACAGAGATGGACATGGAGGAGCCGAGGGAAGTTTTGAAAGACAAGCAAAAGAAAAAGTCAATAATAGGGATTGTATGGAGAAAATTATGATGAAGGACATGAGGATGAAGGAAAATGATGGCAGAGCAGAAAGAAACAAAATGTATGGACAGAGGCAGAAAGAGAAAGAAGCAAAGAATAAGCTGAGATCATGTTTATACAGCTGCATCATCAGAGGTGAGAGTAAGGACGTTCCACTCTAATATGAAGCGAGTCTCAAGATGATTTATACAGAGCCAATACAGCTTCAAATTGGGAAACAATGGCAGTTTAACATTCGGGATGAAGGAAAGAAAAGAAGTAACGTGAGAGCTTGATGAGCAGTGGGTTGGGGGCTTTGATGTGACACACTCTGATGATCACTAATACAAGCTAGTACTGCGTTAACTAGGGATCAAGTCATTCATCTTTGTGGTCTTAACCAGGTGTGAGTGAAATCCTTGCATTTCTTTAAAACTTACCTTGATTTGAGTTTTTAGGAATGAGCACAGGAATGGGGTCAAACTCATCATCATTGCCCTTTTCCCCACCAGATAAGAGGAAAGAGTCTGTGGTGGAGGAAGAACAAGTGAGGTAGAAATGGAAGTGGGAAAAAGTTAATTCAGAGAAGGAAGAAAGCCAGGAAGAAAGAAGTGTGCATGCAAATTACAGAAAAAAAAACACTGAGAAAGCCGAGAAGTCAGAAGTAGAAGTCCGTTTTAAAATCCAAGTTTCACAGCTTTGAGATCTTCTGCAAAGAAGTCAAGGTTCCTGAGGTTGTTATCCACACTCTAATCCCTATGACACATGCCTAAACTACTGCATTCTTGCTTTCTGAAGTTCTTAAGTGCCTGGCTAACACACCCAGCACACACTGAGGTGCAGAACGGCTTACCGGCAGCCTGACTGGGTTGCAGCTCCTCCAGACAGGATCCGGAGCCGCAGCTAGGAGGGCCAGAGGAGAAGGAGGGAGGGAGTGCTGAAACAGGCTGGCTTCCACCAGAAGTATGAGTTAACAAATCACAACCCAGCAGGGATGCCTCTCCAGTGAAAGAATCTGAAGTGTAGTCAAAGGATCACAGGAAAAGAAAAACTGTTAGTAAAGCAAAGGAAGATGCATTCTGTTAGTAAAGTAGCTCACATGTGGAAGCTAATCATAACCACAAAAAAGAGCAACACAGCAGAAATTAGTCCCAAAAGATACTCATGTTTGCTTTAACTAATAATGTTGAGTGCAGAATATTTGTAGTTTGGAGGGAAGAAGGTTTAAATAACCCAAAAGTAAAGATGCACCAATCAGAACTGCGTGGTTACTGATTTTGGCAGATTCAAATTTTTCATTAAGAACTAGACATTAAGACACAGGAACAGCATTCAAACATGTTTTAGCCTTCCTGCATGAGGAGTCATTAATTATTCAATAGCTACATAAGGAGCTAAGGCGAGCATCTTCTATTAGGTATTAACATGATTAGCAAGGCTTGCAATACTGAAAAAGAAGTCTATGTGTATCCCAAGAGAAAACAGATCCTTAGCTCAACTCTGAACACTGTCCAAAAAGGCCATCATCATTTCCTAAGAGTTCAGTCCACAACAAAAGTGGACTAATCAAAACAATATAACAGAGCAACTTTGCAGCCTTCCTGTAATCTGTAGTCAGCATTCAGCATTCCTCAGCAGAAACCGAACAACTTTTTACACCTTTTGTTTCTTTTGACTTCATTTTTAAGGATCTCCCTCATACTGAAAATAGCAAACCCAGTATCAACTTCCACACCAAGAGTGTTGTTGTCAGCAAGACCAAGTTGTGCTTGTGTATGATGCGTTCTCTGCACAGAAAAAGACTGGATTTTTGAGTCTCTGACTGGGCAGTCACTGATCAGGGGTGATCGAGCTGAAAAAAGGCAGATTCTGGTCATCAGCCAATTTCTCGATGCATCTCTACCAAAAATGGCCTAAAAAAAAATTCAAAGATTCACACTTTAAATTTTAATCCATATCACTGTCCCACACTACAGCAACCATCAAGGCCAAACATCAGTGTTTTTTCAACAGCTGCCTAACCTTATATCCTGACTATAAATTAACCTTGAATAATTGAATCTCGTAAGAAGTTATAGTTATTTTTTTTTTCTAATCTGCGGTCCAGAATGCTAACCTGGCATGCTGGCAGCAATACGTTCTGGCTGGCCTGAATGGCGCTGAGGAGCTTCCAAACCAGGAATCAAGGAATCCACACACACCTTAGCCTTGGCTACACCGACACAGAGAAAATACAGTGGTTAGTAATAGACATGAAAGCATAAATGTAGTAGGGTCAAAACTGATGGCCTTATTTCCTTTCAAACACACTCACTTTTTGACTTCTTGACCATATGAGAAGCAAAAGAATACAGGCTACTGAAGAATATTTGAATAAGACGTGAAATTTGGAGGAAATGCAATGGAACAGTAGCAGATCTTTAAGCTTTCTGCAAAAGTACTGAAGGATCCACAGAAAAGGGTAAAAGGGAAGGAAGCAGTATAGAAAATTCAGGGGAATTCAGTCTTTCTAACACTTTCTAAATGAGTGAGACAGAGAGAGAAAATAGGGCCTGGTGAAGAAGTAGAGACAGCTGTCAGACAGAAAAGGCCACAGCAGGGTGGGGAGTTTCCAGCAAAGTCCAAAACCATTTGGAAAGTTAATGTAACATGATACAGGTATAGGCCAGTTTCCAGTTATGATATATATTGGAATTTTTAAATAGCATTTTCCATTATAATGTTACAGTGCTTTAGACTTTCTTAAAGTGATGCCAAACTGAGGGTAATACACAATTATAAATAACTAAGAAATGACAAGCAATAAAAATTATGATTTTTAACTCCAAAACAAAAGTTACAGAACCCTCAACACTGAGTGCACTACAAGCCATATAACCAATTAGTCTTTTTATTGCTGTAACATGATCTCCCCCTGAAATGTTCTCCAAAAAATAAAAAACAAACTCCTCCTTGATTCTCCTCTCAAAGCAAAGAGATGATGGCAATCCACTGATTATATGTGCGTTGATCTGCAAATGACTAAGTAATAGCAGTGCTACAAAACATATTCGTATCTACAGTCAGAACAATAATTTAAAAGCTAAAGTTAAGTGGCACTGTGATAAACAAGACTGCATAAGGACTTAAGTTTATCTTGCCACTAAAAACAATGAGAAGGATAAGGGAGGCAAGAAAATTCTTCATGCCTCATCATTTAAGAACTGCAAAAAAGAGTGACATCTAGAAGTTTCCATAACAACCATTAGGCACTACTGACATGCCAGTGGTTGTTTGGAAACTACAACCATCACAAAGGTAAACATGTTGAGTTTACTAGAGTGACATAATGTTTTGGTCCAAGGAGACTGAGTCTTTCAGCAACAAATATCCCAGGTGGGTCTGGCATAAAGTAAAAGGAGACTATGAGGAAAAGCACTTCACAGGCATAAGGTGGCTCTGAGATGTTATGGTTCTCAAATCAAATGATGGTTCATTAGCAGGCCTCCTGCTAAGAGCCTCCGCCGATCTTGAGGTATAATATGGTGAGGAGCTGCGCACCTCCTGTATCTATTCAGGTGCTGCACCACGCTGGGGTTTATGACAACAGGGGCGTTTTAGAGGCAGCTGGCTGACTGGATCAGGACCACAGCAGTCAACCACCAGCTGAGCCATGGAATAAAATGGAATAAAAGCACTCGTCAGCCAGGTTTATCAAATTCGCGTACAAAGCAGCTGAACAGGCAAACATTTAAGTGCAGTTTGCAGTAGGAGCATTTTCCTGATATAACTGAAGCTTTCAGCTGTGCTCATATGGCTAAAAGCACCATCAAAGGATGAATGTTTATGCCAACAGGAAGCATTTCATCCATGTAACTATATGTGACAGTCATACTCACAAGCATGGCTCATTTATTCTAATGAACAGCATGGTTGAGAACAGACTACCAGCTGGCTCTGTATGGGATAGGTGCATTCTTGGTGAGTAAATTCACTTAAATGTTCCAATATTTACTCATCTTTACTAGGAGTACAAGTAATTGTCCACAAATCAACAAATAGATGATTTCCAAAAAGTTTTAATAAAATTTAAGACATCTATAAGTCTTTATTGAAAACTTTTTAGTCCTCAAACATAATATGCTGCACAGGGGAAAAAAAAAAATTACATTAGTGCACAGTTGTAAAAATACATATTCTTTGATCTCTTAGTTGATTTAGTTCAACCAAACACTGCCACACACTCCACAACCAGTCAGTTTAGTAGTTCTGTCTATTCAAATGACTAAATTGTGCTTTACCACAACAATGACACCAAATTTCTTCTTTTCAAGCCTTGTAAAAACATATTTTAACTTTTTATTAATAAAATAAATTCTAGTAATGACACTTCATTCCAGGCACCTACAGCTACCTCTGTTAAGACAGCTTACCATATCACATACAACGGTTTTAAAATCGATTATTATCAGGAGAAAACAAACTGAAGTAGGGTGCAATCCATGCACAAAACAACCAATCGGTGGCTGCTGCTCATACTTACAAGTAAAGTGCTATGACACAAAATGGGGTGTGGAAGGGACCTTAACACAAGGAATGTGTTGACTCAGGAAATGACACAGCAGATGTGACCTTTTCCTGCCCTCACTATGAGGAAAAAAGGCCAAAATGTATAAAAAGGTTTCCACAAATCTTTGATTTGTCAAACTAAACATGTAGAACATTAAAATGTGACAAATAATAAACTGCATATTTTCTATATTAAGTGCTCCCTAAAACTACTCAGTGTGAATTTCTGCCTCATCAGCAGAGATTAGGCTGCGACTGATTTGAGTAAATGTTAATGTGAATCTAACAGATGGGTTAAGAAGGGTGTGAAAAATTAAACACATCCTCATTACATAATACCACCAAGATCTGTTTATTCTCAATTTATGCAACACTTGCAAAAAGTAGTTCAAACATACAGAAATGACTATTGCACAAAGGCTAAGATAAGGAGAATCTAACATGCTGGGTCATCGTTTTAACATGACAGTATAATTAACTTTCACTTGTTCTTCATGACACTGGTAAGCCCTCTTCCTGCTGTAAAGCAATCCAATTAACAAAAGGGAATTTGTCCTGTGCGTTGCCATGCAACAGTGAAAGCACAGAGCTGCATGTGAGATGCCATCTAGCTGTATCTAAAGTGTCTATTCATGGACATGAACAAGAAGCCACTGTGAGGCTGTGAGCTGTCAGCATGACAGGACTGTGTACAAACTTTACTGCTTCTGTTTTGATGGGGGACATTTGCAGTGAGTTTCTCCAGCAAAGTAGAATGACTGGATGAAATGAAAAGAATTGAACAATGAATTTAATCAGAAAAACTTATTTGCATTGTGTTTTATTTAGGCCTGCCCCAAAATGACCTGCTAGGATCATCTGAATCAGTTTATAATTAGCTCAAGGAAAATTGTTAAAGCAGACAGAGTAGTTAATAATGCTAATTCTACAGCTAATACTCTTGTCGTTCTGATTGAATTAGATGAGCAGAATAATTGCTTTAACAGGGAGTGGTATCTGAAGTCATTATTTACCTCCAAGGAAGTGAGTGTTATCATCATTGCTTTACATAAAATGGACTTAACAGGCAAGAATGCTACAGCTAATAAAAGCAACCAAATCTGCCAAATTGTCAAATCATCCAGAACTTCAAAAAAGAGCTTCAGGGCCCCCAATAAAGTCCAGCTAGTGCCAGGATCATCTCCTAAAGAACATTCAACTAAGAGATTGTTTTGCCACCAGTGCAGAGCTTATTAAGAAATGGCAGCAAGGAGGTATGAGTGTTTCAGCAAACAGTGAGAATAAAGTAATCAGATAGCTTAGAGAAGAATACTGTAACATTTTACCTGGAAAAGCTCCAAGCTCTGGAATGAGACTTTCACTGGAAGTAAGGTCTAATTCACCTTGCTGAGCAGCTGTGCAGAAACATTACAATGTTTTAGATCAAATAAAATCAGCAGATATACATGCTGCAGTATAAAACTTACACTCCGATAGCTTTGCAAAGTCTTTGTTGAGTAGCTCCTCAGCAGTTAGCTTGGAGAAGTTATCATCTCCAAAGGGATTCCAGCCGGGCTGAGCATTTGGTGCAGCAAGCACTGATGGAGCGTCAGGACCACCTGGATGATACACATTCTGCTGGGACGAGCAAGGGGAGCCAGAAGGAGTGGTGCTGGCGGATCTGGAAAGCAAACATGTTTAAATACATGAGGCTAAACAAGAAAAGTGAAACTGAATAGAAGGTGTAGAGTCTGTGTGTGTGCCACTCACTGAGTGACTTTAAAGACTGAATTAACTGGGGCTACGAAAGCCCAATTCTTCTGGATGTAAAAGGGACATTTATCTTACTGTTGCGTTCTGCTATATGAATAAACTCCCTTTGCCCTTCCAGACTCACTCTGTGCTATGAAAAGAACTCTTTATTCGTGGATTGCTGAAAAGAGTTTATTCTGCTTACTTGGACTTGTTGAGGCTGGCCTCAGCTGCGGCTGCCTGAAGCAGCTGGGTAGATTTGCTGACTGGGACTCCAAAGATGGCACTGTGGGTGACATCGCTCAAGATTCGTCTGTGGCCACTTTTTGGGGCCATCTTTGGTGATGAAGGAGGCGTGAAAGAGCCAGCTTTGTGGATCTCTCTGCCTGGAGTCTGCAATGGGAAGCAAGTGACACAGAAGGTTGGATTCAAAAAAGCAGCACAAAATTTTCCATCAACTTAAAAAGCAAAACAAAATCTAACCCCAAATATAAAACAATGTTAGTGGGAAAATAGGAAAAGTACTGGAAGAAATAAATCAAAGAAGCAATGCTGTGAAATTAAATCAATTCTGGGAAGAATAAGTTGTTTACTTTAAATTAAGTTATTAAAAAAAAGAAGCCACATGTAAGAAAATATATATTTTTTTCAAACATTTGTACATTTTGTTTATTTTTGTGTCTTCCAATTTATAATCACTGCACTCTTTTTCCATTCAGTTTTTTTCTACTATAAATGCTTCACAAAAAACTGATCAGAAAAAACAATGTGCAATTATGAATTGATAAATATTGTGTATTATTGCAAAACTTCAGTAGGATGTCAACTGAATATTGAAAACTATGAACAAGAAAAAAGTTAACTGAACGTAAACTTCGGAGAATGGAGAAAGAGACCTTATGATTTAAAGACAATCCATGTAAGGAACAACACTAAAGAAGAAAGTAAAGGAACGATTTCTATGTGGCTTAAACGCGCTAAATTGACACTCAATTCCTGTACATTCACTGCCCAAGACGAGGAAGAAAACAGAAGAAAAATATGGATGTGATTCGTTAGAGATGACCTAATAATAATAATAATCAGCCCCGACCCGAAGAGCTGCAGACAGCGGCAGGAGTGCGATGTTACCACAACCTCTGGGGCAGCTGTAGGAGCAATGACTGCAGACTCGGGGATGGGTGTAAGACGAGATGCGGCTTTTTCATGGACTACATGCTGCTGCTGAAGTTGCGGGGTGGAAACTGGGGAAACAGGTTTAGCTTTGGACTGCAGCAGAGTAGATGCATGGGAGGGTGTTTGTTGTTGGTGAAGGTTCTGTGGTTGATTGGAATAACCACACAACCAATTATGAGAAAGGCTGACTGTCACACCATTGTTCATTATTTGTGCAAGAGTGAAAAAAAAAGGGCAAAATTCCATCTAAAACACAAAAGTTTTTCATAGTGGAAGGTATTAATAACTAACTAACTAACATCAAGGTGAAATATAAATAGACCATTCTATTTCCATGGGTTTATATTTTAAGTCCAATTAAAACCAGTTTCATCCTAACCACGAGGCAATAACTGGTAGAACTAATTTTAATCAACAATAACTGCATGATATGAGTAAAACATGCTAAGTGTTATAATAGTGATATGACTCAGGATAAGCACACAAATACAAAACTAAACAACGCTTATGTCTTTCTAATTAGGGCTCCTCCAAATACAAAGAGAGTAATTCTAGCTACTGAAAAAGAATGATTCTATGATTGACATTTTACCAATGTGGTTTTATTAAATAAATTGCATCTGTCTATATATATGGTTTTTGCAATGAAACAACTTAGTTCTAGTTATTAATGACTAACAAAACATCTTATTGCCCTCTTGAATATTTTCTGCTGCATTAAACCACAACCATTAGCAAACATAACACTGGCATGGGAACATTTAATTAGCTCTTTGCGATTTTAATATTGAGTATATTGATATTGTGATAATTTTGCGATAACCCTTAATTTCAGCCAGTAATTGCTTGTCAGAGATAGTGTGTAATATTTATTACACAGTCATGATTAAAAGTTGTTCCAGGGGACACAATCCAGTCAAACTACATTTTATTCAGGCTGTGGGAGGACTCCTACCTGCTGGTTATTGTGAGGGATTAGGAAGGGTGAGGCTTGCTGTGTCTTCATAAGGACCTGCTGATGTGTTGTAGGCTGGGGCTGCTTGTTGCTCGTCTGTGTTAGTTGATGAGCAGCCTGTACAGTTGGAGCCTGCTGAGCAGGTTGAACAGCAGCTGCAGCCGAGGCATTAATGCCAACAGCTGCTAGGGACAAAATAATTAAAAAAAGAAATTGGGTCATTCATTTTGACAGGGACATCTTGCACAGCTACTTAAACCTGTGTGTATTTTTTAGCAGGCTGTGCCTAAAAACAGCATCTTTAAATACTTTTTCTCAATGTAGAAACAGCTGATCACAAAACAGAACCATTTTGAGCAAGAATAGAGTTGTAAAAAAAGAAACCTTAGCTAATATTTTATTAAATACATCAAATGCAACATAAATCTGATGTCTTTTGGACTAAAACAGTGACCATAAATAGTTTAACCAATTAGGGGTGCAACTAACAATTATTTTAGTAATTAATTATTCTATTGATTATTCTGGTGATTAATCAGAGAAAAAAAACAAACAAACAAAAAAACAAACAAAAAAACAAAAAAAAAACAAACAAACAAACAAACAAAAAAAAACATGTTACATTCTGCAGATTTGTCATTTAGTCACTTAGGCCTTTTTAATACAGTATTAGAAATACATTAAAAGGTGCAAATAATTAAATTTCTTTATTAAAATGTAAAAGAAACATTTTATTATCATTTTTATTAACATTTTATTATTTTATTATCTTAAATGCAAAATGTATAGTTTTGTAAAGTTTTGGCTTAACTGCTGCTGAGTAAGTTGTTCTTTCTGCAAATGAGCTTTTTTTTTTTTAAACTCCAGTTAATGATTAATCAATTACTAAATTACTAAATTAGTTGATAATTATTTCAGTAACAGATTCATCACGATTAATCTGATTAATAGTTTCAGCCCTGTCAATAATACAACAAAGCAAATTGTACCAAAAGCTGGTGGTGTTCCTGTAGACACACTGGGCCTCTTGCGTGGGGTGAGAGCTGGTTGGATGGGAAGAATGCCTGATAAAGGCTGTGACTGTGGCTGGCCAGCTTTGGGTCGCTGTCGAGGTGCAATAGAGGTTTCTGTAGTTGGAACTGGGTCCGTTAGTCTGGGGGAAAGAAAAATAGGGAACATAGGACAATAATGGAAGAATTCCTTATGGCTTTATTCAGTTGCAAGGTGGTGATTTGGCACATCTCTACCTTTGAATATCTTGTGATATGGTGCAGGGTACATCTTTGTTGTGTACAAAGAAAAACAATTCCGTAAAATCTCAGCTGAAATTCTTTTCAGTTGCTTTTAGTTGTACGATACTGATAACCTGGAGGATTTAACAGTAGATGTGGAGTTTCAGTGGTAAAGAGACAACTCTAACTTTGGGCTCTTTTGAAGGAAACACCCTTTTTTTTACTCCAGATATTATAGAAATGGTTACATTTTAAACTTATCCAGAAAGTGAAAAATAAATAAATAAATTAAAACTGGTATCAGCAGGGTCATCAAATCTCTGATTATCTTTTAGAAAAAAATACAGCTTCAAATAAAAAGTATTTGTAAAATACTTTCAGTGTGCTGTACACAAAGACACACAGCTGAGTGTGCCGACTGTGTCACTACAGCTTAACAAAAGCTGCAATAATAAATAGCTTAACACGCCCATGTCAAGTGGATAACGTCTGCAGTGAGAATTCAAATACAGTCCACCATTATAATTCCAGCAGTGAAGTATTTTGTCTCCTTCTCACCTGGCTTTGGTTTGACTCTTTTTGGCCACTGCTTCACTGGCTCGGATAGGCTCGGGAAGTTTTGAAGGAATCGGGGAATTCTGTAAAAGAAAGAAGATCAAAGACAATTAAACCCAGTATCACAGAGCTACCAGAAAACAAGGTTTACACAGGTGCATAACAATACTGGGGTGTGTGTGTGTTTTATGATTATTGACCAGGCTCAATGAATATTGTTCACTATTTGAGTTTATTAAAATTATTTGAGAAAAATAAGCAAAGTTAAAAAGTGATTTGTCTTGATTTATCATTTCTCAGGGAAAGAAAGAGACAATTGAAAGCAAGTGGGATAAATAGTTTTTCTTTGATAAAACTAAATGACTAAATATTTCACTTCACATTCCTCCTGCCATGATAACTTACGTGCAGATTTGGGATGGGACATTCCTGCCGGGCCAGTTTGAAGGCAAAGTAGGACACTTGGTAAATATCTGGTCTCTTGTCAGGATCGGGTTCCAGCATGTATCCTGAGATGTTTACAAACATGGGGTGCTAATTTTTACTGAGGCACATGAAAATTCTAGCTAATACACATTTAGAGGAGTTTTGGGCATAATTTGTCATAGTGAAATAGGAGGTTACTTACTAATGAGACAATGCATTTCCTGGGAGTAACGAGAATTGTCTGGGATGGTGAAGCTACCGTCACAGATAGCCACCTGGCTCTCACCAAAAGGAAGGGTAAAGAAGCAGAGCTTATAGAGTAGACAACCCAAAGCCTGAAAAAACAAGACACCTTACTAGAGATGCAACAACCAAAATGAGATTGGCCGATTTTCCCTTGATTTGCTCTGAGCGGTGATCAGCAAAAGTGTTATTTTTTTTCCTCTTGTTTATTTAATGCATAAAAACTAATAACTCCCCCATCTTGGGGTCTTCAACAACCAACTATCAAAAATATTATAACACATTTTTCTTTCATCTTTTGTATTATAGTCTTTGCAATAAAAAGAAACAACTTTTCAGTAGACAATATTTTCATGCTGTCTACTGAAAAAAATCAGTTAACTCCATGCAAAATAAAAAAATTACTCAATTCCTACCCAAATATCTGCCTTTGTTGTGATGACTTTTCCACCATAAAGGTTGACCATCTCTGGAGCACGGTATGACAGGGTGGTGTATCTGGGGAAAAACCCAGAGAAATGAACTTTTGGACCCCAGCATTGCAGATACAAGGTATTTATTGCTCTTTGAAAAATAGATACTTTTTAATTTCCTCTTCTACGACTGCAACTCCTTCAGTCTGTGGGTTTTGGAAATGATTTGTGGCACTTCCAAAATCACAGAGCACATAGTGCCCCTGATCATGCAGGAGGATATTTTCCACCTACATGTGAAAAAAACACAATAAAATTATTTTAGAAACATTAAACGTGACAAAGAACTTCAAATAATTAGTGTGGCTAACAAACAGGTAATGGCAAGTAGTAAAGGCATACAAGGAACTTAGTCAAGCTTGCCTTGAGATCTCGATGGATGATGGGAGTTTTGCACTGATGAAGCCGAGCAACTGCCTCACATGTGTCACAAAAGATCCTCAAAACCTCAGCTTCACTGAAGCCTGTCTGTAATCGCTGGTTCATTAGGTTTACCACCTGCCCACCTATAAAAAAACAAACAAAAAAAAAAACAAAAAAAAAAAAAAAAAAGGTCAATAAATGGAAATAAGCACACACATTATCTAGTCACTATAAGTATACATTAATAAAATAGCTTGCATTTCTCACTTTGACACATTTTTGAGGTTTGGAATAACTTTCTGTTCAAATTCAGGGTCAAATCTTTTCATTATTTATTACACTCACTTTGCTCTACCACTCCTGTAGAGATAATAATAAATACCAAACATTTTTGTCTTTGTTGAATAAATGAAAAACTAAACTTTGCTCCTCTGTGTTTTAAAAACCACATGTAAATATCTATGTTTCTTTAAGAACAACCACACAGTTAAGCACTTAAGCTCTATTGACATGACTGCCATCAGATACTGTGAGCCCCTGAAGGAAACGGCGCATTCACTTAAACAAAAGCAGAAAGTCATGCCGGGTCGGGCAGATTTACCTCGGCAGAAGTCCATTAAGATTAAGACTTCCCACACATCTCCAGCTCCCACAGCAGCTATACTGGAGTCCAGGAAACCAACTATGTTTTTGTTGCCTACCAAGTCTCTCTGTGGTTACAAAAAGAAACACACAAAAACAAGGAAAATGACAAATATACTTTCAATAGCTTTTACAATTTGCACCTAAATAGCTCAATTAACTGTCCAAAGATTAGAAATAATCCTGATAACCATCCACTGTGAGTCGTGCTGGGTGTGGCTGCAGGAACTGCATATTTTCCCAAGCAGCAAAGACCTCACAGTTTGGTACTGGACAAGCAGATACGCTTAGAAATTAAAGGTTTGATGTACATTTTGTGTACTGACAAATTCAGACCTAGGGTGTTATTCCAGTTATGTTCATGCAACAACTATAACCTGTTTCAAAAACTTAATGGACCAAATGCTGAACGCAGCCTAATCCCTAATGCAGTTTTTACTCACCATAATTTGTATCTCAAGCTTGCAGATCCTGAGATCATGTTCATTGTTGACATACATTCTTTTTAGTGCACAACGTTGCCCTTGATGAGTCCGCACCAGAAACACAATCGCAAAACCTCCTAGAAAAAAAAAAAAAAAAAAAGATAGAACATTAAAATATAATCAATGATGTGCAGCATGCATTTGATACTTCTGTCAGTCATGATGCAAATTGGGTTAGCAAGTATTTAGTTGATTCACTGGCACATTTGTGACAAGAACTTGTTGGCTCTCACTGATTAAAAACTGGTGTAGACTTGGGCATAAATAGTTCCACATCTGATTTATGAAACCATATGAATACAAGGAAATTCCAGTGTCATAACAAATGGTTGTTGATAAATGTTGATGCTGGAAACAATCGTAAATTAAAGACCAAAACAACATTTGTTCAAAGTGTGAGTGGCCCCGCCCATAGCGTTGGCAACACGAATGAACAAAAGGCAGCTAAAAACTCCAGGTTTCCTTCAGATTTTAAAGTGACAGCACCACAAACAGGATTATTCGCATACTAAAAGAAACAAAACCTGAAACGTAGCCTCTCACAAAAAGTCTCTAAAAATGTTAGCTTGATGTCTTGTGTTTATAATAACATACTTCCAAGTAATGTGTATTTCAGTCACTTTTTAAATGCACTGGATGAGGTCCTGTCTCTGTCTGAGAGCCTTCAGACACATATCAGTTCATCATGTTGCAGAGCACCATATTAAGCCAGACTCTGTGCAGTGCAGAACAGCACTGACAAAAATGATGTCACAATTTCTCTGGTATTCTTCGAGCTGATCTAAGAAGACCAATGATTACTTTAGTAAGTGGTCCATTGTCCACTAACCCCAGCTAGAGAGATACTTGCTTTGGAGTTCTTATTTTTCCTTTTTAAAATATGGTTCTAGGCTGTTGCACAAGTCCAAAAAGACATTCCTTAGAAAGCAACCTTTTAGCCCCTAGTCTAAAAAACAAAGTTGGACACAGACTGTTTAAATCTCCTCCAAGCTGGTCATGATTTTGTGGTAGGGCAATTAAATGTTCAGTGCAAATTGTCGGTACTTATTAACACACAAATATATTCCTTGAACAGCTAACCAGTGAAAGCCAGTGGGAGTAAGTAGCAAAAGCAAAAAACAAAAGAAAAATACACCAATCAGGCATGACATTGTGACCACCAGCCCCTTTTTGCTGTCAACAGTCTTGACCCATTGAGACATGGACTCCACTAGATCCCTTCCAGTCAGTACCACAATGTTAGCAGCAGCAGGAGGTCATGTATAAAAATGTTATCTGTCCCAACTGGTGACAGAAATGCATCCTTGACAAGGGCTCCATCAACAAGCATTCTCACAGAATTACACAGATCCCTAAATAAATACAGATTAAAAAGCACATAACACAGCATGAAAGAAAGCAGAGCCTCCATGGATCAAACTTGTTTGTTCTGTTCATCTAACAGATGCTCGATTCGAAGGGGATCCAGGTTATTACAATGATGCAAAGATGACTGGTGTTATTCACTTCATCTGCCAGTGGTCATAATGTTATGCCTGATTGGTGGAATTTATACAAAAAGTTTGTACATTGTTGCAGTCTTCAGCTTTCACTCAGGTATGGCTGAGTTTATTTTAACTCTCCAGTTCAGTCTCAGACTTAAATTCTATTCAGTTCAAGTCTAAGACAGCAAATAAGCATTAATGATAAACTGTATTGGATTTATTGTAAATTTAGAATCATTTTTCCTTCACATAGTTTGTGGTAAAGCCATGCCCAACACAGACTCATCCGTCTGGCATCACAAAACCGAAGGCTCTTCCACGTGACCAGGCGGCCTCATGTTTGATTAGCACAGCATGAAGCTACATTTCAGCCATCTGTACTGTTACAGAAATTGGGTAGCAGAAAGCAAGAGTAATTTTAATAACCTCATAATAGCACCACTTTGTACAGTTTAGTATTGGGGAACAACCTGACAGTCACCAATCTGATTTCAGTGACAGAAAATTTAACAAAAACGTGCAGAAAACTCAGCAAGAGCAGCAACATAAAAAAAGAAGAAAGTGTTGAGAACTTTCTTCTTTCTCATGTTTGTGCTTGGGAAAACATGAGAAACGTCCTCTTTCTCTGGTATGTTTGAGAGGAAGGCATCAGTAAATAATATAAGTCAAAGCATAAAACTATAGGCCCAGATCTATAGCTGCATGCTTGTTTTTTCACAAGGAAATGTAATCAAGCATTTGTAACATGATTTAATACCTTTAATTTAAAACAAATTCTTATTATTACAGTTATGATACCATCTGCATTATATGCCTAATAGGCATGCTGCTCACAGTTTGGCAGTGTTAAAACAGCATTACCTGCAGAACGATGGGCGGCACTTCTTTAGTTTCTACTCCATTATTATCCACAGTTTTAGTGAAGGAAACAGATCCTAGTAAGTAATTTTTTCATTTTAAGCAAATGAAAAGTGTAGACTCCTTTCAACCAAATGACCAGCAGTGTGTGCCAATAGATGGGGAAAGGGTAGCCTCTTTGTTCCCTGCAGCCTGACAAAACTCTGGTATCTCATTAGGCAAACTTTAAAACTTAGGAATAACAGAAAAGAATATCTTAGAGGTTCTTAAAGTTTAACTTCTTAAAACCTCAGCATACTGTTAGTGGCTCAATGCCTACGTGTAACAGAATTTCAAGTAATACTGATTTTTGGTGAAAAAAAAAAAGACTATCATTTGCAGTAAATGTACATTTCTCCTCCTTCTCTCTTTTGTGTTTCCAACACTTTGTACGACTCACTATCTTGGGCACGATTATCTGTCTCTAATGTGGACCTCTGCAACTGTGAAAACATCCAAAATAATAAAAATTTCCATGCAAAGTATAAGCTCATGAAACCATTAATGAATTTCAAATAATCAGTTGCGATATTAATAAAAACTGATACTGTGATGTTAACATATTTGCACAATTTTGTGCAGCTCTAGTGTTTACTGACGACGTGTTTGATAGGTTAAGAGTAATGACAGCTGAACCACTGCTGTCTTGGCCATTCAATCTTAGGTGAATGCTGGAAATTAGAAGGATTGCAAAGCCTTCTTAAGCAACATGTAGCAAAGCTCTATATTTACAGTAGACTGTGTGACTAAATGACTAAGTACATCTACAAATAGCCACTGCCTCCTGACATAACTGATTGTCAGGATAATACCATTCAATCTCCTGCACAGGTGCGCCAGCAAATCCATGTAAATGTGTAAAAAGCACAATTAATCTGGACAACAATTAGGCACAATAAATATCTGCAGTTGCAAAGTCCCTCAAGGTCCTGATTATACATCTCAAAGTTATCAATTACAATCTGGCACTAATAGTATGGCACTTCAGTGACTACAGTCTTGGGTTTAGACTAATGCATATCACATGGTCTTTCAATTACTATACCGTTTACAAACATGACATTGGAAGAACTGCCAAAACAGCCCCACATATCAACTAAGCGTAAACAATTGTACTGTCTTGGAGTAAGAAAAAGAAAAACTGTCTAATAGTCAAAAACAGTTATTAGGAGGAGGTACTAAAACACTAATAATAGGATGCAACTATATTAATGTTACCAGATGTAATAGATCTAAAACATAAATATCGGGTTAATAAATGAAAAATCTAAAAAAAGAATACCATACACTAACTGTTAAAAGAAAAGGTTATCAAACCAAACTGTGTCCAAACAGATGGGGCCTTTCTACAGGAGAGTACTAATAAATTAATCAGTCTTTTTTCATTTATTATTTAGTCACAGGCCCTCTTAGCTAACAACGCATGGTAGATTCTCATTGCAAAAACAAACAACCATGAAAAACACGGCATACCTTTCAAAGGTTTGTTAACTGTGCCACTGTTAAGACTATCAAGGAAGTTGCAATCAGTTTTTTGTTCACAAACCATTTTTCACTTTGAAATACTAGATCTCAGCTGTTCAACAGTGGTTCCCAGTGATGTTTTACTACATACACAACGTTAAAATGACTATGATTCCCTAAATTTGAGCATCAAGAAAGTCTAACAAGCAGTAATAAAAAAAAAAAAAAATCACTCAAAAAGTTGGTTATGTATTTTAGAACCTTGCTGAAAATCCAGGTATGTTGTGTCCCTCTCAGTTCTCAAGTAGATTTTGGAAAATTATCTAGGTGAGACAATTTAAATGCTAGTTCATGTTCCACTAGTAAGTATGGCTATCCAGCCAAATGTCCCTGGCCTGTTTTGACCTTTAAACAAAAAAGAGCAGGACTGCAACCAAATGAATTTCCGAAAGATAAAGTCGCCTTTTACCTCACTTTTGCATTTCAGATAATGAATCTACAATAGTTAAGTGACACGTAGTTCACCTTCGGCAACAATTTCCTCGACAGTCACTTGATATCTTCCAATGCTGAAGACCCGTCCAATAAAGCTCCCGCCGCCGCCTGAACCAGTGCCTCCTCCACCAGCTCCCGAACCAGGCCCAGAGCCCGCAAAGTCCCGACGAGAGTCAAAAAATTTCTTCATTTCACCCAGATGCTATCCAGAGTAGGCCTAAGTCCAAAAAAATAGTTCAGTGCCGAAACAACGGCTGTGGCAAGTTTTAGTAGGTCCCTAGGAACCGGCGTTGTTCCTTCAGCAGCAGCTTTTTAATAACTGAATGAAAGCAGTAAGCTATCTTGAAGCTAAAAAACAATACCTGAACTAGCTTGAAATAATGCCAAACACAGATGTCTGAAGCTCCTCTGCTAACTCATGGTTTGACCAACAGGCGGAGTCAAGTGTTCAAGAAGTCATTGTTTTTCTATCTGAACCGAAACCAACACCGGCTGACTGTACTAGCTTGGCTGCGATCTTAAAAATCCCCAGTTAGCCGTTAGCTCACCTAGCTAGCTCCCAAGCTAGGTGACAGCTGTCAGGCGATAGACTGGGCAGCCAGGTAGGTCCTTGGTGGCCAGTGTAACCTATTACACATCTCCACTGATGTCTTGTTAGCCAGTTCATTAACGTCTCTTACTAAAAAACAAAAATAATTAAAAAAACAAAAACAAAAAACAAACAAACAAAAAAAAAAAAAAAACAACAAAACACTGCCAAGCCTATAAGCGTCCGCGGTAAATTGTGAATCACTGACCAGCTCTAGGTTAGTGACTTGGCTAACGTGGCTACAGGCTACTGGGGAAGCGCACCTTCTTTCCAACTCCCGTCTTTTCCTCTGATTGGTCAAAACGACAATAACTTCCTGTGGGACTGTTCAAGTCGCCTGACTCAGTATCTTTCATTTAACAATAAAATCTTCCTGAGTTTAGTCCAAAGTATTTTTTAAATGTAGTTTACACCTGGCACTTACAATTATAAATTTGATTAAAATCAGATGGGTTCGAATAAAGTTAGGTTAGTGTCTACTTCTCATAAAACTTGTGACATGCAAAGACAGATCTGCTAATTTAATATTTACAGTTAAACCACCTAAACAAAAAGTTAAAAACTTTTGCAGTTGTACTCTAATGTTTCAGAGCTATATCAAAGACCAAAAAGGCCATTATCCAAAAATGAATAATTATTTAATCACATGTTTATATGGGACCATATAAATGAAACTGTAATAAATATGTTAAAAACATAAATATGCTTTGATCTAAATAAAAACATGTACTTTTAAAGCCTTTTAACTTTGCAAAAACAAGCTCTGATAACGCTTGTATGAAAAAGAAAAGGAACTGACTGAATTATTTTAAGTAATGTCCGTTAGTGTTGTTTGTTTATGCTGTTTTTCCCTTCTTTATTTCTTTTCTTTTGGCTTTTCCCTTCAGGGGTTGCCACAGTGAATCATCTTTCTTCATTTAGTCATATCCTCTGCATCCTCTACCCTCACACCAACTAACTTCATGTACTCTTTCACCACACCACATTCTCCTTTTTGGTCTACCTTTCAGCCTCCTGCCTGCTGGCTCACCTTAGAATCTTTCTACTAATATAGTCATTGTCTCTCCTCTGAACATGTCCAACCCATCTCAGTCTAGCCTTTCTGGCTTTATCTCCAAAATGTCTAACATGAACTGTCTCTCTGATGTCCTCAACCCTGATCCTATCCATCCTCATCACTCCTAAAGAGAACCTTAACATCTTGAGCTCTGCAACCTCCAGTTCTCCCTCCTGTCTTTTTCTCATTGGTGCTGTCTTTAAACCATAGAACATCACTGATTTATCTACTGTCTTGCTGATACCCTTTTATCATACGTCACACCTGACATTTTTCTCCACCCATTCCAACCTGCTTACACACACTGCTTCACCTCTTTTCCACACTCTCTGCTTACACACAGAGAGTGTGTAAGCAGAGAGTCTGCTTACACACTTACACGTAGAGTACTTTAGAGACCCTAAAGTACTCTACCTTCTTTACTTCTGCTCCCTGTAATGTCACCATTCCACTTGTGCCTCTCTCATTTACACACATGTATCCTGTCTTGCTGCAACTAATCTTAATTCCACTCATTTCCAGTACATACTGCTCTCACTGTAGATCACTATGTTATCTGCAAACATCATAGTCCATGGAGACTCCTGTCTAACCTCATCTGTTAGCCTCTCCATCACCAAAGCAAACAAGAAGGGGCTTAGAACCAATCCCTGATGCTCTCCCACATCCACCTTGAACTCCTCTGTCACTCCTGCTTCACACCTCACTGCTGTCTTACAGCTCTCATAAATGTCGCACACCACTCTTACATACTTTTTTGCCACTCCAGACCTTCTCATGCAATACCAGAGCTCCTCTCTCAGCACTTTGTCATATGCTTTCTCTAAATCTACAAAGATGCAATGCACCTCTCTATACTTCTCCATCAGCATCCTTAAAGCAAAAATAGCAACTGTAGTACTCTCTACTTGTATTCTGTATTGCTGAAAAAAGTCTTTTGAGCTGTATATAAGAAAACAACATAGATTTAACAGTTTTTAGGAATACCAACTGATCTGCTTAATTCTAATGCCTCTAGTGATGTTGTTGACTCCCAAGTATAACAGAATTAGATGTTTTTTCTACAGTATGCTTATAAGAATCTTTTTATTTTGTGAGATTCATCCATCCATTGTCCATACCCACTTATACTTTCAGGCTTGTGGAACAACCTGCAAGGAACAAACAACCATGCACAAACACACTCATACCCAAGGATAATTTTAGAGAGACCAATTAACCAAACAGTCATGTTTTTGTGGGAGGAAGCTGGAGTACCTGGAGAGAATCCACAGATGCAGAAAACATGCAAACTCCATGCAGAAAGACTCCAGGCCAGAATTCAAACCCAGGACCTTCTTGCTGCAAGGCAACAGTGCTACCAGCGGCGCTACTGTGCAGCCATTTTTGTGAAACCATGTATTGTAAATCTATACTTCATCTGCTTCATTATTTTTGTCAGTGTTTAGTTGTGGGTGAATAAAAGAAACGCAACAGGACACTATCTTCAAAAAATTAATCAACAGTCTGTTTCTGAAAGTTTCTCCAGCAGGGGACACTGTTTCATCATAGATTAAATATGGCAACGCTTCTCTTTAATTTTTCTTCTTAAATTATTAATTGACTTTAGACGTGATGTTTTTGGGACTATATAAAATGTTTTTTCTGTAATTAAGAGAATCAATAAACAGATTTGATTTGTGTCAGTGTCTGTTTTTTAGATCATGTCAATCCTGCTGAAGACTCAAGTTACATCATTTTTCAGGTTAAACAGGAACCACTTTTCTTATTCTGGAGGAAAGGGCATGAATCACTTATCCAAACAATAATTCATGCTCATAATTTCTTTTGTGAACGGTATAAATGTTAATGGCTTTTGAAACAGCTCAAGAAAGAAAAATGCCTTTTAATTCAGACTTTATTCTCAAATCTATTTTTGATACAGTGAATGCATGCATGTGTTCTTTTTTGCTTACATTGTACAGAACATTCTTTCCAGCACAGCTAATGCCTTGGAATTAATGTAGCCATAGTTTTAAACATAACTGAACAATTGAATAATTGAACCATTAAAGCATTTAAGCTGCAGAGTTGTGAGAGCGCTTGTGATGAATCACAATGCTCTGATGTGTTCTTTCCTCTCTGATTGTCTATAAAATGCTGGCTCTCCTCTGACCCGAAACCCTAAGGTAAACACACTTTGTTCTCATTTTGTCTGTGCCCCCCCGAGAACCAAAACATCCTTACCATTCGACGTCTGGGTTCAGATAATGTGGACAGGCAATGTAAAAAAAAAAAAAAGCATTATGTAAGCATGTCAACAACAGTGTCTGGGAGCTGAGATGAACGGGAGTTGCATCACTAAAGGACGTGGATTTTACTTTGTGGAAGAGGATATCATTCCCTTTGATGTGAAGCAGTCTCTGTGTGTCTTCCTTGATTTGATGTCATATTAAAAAAGTAAATAGTCAAACTACTAAAGATTTTTAAATGTAAAAGTGTTGCTTACACCACATGTAAAATCATGCACTGCAAGTGCTTAAAATGCTACAGACAATTTTTTTTCTCAAAGAGAGCACAAACATCACACAATGAAATATAAGAAAATATATTAATGCAAACCTTTTTTTAATTGGTGCATGAAATCATCTTTTGAAAAAGGCAATACATTTTAACAGTAATTCAGTTATTGGTTGTGGAGTAGATGTGAAAATATTTTTTTCTGTGCCAACAACCATAATGTATTTTGCATTATAACCAACAAACATAATGTATTTTGTTTCTATTTTCTATTAATAAACCAACAATAGCGCTTTAATTTTTTTTTTTTTTTTTTTTTTTTTTTTTTATAACCAGAATAGTGTGACTTGCACATTATATAGCCCCCTGAGTTAATACTTGGTAAAATCAGCTTTAAGTTTTTTGGAGTAAGTTGCCAGTGGCTTTTGATATTGGCTATATTGACAGTTACCCAAGACGGCATTAGATTGGGTGAGGAACATAAGTAACAAATAAAAATATATAACTTATCTGTCAGTTACATTTATGTATGAGTGGTCACTCTGTGTCAGTCCATCCAATAAAATACAAATAAAAGGTAATGAAGTTTGAGGTTATAACAGGACAAAATGTAGAATAACAAAAGGGGTATACAATTAATACTTTTGAAACAAAGTGTTTATTTTAACTTATTTTCTCTGTCTTAAATTTTGTGATTTTAAAATGTCTAGAGTTAAAATAAAAAGCATTAGAGTGACCCGTTGCTTTATGTAAACATAGTCCTTACAAATCATTTTTATTTTATTTATACTGTAGATACTTTTAAGCCTAAACTCATTCATACCCGTGGCAGATTGAGTAAAAGTAGTCATTTAACTTGACCAACATCTTCTGACTGGAAGGGATATAAATGTGTGTAAAAATATAATGATACAAAGTAACAGAGATCTTAGAAAAAAAATTTATTTGACTTACATATGTAAGTCTATGTGAAAAAGCATGAAGACAGCTATTTTCATCAACTCAACTGGTGAAAAACTGTGGCTATCTGCAGTTGTTTGTGGTAAGTCATTGCTAAAACAAAATAGTTCAAGTACGATTTGTAGCTGCCCACTGTGGGTGCTCACATCTCAGAAAAGAGCTACAAGGCCAAATCTAAATGTCATCAAATTCCAATGACCACAGTAAAAGTGGTATTAAAAAATATATGTTCATCAGTGTGGAAAATCTCAGAAAAGTGGAAGTCAAAAATGACACCCACACTGGTTATAGCTTAAAAAGCATCCAAGGATCACCACCAAGGCTATCCTGAAGAAAGTATGCTCGTGTCAGCATTTCAAGGCAGACAGTTCAACACATACTGCATACTGCTGGATTCCCTTGACGTAGACCAAGGAGGAAGCTACTTCTCAGAGTATGACACACTAAAGCCCATTTGCCTTTGTTAAACCTCTGGTTAAAGAAGAAGAATTTTGGTCATCTGTGTTTTTTAGATTTATTTTAGGCTCTTGTGGCCTTTATTGAACAGTAAACGAGAGAAGGGGAAGATACACAGAGCAAACGGGTGAGACTGGGAATCAAACTCAGTCAAGCATGGTGGTGGGAGTAAATGCTTTGGTAATGTTTTTCAACCAGTGGGACTGGATTTTTTTTTATCAAAGTACATTGCGTCATGAAAAAAAAAAAAAAAAGACTACGAGAAGATTCTCAACAAGAACATAAGAAAACTGTTGGGTAATTGGAAAAAATGGTTAGCCAACAAAAATCTTACAGGTTTGGAGTGGCCCAGGCAGAGTCCAGACTTGAATCAGACAGAGAATCTTTGGAGGGAGCTAAAGATTAGTGCGATGGCAATGAGGCCTTCCAACCTCAACGATTTGGAGCTCATCACAAAAGATGAATTGCAAAATATACTAGCGGAGACATGAAAAAAGCTTGACAGCAATTATGAAAAGTGGTTGGTTGCTGTAGTAGTCAATAAAGATTTTTTATTGATTATTGAGAAGGGTATTCAAAATTTTAGACATTATTTCTTTAGTTCAAATAAAAATAAAGAACAATTTGTTTAACTATTTAAACTACTATTTTCTACAATGATCCCCTTGCACATTGTCTGATTATGTTTCTGGAAATGTAATTTCTTATCAGACAGTAAATTCTTGGTTGAATGAAACTAACTTGAAATCTAAATCTGCCAAGAATATGAATGATTCTGGCCTTAGCTGTCTATTTTCAAATTTAATTCTCAAGTATTGTAAATTATTAACTGCTCCTTAGCAAACACACACCCAAAATAAAACCCCTTACTTTTACGTATTGTGACCTTCATCATGCCTTAAAACCAGGAAGTTGTTCTCATTGAGGTGGCCTTTCTTGCCATGAAATGACCTTTTGTTATCTTCTCATTGTTCTTTTAGCAAAACCATGACATGTGCTGTTAATTGTTTTTGTTTAACTACTATACAAAACAGTCATATCTGTTAACAGATGTGACTTATATTTATAGTCGTTAAGATATTTGGCTTATATTTAGACTAAAGCAAATACCAGCAAATGCAAAAATAAAGCAAAAATCAGCAGCTCTGACTGATCCTTTGATCACAATTTTCATGTTTTCTGCTTATAAATGCAGAATTGGCACAATGTGGAATAAATAACATGTCCATTCTGGCCACAGGAGATGAAAGATAATCCAACAAGCCTCCACATTTTAAAGTAAGACATGGTAGTCATGCAGAGGAGTCAGTTCAAATCAGATCTGTGAAAATTTATTTTCGAAACACAGATCTCATGTGGCTGAAAGAAAACGTGCTGTGAGATTCCTTTCTGTCTGGTGGCTAGTTTTGGCTTTCACTGCTATTTCAGAGAAGCTGATTATTAGACTTCTGCAGTATTTTGGAAAAAAAAGGAAACCCCATAGGTGAGAGCTGGAGTGCCCACTTTCACTCCGCCAGCAAAAACACTACATATCTGAATCTTATCCCACTGTGAGAGAAGCGAATCATCACATACTTGAACAAACACTCTTGACTTTCTTACAATTCAACCATAGGGAGGTGGAAGCCTTAATAACTGCACCCATTAGTCAGAGATGTAAAGATTTCCATTGATATTCCAAACCCAGATATTATAAAGACAGTCTGGACCTTTCCATCCATATTTGCATGGTCTGAAAGGAATCTCGTTTAATAAATATGATACTGACCAGCAAAGTTACCCCTGAGAAAAACATGGAAAATCTTTAAAAAATAGAATTTGATCTGATAATTCATTCTGGAGCATAGTTTGAGTTATAGCTCATTTCATGGCACTGTTCCCACACACTTTGTCACTAAATCTTTACTGCACTTTAATTAGCACCAATATGTTAGGGCTATGCATTAAAGTTTAGGGTCTATATTTGGCTTTGTATTAATACTTTGAACAATATTATTTAAATGTTTCATTTTGTTGATTCTGCTGCTGTTTTCCGCTTTGAATTCATTTTTGAAGATTGAAAAAGTAATCACAGGAAAAGTGATGAATACATTTCCTTTCGCATACTGGCAGATGCTTGTTTAAGATTCGTGACAGAGACAATAAAATTTGTTATCCAGTCCCCTCAATCTGCTTCTTTGCTTACAGATAAAAGTTTGGAATTTATAGAAAAATCTAAAGTGGAATATGTAGAGTGCAAAGTCTGTTTCAACCTGCCAACCAGTCAATCTACAGTTCATACCTGTCTGTGTTCAAATAAGCAGACATACACTACAAAAAAATAGTTGGTGACTGGAATTTAAACATTTTCAGCATTATAGACTCAAAAATTGTATATTTTTCCAATCACAAAACAGAATACAACAAAACAGGACACCATATCTCTGGGATCCACAACAGATTATGTGAAAAATGTTTAAATAGATAATAGAAAATGTGAATTGATAAAAAAAAAAAAAATTTAAAACCCCCCCATAAAATAAGTGCAATAATGTTAGTACATATTCTTAACAGCAGCTCAACAGAGTGTGATGATTCTGTTTAGGTGTGCAACTGTGTGCCTGATGGCAGCAGTTTCAACAGCGCATAGAGAGGGTGTTAGGTGTTTCCAACAACCTTCACAGCCCTGTTCCTGCAGTGGCTCTAAATCAGGTCCTACAGAATGATGTCATATGGGAGGATATATGATGCTGAGGTATTTGTGAATGAAGACAGCTGTGTTGCATCCTGAGAGCAAGATGGTTTATTGTTAAGTAAATACCCTGCGTTGAAGGAAAGACAGCAATTTTCCTTTTGTTTAATTGATAATTATAAAGGTGTAAATTAGCTGAAGAATATTTTGTGAAGAAGCAACTTTGTTGTACATAGCCTCTGGAAAAAAAAATTCATGAGCAATGGGACCTTCACACATTTACCATGTGCTCATCCATCAAAGAGACCACTGGTACCTAAAGTTCCATAACAACAATTTCCTGTATTCTCCACATGTCCAGACTAAAGGATAGGTTGAAAGACAGAAGTCTTTTCCTTTAAAGAAAATATTCAGGTCTGGTTAAAATCTCCCAAAATCTTGTGGAAGAATGTGTTATGGTCTTCTGAAAACCAAACTGCTCTGGGGTTACTTTTCTTCATGAGCAAGGCATTTTGTCAAGTTGGTTGATTCCATGATCAGATCTAGATACAAATATGGTTTGACCAGACGTCTCAGATGCTGAAGATATAAAGGGGTTTTATTTTATAACTTTACTGTGAGTCCAAGCACACATCAAAACCAACAAAAGAGTGGCTTCATTTGAAAAAAGTTTTGAATGGTCCAGCCAGAGCTCAGAACTAAAAACTGAAAATCTGTGGGATCATGTGAAGAAAATTGTGGAAAAGAAATGTCCCGTCTAACACATTTAATTCTTTTTCAGTAGAATTGTACAGGTTATAGGTCGCATTAAAGTCAGTAAAAGATTTGAAATGATTTATCCTGTTTTCTTTTTTCACCTCATGAAAACCTGGCATTTTAACAGGGGTGTGTTGAGTTTTTATATTTACTGAACTAAGATAACACAATGTCAAGTAACAGTACAATAACAACTGATTTACATGGGCTTCTTTTCAAGGGAAAGTCATGCAGACACTTTGTTTTTGGGAAGAGAAGACAATGCTTACACCTTTGTATTATGAAGCCTTGGTATCACCTGCTCATGCTGAGTGCATGGACAGTGTTTACAGCTCTGGGACTTCCTTCTTTGAACAGGATATGATGACAGACAGCTATTCTGTCGTCCACAGCAGCAAAGCAGCTGCTTTTGGATTGGTGTTCAGATTGGAGTGGCAGCAGGTATATTGGCTGGGAGTGGATGGTGTTGATAGCAATGGTGGCAAACGGCAAATCTGCCTGGAACGATATGTAATCTGATGGAAGTTTTTGCAGCTGCAAAAACAACTAAAGGAAAGAAAAAAATCAGATACTCTAGAGTCTAAGTGTATGGTATCAATGCATAAAGTTTCAAATATACATTCTTATGTACTTTTGCAGTGTCTTGCAAAAGTACAGTTTTCACATCACATTCATATCACATTTTTCAATGTTGCTGCCACAAACAATGTATTTTCTTTGGATTTGATTTAATTTAACACATAAAATCCCTCCAAAATACATTGAATCTCATGAGTGTAACCTGATAAAATGTGAATAGATTAAGGAGATATGAATACCTTCACCAGGCACCGTAAATGTTGACTGTTTAGTATTTGAGACCTACATGAAAAGATCTGGTAATACAAAAAGGCTGAGCATCTCCTCTTCTCATTAGCATCTCTTATCGGCCCACCCAGGCAATCCACAATCAGTGAAGATAAGCGGAGGCAGGAAGACTGAGGGATGAGGGGAAGAGGCTACGAGTAAACTTCCTGTGGAATGTGGCTCCTTCTCTCCCAAAGGGTGGAGTGCTTCTTACCGACAGAAGAGGGCTAGCATTTAACCCCATTTCTTCTCTTTAATTGTTTTTGGTCACAGAACACTAGGAAAGAATACTTCCTTGTGTTAGTAAACAGAGATAGTCTTTTCTAAAGATAAGACATTTGTTGAGGAATGAGGAAATGACAGAAATGATGAAGTTTTGAGGGAATCAGTAAAAAAACCCCCAAAAAAACCAAAACATGTTTTAGTGGCTGTCATGCTAAAAGCCCTTTTGGGCGGGCACTTCTCAATAAATTTGAATATCATTGAAAGGTTAATTTATTTCAGTATCACAGTTCAAAATTAAAACTCACATCTTACATAGATTCACAAAGCAAAATTTCAAGTATTTGTTTTTATAAATTTTGATAATTATGGCTTACAGCTAAACTAATAAATTTGTTTCTCAGAAATTTGGAATGCTATTCAAAATCAATGACAATAAAAGGATTTTTTGAACAGAATTATTGGCTTCTTGAGAACTATATATACTTACTGTATAGTAGGTACACGCTCTGTTAGCCAGTTCTCCTTTTGGATGGATTATTGCATAACTGTGGCTTGGCATGGAGGACATCAGCCTGAGGTCAGTCTGCTAAGGTGTTAAGGAAGACAAGGTTGTTTTTATAGCGTCCTTCAGCCCCCGTGCTTTGTTGGGTGTAATGCTGCTTTTCTTCTTCCTTACAATGTTCAGTAGATTCTCTATGGCAGGGCTCCCCAACTAAAATAGCACGGGGTCCACTACCTCCATCACCCAAACAACCTGGGGTCGGAACATATTTTCATATTTAGTTTTTATTTAACATTTAATTAACAATATTTTTTTTAGCTACTGATCAATTGTTCATTTTCACATTAAATCATCTGTTGAACTGGAAAGTGCAATTTAAATACCAATATTAAACTTTAAAAAAAAATTAACAATGACATGCAATAGTCTCACAGTGAACAATTGTATTCTCGCTGTTGGGCCCTTAAGACTGTTATCAGCCATGCATCTCTAAACCTGAGTAACCAGTGACTATTCTACAGCTTAAATCAATTATAAATATATAAATCTTTATAGTGCAATATACTTGTTTAGTGCAACACAAGTGTAATATATGTGCTCACCTAAATGAACAAAATATTCATGAGAAACTTATGTAACTAGTTCTGTTATAATAAACTACAACTACTTTCTAATTACAAAGTAGTGAAATCTTCCTATATCCCACGATGTGCACGTGTACAAATCTCCATGTAGCTTCAACATGAAACCAACAGCACAGAACATGGCCAAAAGAAGAATCATCTATGCTTCTCCATGTAGCCAGTGTGATATGACAGAAATTATTTTTAGAGTTGAGATAAATGAGATTAACTACAAGCCCTGAGAACTGACAAGAGGTCTGTTGATATTATTTACAAATTAAAATATCACACACAAATTAGAAAATACAACTTCATCTACATGCTCCACTTTTACTGAAATTAACTTTATTAAAGGTATTTTAGTAGCGTATGAATTGTAATGTTAGCCAGCTTATTTGGCTTTTTTATGCATTTAAATGAAATGTTTAATCGAGAGAAGTAACTTGTCTAATGTATTTGGAATAAAAAAAGACATGAGCTGTCAGGCAAAATTACAAAAATGCAGTGCACTGGTATATTTGTAAGCTTTTAAATCCAGAAATGCTACCTTGGGCCACACAATAGACTGTAAAAAAAAAAAAAAGAAAAAAAAAAAAAAAAAACTTCAAAAAAACTCCAACAAACAAACAAAAAAACCAAACAAAAACATTTTAAAAGGCCCTTTTTTCCCAAGAAGAAAAGGCCAGATGCTCTAGAATCACATAGTGTGTATCTATGCATGTCCTTGATTATGGTGATGGCCTGTAGACCGTCCATCCCCAAAGACTTGGGGTTCTTCTCCAAAGATAAATTGTCAAAATACCAGTGGAATAATGCAAATACCTGGTCACACCAAAAATAAAAAGGGTTTGATTGTTGTAATGCCAATAAATATTTTTCCTTTGAATTTCAAGAAGTCTATAATTTTCAATATGCCATTTTTTTTTACTAAAATGTAAACAAAAACAGTAAAAAAAAATGTAGAAATATAAACAAAATTGATGCTCCTTTTAAATTGTTTTACTATCATTTCAGACATGGCTGTGTCAATCATAAACAAACTCTTTAGTTAAATAGAAATAATTTAAAATCTAAATCTGCCAGGGATCTGAATAACTTTTGGCTTAACTCTTTTTCTCCAAGCTTATATAGGATTCGGGTTGTGATATCCATTCCTGCCAAAATTCCAGCAGACACCAATGTAATTAATTATCAAACAAAATTATCCTTCTCCATAGTAGCTCTTCAGACTCCTCTCATCACATGTTCAACAAAACCCTGGTGAACTGTAGTTTTATGTTAGAGTGTATTAAACCTTTCCCTTTGGCCTGACTTAGATGCAAGCAAAATAAACAGGATTTCACTAACGGGAGTCATGGCTGTCATGTGACAGCAACGGCTTTGAAAATAAATTTTTCCATAAAAGTCAGCTGGCCTCACAATGAAGATACGAGCATGACGAAAAAATGCCAACATAATAATACACTTTATTTAAAACACAGAAAACAGCTGTGGATTCTTTAGAAATATTTTCAGACAAAAAATAACTTCTAACTCATTGTAAAAAGAAGTTTAAACTTGAAATTAAATTTGTGAGTAAAAGTGAGCAGTGTCTAAAATTTGGTCCGACTACAAGGTGGAAAGCCAAAGGAAAAACAAAATGGAAGGATTTTAAAGCTACTACACAGCAGAAACAAAGAGGACAACAGGCTCATTATTTCAGGGTAGCAATGCATCTTTCTTTATAAAAAAACATATTAGTTCAAACACATGACAAGGAAATGCTCTGAATCATCGTCCAAATGAGCTTATGGAAAACTGTCTTGTAAAAGACGTTAAGTTTTATTTGCACAGCTATTGCTGTTGAATATGGACAATTCCTATTTTTTATGTGTATCTTTTGTTACTTATACTGTGTATTTTTTTAAATCAATTAATTAATGATTTTGGTTAGTGGACGCATTTTAGAGATGAATGCATGGACCAGTATGCTGCAATTGAAGTGGCTATTAAGATTAATAAAGTTCAGTGATTCTGAAAATTTGTTAAATATGTACTAAAGTTTACACTGACTTTAGGGTCTCAGGAGGTGCAAAAATATGATCAGAGTGCTTTAAATTTTATAATGTTTTTTCATCCTTTCTGTTATTTCCTGTTATCAACATCAAATGTTAGCTGCAAACCTTTTACCTTAGACAAAAAAGGTGTAAAAATGGTTCTTAACAATTTATTTCAGTGATTAGGAAATATTTTAAGGATAACACAAGATTTCACTGCATTCATCCAGTACTTTGTACCTGTCAGACCTAGCCTTCAACACCTTGTAACAAGAAAAACAAAATGCCACAGACAGGTTGTCGTAATCAAAACATCAGACATCTCATTTCCTACCAGAGGTATGCAAGCTTACAGTGGGTATCAGTTGTTATTTTTATTTATTTTTCCCTGAACTGTGAGTGAGCTAGATAATAAACTTTTGGAGATTGCTTGCGTACATGCATGCGAGCGAGTTTATGTGGGCAGGAAGAGTGCCACAGCTATTTTAAAGTGGCAAGTGGGGTGTGCAAGAAAAAGGGTTGGGGATCAATACTTTGATGAAATGTTCTGTGCTACAAACAATATTACATGTAAACATATTTGCCTGTGTGTATGTAAGAGATGACAAACCCAATCATGATGAAAACACATTTCATCACCCACAAGGCCATATTGCTATAAAAGGAAGAAACACTCCATAAGAGAAACCTTGTTGCTGCCTTTGATACGAGAAATGAGACTGACAAGTTTGCTGTATCTAAACAAGCATATGAGAAATAGCCCTCTTTTCTGACCCAGAGTGATATTTTGCATACATGTTACTGTAGTGAAAGATTTTACTCAATGATTTATTGCCCTTTTCCACATATTGCTATTTATAGCCATTATTAATTTTGGCAAGCTATTTGAATTTGAAGAATAATGTACCACAAAAATGAGACTTCATAAACACCACTTAGTAATATTAGCTATGTATTTTTGTCCTAAAAAACAATGACATCAGGAATCTGTATCTGTTTCAACATCCTTGTTAGTGATTACCCATGAAATTAAATTACTTTAGTGTACACAACTATTAAGGTTTTTTTAAAAAAAAATCTTTATTCAGGAGTTATGAAGTTATTTTATGATGATCATTAACTTGAGTATTGTTAGATGTTATCACTATAATTTGACCTCATAAGAGTCCAGCAGGCAAATCGTGACATTTGAGCTTAGTGTTCACACAGTCCCCAATTCTAAAGAGCAAAAGCAAATAAGAATAGACAGTTGATTTCAAAGTCGTCTCAGTGAGGAGGCTTCTCTTCATTAAAGGCACAGGAAGGTTTTTGGCTGATCTTAATATTTAAGCTGAGAATGTCCTGACAACACACCTGAAATGCTTATAGATTTATCAGTTTCTATAGATATATCTTTCTCAACACATCAAACTGCAGTCTTCAATAAATTCCTGTCTGGCTCCTGCTGATGATTGAGGAGTTCACACTTGGAGCACTATGCTGGTGCAGTATGCTGACATTAGCATCTTTAGTCTTTATTTTGGTATGACTCATGGAAAATTTGGCTTCTAACATATTTAAATTAACTTTCAGTTTATCATGTGCAGGCAAACCTTTCAGAAAAAATTGCTTTCGTGCTTAACAAAGCACAGAACTGCAAGGAGTATGGGACAGCTGCAAAACAGCCAAGGCATGGCTATCTACATAAAGAATCATTTAGAGAAGCAACCAGAAGGAAGAAGGTGCAGAAATCGACATCTCAGGACAATCTGTTGACAGGAAAACTATAAGTCATGCACAACAAAAATGTACTTTTTTGGCCTACCTGTGAAACACCAGGGTGTATAAATGTTGCAGATCCACAAAAAATGTGCAGCGCAATATTTTACACACAACTCGGGATGTATAAAAATGAACCTGGCATGAAAACTTGGGTAAATACATGCAAACTTCTAACCTGCCGTGAAAATGTGCGGCAGCCTCGCAAACTTTTTCAGTGGACAATAACAAACTGCAAAGCACAAAAACTCACGTAAATACACTGAAATCTGACTCCATTCAGTGTTATTTAATCCAAGAAGCATTAAACCCAATATTTTTTGATGACTTTAATCTTTTGTTTAAACATAAACAATGAGCCATATTTATCCCCATAAAAGTAACACACACACACACACCCACACCCACACACACACATGCACACACACACACACACACACAGGTGTCTAGATTCAGGCATTTGTTAGATACATTCTCAGTCGGGCTGCGGTTGCCACTAAATACATCTTGTACTACCTTGTACTGTGTACTTTCCATTGAAGTTATAACTGTTATTATTATATGTGCATATGCTGTTTGTTGTTGTGGATTCTGGGTTTTGTTTTGTTTTCTTTCTGCAGGTCTGGAGGAAGACTTCAAGGTTTTATCTCTATGCTTTTTTCTCTCCTCTACTTCTATCTCCTTTTTCCTCTTTAAACCATTCCTCCATCTTTCTCTCTTTCCTATCCCCCCTTTTTTCTTTTTCTTTTTGTCTTTGTGTCCATTAGATTTGAAACAAACCCAAAACAATTTTTTAAAAAAGAAATACATTAAAAGATGCAAATAAAAAAATAATTCATTTTTTTTTTAAAATTTAACATTTTATTACCTTAAATGCAATAACATAGTGAACGCTTGATCATTTGTAGCAAAGGATGCATCTGCAGCTGAAACAATACTTAATAATAAAAATACTTACTTAATTAAAAGCTAATACTGACATCAACATGTGAAAAGCTCAGCTCTTTCTGCTGGACTGAACATCAATCCAATGTAGGACTGATTTGGTGATTAATTTTTGGATTTACAGATTAATTGGAAATAAAATGTCTCCCAAACTGGTAGACATGGAAATGTCTCACGCAGGACATTTTTGAAACATGTAGGACAATTTACTCACATGCCTCAGAATTGTATCTATTTAAAAGACGGTATTGTAATGACCTTTAACATTTGCATATTTTACACTGTACTTTGAACATGGTAGATAAGAATTTGAATGAGAATGTTTTTAAATACTAAACATTTAAATGACCTCTTTGCTCAAACAAACAGATTTGGTCACCCCACTAATCCCCCCCGATTGAAAGTCTTATGTGGATAATATTTTATTGAATAATAACTTCAGAATGACGATAAATAGTTTCAATTGAAATTATTTTTCTGTTTTATTTAATGTTTATTTCAATCATTGACCTTGATGTTGTGAGTCACTCACTTTTATAAAGTTTATTTCAGCTCTGCTTCCTGCCCATGTTTTCAATTTGGAGTGACACTCCAAGATCATCACTGGCCCCCATTTAGTCCTCTTTGAAAACTTCCTGTATACACCCTTGCTCACCAGTCTTAAGGTGGCATTTAGTATAAACATTAATATTCAAGCATGAATACCTCTAAATATTTAGCATATGATGCACTAAATTAAAACTCACTCAAGAATTAAACACTGCCGGTCTGACGCACATTAATGAATATCACAGTTAATTCAAACTCTTTGTTCTGTTGCTGAAAAATCTCTCCATAGCTGAAGTCCATGAACCTGCTATTCTGCGCATCTCTGCAGTTCACACAACATTGAGTGTGTTAATGTGATCAGCTCTGAAATATATTCGCTTGTATTTCATGATGTGCGCAGCAGCAGTTGCTTGTTCTGCTTCACTTCCACCTCTGCGCCATAATCTGCTCAGCTTGGAAAGTGAACCGTGATGTGCAGTCAAGCAGTCAACAGAGGAGACTGGGGATGATTGTAACACGTTTTGCTTCACCATATCAAACTCCTTGGTTTTTGGAGATAGCGTTCTCAAACTGTTATACAAAATACCCAAATGTGTTTACTACAAATGGTACTGATCGAAAATCCTGTAAGTATATCACAGATTTTATGACTTAAGGACTTAATCTATATTTACTCTGATAAATAAATATACGAATATTTTTTTGAACTCTAGAACTTTTAATTTATTTTAAAATTTTATTAATATTTTTTATATCATGACAGAAGACACACTAAAGCAAGGTAGTTTATTTGTATAGCACATTTTATTATATTTTTGTGAAAGAAAACCACATGGATGAGTTTCTCTAAATCTTGTTGAGAAGGACAAGAACTCATGAATATAATTTATCTCTCAACCTTACAAATCTAAATCTCTCAGAGGTGCTAACATAGAAAAACTCTGTAGTTAGCCCCTCTGAGCTATTTTGATCTTTAAAGCAGCCTGCAGCTGTGTTGCTGTGTAGATTAACCAGTCAGATATTATTAGGGTTTATTCAGTAAGATAGCAGTAATTTAGATTATTTCATAATATACTTCATAATCAGCGATCACCTCTCCTATGGTTTATTTAACGACTACAGTCTCAGATCAATACTGCCACTCCATCATCAGCAGCACCAGCAACCCCACAACAGCAACATTGTACCCATCAGGGAAATCATAGGCTATTTTTGCTTTGCATTGTCTCCACATGATGACCGTGAAATAGTACAATCCGATTCCACATTAGATTCTTGATTAAAATGGGTTGTTGTTGTTATGTTGTTGTATGGTATTTTAAGATCTTGTTCTATGTGCCTCGTTTAACTTTGAGCACCTGCCTCCAAAGGTCTCTGCACGGCCATGCTGGAGAAAATACCTTTTCAACTGACATCAGTAATATGATTCGAGCTGTAACTGTGTAAGCACCAAACAAAATTTACCTTTGGTCAAAAAAATTACTTTCTTACCTCAAAATCAGTTTTTTGGCAATAAAATTTGAACACACCAGCTTTCAGCCCTGATACCCACCGTATGAGGTTGGGGAGGAAGTGACTTAACACTGAAGGAATCACTTGACTTCTCTCTGCTCTCTAAATGTCAAACTGAGTTTACAACTCACCCCATGTTACAATCATCCCTGGTCTCCCCAATATATACTGACTATTGAGGAAAGCTTTACAGTAACAGATTTAAATCCTAAATGATTCAGCCCTCATCTGTCACCTAAAGTCTCTGCTCCAAGACAGACACAACTGCAGACTTTGGTCCCAATGATCTCGGACATGTGTATCATCAGCACAGTATGTCACACCTGCGCAGACATTTTTTTTTCATTGCAAATCCAACATCTTTGTCACCCTTTACAGCCCTGCGGTTATTAACATTGTTTTAACATGGCAACATATTTGCAAGGTTAGAGGAGACGCACATCGGTCAATCTGTTTTTCGTCGGACAATATTAATTTACGACGGTTATGTCTGACTGTCCAACATGTTTCCTCAAACACTGTATCAGGCAGCATTTGTTCAAATAAAGTACTGAAAAGTCTTCGTTTCTCTCAGCTCTTTGGTGAGAAAAAGCTAGAGATGCTACCTTTTCTCTTCCTTTCTGTAAAATTTAAAGTCATTTTACAGTGTTTTCTGGTCAAACGTTTAATGATATCAGTATACACAGGCCTAGCCTGACTTACTTTACATACTGCAAAATATTGTTTTAAATTTTTTATCCTCTCAAAATCAGTGTCACAAGTATAAGCACTGGGGTTGAAATATAATTTCTTAATGTGGCATAGTTAATTAGTTTTTACCTCTTTCCTTTCATACTGCTGCCTTCTGTCTTTGCAGCTCCTCTCTCACTTCCCGCTACTCAGTCAGAAACATTGGGTTACATTGTGCTGCGTTCAATGTAGTCGTAAAAAAAAAATGTAATATCCAATTTGCTATAGCTAATTTGTGAATTCATAGCTGCCAGCTGCCACCTTATGCCACCCCAGTAGAGCCGCCCCTGGTCACACATGTAAAAAGCTGTGTAAAGGTGTGCGTAATTACGAAACGATGGCAGCTTTGGCACTGCTTCACCAGTGGAAGGAATCGTGTGTTCAGAAATCAGACTGAACTGCAGGGACATGATGAGCGATTTATTAGCCACTTCAGATTGCCCAAGATTATCATCCTGGAGCATGGTGCAGGACTGCCACCCACGTTACAGAGGGAACCGAGAAGGGGCCGTGCGTTACCAGTTCAAGTTCTCACTATGCTGGAATTCCTTGCAAAAGGAACATTTTAGTGGGAATTGGCTGCCACATGCACATGGTGCATGGTTTTATACATCTGAATTTTTGTGTGCGCTGCTCTTTTCAAAATTTGTCTCTACAGCAACATTTAGAGTGAAAGCTGCACACTCTTTTATACGTGAGGCCCCTGGTGTTATGCTGGTGAAAACTAACCCTGCACATGACCCTGAATACATTGTCACAAAGGTGAAACATGGTTGTGACAGCATTATGCTAAGGGAAGACTTTTCTTATGTAGGAACAGGGAAGCTGGATGGAGTCAAATTCAGAGAAATCCTGGAAGAAAACGTTTTAGAGGCTGAAGAAGACTTGAGACTGGAGAAGAGGTTCTTTTGCCAATAAGATAATGATGCAGTTTAAGCTACAATTGAAAGGTTCAGATCAAAGCATTTTAATGTGTTAGAATGGCTTAGTCAAGTTCAAACCTAAGTCTAATTCTAAGAATCTGCATCAAGACTTGAAAATTGCACAGATCCTCTCCATCCAGTCTAACAAAGTTTGAGCTCAGAAAAAAAAAAAAAACTCTCAGAGCCATTAACATACATGCCAATTGCCAAAATGTAGATTTTCCTGATAGAAAGTTAGTTCAGAATTTTGATTAGCAGTGGTGGGGATTTTTTTTATTTACCTGATATTGGTCAAAAAGTCATTGCTGATTGTTGTTCAGTAGCCTCAATTTCATGGCAACAAAAGAATCCAACAAATAAGGGGCAATTTGAGGGAAGTATCAAAGTAAACATGAAAGTCTACAAACACATTTTAGAAAATAAAATAACTGAATTTTCTACAAACAACGTTCCATGTTGAAAATTTGGAAAGGATTTACATCGTCTTTATTCTGCAACACATAATATTATTCAATGATTTGAAAATCATTTATGCTCTATAATGGTTTAACATTGCAAAGCAAAAAGGGGCACAAATATAAGCCAGACACACAGCATGAAGTCTTAGACCGCATAGTTTCAGCTACCAGTATGTAATAGGACCACAAACACATTGTTTCCTTTGGGCAGCATTTCTCAAGTACTAGAGTTACATCCACAAAAAACACAAACAGCTTTACTTTGCAAAATAAATAAATAAATAAAAAAGACTTCACATTTTACACTGTGAAAAAAAGAAGTAGCCACTTCTTTTAAAGGAGGTGTCTGACATAAAGCATCTTACAGGGGGAATGTTAATTGTTTATTAAATGTTAATTTCTCCTTTTATGTTTTAAAATAAAGAAAAACAAACTTTTTCAAAAAAGAGGATGGATACATTTTATTTAATGTGATGTTTATATCGCATTAAACCTGGAGAGACTCACACAGAGAGGTAGAGACAATTGGAGAGTTTTATTTACTTAAAGTTGTTTGGAGCTCGGACCCCGACAGAAGACGAGTAGGCTGAGAATCACCATGACCTTGAATGAACAACATAGGGTGAGGATTTAGGGTCGTCTTACCCCCAGGGCCCGGACCTGGTGGTGGAGCCTCTGCTCCACCACCAGGAGAAGGGGAGCCCAAAGGAGCCTGAGAGGACGAGGGTGGAGACGGGGTGGAGGTGGGACGAAGCTTGGCTGGCAAACAGGTGGAACCATGGATTGTGAACCTTATATCCGGAATCTTGGACGCTAATTGGCTGCGGCAGAGCCATGGACCCAGTGATGGATAATGCAGGTAAGCTGGAGAGAGTCTGCCAGGTTGAATATACAGCAAGCCTTCATTTGTGGAAAATTATGTCGAAAAAACCAAAACAAAATGTCATAACAAGAAAGATTAATCTAAAAGAAAATTACTGGTACTTTTAGGGTCATTGTGTTATGGAAATTATATGCAATTATTCAACAAAAAACTGAAAAACTTCTAAAACCTGCATTTGTTGTCATATCTATATTTAAAAACATTAGTTGGTTCTTTATCAGCCATTTTAAAAGCCACTGTGGAATGTCCAAAGAGCCACCTGGGCCCGCAGGTTGCAGATTCTGGTTCTATAGGGTGGCGGTGGTAGGAGTTCATCCTATAACTGGTGGGTTGCCAGTTAAAATCCCCGCTTCATCTATTTCACTCATTGTGTCCTTGGACAAGACACTTCACTTGCCTTGCTGCTGGTGGTGGTCAGAGGGCACGGTGCATGACAGCTTTGCTTCTGTCAATCTGTCCCAGGGTTCAAATTATGACATCCTATATGCTTTTCTGACATACATGGACATATGGATACTTGGACCATGCAACATGACAATGACTCAGAACATGCCAGTAAAACTACAAAGGACTGACTGAGATTTAAGAAATGGAAAGTACTGGGCCTTGTCACAGCAGAAAAAATGTGTTCTTTTGAGATGCTGTATGGTGTTTTGAAATGGACTGTATATGCATTATACCCCAGAGATTTCACAGCTGAAAATAAAGAGTAGGGCAAAGAGACTGGTACATGTCTACAAGGAGTGTCTCACTAAAGTTATTTCAGTCAAAGGGGATAACACTTGTTGTTCTGGAAAAAGGTGTCCCCAACTTCTCCTCAGTTAGAAAATGCACTGAGTGAAACAAGGTTAATTTTTGGTGTTTAAGTGCAATTTAACTCTCTTATTCAGAGATAGAAAATGAGACATTGTAATGTTAGCATTTCTTACTAAAGAACAGGGCATTTAATGAGCTCTTATGATGTTTTTCTACCCGACAGTTGCTGCCTCTCAAACACTCCTAAAACGTATCTTCACTGTTGCATTTGTTATTGTTGTCATAATCATAATTCTCTCCTGCTTCTAAATGACCACAGTTATAAATACATCTTTTTTAGTATGCATAGATCTACAATTTGCTGTCACTATCTATATTTATTCAACTTCACTCAAAACTTTAAGTCCAATACCAAGTTATAGTCCTGACTGCATGTTTTACTCTTGGTAGTCCTCATGAACATTAAATATATGGGATGAGGTTTTCAGAAATAGTGGATCCTTAGTGTTGTGAAAGCCAAAAAGACCAGTTTAAGTTCATCACTGAACATTCACTGCGTACGTGCAGAACCCAGGTCTTCTCGGATGAGGCTCAGTCAAAGCTTACTTCATGCTTGGCTGGGGAAACAGGTTGACAAACACAAGACAAATGACCAGTCACTGTAAAATGAGAAGAATGGTGTGAAGTGGAGCAACCATTAAAAGGGGTTGTCACATGCATCGACAATGTTTCCTGAATCTGACTTCTCATCTCTGGTTAGCAAAATAACGTTTTGGATGGCAAAGTGTTTCAGAGTGAAATCACCACTGTGCTGCAGTGGGAGGATAATGTCTTCTCCTGCTTTGAGCCTGATTTCAAAGACCCTTCAGATGTTCCTGCATATCATCGAGGAAAATCACAGTAAATGAAAAAACCAGAACTCATGTCTTTAGGCTGATTATTTAAGAAAAGAAAAAAAAGAAAGTAAAAGATTTTGGGGGAAATATAGTCTGGAAGCAAACGTTTTACACCCATACTGTTTAGCTCTGCAGCATTAGATTTTAAACAAAGAGTAAAAGCTTGAGAGTATGTAGTTTTCATAAGCAGCAGTAGTGTTTTGCGTGTGAGCCAAGGCCAAGAAAAGAAGAAATCTTCACATTATAATGCCACATTACAGTAGGGATCATATAATATGCTGCACTGATATATTCGACAGATGGGATAGTCAGATTGCTCACACTCATACCCAGCTTCGATAAAGATGATGTGTTTGAATTGCTATAAAAAAATAATATATGTACAAAAAATGTTACTTATGGAACATTATTCTATCTTTTAATTAGTTCTGTTTTATTACGTACCTTAACAGCTTTTGCATGCATGATTGATTTCAGTGATAAGAACAATATGCATGTAGGATTGTATTTCTAAAAAGAGGTCAGGCAATCCAAATGAAATAAGCAGTTAGAGGGTCAAAATTGTTATAAACAAGAGTTAATGTTAGGCATGAAAATAATAATCTAAACAAGTGAAATCACATAATTTCATTATATAAGTGTGAATCACATTTATATTATTTGCCAGTTATAGCTGTTTAAAAGTTGATAGATGAGCTGTCTGATTTATGTCGTATCTCATCATTGTCACTTTGTTCCCACAACATATTATTACTTTAGTAACAATCTCACTATAATAATATGGACAGTTATGGTATGATTCTCTTGAATTTTTTTAAAATCAAAATATAATAATATAATATAACATAAAAGATTTAATCAAAAAGTATCTTATTTTGGACAGAAAAGCAACATTTCCTACAACTTCTACAATATTGTAACTTCTTGATTATTATGCTGATAATAAGTATTTTTCTTTATATACTTATTTTTCCAGTGTATATACTTACACAAAATGTACAGAGTAAATGCTTCTAAATTAAGTGGTAGTTTTCAGTTAGCTATTTAGCTGAATATTATTATTTTTTTGTGGCTGTGCTCTTTATTGGGTGATACAAGTATAACAAATTATTAATGAGTCAGGCTATCTGCACATGAAGCCAGCATGGAGTTGGACATGCTACTCTTGGTTTGCCAACTGTAGTTTAACCCCCCCAAAAAAACTATTACTTTAATAAGAGTGATGTATATGGCTCCTATAGTTTCCACACAATAACATGTCTAAGTTTGGAAATATTTCCAGACAGCAACATTTGTCTTTATAATAACAGAGGGAATACAGCCTTTCTTCTGCCAGCTCCAGTGTGGAGCAACAGCTTGGGTAATAGCAACACTGTTCTACTCTATGCTCCACACATAGAAAGAAAACTCCAGTCACACCATCACTTTCTCTTGCAAACCATTAAAAACACTTGAAACCTTGATCATGTTATGATGGGGGATTTTTGCATTTTTGACCTAATAGTTTTAAAAAACATTTTTATTCACCTTATCCCTGGCTGTGCTGCTGGAGAATTTATTATGTTAGCAATTATCATTACAACAGCAGTTGCTGCAGGAGTTTGGTATGCAGTTAGCTGTGACGTTTTGTAGTAAGTGGTGAGAAGTTTAGGAATATTTATTTTCTTTTCTTTTTTTTTGTCTGTTATGATAACCATACATTTATGGACATGTCCTTTCAAAGCACAGATGTCTGGCCATGCCTTCAGGTCAGTGGCAGTTCTCAAATAATCAGGGTCCTGGGGGAGCCCTTCCCTCTGCTGCTCCCAACAGATTTAAATGAGAACATTTGATGGAGCAGGTTAAAGTTAAACTGCATGGCAGTTTCTCACAAAACATGCAAACTAACCCACCTATTCTCTGCAGCACCTACAACTCCCCACTGACTGCATGTACATAAAAGCCATAAAAAAAACTTGCTCAAGGCATAACTGATAGAAAAGTTAGTGTTTTTTTTTTTTATTATTTGATGTTCATGTGCTCATTCTGTCTGATGCCAACCTAGGCAACAGCCCCTCTGGGCCATTTCATATGAGTCTTTGATCAGACAGAGCTTAACCTGTGGCTTCAGTTGGCGCATGTTAAGCATGGATAATTGCTGTGATCAGCAGATTATTTTTCACAGCTTACCAGCAGAAGGAGAATCAAAAAACATAAATGTGCCTGAAGAATCAAAATTTAAAGCAACAACTGAAAGCTGCACAGGTGTGCTCTTTTTACTTGTGAACTGAAGCACACAGAAGGGGAAAATCTTTACTCCTTTGCTCTCAGCACTGCTGACAGCAGATCAGTAATGATTTTTGGGTTCCGAAACAATAGGTAACATTGTTACATTGTCTTTTTTTGATTGATAAATTTTATTTAGTACATTACATTACTGTCTCTCCCTTCCTGACTCAACCTATAACAGAAAATGACCACTAAAAATAGTTAAATACACAATTAATGCGCTCTTAGTGATTTAAACAGATAGAATACAGCAAATCAATACCAAATGAAATGATATTCTTATCATTATTCTTCTCCATAGCAGAGGTGTTGATAAGGTAGATCAATATGCTGGTTTATGTTATAAGTCCATGTCTTCAGGTCACCTCCCCAATCTTGAAAGCTGAAGGGTCTGGTATGATGATATTATACTGTTTAAGATGTAAAAATTAATATTCCTAATGTGTTTTTCCCCAAAATTTGCTCTTACATGTATATGTGTAAAAGTGTCAAGATGCAAGATGCTAACAGAATTAATGCAATGCATGACATGAACTATGAATAAGTTGGATATTTGGAAAATGGCAAATGCCCAGAACCTTGTAATGAATTCAATCAATAAAAATGAGCATACAGTGCCCTCCACATTTACACATCTTTACCCCAGGTAAAGATATGTAAAAAGTCTTAAAAGAAGTCAATGTGCCACTATTTACTACTGTTGTCTTACAGTGAGGGTTTTTTTTTTTTTTTTTTTTTTTTACCTCCCTTAACATTGTTCTCACCGTTCATGGTGGCAAATTTAACTTGGGCTTTCGTCCAGCCTTTTTAAAGCCTAGTTTTAAAACAACAAACAGTAAATATGTACATATTTAGATGAGTAGCTATTTTCTTCCAGCCATTTCCTGAATCCTGAACATCAACACACATCCTCAATATATATGGATGGTATTCTTCTCTATCCCATTTTGAAGAGAGGCTAAGATATTTGAGCTTCTGTGTCAGGTCATATTTTTATCCCAGAGAAACAAAAAGTCATATATTACTATTTCAAAGTACATACTCTAATCGTCACTGACAAAAATGAAGGTATACAAACACATATTGTAATTATATTTATTTAACAGAAATTGTTAGGCTGTGAATAGCTATTGTAATACCAGAAATGTTAAAAACAATCATTTCTTTCAATTCTTTCAATTTTCTCAAATTAAAAGTTTGATTTATTTTTAATCCTAATTGTCTAATTATGCAACTACAATTAAAAATGTACTTTTAACACTTCTTACACATCTTCATTAGTGGTGCTAACAATTGTTAAATGAACTTAGTGGTGCTAACATTTGTGAAGGGAACTGTGTAAAGACTACATTGTGAGAGCTTAAACCCAACAACAACTAGCTTTCCTGTGTAAAACTGAATCCCTGAAAGCCAGTGTTTGTTTAACCCATTTGCATCAGTGAGACAGACAAGACTGATCTAGAGGAAGTATGAAAGAAAATTCTGTCTTTCATAATTATTGAGAAGCCAGGGAATTTTCTTTCCATATCTGCTTATTCAATTTTGTCTCCATCCACAAACCACAGTAAGGATCGACCTATTTCTCTCCCTTGAAGTCAATGGATATCATCCGACCACACAGAAACATTTTCCTAGTGTCTTCCTCAACTGTGGTGAGTTGTAAATCACAGTACCAGATTGGTGGGTAAAGTGATGATAATGTGAAACATCCTCTGTTCCCACAAATCACTGGTTAGAATCAGCATCAGGCTGGGAAAGAATTAATGAAGTATGAGTTTGGGCTCAGTGCCAAGTGGAGTTACAGCAAGAGGAAAAACACCAGAAAGTTCTCTTTACCTGAAAAGTTGCAACCCATTTCCAACCATGTTAACTGCTGGCCTCTGACCTCTGTAGATCAACAAAATACATCATCATATCATTAATGTTACTTACCAGATTAGAGCTGGAAAAGATCCAACTTTTGTTGCTGACAGCATAAAGCACATGGTAAGCATGAGTCTGAATAGATCAACAGGCAATTTTTGTCTTCAAAGCTCCATTTCCAAATCTAATCAGGGATGTCTAATGTGCCCCCTAATCAAGCCAGTTATCATAAGAGAAACATTTAAAATGAGCTGCACTTTGGTTGTGTGCCAGTAAGTCACAGCTGATAAGATTACATCCATTAAGGGGCAATCAGCTTCTAAGCAGAGAGTTGATCATTCTTGAATAACCAACCTCCATGGATCCCAAAAGATTATCAGTGACAACATCGCTGCAGTTGTGCAAAACTGTGATTAATTCTTGGATTATAAGCTTTTTTTGGTTTGGTTTTTTAGGAAATTTATTTGAAATTAAATAGGCATACCATGATGAAGTAATTCATTCATAAAAAATATTTCTTTAGATAACATTCTGTACCCCATAAATAACAGGAATTAACAAGTTGTTTCAATCCTTTCCTTTTTTACTAACATTAATGGATTATTATAACAACAGCAAAGTAAGTTTAAGTGTCAGCATTGTATTCATGTAGAATGAGCAGTTTTTATGTCTAACTTGCCATTGCTGGGAAGTTGTGAGTGTTATATGGCTTTACTGATGATGAAACACTAAGCTAGAACAGCTGGAGTCTGTCCATTCATTAATAGGCTGATATTTGATTTATAAATTCCCAACATAGTTCAAGCAGAATCATGGTGACACTGCAACAAAATTGCATATTTGTTTCAGTTGGAGTAGTATCTATTTTTGTTTTCAGTAAGAATCTATGCACACTTGATGGAAAAAATGCAATTATTGAATTAGTGCAGGTAAACATAAAAGAAGCCAGTCAGTATCTTTATCTAGATAGTTCAAATTGCATTTTGAAAATATGCATCCAAATTGCCTTGAAATGGTGAGGACACTATGGTTTCTCCCTCATCGCAGACACAATGAAAAATCCTGGCTGTTTCTTTCAGCCACAATGTTGGGCTTTTGCTGCTGGGACAGAGGTTAGGGTATTTTTAAACCAAACGTGGGGTAAAGAGAAGACTACAAGTAACCTCATTATTCTTCAGTGGCCCCTTTCTTGATCGGTTAAACAACCCGATTAGAAATAAGAAAAATGATAAGATTGTAAATGATGCTGCATAATAATGTCAGGGGGTTGTGTTACTGACTTTAGTTCATACCAAAGAATGAGTTTATTCACTCTTTTAGAAGCTAAGCAGTTAGTCTTAGCTAGTGTTAGGTTAGCATTTACACTTTGACCATTAGACATAAAGTTAACAGTGACAGACAGTATTTTACTATGTATTATTTGATGTACAAAGCTTTGGTATCCAAAGTTAATTGTGTATCTTTAAAAATCTGATTAGATATTGCATAGTTATTGTTCATTATTATTTTAAAGTCATAGTTTTTATTGGATTATTAAACAAACAAAAACTCTATGAAATAAATTTCTACTATCTCCACATGCTTTCTTAGGAGAATTAAAGGCGGCAAAGTCAGACTCAATGCAATCAGCATGGTTTTCATTGATAACCTTTTACCAATTGGCAATAAAAGCTGAATTTGACTATATAATATGTATATACTTATAAACTAGAATGAAATATGAATGCATTTAATGTGAATGTCTCGACACAATTGGACTGAATTTGGATTAATTTGATTAATAATTAGTAATTTGATTAGTAATGAGTACTTTAATTAGCACAATAGTTTATTGTTGTGTTGCCCTTACTGAATTTTTATATTATTTCCTTTAGATTATTCCTGTGATAATCTACAATATTTTTTATTTCAGTTCAGGTCTTGGCATTTTCTGTTTAGTCCCTTGTATTAATTATTGCTCGAAAAGTCTTGCCATATTGGTTTATTCCTTTGTATTTGGTTTCTTAGTTTATTCTATTTGTGCATTTCGTTAGATAATATTAAGCCTTCATCTATTTGGTTATTGTTTATATCCTCCTCAGCTTCCCAGTAAACAAATCTAAGCAAACAAAATGAGCAATATAAGTTTTGAAATATTAAGTCTAAACTTAATATAACTTCATTATATTATTCAATTTAGTGTATTTTCTGAGTATATCTGCTGTAAAAGAACCTTTAGGGGTCACATTTTATTGAGCTACTATCTCTCTAGTAAACAAACAAAAAAAAGACTGACTTTAGTTGTGGCTGCACTGCAGCAGGGGTGACCCAAGGGATGGCCATGTGGAGACCAGTATGAGGGCCTGAGAACGAGAGAGGAATGTCAATGTACCAGTTCACAACCAACTGTGAAGTGCCGTGGAGAGGCCTGAAACAACTCTCCGAGGCACTGCAAATAAATATATAGGTTCATGCAGCTAATTCTTGTTTTCCTGTTTTGAACATATACCTTGCATCTCAAGAGAGCAAGCTTTTGAAGAATGTAACATTACCGAGGATTCTCATTGGTCTCGGCAAAATTCCCACAGCTTCCATTGGCTGAGACTCATTGTGTATGTATGTGTGTGTGGTTGTGCATGTGTGGGAGATTAGTGCGGGCGTAAAGTAACCCAGACATTTCTAAGATCACTATGTACGCCCAGTCTTAAGCCCCCCTATCTCCACCCCGAGCTTTCATTTCCCATTGTCTCCTCCAGTAAAAACACCCTATGTTATCTACCGGATTGCTGATAACGCTAGTCTTGCAAATGCATCACTGTTTTTTCAGCCATTATGTTCTTAATTCGCCAGAAAAACCTGTACTGCTGCCACTATCAAAATGAAGCCTTCAATTCACATGTAAAAACATAGCCACTCTCCACAGGCCATCTGTGGTAAGTGGAACAGAGTTTCTTCTAATTTTTATCTTGTATTCAGGGCTACATAACTTATTTACTGATTAGCATCTCCCATGTGACGCTCAGTATCTTGCACTGTCCAATCAACAAAGAGCATCACTAATGCTGTGTCATTTCTTAAGGCTGCAGGTGGGTGTGAGCTCAAGGCCAGAGGGCAAAAGGTGAAAGATGGATTTATTTAAGCTGGAATGAAAACCAGAAGGAATCTGACCAGGTGATGTAACATGTCTGGATTTAAATGAAACAGCATACCATCTCACTGGTGAGGTCACTCCTCAAAGATGGAAAAAGATGGTGCAGTAAAGGAAATCACAATACAGCTGTTGCTGATGAAAGGCTACTTCTTAGACCACACACTGACTACTAAATTTTTTGTCTATCATTTGATCAAGGAGAGGATGTTCTTGCTCTTTAAAAACAAGGAGTGGAAAAGCTTTTTTTAAAACATGGGTTGATGGATAATTTGACACCATCTAAGATTTTTTTTCTGCATTACTTTCGAGGTTTTCAGTCAGTTATGAATTGCTGCTCATGTCTTAATGTCGTGTGGCAGCTGCTGAACAGCTTGCCCACTCCATCAGTCATCTACTCTCTTATCAATTTGGCAGGACAAGTAAAACAAAATATGGTAAGCAAGCCAGTCTCCTTCCATTAATATGGGTTTCGCCAATATACAATGAAACTATTTGTTGTTGATTTTCCCCCCAAATTTGTTGTCACTCAGTATTTCGCAAAGCGCCAGAGACACAACATGGTCCTTTGCAATCATATCATCTGGGCTTTACCTGTTTTGCAAGAAAACACAGATGGAGTTTACACAGCACACATGGCAACGCCATTCATTCAACACGCTGACATGAGGTGCTGAAAATTTCCTTTGTGCTGTGATCACACCGAGGTTTTATAAAAAGCTCTGTGGGGAAACCTGATTCGCAGGTGTTCTGGAAGTTGTCAAATTCATGAGAATATGCACCTGCTTTGAATCAACATGTTGTGTTTGGACACTAAGTGTGATGGGAATGCTTGATTGTTAGCAAGCTAATTTTATTTCTTCATGTTGAGAGCAACTAACTTCAAGAATATAGAAATAATTTAGTGTTACAATATTACACACTTGGATAAAATTGTCTGTTAATGAACAAAAAGCACACAATGATCACTGAAACAGCCTAAAACTGACAAAAATAATAAATCAAAATTTACTGAAAATTAACCAATGAAAATCAGACATTGCTTTTGAAATATGGTTTCACAGAATCATGAAAAAAAAAGCCTAATGAAAGTTCTGGACAAAAGTGATGGTCCCTCTAGAAAAGATTGAAAATAATTTGAACAAAAGGGCATTTTAAACTAAGGTGTGTCCTCTAATTTGCATTACAAGTTTCTTCAAGCTTGTATCAGTCAGTTTGTGTATTTAAAGGTTAGATAAGGAAATTGTTTTTTGTTTTACTAATGACTCTAAGTTGCCCACTAAAACCAGAACATTCTTGGGCCATGTGACACTTATTTTTCCTCAGACATGAAGTCTCCTTTGGCTTAAGTCTGGACCTGGCCTTACTGGCATCAAGGATCCATCACACTGGGGGAGCACGGGGGAATGCAGGAGACAACTAAACATGCAGCAGCCCAGAAGACTGTGCCTCAGCAGGGAAACACAATTTTATTTTCAGATCAATGAAGAATTAAATTAGAAGACATTTCAAGAGAGCAGAAAAGGATAAGAAAGCAAACAGTCGTGACGGAGAAAGAAAACAAATTAAGAAGCATACAGGGTGGCATGGGGAATATAAAGGCAGCTCTTCTGACATCATGGCTATAAGCCACTAACAAAGCAGCTCAATAATGTAATAGACTGAAGGTAACACTAGTAAATCAATCCAATTCAAAGGTTGATGCATTTTAGAAAAACTGTTGGTTTCATATGGATCATTGTAGATACCTCTTGCAAGCAACAAGAGCAGTTGGTTTTCCAAAATTGCATGATCACTGAAGCACTTTTAAGCTTTTTATTCAAAGCATTGCTTCTTTATGAACTCTTCTTTTCTCTAATACTTTTGGACAGAAACATCAGAGTGAACAGGATTTATCATCCTATATTAAGGCTAAAAAAGGAACCATAACAACAGATAGGATAGTGAGAAATCTTTGTTTTTCACCACTACAGATTCTCGGTATTAAGTAGTAACCCGGTGTAAAATCACACCACCTCAAGCTATATGTGTATTCTTTCTTCTGATTTCTCACTTAGAAAACTGGCTAATATTTCCACTCAGTGTGAAAAAAAGATCAAATATTTGTTTTCACTTTAGCAGCTTGAGTCCCTTGACTTCCCTGGATGTGAACTATCGTCATAAAATGCAGTAGGCTTTCCACACATCACACACGCATACACACACGCAAAGAATTCGAACAAACAGGCACACGTGCAGAATGCATGAATTAATGGATGAAACTTCTGCGCATGGATGCTCATGGAACATGTTCAGCCACTCAGCTTAATATTTGACCAAGGGACACAAAGATGAATTCATCTGCATGTTCAAGACTCAGTAGTAGGAATAACAGGACAGAAGCAAGCAACCAGTGCAACTGGACATGTTAATCAGTTTTGATATAATTACATTTATATGTTATAATTCAGAACACATATTTCAAGAAAGAAGCTTGCAAGACTAAAAACATTACAGACTGTAAAGTACAGTGGTGCGAGCATCATGTTGTGAGTGTTTTACTCCAGGAGGGACGGGTGTGCTTCACAAAATAGATGGCATCTTGAGGGGAGAATATTATGTGAAAATACTGATGTAGTATCTCAACACATCAGTCAGGAAATTATAGCTTGAACAAAAATGAGTCTTTTAAATGGATATTGACCCAAATGATAATGCCAAATTAGTTACAAGGTGTTTAAGGACAAAAAACTATCCCACACAAAGCCCTGATATCAGTCTCATAGAAAATATGTGGGCAAAGCTAGAAAGGTATATGTGAGCAAGGGGTCCTGACTCAGTTACACAATTTCTCTCAGGAAAAATGGGCCCCAGTTTCAGCAAGCTACTTGGATTTGGTCACCCAAAACATTTGACCCGAGTCATGCAGCTTAAAAAAAACAATTCTACTAAACAAGGGGTGTTCGCCATATGTTAGCCTCTGCCTCTGAAGAAAGCAAAACAAAAAGATCTCTAAAAATTGTCTGGCTTATTTTTCTGGCTTTTTCACAGAAATAATTCCTGTTATTAATAATTATTTCAATAAGATATAAGTCAACTGCATATACCTCATCCATATTTGTTCATAGTTTGTGGTGCCTCACCCTGAGGATTTTTTATATGGTTAATGGAAAAACAGCACAGGAGATGCTTCTGTGACAACATTCTAACAGGATAACTGACAATTGAAAAACACATACTGAACTTGAAATAAAGTTATATCTATGATGCAGGATTGGTTGATCTATTATTATTATTATTATTTGGTTTTCAATGGAGATAGGGATAAGCTTAAAAGTTGAAGATAATATCTCATTATGGAGGAAGCTGCTTGACCCAGATGACCAAGCTGACTGACTGAGAATGCATATAATGTGCCATGCTTGGAGATGGAGGCTTGGTGGCGGAGCTGTTAGCTATGCGCTGATCAGAGCTGATCTTTAGAAAATAACTACACCACATGCTAATGTTCATCCTCTGGATAACATGATGGATTATTTTACACCTACAGTATAAGTACACACGCAGAATGGAAACTAACAACCAAGAAACTTTTGAGTTTCTGTTTTTAACTGACTTTATTGCAACATATTTGAAGTGCGGAAGACTTCCAAAACCCAACAGAGCAGCTGGTTACCTGGAGTCTGGACGCAGGCTTGAGGACAGTCACTCTGATTTCTTTTCTATTCTGTATCGGTAAGTCTACCTGCTGCTTGAGTTTCCATTGGTGTGGCTAGAAGATACTACTTGATGAACATCTTCTGGACAAGACAAACCCAGTTTTTGTTTCATTGTATAATATTAATTAACATAGTTTTATATTTTATATATATATATATATATATATATATATATATATATATATATATATATATATATATATATATATATATATATATATATATATATACAGCGTATTACATTAGAAAAAAATATTTGTTGCTTTGTTACATGTTACGTTTTACTGCAGAACATATAATTTCAGGATACTTGAACATTTTCCCTTCGAAGTTTTGTCCACTGTCAATTCTCAAGTGCCTAATTCTCAAGTACCTAATGACTAGTAACTGTAGAGTAGAGACAAACCTTTTTTGTCTTGCAGTCTTATCTAATCTAATTTAAAAGGTGTGAACACACGTTCAATAAATGATCATGGTAGTCATTTCCAGAGGGCAAAGGCGCCTACTTAGAGGACATTTTGAGTGATCACATTTCTGTTTATTGCCCGATTCAGTGTCATTCATTATTATCCGTCACTACCCAACCACAAATTGGGGCCTGGAGGTTAGCGCTGCCCACCTGATTGCATTCATATAACTCTGTTGCAGATAGGTTGGTAATTACAGGAACAATCACAGTCTCAGTGACATGTAATTCTATTAGAAAACTGTCCTACTCGTGTAAACTGTAATGAACACTGGGTAATCAGAGTTGAGCATCCCACTTCCTTATCCTTTGTCTGACCTAAGCGGCAATACTTCTTATGAATTTGACTGACTGGAAATAAGGTAACAAAGTGAGCTGAACAAACAGATGGAAATCTGCAGAGAAGAAAGCACAGGGAAATCCATGAGGATAAAGTCTAAAATAAGCATGACATTCAACACTTAGAGATGTTGTTTTGGTTTGAAAGGGTAGGCAGCAGAAGTTGAGCATTTTATATAAGTGTGTCTTAAAAATGTGGGATTCACGGCCTATTATTCTGTCTCGGCGGCGAGGCAGTGCCTTTAATAACTTTGGGATAGCAAGGCTTGTTTCTCAAACCATGTTTTTTTTCACATAATGAGGACTGGTTTCCCCTAAGCAACAAGATGTCCTGTTTGGATTTTTGGGCTGCTACTCTACTGGCCTTGCCGCAAAGGAAAAGCTAAACACAGAAGTTGGCTGTTCTATTTAAAAATCAGCAGAACAGGTTTAAGCTTGTCAACAGCCTACATATACCATTAGCAATGTGAGCAATGTTCCAAAGCAAAAAGGAAGCTGGCTAAAAAGATGCTATCACAGGCTCCATGTTTTCATACCATTCGTATTCTACAGCTGTCTCAATCTGCAGCCTAAAACTGTTTCTTGCTATCTTCTCCTTCAACCTTATCCCTTCTTCTTGCATGCAATCTGACATTCACATCTATCATTTTACTTGTTCTGTGACTCTGTCTCACCACTGCAAATCAAGCATTAACGGGCCTGTCTGAATTCTTGCAAACATACAGGTAATCAGAACTTGTTACTTAAGAAAGCAACGCTAAGGTGTGTCTTTCTAATCTTAGCCTAACCAGCGTTGAAGAGGTGAACATGTCAAGGGACTTGCGTGCAGCGCAGGAATTTTATAACAAAGGAAGGCAGATGCCGCCTTCCCCCAACCACTTGCTTGTCCCTTTATCTGTCAAGTCCCCTGGGATAACCCATAGAGCGGTACCCGAATGACGCTTGCACCTTGTACAAACACAGACTATGAATTGATTTTATGATGCATAGTCCATCAAAATAAAGTCACATTAGTACATGTTGTTCTTGTCAATGAGGGATCATTCAGTGCTAAATTACACATCCCAGTTCCCCTTCCTCTACATTTCCTTTTCTCAGCTTTATCTTCCATCAGCATGTTAAGCCTTATTACAATATACTTCAAATGGCGCCAGGGGTTGAGCCCTCTGGCAGAGTCTTAAAGCTGCAGTCATTCTGGGAACCAATCTTTTTCTCTTCCAAATTCTTTAAAAAGTCCTTTCCCCATTTAAGATTACAAAAATGTCATAAAGAAAAATAATTATTTTAACTATAATGTACAGCCACATACTAAGTTTTTAAAGGATGGGTAGTTAATACTGGAAAGAATATTTTTTATCCTGTATAAACAAGAGGATTACAAGAAATATGAAGGAAATATGCTGTTGAATGTAACCCGCATACATCTCCCCCTATATGGGTTATAATGCAGTGCAACAAGAAAAAAAACCACAACAAAATAAAATGAATTTCAAGAGTTAGACAAAGCAGCATGCCAGACAAAGAATACACTCAAAGTAGAGAACCAGGAAAGTTGTCCACATTGTTAACATTTTATTTCCGGTTAACACATAAAAATGTGTTTGTTTGGTTAAACTGATTTATTGTAGTACACATTACCATATCTTTTTTGCTTTCAACTAACAAAATACAATGATGTGGAACCTGTTGAAAAGAAAAAAATTATCTTAAATCAATGATTTTTTTTTTGAGTGTATCATGAAACTATTTAAAAAATGTAAATGAAAGGATTTTTATTTGAAAGGAAAATTCTAAATATAGATTTATGTAGATAAAAAGATGATCTATTCAGTTGAACTATTTAGATATATTTTCAAGACCAGCATTAGTCTCAAGAATCAATGCAAAATAAATTTGAAACAAAAAAGCTTAATCAAGCCAGCAAATGATTATGCATATATAAAAAAAGGAAAGGGCTCCAAAATAGATCCCTGTGAGACTCCACATATTATAAAAGCACAGTCAGATGTAAATCTGTTAATCCTAATAAAATGTTTAACTATTATATAATTAGCAAAAACAACCAGGTAAGTATAGGGCATTAGGAGTAGGTATGTAAGGTTCATTTACTAAGACTAGATTTAGACCATAGACAACCAAAAATAAAATAAAAAGCAATAAATATGTTAATCAATCATCAATTAAATATGTTAATGATTATTGTCATATGTAATTATCACATATATAATTAATTCAAGGCTTATATGTTTTCATTTCCTTTTTGATTAGATATATTACTTGTTTATTGTTGTTGGGTTGCATAAAATTACTTAAATAGATGTAAAACACATATTAAAGAGATTCATGTTTCTCTTCTAATCTACATTATGTTTTTTTTTATTTTTTATTTTACAGTCATGTTTTTTATGATGAAATAAATTTAAGTCCAGTATCCACAGTCTCATACTGTTCTTCAGCAGTTTTTAGTGCAGGGCGAGGAGCTATGAAAACACTGCTATGCCTGTCTCTTCTCTTGAGCTACAGAGTCCAGTGTGTTGCAGTGCCTCATCAATCATGTGCAATTTCCTGCAACTGTCATTAAAAAAATATAGCTGTTCTGTTTCAGCCTTAGTATGCAGAAAACTGAAACCTGTAAACATTTCGCCCTTCAAACTTAATTTTTAAAAATAGTGGTATAAACAAGAGTGAACAAGAGTGAAAGCCCCTGTGCTGTAATGCGATGTAGTTTTCCATTTATCTGAATTGAAGCATTTGTAATATTTGTAAATATTTTAACATTATTGTCTGTCAGTAGAACACTCAATGGGTAACATGTATTAACTGAAAACCTATGCAACCAGCACACAGCAGAGATTTTTTTGATGAATGACTGACAGGTAGAGGTTAGAAGATGTCTGAATCAAACTTAAATTGCCTTAAAAGGACATGTTTGAGGACCCTGCATAAAAAAAGAAAAAAAAAATGATGAAGACAAGTTTGGAACTGAAGGTGAAAGAAAAGCAAACAAACAAAATGGCAGTGTTCATCATCAAGGAATGCCTTGGAAAAAAATTTCAGCTTCATTATGTAAACTCTGTATTTAACATGAAGCTCATATCTAATTTTCAAGAAATTGTCAAGTCAAAATAAAAAATATTTGCCCACTTACAGACTGTCTCTATTTTTGTTTTTTGTGAGACTTAAAATTTTTACATCACGAATTTAAATGTGAAAGAAGGATATTTTGAGAAAATACAGAAAGCAGTTTTCAAATCATAATTTAATTCAATAAAATAGCTAATCAAACCAACATGGCCTTATGTAAAAATATAATTGCTCACTTGTAAAGCTTACTAAACTCATAACTGATCAATTAACTGTAAATGACCACATCTTCTAGTTCAGTTTCACTAGAAAGGTCAGGCATCGTTTGCCTGACCAGTCATAGAAACAAAAAAAATCACCTGAATAGAACATGTTTGAGAACATGAAGTAGGCTAAAAAAAATAACACATCATGCCACAATCTAAAGACAATTAAAGACACAAGGGAAACAAAGTCATTGTATCTATCAAGTTGGAAAAGTAGAAAGCTGTTTATAACTGTTTGGAGCTACAGTAAACCATAAAGAGAGCCATTACCCACAAATCAAAAACAGAGGTGAATTTTTCCAGGAGTGGCTAAACTACCAAAATTGTTCCAAGAGCACATCAATGACTCATTCAGGAGGAGGCGGTGGGGGGTAAAAACCCAGGACAACATGTAGTTTACTGCCGGCCTTTCTTTCCTTAGTTTAGATCAATGTTCATAATTCAACAATAACTGGGACTGGGCAAAAAAGGCATTCATGAGAGCAATTCAAGGGTCGCTTACCAATGCTGATGCAAAAGAACACAAATTTTCAAATGGTGTGCATTTTGCTACATCTGTTATACTAAAAATACTTTACATACTATGTGAGAACAGAGAAATTTGTTATTTTACTTGTGGTAGCAAAGACAAGAACAAAGTTCTTTCTGGCCAGTATATGTCATACTTCACAAAATCTCATACTTCACAAAAACTCATAGGAAGTCTTCATAGGTCCTTTCCTTGCAGTATTTCTCAATATAATAACCACACCCACTTCAAATTTATGACCAATCACAAAAAAGTTGTTGAGCACCGCATGAGAAAAAGATTTCTTGGAATGTGTATCAAAAACAAGCTGCAAGAACAGAATGTTGCCTTTTTTTCCTGCAGGCCTAGGAGAGAGAATTTTTTTCTGTTCTTGCGGAGTTTGTTCAGACCTTAACACAGCACTTCAGAAACAGAACATGTACTGACTGTTGTGCTGGTGGTCAAGTGATGGACTGGGGCTTCTTTGCTGCTTTAGGACCTGTATGAATTGCTGTAATTGATGGAACCATGAATTCTGATCTTTAACAGAAACTCCTGATGGAGAATGTCTGATCATCAGTTTGTGATCTTAAGCTCAAGTGCACTTGCGTTTTGCAGCAGGACAAGGAGCCAAAGCACACCAGAAAGTCTACCTCTGAAAAATAAATAAAAATTTGTAAAGAGGATGGGGCAAAATTTCCTCCACAGTGATATAAATGACGCATTGCTAGTTACTGGTGACACAACCCGATATTAGGTCCAAGGGCTAATCATTTATTCCTGTAGTGCTTAGTTGGTTTGCAGAGCAATTTTTCCTTGATAAATGAAAGCATGATTAAAAAGAGTATTTTGTGTTAAATCAGAGTGTCTTTGTCTGAAATTAAAAATTGTTTGATAAACCAAAAAAAATAAACAACAAAAATATCAAAAGAAATCTGCATGGGGTAAATGCGTTTTCATGCCACAGTAATTATGAAGAAAGACGTCAGTGCATTTTAGTTGGCTTTTTTTGTTAAACAGAAATGTAAACATCTATGGAGTTTTACATCAAAAGTCATTTTCATTAGCCAATACATGTGAGATAAGCACTACAAAGACCCCCATGAATCCCACAGGAGCTATAATCTGGTACACTGAAAGACATAACAGCAGATGCAAGTCAGTAAGAACTAGAAAACATTTTTGACATATGAATCACATAAAAACCTAAATGAATTAGAATGATTTCATTCAAACCAGAAAATTTAAAAACTAATATATAATTACAGTGTGTGATTCTGTGCTCTTATTAATACAGATTGAGCCTTGAACTAAGTTTATGTTCTAAAAAAGAAAAAAAAAGATATGGGCTGGGAAATGCAGACGAATTACTGTAACATCCTCTTCAGTTACTGACTCCCATTAATTAAATAATATAAAATAATCATTTATATGCTGAGTCATATTGTGAACAGGGGAATGTAAAAGTCTGGTTTAAGAATATAAGAATAACTTTTAAAGAAGCTTATCTGGCCTTAGTTTCATATTACTTGAAGGAGTGTTTGCAGGAGACACATGTAATGTTTCCCTGCTTGGATCTGACTCCAATTATTACCAGACGACTACATTCTAAAGATGTAAGAGTCCAAAGGCTTTATAGTGTTTAAAGATCTTAGAAATTATTTTGGTCTAGATATGAATTGATATAAACCAGCCGCAGTACTTTATAGTCAGCTCCTGAATTAAGCTCAGCAATAACACTCTAGTTAACTCACCTTTTATTAATTTTAGATAAATTTGTTTCAGTTTTTCAGGATTAGTGCAAGGGTGTTAAAGAGTAGCAACACATGACCTGTGCAGAGAGTTTAGGGGTTAATCTGAAGCAACTGCAGACATGTATTTTGTCTGATCCACTTTACTAGAAATGTAACACTCACAAGTGTTTATTATTTTATTCTCTATGGTCTAATATATTATAATTATAATCTCTCTCCCAGAAACTCTAAAACTGACTACAACAAGCCAAGAAGAAAAAGACACATTTTATCATCTTTTCCTTTGTGAAAATGACCTTCTGATTGGGTAACTCCTCATTCGCTCATTTAATTGGTATAAATTAGAGAACAATCAACTTACTCTCACAACACCTCAAACTATGTTGTAATTTAAAGTAAGCAAGATTTGTGTTTGTGGTTTATTACAGTCATGTCTGACTTGAACTTAAGGCTACATCTTATTGTAACATTTGTTTATTCATCCTAGGATAATGTGGACTGGCTTGGCAATAGAAGGATACTCATTGTTCACAAATCAGATCAATTCTGACAATTGTTTCTATGTTTTTCACATATTTTCCTCCTTATGTCTAAGCCTGACCCATAGCATTTTGAGATTAGTTTTGAAAAGGCCAGACAAACAATATGTTCTTTGTTGTTAACTACCTCCATAGTGTTTTGTTTCATTGCCCTCAACGTCTTTTTCTAATGCTTTTTCATAATCAGCTGGCAGAAAATATCAGTAGATAATATGCAATCAATGCTCTTCTCAGGCTGTCAAGTTAAGCTCCAAAAATTTTTTTTTAGAATAACATATATGGCTTTATCGGACTTGCGGGGATATTTTTGAGAACCAATGACATGGCACACTGCTACATGGATGCCAAAATCACTTCTGTTGGGTTGTTTTGTTAAATTGACTTGATAACATCTTGATGCATATTGTTCTTGTGTCAACATTGCTGATGGCTTGTGGGGTACTCTAAATCAGCCTGAATTTAGTTCATTTAAAAGGCATAAAGGCGACTTGCCAGCACTGTGAAAACACTGCACAGCTCGTTTTTTGCGCAGCTGTATTTATTTTCCAGTCCACTCGCTTGGATGATCTGTTAAAAAATATGGCAGGAAATATTGCAGGCAAGGTGTTGTTAGTATATTTTCACTAAATTACTTAGTAGTCAATGTGGGGATCCATACTTACTTGTGTTACATATAAAATCCTATGAAAAAGTCAGAAAAAAGATCAACATTTCCTTAGTGCAAGTCCTTCATCTGTATGTCTTGGCAGTAGCTGAGTTCATAAATGAACAGACCCAAAAAGACAAAAAGTTTTATTGGAGATGGACATTTACTATCTCTGTTTTCTGTAAGCATTTGTTTTTGATAGAATAATTGTGTAAAACTGTGGGTAAATTGAAAATTAGGTTAATAAGAATAAGGTATTAAAAAAAAAAAAAAAAAACATTTTATTTCTGACAGTTAATCCAGTGATTTAGAAAACTGAGAAAGTATTTCCTATGAATATACTGCTGATATTAAAATGCAACAATTTGCTTGTTGAAGTAGATACTATCCAGTTGCTGTTAGCATGACTTTATCAGGTTATGAAAGCATAGGTCAGTATTATGGCCCCATAATATGAAGGTGTCTGCTTTAAGCTGGGCACCCAGTTGTATCTGCAATTGAAATCATACATTTACATACACTGTATAAAAAGGAAACAAAACTTTTTTTTTCCTCATTGTCTGTCATTAAATCAGACTAACCTTTTCCTGTTTTAGGTTAGTTAGGATCACCAGCAGTTAAGCTAAATGCCAGAATAATTTTCCCTCACAGAATGACTGTAACTCAGTCAGGATTGTAGGCTCCCTCTGCTTACTGATTTTCAAAGGGACAGAGATCCTGTCTTTGTGATGATCCCTCAGAAACATTACCTTTGTTGCACTTAAGCCACTTTGTAAATAGTTTGACTGTCTGCAAAGCATCTTTATTTGTGTCGAAGACCCATTTATGCCCATGTTTTAACTTCTTGGCTGATGTCTTAAGATTTTGCTTTAATCGTTCTATATTTTCTTTCCTTATCAGACTGTCTATTTTCTAAATTGCAGCAGTACCTCCAAAAGCAAAACATCCACACAACAGTTGGGATGGTGTTCTCAAGCTTGTCAGATTCATCCTTTTTCCTCAAAGTAATCATGGTCATTATGGCAAATGCTTATTTTCACACTATAATGAGTTTTTTTGTGTTGCTTTTAGAGTAATGGGTTCTTCCCATCTGAGTGGCCTTTTAGCCCATGTGGGCACAGGACTCATTTCATTGTTGATAATGAATCTCTTCAACTAGCTTCAACTAGTATCTTTACAAGGTCTCTTGCTTTTTGCTCTGGGGTTGATTATTCAAACCGACACACATTCATCTCTAGGACAGAACCTTTCTCCCACCTGAATGGTATACCATGTTGTACCTGCCTTGATAACTTTTTCTCAGATCCTCTCCATCCAGTTTAACTGAATTTGAACTATTTAATGAAAAAGAATGGGCCAACATTTTAAGCTCTAGTTGTGCAAAGCAGTCACAGACATACCCCAAAATATTACACCTGTATGCCACACTCTCCTGATTATTCCTAAAAATCTTCCACTTCACGGTTATGCACTACTTTGTGTTGGCACAGTTTTGTGTATGACTGGCACCTCATTGTTTTGATAGCACTTCAGAAATTTTGGCACCTCATTCAATCTGATTCTTGTGCAAGGTTTAGAAGATGATAAAACTCCCCGTTGCTCATGTTTGTCTTATACTCATATGACCTCAATTTCTACTTTCCTTCCACACATCTGAGGTAATTTCTTATCATCTGTCCATGGAGGTCTCTAATATTATCTGTAGCCAAGCATGAAAGCTGGGCCTATATATAAATATATGTGAGTATGTCAAGTTTTTGAATTCAGACAGGATGAATTGAATCACAGATATACAAAACATTGGGGCTCACTGTATGAAAGTGCTCAGGTTAAGTGATTTGGGTTCAGACTCAGGTTAGATACTGAGATACGGGAATAAATAGAAGTGAGTGTAATACCCACATAAATCTGTACATGCATGGGGGAGGGAGTATGGGTGTGGTTTTTTTTTTCATTTGCACTTATCAGGAGTCTCTCCACATATTAAGTGTCTAAATGATCTGTGGCTTGCCAAGATACACCACAGCTCCATGGAAAAATAGTCTTTTAGAACAAAAAATAAGGGAGTCTTCCTTCAGACCCTTTAAATTGTAATTAAGCAATTGATGTGTGGTAAGAACACTAAATGCAGGGGTGTGGTAGTGTTCAAAATACAACAACTCTTTTTGAAACCCTGTCGCTAAAGTACTGCACACTACAAGCTGTGTGGAACATTTGGTCAGTGGAGTAAATGATCTCAGATTAGGGCTGTTTATGGTCTTATTCCCAAAAAAAGGCTGATTGAGTAGCAGCTTATAAGTTACTTATCAAATGTAGACTTCAGGCAGCCAGGGAATGTGGTTTGTACAGTGTGTTTATTAGGCAAAGCCCAAAGGACTCCATCCAACAGGGTTGGAATTTACATTATTCTTGAAAATGAGTACATATATTTCCATCATTCAGTGTGAATGTACATGCTTAAAGCCACCAGTGTATAATTTGGGAATACGTCTTTAGAATCTTACTTTTAGCTCTGTTTTAGACACCAGTGCAGAACACTGAGAGTTTGATGCCGTAGACAGAATGTCTGTATGACCATCGAAACATTTAATATGAAGGGTTGCTGTAAATTCAACCTGGCAGACTCTCTCCAGCCAACCTGCATTATCCATCAACGGGCCACGCCTCCACTGCTGCCAATTATTGTCCAGGATTCCGGATATAAGGCTCACAATCTATGGTTCCACCTGCTCGCCAGCCAAGCTTTGTCCCGCCGCCATCCCGTCTCCACCCTCGCCCTCTCGGGCCCCTCTGGGCTCCCTTTACTTCCCCACCAGGTCCGAGCCCCGGGGGGAAGACGACCCTAAATCATCACCCTATGTTCTTCATTCAAGCTCACAGCGATTCTCCGAACACACGTCTTGTGCTGGGGTCCGAGTGCCAAAGAACTTTCAGTCAATAAAACTCTAATTGTCTCTATCTCTCTGCTGAGTCTCTCTAGGTTGAAATAATATAACCTGAAAATGTGGCACAAACAGACATCTTTAAGAGAACAAAGCAGGTCTACATCTCAATGGGTTAAACAACATGAGTATTTTTATCTGAAACTGGAGAGATCATGTGGGGGATAAGGATGACTAGTCTTCAAGGATATTCCTAGAACTACACCTATCTTTCAATCTCAAACACGATGAGAATGAATTTTAATCTGTTCAAACCTGTCTGAGTTTTACAAAACATATTTTGCACGGGTCTTGCTGTCCAATCACTGATAACCAAAAGAAAAAAAAAACGGTGCCCTGTAGTCTAGGGCACAAATTTTTGTAATGCCATCATGTATTATTTTGAAGGGAGTTCTTAACTCACCTGCTGCTTTGAGTACTTTACTTTGTCTTTGCTAAATTCAAATAGTATATAATAGTTTAGGAAGTATTTGAACTCACCCATAAAGTTCATCTCCTTTGTAGATTGATTAATCACAAAAAATAAAACGATGTACATGAGATTACGCCAATACTTTCACCACAATAACCCATGTTATGTAAGAAAACGTGCTTCATCACATCAGTAATTTTGTATTAGGGTTGTTAGTTTTCAGCAAAAAAAGAAAAATCTGAAAGGTTCAGTATGAATTTTTATTCAACCTCTTTTACTCTGATACCCAATAACTAAACCCAGTGCAAGCAACTGGCTTTAGAAGTCACTTAATCAGCAAATTGTGTCCACTGTGTGTAATTCATTCTACAAATCCAGTTGGATTAGGTTATTTAATGATTTCCAAGCTTTACATATCTAACAGAGCATTCCTAATCTGAAAAGAAAAGAGTACTGTCCAACTGGAAACCTACCAAGATTTGGCTATCCACTAAAACTAAGTTCAAGTGGGTGAATCTGGAAAAAGGATAGTCATTAGTTGTGCACTCTTCAAATGTTTCAGAGTTTGCAGATGTGACTGGCTGCAGGTAGCTTCTTCTCCATGTTTCTGAGTAGTCATTATATCCTTGTGCCTCCAATCAACATAATTTACAAAAAAAATGTTCTCCCATTTCATAAAACTCACTGGCTCTGGACCTTGTACTAAACTTCAAGTTGTTTTTTTTGGTGGTGGTGGTGGGGATGTCGGTGTTTCAGAGAATTTTTTTCACTATGACTGATCGGTTTATTCTGTCTGTTTGAAGAGGAGAGCTGAGTCAAACCACGCCTAACCAGGTAACTGGGAGCTGCAGCGGCTAAAACACCACAGAAAGTACTGCATATCCTTCCCTTCTCACCAATATCAGCCAGTTCTATGAAATTCTGCATTTTGTTGTGGATTCCATGTTTTTTATTAAATTCCACAATTCCATCAGTGTTTTCTGCATTGTAGAAATCATGGGACCCTAGATATTGCCCAAAAGGCTGGGTGGGGTAGTTGGGCAAACAGAAGTTTTTGATTTTAGTATGACAAGGGGGTGTGAATACTTTTCAAAACATTGTATACTTGAGTTTGCTTGCTGTAAAATGTTTGCCTATGTCAAACCAAAATGCCATACAACTGCAATGAAGTTGTGTCATTATTGGGTTTTTTTTTCTGTTTTTGCTCTCACTGCCTTTCGTGCACCCTTATTGCACTTTCTCATGCTCAGTTAACTCTCGACTGTTTGGTCACACATTCTTCTTGCACTGACAAGACCGGCATTGCTCTGAACATCAAGATTTCCCATGTGGCTAATCTTTATCTGGCATGTGTACCTGTCAGATATAAACTCACCGAGTGTAGGATATCACCAGGACATGAATCAGTGATGCAGTGAGACCACAGGAAGTAGAGAATAATTATCATGATTAATGTCAGCTAAATTCTGGCTGGCTTCAGATGACCAACATGCTGCTGACACTGGATGCAGTCCCTGACTGGTGCAGAACCAATAGAGAACTAAAACAGTCTTTCTCTGTCTGAGTGTTCTGGCGCCAGCTCCCTACACCCCTGCCTTCCTTTCCCTGTCACTGATTCAGAGGGTTAGCCGAGGTAAACCACTTCTTTTATTAAGATTTAGGGTCACTGTCATTTGTTTGTTTTATTTTTATTGATTGCCTGTGAGAAATATGGCAGACCTTGTGCCTTTGAGTGTTTCTAATTGCATCTTTTAATGGCTATCGCCAACAGCTTTGCAGATTTGCAACGAAGTATCGACCTGATTCTTCTGACATAAAATCATGCAATTTGATCACATGCAAAATCACATTTGCTTTAGTTTCATTGTTTAATGAAAGAAAGCAGCAACATGTTTTTTTCTCTTGATGTGTTGTGACAGGACTTTGCTTTCAACTAGCAAAACAAGATGCTTAATTAACAGGCCTGCAGCCTGTGGCTTTATGTCAAAGGTACCTTTTGGTCATTATGAGCTGTGGGGATGCTATCAAAGAAAATAAGACTCCATTATGCAAAATGTACACCTACATTACATGCTGCTTGAAAGGAAACTTAAAGAAAAAGAAACACCAAACTGATACAGCAATAAACTTAACTGAATAGGGAGATGTATGGCTATATTAATGTCCTGATGAGGCACACACACATAAATAAAATACTGACAGAACTGCTATGACTAAGTTAAGAAATGAAACATCATGATCACTTTTCAGAGATCCCCCACAACCCTGAACAGGACGAGTGATTCAAAGAGGAAACAGGTGGATACACTTCATGGAGCCTGAACTGTACAACTGGGATAAATATAATTCAGTGTTGGATGGTGGTGTCATCTCAGCAATGAGCAGTATGTTGAGGCTGAGAAAGCTTGTTAATTCCCATAGAAACTCCGAATAAATAAAGCATTAAACTATAAGTTCTCTTGAGTTTCTACAATGCAAATGAATCATTTGCAGTTAAAGGATGCGATTTATTGATTTAAGTCATGTTTAGCACTTACGTTTGCATACATTTACCACACTTCTACTCCAATATTTAGAATCTAGAAAAAGTATCCATACAGTTTCAACTTTTTACACATTTTGTCACATTACAACCTCAAAGTTCGACGTAGTAGTTTAATAGTATTTAATAGTTCAAAACAATTCATAACTCTGGCAGATTTACTTTTAAACTAATCTTTTAATTTTACCAACATGAGTGAGCTAAATATTAGGGTGATGGAAAGGAGGCTCTCCAACCTCAAGGACTTGGAAGGACCAAAGATAAATAATCAAAACACCAGTGGAACCCATGTCAAAGCTGACCAGAAATTGTTACAAGGGTTTGATGACTGAAATGCTAAGAAGGATTTCTCCACTGGTTTTGGAGAAGGGTGTAAATAACTTTCAATACGCCATTTTTGAATAAAATGTAAATTAATAAATATTTTCTTTCAAAATTAATGTGTGTTTTTTTTTACACCATTTTATTGTCTTTTAAGGGATGGCTGTTTCCTATTCAAAACAAACTTCTGAATGTAGTACACAACTGTGATGTGGAAGGAAAATAATATATATGTTTATTTTATTTTTTTTGTACAACCAGATGTCACCGCAACTGCAGGTGGAAGGGTGTTTGGGTATGTCTTTTTTTTGCCCATTCCTCTTTGCAAAATAGCTCAAACTCAGAGTTAATAGAACGTGTCTGTTCATGGATGTTCAGTACTTTTATCAGATTTTCTCTGCTTATTGCACTTTTTGCCCAGCCTGTCAGTTTAAGTAGCAAACTATGTCCTGGTAAGATTTCAGATGTACCATACTGTCATCATTTTTGGATTATTTAACATGACAAAATGTGAATACTTTCCCAAGGAACAATATTTCAAAGGAAGCAAAGTGTAGAAGTTTTTAACATGTAAAATAATTCAAACCTGAAAATGTGATCACAGGCAGATCTATGTCTTGTTTGTTTACAACACTTCCTCAGTTCCTCATCTACATCAATATTTGCATGCAATGTCTACCTAACAGCTAGTTTGGGATGGCTTAAAAAAAAAAGGATGCCATGCACTATAACACATTGGACCGATGCTTGAACCAATCACAGAAACCTGAAGAGGAAAAAGGAGATGAAAAAGAGCACTTCAAGAAGATGACATAAGTTACTGAAAAGAGTTTGATGGAGAACTAAGTTTTTTGCTACTTTAAAAAACATGTAAATGTTTTATTTTTCTTGACTGTCAATCAACCAAAAGTTTTAAATAATATTTTGTTATTTCTTTATTTAATTTTAAGATCAGGTAGCAAGCAAACAAAAAGAAAACAAAACTATTTATGCAGAATATGAAAGAATGACTCAATAAATTTTTCTTGAAGATTTGATTTAAGTCACATGTTAACAAAAGCTACAAGTTGTACAGTTTGACTTCTGCTAAGCTACCACTCAATTTGATTTTATCAGAAACATGTGTTTGACATTGGAAGAAATGTGTATCCGTTCATGGAGAGTTGTCAAGATGAAATGCTTAGGATGGCCTCCAAAACCGACGCTGATCTGGGACATCTCTCCTGAGAGTCCTGTGTATGAGAGGACTGAAGCAATGGATGCCCTTACACCCCTCAGAATTCCCTGTGTAGATCCCCAGAAACCCTCAGCATGTGGTTCCACTTAGAAAATAATGAGTGCGAGTTACCCACGGCATGAAAGCTGTGGAAGTCTGAAGATCTCGGCCTTCTCTCACCTCAACCCACTACTCCACGTTGCACATCTGGTGGAAGAGGAGCTGATCTTTGGGCTTCATCTCCCATAGGATGCAAACAGTTAGAGAGAAATGTTCTCAAGTCAAAAAAATTTTTTCATTGATACATGGTCCACATTTTCCTATTTTTTCAAAAACTGTCACGCATATTTGTGTAATGAACATAGAGTTGTACCATGGTTATTGTCTCTGAGGCTGATGTTTTGTCTTACTTATGCAGGCACACCTTTACATTAGCTTAATGGAGTTTCCTGCTCAAAGCAATAAAAAAAATAAATAAATAAATAAATAAAAAAATACATAAATAATTATGCTATAGTGTTTTGAAAAGCATTTCTGCCCCTTGAATTGTTTCACTTTGCCACCTCAAACTTTAATGTATCTTGGCAAAATTCTTAGTTAGTTGATTGACTAACACAAAAAAGTTAACAAATGTGAAGCAGAAGGAAACAGGTACATGGTTTACAAAAAAAGTTCAACTTTCAATCTCTGTATAATTCCAGGTGATCTGTGGAGGCTTCATAGGTTTGATAGTGTGTATTAATGAACAAACAGTCTCATGAAGATCAAGGAGCAAAGCAAACAGGTCAGACAGAAAGATGGGGAGAAGTTTAAAGTGAAAGTGGAAAAGGGAATGGCACAACTAAAAACATGCCAAGACATGGCCGTCCATTTAACTTTACAGGCTGGGCAAAAAGAAGAGCAATAAATGAAGGAGCCAAGAGGACCATGGTAGCTCTGGAGGAGCTGCATAAACCCACAGCTCACATGGAAGTATATATTGACTCAACCTACATGTAAAGACTATATGTGGTGAAATACTAACACTGCATATCACTCCAAAAACCATGTCTCACCATGATGGCAGGCAGCATTATGGAGTGGGGAGTGGTTTAAGGAAAAGGGACAGAGAAGCTGCTCTAAGTTCATAGGAGGATGGATGGAGGTGAAGACAGGACAATACTTAAAGGAAATTAGAGGCTGTATAGCCCAGTCAATGTGCAGACCTAAATCCAACCCATAATCTGTGGATAGACATGAACATTTCTGTTTAGATACAGTATTCACTCAATCTGACTGAACTTGAGCTAGTTTGCTAAAAAGTTTGGGTAAAACTTTTAGTCTTTATATTTGCAAATCTGGAAGAGATATAGTCGATAACACTTGCAGCTGTTGTCACAGAGATTGGTGGTTCTATAATGGATTGACTCAGGGGGCTAAATACAAGTTCCTTGGCAAAGCAAAGGATGTACCTAAAAAAACTATTTTCAAAACATTAGAACAGCTCGAAAACTCTAAGATGAAGCAAACATCATTTTACCTAAATGTAGCTCAGAAAGGAATTCCAATCATAAACATAAAATAGACAAAATAACTAAGACATGTTCTTTGTAATCTGAATGAATGGGAAGTTAAATAGAGGAGCTAGATCCACTATGTATGCTGTTTGCATTGGTAATGCTGATTCTTTACACTTTCCTTCGACAAAATAAAGTAATTTAAACATCTCCCCTATCTTCTTTTGCTAAATCAAAGGAGTGCTACAGCAGATCCAAACAATATGGAGAGGCAAATCACCTACAGTCAAGCACAGCTGAACATTATGTCGACCCCAGCATTTGCCACTTAACATGAGAGAATGATTGCATGCACAGTCTCTTCCAATCATGGAAGCACTGGCAGAAATCAGATGGATTGCTCTATGAAGTGAAATGTGGGTTCATATTGTCCAGGTGGCTACGATGAATCAGAGCTGTGCTATTACTATTGATAAAAAAATAACATAAGTTTCTTTTTTTTAACACGCTTTTTTCTATGTTTCCATGGTGAGGAGAAAAACATTCCCAGCATAAAGAACAGACTTTAGGAAGATGTCTGAATGCTGGGGCGTCATGAAGTGAGCAAACTCTGGACTCTTCAAAAATTAGGTTTTAGAGACGGTAAACACTTGCTGTCATTTTGTGAGACCAAAATCCTACAGCACACTAAGAAACGATCTAAAAATATTCCTCACATTAAGTGCTTTAGTATACCCATAAAATATACTCCAGCTGTGTATTGACATGTTTTAAAAAAAACTCAGCTGTGCAAAGTGAAAGTAACATGGTATACTTGGCCAATGACACCCTTATGCAGAATACAATATTGATGTTACCACCGTAGGCCTGTCTGTGCAATGGTGAGAAAGCTGTCATGCCTGAATTCACTATCAACAACTCTGCTTGTGTCAGCTGCCGTGCTTTACTGGATGAGGACCAGGTCTAGATTCACCAATGGTATCTTCTCACGCAAAGACAAATGAGCAGCTGTCAAGCTGTCAGCTCCCCAGCAGTGACCTTTATCTGAAGAAATGCTTTCTGATGGGGCCCCTTGGTCATCAAGCTTAGAAATGTATCAGTGTTTTACCTCTTGTGAATGCATTTACAGCTCCACAACTTCCTCTCTGATGAGTGACAAAGTGACCCAGACAAAGGGAAGAAAAACAAGACATTCAAACTTCAACGCAGTTGAAGGGAGGGGACAATATAGCATACCTTCAGAATTAATAATATATCTGGGCTCCTTCTCAGGTCTGGATTTCAAAAATGACTATAATTAAGATTAGTCACTCAGAAAAACTCAGAAAGTACAGGTCTGACATTTAGATAAATGTGCTTGCTTGCTTGTTTTCTTTTTGCCAAAAGTTAGATAAGAAAACTGACACCCTTCGAATCTCACTATGTTAAACAGGAAGCTGGTGCCAGCAGCTGGTTAGCTCAGCTTAGTGAAAATGGAAACAAAAGAAACTGTTACTTTCCATAAAGTTAGCTATTTTTCATCACATATCTTGTTTGTTCAATCTATGCATACACAAAAGAGCCAAAAAAAAAAAAAAAAAGGTTGAAGGGTTTTATACAGGCTTTACACCATATCTAGCTTCCCCATTTATCTTTATTTTAGCAACACAGCACTTTGTGTATTCTTGCCCCTTTTTCCTGGATGCCTAATCAAAATGGTTAATTTGAGTTAATTGATATTCTATACAGCAAAGTCATTTAAGTGTCAAAAGTCACTGAAATAAAAAAGGTATAGGAGGTAATACAAAACATAAACTAAATCTAAAACATTTCTACATTGGCCAAAAAAAAAAAAAAAAAAAAAAAAAAATTGACACAGAAAATGCTTTTCACATGTGCATTTCTTAAAAGAGCCATAGTTTTACTTGGATTATTTGCTTTAATCTTTTTTTTATTTTATGGCATTAGACCAAACTTATTCTGTGTTGCTCACTCACGTTTGCATTTGATTATTATTTACACAAAAATTGAGAGTTATTTGAACAGGAAATAGAAGAAAGGCGTGGCACATCACCAAAAATCTTCCTCTATAAAACATGTACTGAGAACAGAACATGTGAAATAGTTTCAGCTGAGGTGACTGAAATACAAATCAAGTGGTGTAAAAAGAAAAAAATAAAGCAATTTAGATGAATGTTGCTTTATTGATTTTTGAACTGTTTTGCTTTTTTGTCAAATGGTAACTCTGACCAGAAATGCTATGTGCTTTAAACAGGAAGATCATTGGTGGTGCATTGCCTCCTTCCTGTATTTCCTATGTAAAAAATAATCTAACTATATGACCATAATTAATGTAAAATAGCTTTTACACAAACTGCTACAAAATTTTGAGGTTGGAGTTGTTTTAAGATGCTAAATTCTGGCTTTGGCACTGGCTTCTCTCAGAGTAGCTATGAGGTTTAAACCATGGGACCAAGTAAGCTGTATTTATACAAATGAAAACGCTAAGAGAATCATCTTCTGAAGATAACCCCCTCCCCAAAAAAGCTTTAAACAACACTCACTTCTAAAATATTGATGTATTTTTTTAAAGTATCACATCAGCTAGGTATCATCTAAACTGCTGTATCTACTAGTCAACTTAGGAGCCTCAAAGATGTTACAGTGAAGCAGCTACATTTTGAAAAATATTTACAGTATATATTACCAATGTAAATAAAAACTAAAAAGAGACAATGGAAAAAAATATCAATGCAATAAAATGATGTTATCCAATTTGGCTCTCAATACGTTTTCAGCTCAGAGGGACTGCTGCACAAGGACTGGGCTACCTGTGAGTGCTTTAGGAGTGGAGCTGCATCCACTTCTCATTGAAAAGAGTATATTTACTTTTAAGTTAGAGTCTAAATTGGAACCACTACTCATGGACAACAGTTGGAGCCAGATATAGCGACTTGAGTCTGACATGAGTCACACTTAAGCTGTTAAAAATAAAATAAACCTCAGATTCAATTTAGACTTAAAAGGGGGGTATTATGTAAAATGGACTTTTTTGAGTTTAATATCATGTTATGTTATTGCCCTTAAAAAATGTACCTGGAGTGTTGCTTTGATGCTTTCATGCATGTTTAAGGAATCATTGAATCTCTGATGGCAGCCATTTGGGGGTGTCAAAACGCTTGCTCATACAAAGCAAGAGTTTAATTTATCCAAAGCTCCTCCTTGGAGCTGCAGTCTCTAGCTGAGCTTCTGCCTCACAGAGCAACCCTCTCCTATGCCTCCCCCACACAGCTCCGTCAGACTAGCAGCAGCAGCAATTTGCAAACATCTAGTGGAAATTCTCGTCTGCTGAGCTTATCATATGTCCAACGCTCCAAAGAATGATTGTAAATGGCATAATGGAGAAACGTTGTCATGATGATGGACTGAAGGCAGTGTCAGAAAGAGTAGGAGCTTCTGAAAGAGAAATTGTGAAGTCAAATTTCTTTTGAGTTATTGTTTAGATTTACAGCATTTTCATAACTGAAGGTAACATAGTTATTTGATTGTGCAAGAAAATACATAATACCCCCCATGTAAGTCCTAAAGACTTGAGACTTGACTTGGAATCCTGGTCTGAGACACTTCCATTTATTCAGAATTTTAATACTGATTTATTTACTTACTACACTTTGTCCTATTTATGTTTTTGTAATGTATTTCTTTAAATATGAACATCTTTACTATTTAGAAGTGAGAACAATGATTTTTAAAAGTGGATTTAGAAAATTGTTTCCCAATATCATTACAAATTCTCCAGCTCAAAGAGAGGAGAAGAAATCCCACCAAATTCTGTTTGTGCAATACATAATTAAGGAGTGGACAACATGAAGACAGGGATGAACAGGTGTTAAATTAGTCATTTTAAAGACAAAAACATGTTTGATTCATTCAGAAATTCAGCAGGTAATCATCTCTTTCTATTATTTTTTTGACACAAGTGCATATTTATATTTCTAAAAGAGTAGATACTACATTTGATCAATATCAAAATAATATAAATCAGCCTTTAAAATATTTTTGGATGGTAAATAAAATGCTAAATGGTTAAAAGATAAGTTAACATATATTAAAATGTTGAAAGATATGATCAAATGTTATGACTGAATTGGGGCAAAACACTTGATACTTGACTAGGACTTACCCCTCAAAGACTTGAATGTGGAAAGAATGACTTGTCAACATCTCTGGTTTGAGCAGATTACATAAATCAGGTCAGATCACACAGAGAGTCAGGAGGTCACTGCACCCAGAATAGTCTCTATTTCACTATGAATACTATTGTAAAGGGTTCAAACTGACTGCAAGGGAAAGCCCAGAATTGTTAGATGCAAAAATGTATTGTAGGCTGTGCACAAATACAGTTGAAACCAGAAGTTTACACACAGCAAATAAAATGACACAAGCACTATTTTTCCTCACTGTCTGATGTTAAATCAGCCTAAACTTTACTTTAGATTAGTTAGAACTGCCAAAATTATTTCTATTTGCTAAATGCCTCAATCATAGTTCCACTTTAGTTTCATCAGACCATGAGACATATCTCCAAAAATGAAGGTCGTTGTCCCTGTGTACATTTTTTTTATGTTTCTTTTGGAGTAATGGCTTCCTCCTCGTTGAGTGGCCTTTCAGCCCATATCAGTACAGGACACAGTTCACTGTGGCTTTAGCCAGAATCTTCACAAGGTCTTTAGCTTTTTTTTCTCGATTTGCACATTTCACACCAAAACACATTCATCTCTGGGACACAGAACCTGTCTCATTCCTGAGTGGCATGATATTTGGACATTCACATCATGTCTACATGCATATAATTACTTGAACAGATGAATATGGCACCTTTAGGCATCTGAAAATTGTTCCCAAGGATAAACCAGACGTGCGGCTCAATACATTTCTTCCTGATATCTTGACTGATTTGTTAAAACTGTCACTATGTGGTGACAGTTTACTATGAGACAAATAATATGTGAAAAAATTCATATTCCTTTGCTTTCTCCCAGTGTTCCCAGTTCCAACTGAAGAAATACACCGTTTGGTCAGAAACAACCAATTAGAGACAGGAGGAGGGTCTTAGCACTGTCAATCATGCTTGTGTACACGCTGCTCACACTCTCCCCCTTGCTCTCTGCTACGCTATAGCGTCTTCCCGACAGCAGAGCCTGCCATAAATGCTAAGGCTAGTTAGCATGACCACCGATGTTGGTGGATAAACAGTTTTTCTGGAACTGTAAGTTGTTTCTCTGTCATTAGCACATTGAGCAGCACGTACACAAGCGTGATTGACAACGCTAAGACCTTCCTCCTGGCTCTGATTGGTCGTTTCTAACCGGAACTGGTGCATTTCTGCACATGGCAAAAATAGCACTGGGTGAAGCTGAAGGAGCCTGATTTTTTCACAGATTATCTGTCTCATACCTAACTGTCATGACATAGTGACAGTTTTAACAAATATGTAAAAAAAAACAACTTTTTTTTTTCTTTTTTTTTTAATAAAAGTTACATACTGCAGCTTTAAAATACATCCACAGGTAAGCCTCCAATTAATTCAAATGTGTCTTTTAACCAATCAGAAGTTTCTAAAGCCAAGACATCATCACCTGGGCCTTCCCTTACTGCTTAAAGAGATAATACAAGCTGCCAGCCAACACACTGCAAGCTGCTTGCTGCAGCAGCGAATTGGTTCTTGACACAGACTTAGCCATCCAAAAGGTTAAGTTAATCTCAACAGTAGGTGTGGTGCCTTGGCAGTAATAATAGCTTAGGATGATCATTTTAAGTGTGTTGTGTCTTTTTATGGCATTTTTGCATTAAAACTTAAAACTGTTCAGAATGGAGCAGGGCACCCATGCTGCAGGTAAAAACTACCCATAGAGTTTGGACTATTAAAATATCACCCCAGAAAGTGTTTTTAATCACTGTGTAATCACTTGGTATTTTCCTTCTCTTTTGTGCTACTAAGTTGCACAAGATAGCTCTAAAAATGTTCTAAAACGTCCCTTTCCTTCAAACTAAGGTACAGGTAGCTCTAGATGCTAAAGCCATTTCAGGGCTCCCACATTCCAAAACATAGCTTTTTCTACCTGCATGGTCAGCTGCGCACTGACAAGGGGGAGGCTTTCCATGCCTTTTTCCACCTTTCTTTATGTATGTGTTTAATACTTTTTCCTTCTGTTGTTTTACATTATTACACATAACTTAATTTCTGAACTTATTTGTTTTTGTTTCTTTCTATGTATTAATTACTTGGGTTGCTACCAACACCTGGTGAAAATTTCATGTCAAAAGCACCTTTAGAAATATGTTTACTATGAAACATTGTGATATGTTCAACACTTATTTTACCTGCTGTAACTTACCATCATCAGCGTGTGAATGTGTCTGTAAATAAGTGAATGACTGATTGTAGTTAGACCCTGAAGGGGCCACTAGGCACTAACATACAGGGAACATATTTTAATTACCAGCACATCACATGGCAAACACACACTCACACTAAATCAAATGCATGATAATCACAACAATATTTGTTACAAAACAAATAAGCTCATCATATCAGGTTAAATCCATTATGATAACACATTTACAAAACATCCATCCATCCATTAGCCATCACGCTTATCCATGCAGGGTTGCGAAGGGGGCTGGTGCCGCTCTCCAGCAGTCATCGGGCGAGAGGCGGGTACACCCTGGACAGGTCGTCAGTCCATCGCAGAGCAACACAGAGACAGACAGGACAAACAAACATGAATGCACACACTCACACCTAAGGAGAATTTAAAGACCAATTAACCTAACAGTCATGTTTTTGGACTGTGGGAGGAAGCCAGAGTACCCGGAGAGAACCCACACATGCATAGGGAGAACATGCAAACTCCTTGCAGAAAGACCCCAGGCTGGATTTGAACCCAGGCCCTTCTTGCTGCAAGGAAACAGTGGTACCTCATGACTCTACAGTAGGGTTTTATATGTGGCTTTACATGTGGTTTAGTTATGTCTTTTGGATTTACTTGTTTTTCACACACCTTTCTATTTTTGCTTTGTTTTATTTAATGAAAAAAATATCAGTGTGTAATCTGTTCTGTGATTTTTGTGCTTGAGGTTCGATTTAAAAAAAAAAAAAAAAAAATCAGAGTCTGGTATAGAGCAGAGTTGACAAAGGGTGTATGACCATGACTGTATGCTCCATGAAAACCCAAACAGACAACACAGCACTTATTACCTGCTTTATCGTGCAACAGAGCAGGAAATTCTATCATTATCATCCCAATCAGAGGTCAAAAAAGGTTTATAATGTTTGTGAGCATGACAGCTTACCTGTGGATGTATTTTAAAGAGCATATCAACTTAATTTATATCAGTACATTACAATGTTGAAAAACAAGTATTGTGGTAAGAGAACAATAGCTGAATGCAAAAACAGATTAATAGATCTGACTTTCAGGGGTACACCATGATAATTAACTGGCACAAATGTTTTTGCATGCTCAAAACAGAGAGCTGTCACGGTCCATCACGAATAATGGGGAGTGCACTTGTGTATCTGATGCACACTTAGAAGATTTCTTTAGCAAATTTGCCATGGATCAGCCACTCTGTTGTCAATTTTTGTTGTTCTGCTGTCTTGTGCAGTGTGGTCCAATACAGCGGATCCTGAATTTTGAGTTTTCCAACCCACAAAATAATGGTGTAAGAGGCTTGAAAACCCTATTGGTTGAGTATACTAGAATTACTGGTAATACTGGTCAATCAAACAGGAATATATTATGAGGCATAAACCACATCAAAGACTGATACTGTTTTAAATAATTTGTACAGTACTGATTTCTAATCTGTTTTAAGATTTATTGTACAAATGTACTTTCATCATTATCACTTCCTTAAGTTTAATTTCTTAACAGGATCTCAAGATCCCCAGATTTGATAATTCACAACTCCAAGTGGGGTCCTGACCCAAACTTTCGGAACCACTGGTGAAAGTATGAGTTAAAGGTGCTTGAAAGAAAAGAAATATTCATAAGTGCTGCAGATATAAAACTCAACGTGGGAGTAGGCACAGAGGAGTTATAGCTAAAGACATAGAGGCGTTCAAACCAAAGAAGGAACTGCTCAGTGACACAACAGCTCAGTAGAAGAGCACAGTGTTAGTTATCTTAAGAGAATCGCATGTAAGGTATTTGCCTGATTATTCTTCCTCAGCACACTGGATTGTGCAACAGTGAGATAGCAATCTATTATTTTCTTTACAGCTGTAAGTCAAACTGAGGGCACTTATTTCCTTTTCTTTGCGGTTGGGTAACAAATGCCTTGTGGTGTAAAGTGCTGACCACAAACTGTATCTGCACCATCAATTTGGAGGTTCAGCGATAAACAGTTAAAATAACAATAAGGTAATTCAGTTTTTAGATTAATAAGTGTGCAGTGTTTTCTTTTATAGTTTTAAATCATTTAAAAGAGTTTTGTAAAGTTGGCAACATATGGGGTGTAATTGTGAACTCATCACCAAGAAGACATCTGGTTCTGTTTTTGGCTGTGCATCTTTGTATGTTTGTATTTATGATGCATGTGTGCATTTTCAGTATAAATCTTGTCTTCTTGAAGTCCAAGAACATGCATTTTTGTTTTATACTTGTTTTAGAGTGACTGCTGATATAAATGTGTGAGAGATTGACTGTTTCTCTGCAACATATTGGCAGACTGACCAGGGTGTGCCCCCCCTTCAGCCTGATGACAGCTGAGATAGCTCCATTCTATCCTCCATGAAATAGGACAAACCAGCAATAAAAACTATGGCTGTTTATAGATTTACGATTGTACAATTCTACTTAATAAACCTGCCTTATTTTACTCAGGGTAATAAAATAATAATGGAAGGGTAATGGAAAAGACACAACATGAGACTGATGACACACATAAACTGTGATTAGCAAAACATCTACCTCAATAGTTATCCATCAATCCATTTTCTGTCACTGCTTACTCCTGGGTAAGGTTTGGGAAGATCATCACAATACCAGATACATTATAGAAAAGAACAGCTGCTGGTTAGAAATCACAGAAAGAAAAAGTTTTATCTCACATTATGACTCCACTTGGCAAGCCAAGTCAAGGTTATTTGTATAGCACATTTCAGCAACAAGGCAGTTCAAAGTGCTTTACATAATAAAAACCCATCTTCATCCACCCACTGTTGCAATGCAATACTCATAATCCTTGGCGGCACCTTGTATGTCACACATCTGGGGTGGTCATGGAAATGCTGTGAAAACACTGAGGTGTATGGTCAAAAGGCAGGAGTGAAAAAAAAAAAAAAAAAAAAATAAACAAAAGGGGAGATATCTAGATAGAGATGAGATAGAGAGAGATATAGAGAGATAGAGAGATATAGAGAGACTGATACAGATAGAGAGATATATATAGATACTATATAGTATACATAGTATATACATATATATATAATACATATATACATATATATATATATATATATATATATATATATATAATATATATATATAATATATATATATATAGGACAATATATTGGACAATTTTTGGGGGGGAAATTTTATAATAAGCATATGTTATGATTTTGTTTCACCAAGCTTTAAAACACTTTTCACTAACACTTTTCAATTCTCCTTTAAGTTATTATAAAGTTTCCATATATTTCTGGAGGTAATCTTTTCAGAGAACTGCCATCATCTTCAAACACTGAATTATTATGCCTCATAAAAGGGAGTGTTTGACTTGGGGTTGCCTTTTTGCAAAAATATCATTAATAAATCTCTTTGTGCTATTTGAAAGCTGCATTTTTTTTAGTTTTTTTTTTTTTTTTTTTTTTTTTTTTTTTTTTTTTTTCTTTTTTGGCACATAGATATTGACAAATCATTTCCATTTGCCTAATGTCAGAATACTGTGAAAGATCATTTTTGGTTACTTTCTTGAAATTCAAAAGTTTACATATATTCCAATATTTGACAGAATTGCCTCTTAAACAAATTCTCAGAGTATCCCTCCATACACTTCTAGCTATAGTTTGCTAGTATTTGACACAAAACATGTTCATCACTGGAACAAAGAATGTGTTTCCATACTGAATGGTATAACCGAACATTGTACCCAAGGACGAATCAGACTTGTGAAGGTCTGTAATTTTTTTATTTATATTTTGCCTTATTTCTATTGGTCTTTCCATGATGTCATGCAATGAATCAATGTGTTTGATGTATTTCATTAAATCAAATTCACAGGTATTCCTCCACTTACCTCAAATATTGTAAATTATTCAGAAGGGTACAACACCATGACAGTATTGTTCTATTTAAAGTGTCTCTCCCACAATATTCTGGGATTGAGCAAACAAAAATAATTTTGGTGATGTTAGATGATTTGAAATAGGGTTTAGTCTAATTTAAAGTCAGACTGTGAGAAAAATGCTTTGTATATTTATGTAGAGTTGCATATATGTGCATGTAGATATCTGGTTTTAACAGTACATTAATCTGAGTTTCTCTGTGTGATTGTTCACATATGCACTGCTCTATCAGGACACTGATCCCTGTAATGCTTACACACACGTGCACACACGCACACAAACAGTTAAGCTCCTCCTCTCTGTCTTCAGTCAGGGTGTGATTACCACCAATACGATCTTACGAACCTGCACAGAGAGAGAGAGAGAGAGAGAGAGAGAGAGAGAGAGAGAGAGAGAGAGAGAGAGAGAGTCCAACCGAACAGTTTGAAGTCACTCTGGTTGTTCTTGAAAAGGCGTCAGTGTTTGCTTAATCTCCACGCAGTTCAACTGTTGCATTGTGGTTAGAATGAGATTCGGGAAAAACTACTTCCAGTGGACAGATTTAAATGGACAAAACTAAGTTTTTTGTATTCCAGAACTTTTTTTTGTTGATACTCATACATTTTACCAGGATTCATAAACTTTCCGCAACTTTTTTAAGACTGTGGACAATTTGGATTCATCGCTTGGGAGAATATGTTGCTTGTTTTGGAAAGATGGGGAACCACCACTCCCATCTGAGGGCTGCCAGAGCTGGACTTCTAAGGTGCGACATGTGAACATTCTGTGCAAAGAAGAGACATCATTTGCAGTGAAAAAACTGCAAACTCTCAATTTTGAGCAGATTTATGTGTGCTTTTTGAGTCAGATCTGTATTTTTACTGATTTTTGAACATACTCAACTTGTGGTGACTGAGTTGAGCCAATGAAAAATGGATTTCGTAAACAAAACATCCCACCTTGATCCACCGGGAAACTGGTTCATCGTCATGGCGGTCAACATCATCCTGATCACCGTCGTTGGAAACCTGCTGGTCATTATTGCTGTGGCACGCACGCCACAATTACAGACTTCAACAAATATTTTAATCATGTCCTTAGCATGTGCAGACCTTATCATGGGGGTCCTTGTGGTCCCATTTGGGGCTAGTTATGTTCTGACAGGTGACTGGCAGCTTGGTAAAACCTTCTGTGACCTCTGGACTTCAATTGACATTCTGTGTGTGACAGCAAGCATCGAAACGCTTTGTGTCATCGCAGTTGATCGATATGTAGCCATTACAAGACCATTGCGATATACAGTTCTACTCTGTAAATTTCGTGCCAGGGTGATAGTCTGTTTAGTCTGGGTTGTGTCTACTTTAATTTCATTTGTACCCATTATGATGACAAATTGGTGGGTGAAAAATGAAACAGACGCGAACCAGTGTTATAACAGTACTGAATGCTGTGACTTTGTGGTTAACAAAGAATATGCTATTTCATCCTCTTTAGTCTCTTTTTATATTCCGCTAGTAATAATGATCGCTGTATACGCACAAGTCTTTGTTATTGCTGCACGACAAGTCAAGCTCATAAAGAAAACTCGGCCGCGTTTGCAGAACGAATGTTTTACACAAGTTCAAACTGGCTCCAACTTGAACAATCCACTCCAGCCAGTATGTGTGGGCTCCAACAGCTGCAACAATGTGGTGAGGAGAAAGAGTGCCAAGAGGAGACCATCACGACTGCTGATTGGTGAGCTCAAAGCTATCAAGACTTTGGGCATCATCATGGGGACCTTCACAATATGCTGGCTGCCATTCTTTGTTGCCAACATTATCAAAGCTTTTAATCTAATCCCCTTTAATGAAAACCTGTTCCTGTATTTGAACTGGCTAGGTTACATCAATTCGGGCCTCAATCCTATCATCTACTGCAGGAGTCCAGAGTTTCGAACTGCTTTCAAGAACCTAATGGGCTGCCCGTGGCTGTCCACGGTGTGGTTAAACTCTTTTTATAAGGAACTGAGGACTCGCTGCTCCTGTTTTCTGTGGCAAACTGAGTCAGGCCCTGTGGGGTCTTTCCAAAAGTCTCCAGATGGTAGGACTGAGGGCAGTGGCAGCCTGGGCAGCAGAAGTGAGGAGATGTCTATTGGTCTTTCGCAGTCCAATGGCAGCACACAGTTCACCGACTGTTTGGAGCCAGAATCCCAATTGTAAGTTTCTCTTTTCTTCTGTTTACGAGTTTGTGATTCTTACATTCATTCCAACCATACAGGTATAACTTAATAAGCTCCAACAGTTTATTCAGCGCCTGAGATACTAATGTGTAACAGTGCGCCTTCTACACTCTCCGTTAGAGAAACACCAATCTAATTGCCAGAGACTGGAATCCAACAATATTTCCCTTGATCAGCTCTGATCAAAAATAGGTCAAATAATGAGAAATCTGTGTGTCTTCAATTATTTAGGGTAATAAAATTCTGATATAAATTAACAACATCAACTTCTAAGTATAAATGGAGATTATCTTAAAATTACTTTCCCTCTTTATGGATTAAAGTTAAATTAAAATGCTATATTTTAATGTGAGGTTACTAATATTTTTTTATTTGCAATAACATTAAACTGAAAGGTTAGTGAGGTTATTCAAAGAGTTTTACCAATATCTTTATTGTAGACGTTATTTTGTTCCTCCATGGGTCCAACATGTGATATGTAAGGGAACCTCCAATATGTTAACACAGCTATGGGAAAATGTACAGTGCATATTCAATTTTACAGAAAAATCAGTGTCATATTCAAGTTTTATATATATATATATATATATATATATATATATATATATATAAAGAGAGAGAGAGAGAGAGAGACAGTGAAGATCTGCATTTGGCATATTTGATTCAGTTTCACAAGGGAACGCTGGAGTTATTTTTAAACTAAAAATGTATCTAATGATTTTACATCACTTAGGGATCTGAAAATCTTTAACTTTCAAGGACTTAAAATTTGAATAAACTTTTTCTCACAAAGTCATGGTATAACTGATCTAGATTGATCATTTTTAAACATTAAAAGTTCAACATATAACATTTATCATGGGTTTTTATTTATATATAAATTACTTTTTTTTGCTTAGAAACTAATTTTGTGTTGAGGTTGCCTAATTTAAAAGTATAAATATCCTTAAACCTTTTCAGTTTGATAGAAAATCTAAAAAGCAGTATAGAAAAATTTGCATATTTGAAAATCCTTGAAATTGGGTTTGCTGCAGCTGTAGAGTGAAATATACTGAGCAGCTCAGCTGAAAAAAAAAATCAGTTTTATAGAAGATCAAAGTCCATATTTTGATTTTGGATCCAAAATCAATAAACACTCTTTCTTCACTTTTTCTTCATTATTGTTCATTAATTATTATACTTGCAGTTATAAAAGTAAATAAAAAAAATAATTAAAAAAAGAGTTTTAGATGTTATGTGGCTCAGCGTAAAAGAATATAATTCAAGAGGTAATAAATGGGTTATTTTAAAATAAATTTACTAGTGCATGTGCTAAATTTAAAAGTGCATTTAGCATTGTCATTACAGTAGATCATTCAAAAGCACTCATAAAATTTCTCGATGTACTCAGCTGTTAAAGGTTGATTCGGCTGATCACATGGTTCACAGGAGTTGACATTTAAATATTGTTGTGGGTTTCAGCCTGTCGGTGGGCCTCTGCGTGCCCTGCCCAACACTCCCTGCAGCAGATAAATCTTTATCACTAATGCACAAGACTTCCCTCTCATAACTGGACAGTCTGTTTACAAGACTGACAGGCAATGAGATCATCCCTGTTGGACTGAAGTAGCTGGAGTCGGGTAACTCTGTATTTGATTCATGGCTGATCTAATGCACAAGCTGTCAGCATGCCTACTGTACACAGTGTAGCAGCAATCATGTGTCATGATAGTATCTGTAAATAGAAGGATAAAGAAATAGAAGATGTAATAAATTACACAACCTGTAAAAATGAGAAAAATGAAATAAATTTGAAATTTTGCACTTATGTCAATCTTCAGTTAAGAAATATTGTGATTTGTTATCAGAGTTGCTTGTGTAAATACAAATTTCTGATTATGTTATCAAAACATAATCAATCCTAAACCTCTTAATTATTATTTTTTTTTTTTGCAGTTTATTTTATCCAACCACTGCCAACTCCTACTTAACAAGTCCTCATATAGGTAATATCTGGCCAGAGCGTGTGTCATAAAATCATCATTAAATATCTGCTCTATTCACATCGTGTCATTTACCGCCCTTCATGACAACCCCTCAGCTGTAATTTAAAGACATCCATTGGCACATAATACAAAGGATATTTAGGGCCTTATGAAAGTCTTCCATAAAAGGAGCTTGGTGTGTTCTGCAGTAAATCAGCCCAAGGGAAGGCTCAGCCGACTCACCCTACGCTCCGAGCAGGATTACAAACGTAAGCGGGAGCAGTCGATCAAATATGAGGGTGAAGAGTGAAAGACCTAAAGACGGGCTTTAATAAAGGAAATCATATCCTTTTCCAAATACACACTGATCTTTCAAAAAAAGATATTTTGGAGAGCTAATACTGCCATCCTGGGCATTTTTGTCAAAGGAGCTGTCCACCTCAGCAGTCCAATCAGTCTACATAAAAATAAAAGCACAGCTGGGCAGCATTGTTCCTATAAAACTGCGACAACTTCAGTAACTATTGAATCATGAGGTGGCATATTACAGGGCAGATGAAAGACAGAGATACAACCTTAGAGATGAGAAGCCACCGGGCTGGAATGGCCGCTCTACATTGTAAAGTGGAGACATTATCAATAGTTACTTTGTTTTCTTAGAAGTACATGCTGGCACATCAGCACTGCCCTCATCAACATTTACAGCAAACCTTTGGCTTGTGTCACGCACACTACATGTTACATGGCAAACACAATTCTTTGAAGATTTCCTCAGTGACTGTTCTCTTCAGCACTGTGCTTTGCATTTCTGGTTCTAAAACTTTAATGACAATTACCACCTTAGTAAATATTACGACTTCCAAGTATCACTATGCTTAAGTTTAAAATAGTAATGCTCTAGGGTTTCTATAGTTTGTTCTTTTTTTGCATAAAGACATAGCAAAGAGAAAAAAACTTCTGTCATCCACTGACACTACATGTTTAGTTGAATGATGTGGAAAATACAAAGAAACGGCCAGTAAAGTCTAATTTGCCAGAACCGGAAGATTTCTTACCAACCCTGACTTCAAAATCTAATATGGCTGCTTTGTTTTTGAAACACAGTGATAGCTGATATAATAAAATGTTTATTGCATATTGACAGAAACATAACAACCATTGTTAGTTAAAATGATCCTTTTATTGTTTGAATATATAGAATTTAAGAAACTAGGTCGCTATTAGCTGGTACTGCTAACAGTAATTATCTTGTCACTGAGCCTAGCAGTTAGCATATCCCACTGGTTTGTTGACTTAAAGTTAGAACATGCTTACGTTTATTTGATGTAATTCTCAGATCAATGTTCTGATTTCAAAGGTAGTTCGGTGGCCAGCAGAACCTGATCTTGGTTTGCTATTATCAGGTTCAGTTTCAACATGGAGCTATGGAAATATTCTCCTCTCTGGCTTTCTTTCAGTGGTTCTGGTTGAAGCAAAGACAACTCATGTTTTTGTGGCAGTCACTTTCTGATTCTACATCAAGGTTATTTAGCTTTGTTTACTTTGTAGAGGGTTGATTTTAATTTTTTTTGAGCACCACAGAGAAACAAGTACCACAACTGTCTTTTGTAGCTTATTACAGTTTAAGAACCATGGTTCTAGTGTTTAAAAGGGATTTTCAGAGTTGAACTGTTTTTACATTTGTCTCTGTCTGTCATGCTAAACCTGAAATTATAAGCAGTTTACATTTCAGAGGTAAACCAGAGTTTCTGTGTATTTGTAAATCTTCCTTTTATGAGCAGATTATGTATGTTAGGACAATTTCTGCATGACAGAGAGAGTTAAAATTAAGAAAACAGAAAGCAGAACATTTCATTTCAAAGCAAAGCACCCAAATAGGTTGTGCAATAAAACTGGAAGACGAGCATAGATCAGGAATGAAGATTCCTTTCCAGATATCCAATAAACTGGTATAGAGCTTTTATCTTTGAAAGAGAGACAATGCTACACTATCAACCACATGTAGAGAAGCCATGCTAGAGCAAAAAAACACAGAGGGGACTTGTGATGACTCGAGAATCAACAACCTTTACAATCTGAAGTCATTTTTGTGACTCATACAAAATAAAATGTGTCTACAGCAACAAAACCTCCATGACCAATCCAGGTCATGGCCTCACAACTTCACAAGGTCATTGCCTAACAAGTGACAAATACCTATTTTATAAGATTTCTCCTGCGCTGTGGTTGAAGGGCCTTGGACAGAAATGCTATTGAGCATCTGATAATATTTAATATTTATTTATCTGTGCAAACCACTGGCACCAACATTATCTCACATTATCAAAACAGATTAATAGAATGAGCTGCAAAAGCTTAAATGTTAAGTTGTTGCAGCTCATTTTATTGTTTTAAGTCTTAAGACAATGCCCAAGCTCAGTTTATTAACTCACTTTGTAACATTTAATCAGGACTGCTCAGTATGTGTGATTCTCAAAAGAGAAAAAGTGCCAGTTATTCATTTGATGCGTATTTTTGGCTTAACATGGGAAGAGTTTTTTAAATTATAAACATTGGTTACTAGTCATCTTCATCAACTTATTCCTTTTCAAAAAGGAATATATCTCTTTCAACATTTTTCGTGTAACATTTGGTACATTATTGGTAATATGGTAATTGGTTATAATTATTATAATAAAGATGAAAAGTGCATAACATTTTGCACTTGTAGTAAACTCAAGGGTTATATAGGCTTCATCCTATTATCCTATTTCCCGATCTTTTTCTGCTGACTAGTCACTTTCTTATGCCTGACAATGAGGACCAGAGTTTTTTTTGTTGTTGTTTTTTTACGCGAATAAAGTCATAATATTAAAATAAAGTCAATATGATGACTTTATTTTGATGATGATGACTTAATGACTTGATGATGATGACTTAAGTCAATATGATGACTTTATTAAATTAATGAAAGGCACATAAGGTGTGCATTACTGCACAGAATATATTCTATAGTTTCATCTTTTCCACAATCACATTTACCTGTACTGTTTCCCTTTTATGAATAATGTACTATCTAATCCTGTATGTCCAAATCTAAGCCGTGATATTAACGTCTCTTCCTCCTATTTCTTTCGGCACTCCTCATCTCTCCTGCCTTCTGCTGAATCCTATAAAACCATCTACATTTTCTTTCTTCTTCCCATTGTTTTTGCCATCTTTTCCTCATTTTCTTCTTCATGATGCTTTTTACTTCTGTTCAACTGACTTCTACGTGTATTTCAGATAAAATGTGTCTAGTTGCCTCTTTTGCAACTTTATCTGCTATTTCATTCACTCTAATGCCAACATGAGCTGATATCCATGCAAATATGACAATTATATCAAAATGTCTGGTCTGCTTTCTGAATAACTATTTTTGATACTAATTTATGAAGAGCTGGACTCTGAATACACTACTGACCTTAATGGTCGATTATTTTCAATCCACCAAATAGCTATCAGTATTGCTACCATTTCTCCTGTATATACTGATAAACTGTCACTTATCCACCTTCCTACTTCCACACCAAACTCAGGAATTATGTATGCTACACCAATCCACCAAATTCTTTAATGCATCTGTATTCCCTGTCAGCTCTGTTTAGTAGGCTACTTCTTCTACTGGAATGAACAGGCAGCCTGTTGATTAATTTGAGCACTGCTGCCACCTGGTGACCAGAGGCTTGTTTAGCCACTTAACCGACGTCCTCATGGATTGGTTAACATGTAAGCATTTTGAGGGTTTCAGTGAAGGAGTTAATGGTCAAGCCTGAATAAAGACAATAATAAAGTCCTTCTGCCTCTAGCGTCCCCCTGACACCTAACGGGCACACTGCACTATTTGAGAAGTACTGAGCTATGTGAACCTGCAGCTTTCTTCTGTTTGTGGGTAGTGGCAATATTCAAAAGTTTGTTTGTTATGCATCAGCTGTGAAGATTATGGTCTAAATAACTCTGCAGTCTAACTCCTACAGCTTTCCAGATAAAACCAGTCGTCTTAGGAAGGCAGATCCCTGTTTACGAGGCGAGTTTGATAACCTCTGAGATCATTTTCACAGATGCCTAAAATAAGTCCTAAAATAACACCTAAAATTATAACACCTCCTAAGCATGATCCAAGTTAAAATAATCATATCTGACAACCTTCTTGTTTTTAGAGTGCCCTGTGTATTAAATTAAATTAATTAAAATAGTTGATTCAGTCCTTACTCCGGCTTGACTATGTATCAAGCAAGTCAGATTTCATCACAATATAAAAAAAAAGAAAAATCATTTTCATCAACATCATTTTATGTTTTACGTTTAGACTTAAGGTAACTTCATCTTTTCAATGTCTTCAATAAAATCATGGTTGAAGTTTTATGGTTTAAGGCAAAGTTAATATGAGGCAGACTGGAGAGCCTAAAGAGTTACAAGTGGCTTGAGCGGCTCTGCTCTAGGCATAACTTTGAGTAAGTCTGGCTGGTTAGTAAAATTAAAACATTGTTAGGAGTTGATTCATTTTACTTGTAGGCCTAAAAAGTAAAGAAGTATAAGCCATATAGATATATAAATTTTTGCACAGGGAGCTAAAAATGAAGAAGCCAAACATTTCAGAAGAACTAAGAGATGACTGAAAATGACATGAGAGTAAATATGGACTGATTGCACCCATGGGGTTCACTAGTCTGATTTTGCTAATATTATCAGACATACCAGTTGACAGCTCATGAGAAGGAAGTTGGATATTTATAAGTATCATAAGTCTGCGCTGTAAATAACTGCACTACTATGTTAATGAAACAAATTATGTCATAAAGTTGGCTGAAGTGGTGGAAATAATTGCAATTTTAACTCATGGTCACTTCCTTCTCAAAGTTTTTGTTTCATGAGTGAACACTTTATCATGTGTAAGGCAAACCGGAGAGATAATTAATGGAAAGTGTTCAAGTTATTTCTGCTGTGTTTCACAATATGTAGATTAAGTCTTGTTTTGTGAGTAAGCTGAAGCTGTAAATGTGTGGCATCTTCTAGGACCATGTGATATGAACCTTCAGTTAAGAGGGGTTCTCCATTGAGCATATATAATCAGGCATGCATTGGAGCAACTTTCCAATTTGAATGTGTTATAGTAGGGATCTTGCAGTCCCCTGAGCTTTTCTCTTCAGCATGCTAATTGTTCTTCCTATCCAACTTCACACAGCACCTTGTCCGTTGCGCATTTAGGTAGCTTAGCGTGAGATCAGACCCAAGAGAGCATGAAACAAGAAGCAGGATAAAGGAAAACATGGAGTTGTTGACCTATGGAAAACCACAATACTGCCTTTGATGCCTAGCTAGTATCTGCACCAATCACACGGCACCAGAGACTTTTGAAAGAAGCATCTGAGAGTTTGGCAAACCCCCCAAGAATAAAAAAAACAAAAAACGTTTAGGTTTTTAGATGTGGTCTAAAGATAAAATGACTTTTGCGTTAGTATTACAACAGCAACAAGAGTGAATGCCACATGCTCACACTTTCAGGAAAAGGGACATATATCCTCTTTTCCACATCATTTAGTTTCCAGCTGTGGCTGGGTTTGCAGCTCACAGTAGTTATATTCATTTCTATATCATGCTCCAATGATGAAGACTTCATTGGCGATTTGTCCTGTGAGGAGGAGAAAGTCAGAACAAATGTTTGTGATGTAGTAGCATGGACACCTACACCCCACCAGTTTGAACCTGCCCAACCAGAAAGTTCTGCTGGGGCTGACGAGATGGAAGCAATCAATGAAGCTGGTGGTGGTGATGGGCCAAACTGATCAGAAAATGTTAAATGGTATTTATTATTTCTGGCTTCTTTTTCTGCAGTGATGCTTTTTGCATTTGGTGCTATGCACAAACATAACAGACATGTTCAGGAGATGCATTTTATGACAATAATGAATTGCTACTGTTAAAATAGTGGCTTTTATTTTCATTTTAAAAAAAGTTAAACTGCACCTTTTCTTACCCGAGAAACTTCTCACCACTGACAAGATCGGTCGTCTGGATGTTTTAGATGTTGATATCCTGCCCAAAGGCTTCTGCTGTGGCTGTTGCATGAAAGTCAGGGTGTACATGCTCTGTCTCTCAGCCTCATGTTGTTTCTTACATTGAATCCACTCTGAAAAAGACCTGTTCCATTGTCTTTTGATAACTCTATCCCCTTTCAGATCATAGTTCCGCAATAAACCCATAACCATGAATCTCCTATTATATATCACTCTGTCTTTTCACATCATCCAAGTCGATCAATAGAGATCACACCCCTGGGATTACAGAAGCCAACTGCTTCCAACTTCCAGCATTCACCTGAGTAATATGCATAAGGTCCCCTGTCTGATTTTGTGAGAGGAAAGGCCCCATAGGGTTGTACTCCGTGACATGGTCCTCATGCAGGTTGTTCCAATGCATTTAGTGCTTTAAATACAAGCAAAGTAGGCAACATGTTGTCTACATCAAAAGCTGGACATAGATTAACACTTTAAAGATGATTTTATTCTCTATTTAGGTCTACATTTTAAAATATTTGTTACATTTTTCACATTTGTCTCAGTTTAGATAGACAGTGGAAGATCTTTGTATCATATCATCGTGTCACACTCATTCTGCAGTCCTGCATTTCCGCTTTGCTGTTCATAGTAGTTACCCATTTGTGGCCACCCCCTGAGGTGGATCAGGGGTGTGATATTGGTGGGTTCGTTGGTTAGATCTTTTAGTTTCCTGAATCATCATACAAGTTGTACCTCATGGGGCATAAAACAAGTTGAGCTCACAGAAGAAAAAGATGATCTGACAGGGTTTCAGTTTTAGGTGGTTGAAGAGAAGTCTGCTCTTTCAATTCAGTTAATTCCATCCATCTTTATCACACAACTGGGTCCTTCAAGAAAGTATGGATGCTCTCTCCATCCTTTGATGTCTTATGGCAATAAGCAGCTAAACATCTATCAGGAATTTTTTTCAATAAAAAGGTCTTTTTTTTAATCATAAAACCCTAAAGTGGTCTATGAAACACTGCAGAATCAGATGAGATGTACTGTAAACTTCCATATATGGTAATATTGTTTTGTTTTTGAGAAGTGTGGCTAAAAAGTTGTGTTTGAAAATTTGAGAAACAATAGAAAATGTGATCATGATTCATGTATGTTTCACTCTTCAATATTTATAGGTTTTATGACTCTAAAACATGACAGATTCCTTTTAACATCTGTCTGCATATTACACAACTAACAATTAAAGAATCAAAGATTTTGAAGTGTAGGATGGATTTTTTTAAATCTTTACTTCTTAGTTGTTTGGTGCTTCTGAGTACAGATACAAAAGTTGGACATGAAAAACACTATAAAGGCTATTTGTATTTAGGTATGCATTTTAAATATTGCAAAAATAATAGCTTTCTGTCTTGTTTTAGTTTTGATGAAGTGGATGCTTTAATGAATGACTAAATAAAGCCTACTCAAAAGAAAAATAGCTAAAATATGGCTAAAAATTGATCTGTTATTTTAAGATCTCCCTGTCTATTTAATCAGTCTGAAGATGAAACAGACAGAGGACCAGTGTTATGTTTTGGAGGTTTAAGGCAGGGCCAAACTGCATACATGAACTCGGAATGATCATGATTATTTAATGAAATCACTGAAGACACTTACAAAAATCATAGGGCAATGGACCAGCAGGGAATACAGGTAATCCCCTGGAAGTAACCAAAGAAACCAAAGTAGCTAATCAAACGAGAATGGAAAACAGCTGAGTGAAAGTGCAGGCAGAGGGAAATCAGGGGATAGGAAACAGCTGAGAAGGGGAGCAAGCTGGCAGTTGAAAGGTGAAAGATAAACAAAGCAGGGAGAACTTAAGGGAAAAAACCTGAAACGAACATAAACAGAAAACAGAAAGAAACACTAATCTAAGGAAACATGTCCAAAGCACAAACGACAGGAATAAATGACCTAACACAAGGATTAAGCTAAAATGGGATGATTTAAGCAAATAAACAATAAAGAAATGATCAAAACAGAAACATAAATGAAAACCAAAGTTCTACCACCTAAGGTTCAGTTAAAAAACTAATCCAAAATAACAGCGACTGTGATGGAGCCCCATTGTAAACTGTTTCTTGTATTCATTTTTCATTCACATTTGCTCTTCTATGAAGTTTACAGTTTGAGTTAGTTTATGTCTTCCTGTAAAGGCATGCACTGTGGAGCCGATAGCATCAGGCTGCGTGTCTCGTTGGGAAGCAGGAGGGCAGCAAACACAGAAGAAAGAAGATGAGGGAACATTCTGTAATTAGCAAGAAAAATAAATAACAGGAAAGAGGTGCAATGCTGCTTTTCATAAGAAAACCAGAAGTAGTATCAGACATATTTATCTGAGAGAAACTGAAATACTGTTCAGGGCGTGTCTTGGACAGGCCAACAAGACAAATAGGACCACACTGAAACTAGGAATCTGACCATCTTAAAAATATTTTATTCTGGACACCCCTGAGAATAGTTTTACAAAGCTGTAACTAATACATAGAAAGTGATAATTAAATAATAGAATATGTGACAAACATACAGACACACACACTGTTGAAATACCAGTAGACATTTTTTGCTCTTTACTCCAGAAATTAACTTATTTATTGTTCAAAGATCAAACACTAGTATTCTTTTTGATCTCACCTACATATCTGAATATTTTTAGAACATTTCTTAGTCATCTATTATAAAATCATGTTTTCTAAATCCTGACTGTAGATAGTCACACATATAAACATTTGCAAAAGTACAGAAAACATATTTGGCCCAAACACACACTTGAAGGCCCTCAAGATGAAAACAACACTTGCTTTGCTATTTCTCTGTAAGAAAAACAGGCCACTCCTTAAAATTCAAGGCATTTAAATGGTTTGGAAAAAAAAGACTTTAAATTGATTATAAACATTTGAAAAAAATGTGTAAACTAAAATTTATGGTTTTTACAACATGACTTTGTATTTCGTTTTTTAATCTGTCCATGGAATTATTTTCTTTTTTCACATTTTATTTATCAAAGAATTATACTGTGGACTAAGTAATATTACTTTTTTTCTTGTATGTGATATTTGCAAAACTGTATTCCAAAGAAAAATGTGGCATCTTCAGAATTACGTGTCTGTTTAGTGACAACATATATAGGTTTGAAGTGAAATAACAGCATCTGGAAAAAAGCTAACAAGTTGCATGTTTATTAATGTTGGTTTTGGTCATTTACATTTATTTGAAGTTTTTACGTTTTCATATTTAATTTAGGAATTGACTGGTAAATTGATAATATACACCTTGACTTTAGTAGCATTCTTTAAGTTCAATTAGCATGCTTTATCATGTTTACATTTTGTCCTTTTTAGTTGTCTTTAGGCTTTGAGTTTACAGTATGATATTTATACTTATTTCCTCAAGAAGAAATAGGAAAAAATGAGTAAAAGAAAGAAACCAAGAACCAGAAACTCAATAACATTTCACAAACAACAAACAACAACAAATTTCACAAAAGTGTCTACGTTACTCAACAAATTCAGGCATCAGTGCATATGGCAATTGTCTCCAAACAACAGTAATAGAAAGGTCCAGGCTTTAATTTGGAGACCTAACAAACTAATTATGTATCCATGGATTTAAAAGCACTCTGTGAAAGTAACAAATGAATGTTTGTGACAAAACACTAAAACTCTGGTAGGATTCAAGTAAACGTGTTCACTTATGATCCATTTCTGAGCAGTAATTTTCCTCTGCCACATATGGCCATCAGTACTCCCACTTCTCTCAACAGCTGTGTATAGAATACTTTACGTCAGAGAGTTTCACAGTCCATGTTTTAATTGTGAATTTGTGTCTTTGCTACAGTAATGTGGTGGATAAAACGTTGTTTTGAGAACACCATCTGCCATGCCACTCAAACTCTGTAAGAACACCTCCAGTCTTCTCGCAGCAACAAGCTGTTTGGGCCTAAAAAGTCACATTAAGCTTGTGCTACATGTTTGAAGGTAGAAAGGGAAGTTAAAATACTGATATGCATTTTGTCATTCATTTGGTTCAGACACTGAGAAAGAAAAAGTAGCTGCTGTGGTAATATATACAGGAGGAGCATTTAGAGAGAGAGAGGTTGCTGATATAATTATAAAAGAAATCTATCTCTCTCCCTCTCTCATAAAAAAAAATTCCCTTCTCACCCTCCACGGGTGGTCTTTCTCAACCTCTGAGCTCGGGTCCTCTACCAGAGGCCTGGAAGCTTGAGGGTTCTGCGTAGTATCTTGGCTGTGCCGAGAACTGCGCATTTCTGGACTGAGATGTCTGATGTAGTTCCTGGGATCTGTTTTAGCCACTGCTCCAGTTTGGGGGTGACTGCCCCGAGGGCCCCGATGACCACAGGCACCACTGTGGTCTTCACCTTCCAGGCCTTCTCCAGTTCCTCTCTGAGGCCCTGGTATTTCTACAGTTTCTCGTGTTTCTTTTTCCTGATGTTGCAATCGCTTGGTATTGCTACATCCACCACAACGGCTTTCCTCTGTTGTTTATCCACCACCACGATGTCCGGTTGGTTCGCCATTACCATTTTGTCTGTCTGGATCTGGAAGTCCCACAGGATCTTAGTTCGGTCATTCTCCACCACCTTTGGGGGTGTGCCCCACTTTGATCTCGGGGCTTCCAGTCCATATCCTGCACAGATGTTTCTGTACACTATGCCCACCACTTGGTTATGACGTTCCATGTACGCTTTCCCTCCCAGCATCTTGCACCCTGCTGTTATGTGTTGGACTGTCTCAGGGGCCTCCTTGCACAATCTACACCTTGGATCTTGTCTGGTGTGGTAGATCTGAGCCTCTATTGCTCTGGTGTTTAGGGCCTGTTCCTGTGCAGCCAGGATGAGTGCCTCTGTGCTGTCCTTGAGTCCAGCTTTTTCCAGCCATTGGTAGGATTTCCTGATATCAGCCACTTCAGTTATTTGTCGGTGGTACATCCCATGTAGGGGCTTATCCTCCCATGATGGTTCCTCCAGCACCTCATCCTCTGGTCCCCATTGTTTGAGACATTCGCTGAGCACATCGTCGGTTGAGGCTTTGACCTTGATGTAGTTATGGATCTTGGATGTTTCATCCTGGACAGTGGCTCTCACACTCGCTAGTCCTCTGCCTCCGTCCTTACGGCTCGTGTATAGTCTCAGGATGCTGGATTTAGGGTGGAACCCTCCATGCATGGTTAGTAGTTTCCGAGTTTTAACATCCATGGTCTTTATCTCTTCCTTTGGCCAGCTTATTATTCCTGCAGGGTATCTGATTACTGGCAAGGCATAGCTGTTTATCGCACGGATCTTGTTCTTGCCATTGAGCTGGCTTCTCAGGACTTGCCTTACTCGTTGGAGGTATTTGGCTGTGGCTCCTTTCCTTGTGACCTCATCGAGGCTGCCATTTGCTTGTGGTATTCCCAGGTACTTGTAACTGTCCTCAATGTCTGCTATTGTTCCCTCTGGGAGTGAGACCCCTTCTGTGTGGATGACCTTCCCTCTCTGTGTAACCATCCGACCACACTTCTCTAGTCCGAATGACATCCCAATGTCAGTGCTGTAGAGCCTGGTGGTGTGGATCAGTGAGTCGATGTCTCGTTTGCTCTTAGCGTACAGCTTGATGTCATCCATGTAGAGGAGGTGACTGATGGCGGCTCCGTTCTTGAGTCGGTATCCGTAGCCAGTCTTGTTGATGACTTGGCTGAGGGGGTTCAGACCTATGCAGAACAGCAGTGGGGACAGAGCGTCTCCTTGGTATATGCCACATTTGATGGACACTTGTGCAATTGGCTTGCAGTTGGCTTCAAGGGTGGTTTTCCACATCCCCATCGAGGCTGCAATGAAGGCTCTTAGAGTCCTGTTGATGTTGTACATCTCTAAGCATTCAATGATCCAAGTGTGTGGCATTGAGTCATAGGCTTTCTTGTAATCAATCCAAGCCGTGCACAGGTTGGTGTGTCGGGTTTTGCAGTCTCGGGCGACTGTTTGGTCTACCAGGAGTTGGTGTTTGGCTCCTCTGGTATTTATGCCGATGCCCTTCTGTGCTGTACTCATGTATTTATCCATGTGCCCACCTATCTTAGCTGCTATGATGCCTGACATGAGCTTCCATGTTGTAGAGAGACAGGTTATTGGCCGATAGTTGGATGGGACCGAACCCTTTGAGGGATCCTTCTGGATCAGGATTGTGCGCCCTTCAGTTAACCATTCAGGGTGAGTCCCACTTTGTAGCAGCTGGTTCATTTGAGCTGCCAGTCACTCATGGAGGGCAGTGAGTTTCTTTAGCCAGTAGGCGTGGATCATGTCAGGACCTGGTGCTGTCCAGTTTTTCATACCTGAGACTCTTTCTTGGACATCTGCCACTGTGATAGTTACTGGGGCTTGCTCAGGGAGGTTGCTGTGGTCATCTCGTAGAGAGATTAGCCACTGTGCATTGCTGTTGTGGGTCGCCTCCCTTTCCCATATGCCTTTCCAGTACTGTTGGGTCTCCAGCCTTGGTGGGTCTGCTCTGTTGTTATTACCCTGCCATTGAGAGTACATTTTAGCTGGTTGGGTGGAGAAGAGCCGGTTAATCCTCCTGGCTTTATTTTCTCTCGTGTACCTCTTTAGGCGACTGGCCAAGGCTTGGAGCCTTTGTTTGGCAGTTTCGAGCGCTTCAGGTATGGGCATCTGGCTGTACCACTTGGGTACTGGTCTTTTGATTGCACCTCTTTGGAGCTCTGACAATTGGCTCACTTCCCTCCTTGTTACCTTGATTTTAGCCTCTAACCGTCTTTTCCATGGTGGGTATTGAATCTCATGGTTGCTCCTATAGCCGAGCATCTCAAGGATCACTGATGCTGAGTTGTACACCAGCTCATTGGTTTCCGTTATGGTGTTGGTAGGGATCGTTCTCAATGCTGCATTCACATCTTCAATGAGACTTTCTGATGGTACTTCACTCAGCCGTTGTAATTGGCATCGGGATTGCCTGGTGTTCATTCGGGCCACGATCCTACCTCTCAGGTCAGTTGCTGCCTCGTTCAGCTTTGATGATTCGTTCATTATTGGGGCTGCATACCCAATCTCCAGGTGGGGAGTTGAAGCTAATTCCCCTCTGACCTGGCGTCCTGGCTCCCTCTTGCCGTAGCATTTGTGTTGTACCTCGTCTATCTCAAGTTGTGACAGCATTTGCCGTTTGCGGATGTTGGAACACTGAGCTACTAGTTGTTTGGCAGTTAGTGTTGAATGGGGATGTCGACGTAACCATTCCTCCCACATTCTTTGCATGTAACCCCTCTGACTAGGGTTACTTGAGTAGTAGCATTCCAACAGATCCAAGTTTTCACCTCTCGCCCAATTCCGTCTTGTTCCAGTAACCCATTTTTCGTTAAGGTGCCCTGGTTCCCCAGCACCTGACGCAGACCTTGTTTGACCGGGCGACGTCTGAGCCGGCATGGCGTGTATTCCTTTGTCTCTCATCATGAGGTAGTAGCACGAAGGATCTTGCCTAAGGACCCACACTGGATATCTCAACAAAGCGACCCAGCCTGGATTCGAACCCCGGTCTCCCGGGTGACTTACCCATTGAGCTACCCAGCCGCGTTCATATATATATATATATATATATATATATATATATATATATATATATATATATATATATATATATATATATATAGTCCCTGCAGGGGGGCTCCGTGCTTGGGGGGTGCCACTGGATGTCTGTGGCTCCGGTCTTCCTCATGACATCCACATGTGCATGTGCATCACAAGCACACTCTCACACACATGGACACACTCTCTCTCTCAATTCAGGTGTTTGTCAGATACACGCTCTGTTGCACTGCAATTGCCACTAAATGCATCCTGTATTACCTTGTTGTGTGTACTTTCCATTGAAGTTATAACTGTTATTATATATGCATATGTTGTTTGTTGTTGTGGATTCTCTGTTTTGTTTTCTCTTTCTGCAGGTCTCGAGGCAGACTTCAAGGGTGTTGACTTGTTTTATCTCTATGCTTTTTTCTCTCCTCTACTTCTATCTCCTTTCTTCTCTTTAAACCTTTCCTCCATATTTCTCTCTTTCCTTTCCCCCTTTTCTTTCGTCTATGTGTCCATTATATCTGAAATAAACCCAAAGCAATTTTTAATAAAGTTTCATATATACTAAGGGGAACATCATGGCGAAAGCTATAATGCTCGACTTGTGAAAAAAAAAGAATAAATAACTGTCTCTGCATTCGATGAATTCCTCTTAAAGTTGACTTAATATGGCAGTAGATAAAGTAGATTGGCAATAAATTAAAACTGCTTTGATCTGATTGTTAAAATAATATTTAAGCACACAACAGATATCTTGAAGTTTCTATGCCCTTCTAGAGTCTAGAGGGCCACATAAAAAGCTGTAGCAGCCCAGATTTGGCCCCTGGGCCTTGAGTTTGACACATATGCTTTAAACAGTCATGCATTCATTCAATATATTCATGTTAGCACAGTCGCACTCTGCTGTTCAAACAACTAATTTTTACTCCATATATGGTAATCCACTTTCTGATTTAAGAGTCCATAGACTCTCATTATACCAGAAAATTACTAATAAAACAGTAGAAAAGTGTATTGTAGATTATTTATATTTGTACTGTCAAGATTTGTGGGGTTTGTGGCATTAAAATATGATTAATTATTCTCTTTAATATCACATATTAAATTTTTATGATCATTAAAACATTTCTTAAAATTTTATTGGGGGTAGAAACACAACATATTAATATGTGTATCTCTTTACAGCTGCACATTACAAGAAAAGGATGGCTGAACTGAACATGTTGATCTACTGAAGCAAACTGTTACTGTGACTCCTGCAGCGTCTGAGACCAATCAGCCTTGAAGACAAGTTAAAGTACTACAACAGCTGAATGAAGCTTTCCCCAAAGAGGCGAATGGACAGACGAAAACAGCAGAGTTGGACTGGAAAGGACCACAATGACTTTTTTCTTTTTTAAACAGGACATTGGCTGCTGTTGCGTGCTGCTCCACAGACATTTGTTGACACCAGATGTACTTCCTGCTGCCATCCACATGTTGACATATTGTTTACAAAGAGTGTTCATGAATAAGACAAATGCACATTCTAGACGCGTTGCTAATCCTTCAAACACAGTGTACAATATGAGCCCTGTGGTCACAGAAATGTCAGCTTCAACTAATTATTGACAGTGCATTAAGTGGTAAGTTATGTATTTATGATACACTGATTCTGTAGCAAAATGACTAGTTCTGTTGAGGCTGGCGTCACTGTAGAGACATTTTCTTCACACAAACCTTTCAGTGTAATATCCAAACCAACAAGCTGTCCAGTGAAATAACCTACTCTGTCCAAACCTGTTTTTGTTCTGAGCCTCAGCTCTTTGTTCGCACAAATTTGCCTTGATTCCCTTTGTTTTGTTGTTACTGTTTTTTATTTTATTATAATGTGAAAATATCTGTTATGAAACCTTAAATATCATTTTGGTTAGTACATGTTTTTGTGCAAAGCAAGGTACAGTATTATAAACTACAGGTAAATATATATATATCAAGTAAATCTGCTATATGCTGTGTTGCTTACTAGGTCTATGCCAATATAAGCTCAGTAATACACTCCAAATAAAGATGAAAATGGATTTGCAAAAGGGAACTTTGCTTATACATTCTCTATTATTACACAATAGTACACAATGACTTTTTAAGACATTTATATGTTGAAAAAAGTTCAGATTTTTTAAAGGGAGTTGAAAAGGATTTAGACTATTAAGGATGCAACAAATCAATGTAAAAGAAAATTGTTTGTTTTGAGAGAAATGAGCAGGAAATTATGAGGGAAAGGTTCTGATCTAAGGTGCAAATTAAGTTCAAGACATAGAGAATAACTGTTTTTTGTGTAAACAATCACAAGGCATGTCTTTATTAAAAACTATTCCATTATAGATACTACCTCAGTTTGGGACACAGCTCAGCGTGAAGCGTGTCCTGTTTTCAAGTGCATGCAAATACAACTAGCAACACCCTGACTTTGTTCATTGAGTTGTAGCTATTTATGCACATTCAGATTCCTGGCATTGATCTTTTAGACTTTCCAATATTTTAGTATGATGAAATGATCAGTTTGAATGGAAAACATTTTCTTTTTTACTAAAGTAGCTGCAAAGCAATTGGACCTAAATAGCAAGCAAACTAACAATGAGACGTTAGATAAGGTTGACCTCATGAATAAATCCTGCTACAGTTTGTGGAAAAACATAAACAAGGTTGAAGGATAATGGATCACATCTCATTTGAATTATGCAATCAAACTATGCTAAACATCTTGGAAATATAAATTGATTTAAACACAGTTGTGTTTAGATATGCATTAACAATCTCTTAAAATAGCAACATAAACCAGCAGCAAAGAAATCATTTTGTACTGCCCAACGACATCCATCACATAGAGATAGGCACCAACCCAATACAATGACAAGCGGGTATAGATGATAGCTGGATAAATATTTATAATACATGATATTTCACCATAATTTCAATACATATTTGAAACTCTTGATTTTTATTTGACTGATAAAATTTCAGAGTAAAACAGCCTAGCCAGGATTTTCACTATTTGCTATTTGATATGTCTATAGAAGTCTATTTGTGTTAAACTTGTGCTTTATGCTCAACATATGCAGACATAAATTTTATTATTGTTAAATTACTTTATTATAATATTATTATTATTAAATAGTTGGAAATTATAACTATGACTCCTATTTGGACATTTGCATTCCTTTAACTGTGGTTATTAAACTTTCAAATTATTCCACTATAAAACAAAAAATGTAGTTTATTTTAGTTACGGTTACTATGAAATAAAGGGTTTTATAATGTCAAAAATATTTTAAGCAAATAACGTATTCATTGTTATGTTTTTGTTAAACCAGAAAGAAAAAGGAGAGAATGGCAACTCAGGACAAAATAAAGATGATTTTATGTACGATGATATGTTTTCATTCCTGTCTGTTTTCCCTAATCCCAACTATCTCAGGAGGCCCTGAGGGGTCCTGACCTGCACACTGGGATGTTGTTCCACAACATCGAGCACTGTAAAATTACTGTTGCTATGAGTTCAAGCCCCCAACAACTTTTTTTTTTTTCCAGTGTTATTTCTGATAATCATCCACCCAGCGAACCCACTTCTGTCCTCTTGTCTTGTGTTGGGCGGTGAGGGTCATCTACTGTTATGAGAGGAATTCAGATAATTTGGGACCTCTAAAAAATAAACCGAGAGGAGATTGCAGGACTTTAAAAAAACAAACTGTGTGCAGCCTTCAGCTCCACCAGATGTTCTGTCTGACTGCAGAATTTCCAGAAGCCACAACAAGTCAGAAGTGGAAACAATTATCCTGTCTGAAGTTAAGCTTCACTCTTATCAGCTGATTTCTGTTACTATGTTTTCCACGGGCACAATTAGAGCCAAATCAATTGTAAATATTTGCTTAGGGAAAAAAGAAAAGACAGTGGTCTGATTAGCTGTAAACACAAATTGTTTAGATTTTTGTGATTAAATTCACAAACAAAAATTAGCAGTGTTGTGAAAGTGTAACAAATTTGTATAGTTGGCTACCACTATAACAAGACAGATATGTATTTTGATTACACCTTCATATTACACATTTCAACATAAGGGTTATACTAATAAAAAAAAATGTTGGCAATAATTCAAGACACAATTTTAGAAGTGATCTAGTATAGAATCTATGTTTTTATTTTAAACACTCCTTTGTAGCTCTGGCTGTATGTTTAGGGACGTTGTTCCACTGGTATGTGGACATCCTGCCCAGTTTCAGGTCTACTACTGCCTCTAACAGGTTGTCTTAAAGGATTTCTGTGTTTTTGTCTCAATCCACCTTCCAATCAACTGACTGTTTCCTGCCCCTATGTTCAATAAAAAGCACCCCCAACATGATGCTGCCCCTCAGAATTTTCACAGCGGGGCATTATGTTCAAGGTGCAAGGTTTTCTATCACACCAAGCATTTTGCATGTAGGCCAGAAAGTTCAGTTTTAGTCTCAGTTGATCAACACACCTTTTACATGTTTTTATTTAGGGGCATCAGAGTAAAGTAAGCTATGCACGGTCTTCAGATGTTTATTATAAACACGTTTTTTAAGCCGTGTATAATTTTACTTCCACTTCACAACAATGTACTACTTTGTGCTGATCTATAACCATGAATTTTAGCAAAATATATTAAAGTTTGAGTGTTATGTGATTAAATATTAAAAGGTTCAATGGTTATTAAAGCAAAGGTTTTTCATTACCAGTTGGATATGTAAACTTTTTATTTCAATTCAAGGCACAGTTAGGTTGGGAAACTACACTAAAATAAAGCCAAGCAATATTAACAAAATAACACTAATTAGATTGCAAATGAATTCATGTGAAGAACATTCCAAACTGATGATATATTATGTGTGAACTAGTCCTTTTAAGTAACATGATAACTCGTTAATGAAAACAAGAGGAATGTTGTAATTCATGCATTACATCCTTATCCATCATCTTTTACCTCAGTCTAAATAAAGTGTACAGTTTCTTTCCTCACTCCATGGATCTGCAAACAGAATTTTAAACAGCACTAAAATAAAAAACCCGACTCAAATTAAATAGTGTATGCGTGTCTCCTGGCTCTCTGTCTCCTAGCTTTAAATGTTCACTCTTGATTGTTGTGTGCGTATCCAACACTTTAAATATGCAGTAATCTTTTTAACACAACTTTTCCACTCCTCCCAGCTTCAGCTGAGCCAGGGGGGCCACAGCCAGGTGTTACAGCTCACTCCTCCAAATGGAACACACAAATATTTCCTGAACTTGTTTTGTTAGGAGAAAAGACAACAACCCTTTGACACTGGTGTTAGACTTCAGAGTTTCTCAGGTCGAATTCTGAAAAAGCCATTTGGCTTCCACATTATTAGCAAAAAGGATTGTAGATTTAACCCAGTGACTGAGGCACGTACCACCAGGTTTATTTTTAAACCTTTGCCATGACATCATCTTTCTTATAATAGTCCCTTGATTTGACAGTAGATTAAAGTCATCTGAGTTCAACAGAGCCTTTTTTTGTTTTGTTTTGTTTTTTTGTTGGTTTTTTTTTTTTTTTTTGCTGGACACAAAAATCAATATTTTTTCTTTTGTTCCAGAGTGAAATAGCAATTATTCTAGGTAGTTACAACCTAAAATCTTATGAACCCACAGTAAACTTACTTAATACTAGTTCTAAATATGTAAATCCTAACCTGCCAATCCATAAGGGTACATACTGTAGAAAAATGTAGGTGTGAATTACCCACACCCCCTATAAAATGATGGGGCATTAACTTCAATTTAGATAGAGACATAATTTCCCCATTCCCTTTAGAATGCCTAGTATTTTCTAAAAGATCTTACTCTATGATTGTCGAAGTCAAGTGAAAAAGACAGTACAGTGAAACATGTCTCTGGAATGTCCTGTTCTTAAGATAATTCTGTTCAGCTGATTGAAAAACTAAGTGCCTGATTTGGCCATCTACTGCCCTCTAGTGAGGTGTTTTCTGATCTTCAGCTCCCCATAGTGAAGTGCAAAACCTGGCTTAGTAATGTTTCTGTTCCGTAAGCTAAGAGATGCTAAGAGATAAGCTATAAGATGTTTACTCTGGGTTTGATTTTTTGCTCCTCCTTGATCCCTTCATAATTATTTTTTTTTTCTTCTCTGCTTCTCTGCCAGGAAAATAAAATCTCCCAGTTGTCTGATATAGAAGTGCTGTTATTACTTGAGAAGCTTTGCAAAGTAGGCTGAATATGCAATATTTATTTTTCATTGAAAATATATTTTAATTTGTAAGAAAAGCTGGTTTGGTCTTGTTATTCAAATATACAATACAGCTTCAGTGTTAGTGTTTAACCAGTTAACTTGCCACACCAAAATCATCAAAAACGCCTGAAAAAGCACACCCAAATTAAATCAGCTGCTGTTCTTGAACCCTTTGGAGTACATGCTTGATAGCTTTGTAAAGATATCAAGCTACATTTTCAATTTTTGCTGTCAAAAATGTTTTAACTATAATAAAGCATGTAACTATATTATATCACTAGCATGTAGCTATTAAGTTTGTAACATAACAAAACTAGAAGATTTTTTGCCTCGCCTGGATTTTTCTTCTGTATAGTCATGTAACTACACAGTGAGTGTTGAAGGTATGGACTGGAAAATAAAACAAAACTGTAGAATGAAGTATATTTATCATGTATTTCAAGATTGATCAAAATAGCACAAAAAATGACTTTTCTGGACATGATTTTGACATCCAAACTTCGAATGGCTGTAACTCATCAATGTTTCAACACACAGTCATCATTTAGAGCTTCCCTGAAAGGGAATTTTCAGAGGAATACTCTGCTATATACAAATTCACTGATAGTATAACAAAAGTATAATTATAAACAAAATAAAATAGTAATTGTGGGCTGGGATGGCTTTATATCTGGCTTCTCAACACCATGTCATCTGTCTGCAGCTGGAGTTCATTTCTCCCCCATGTGTACTGCTCCTGTTGGCCTCTGTCTCTGCTCCCAAGCTCCCCCTGCTGTTTCTGCCTGTCACTTTGCCCCAGTTGCACATAAATTTCCCCATCATGGGACAATAAAGGATATTTCTATTCTTCTATTCTATTCTATTCTCCTACCCCGTGTACTTACAGGTGTCTAATCCTCTTAATCTGACAAAGAACCCTTCTCCACCAACTGTTTGGCTGGATCCCACTCATGATCAGATGTTGTCCTAATTTGTAAAAGAAGTAAAATGTTAAGCCTTTATTCACAAAAAAAAAAAAAAAAAAAAAAAAAAAAAAAAAAAAAAAAAAAAAAAATCCTAGTCTGTTTTCTGTGATTGCCTCAACACCCAAAACAAATAAATAGTATATCTAAAATAAGGTTACAGTAAATGTAAACACAACATATACACATAGAATAAAAACACACAATCCTCCAAATAGTTCTTCCCTCATATCCAACTTACAAACAGGTGTTGTATTACCCCCACATACACAAAACAACTTACACAAAGCCCACCACAAAGCAAAGCATTTCTATCTTTCAATAGCAAATAATAAAATAAAAACTTTTTATAAAACTTCAGACACTTACTGGTCATCTCCATCAAAAACTGGGTCATCTTCAGATGTTGGCTCATCAGTGAGCAAGTCCACGGCCTCCTCTGAGGGTCTGCTGTGACGTTTTTCCTCTCCAAAACGTTCATGACGCGATCGCACTGAATAACAGTGAACAAAACTCAGCCGCTCTAAGACTCATCTTGTCCTTTTACCAGGTGAAGCAGACAATAGAAAGGTGTGAAAGCCCCATCTCAACATAGAATAAACCTCCCCTTCCCCCAAACACCGAAACGCTTTCATATGTAAAACACCAGGCGCGCACACACACAAGATATATGCGGCGGCGCATTGTGATTTTTTTTTTTTTTTTTTTTTTTTTTTTTTTTTTTTTTTTTTTTTTTTTTGTGTAACTGTGCGTGTGACGCGCACCATTAGATACATATTTCCATCTAAATGCCATTTTATAAGAAGACAAACTGAGAATAAAAAGTTACACTTACTATCACCTCCTGTAAGTAACAGCTGTTCAAGCGTGGAATTCTGCAGCCATAAAAACCAGTCGAATCAGCGACGAAGTCCTCTAATGAATAATAATTCACTCTCGTGAGTTATTTGGTCCCATTGTTGACGAAATATATCACGTTTTCGACACTTTCTGACAATCCTTTGATGAGGAAAAAGTCCAGCAAACAGCGTGCGCACGAGGATGCCCACGCTCCTACTTCCTGCTCGGTTTTACGCGCGGAGGGAGCACTGAATACGCAGGCAGCTTGAGAAGTTATGTCAAAACAAACCCCAATGTGCCATATACCTATGCGTCAGAAATTTTGTTGGCTATACAACCGCTGTTTTAGATTTAGTGTCAGAGTTGACCGGAAAGAAAGAGTGAATAAAGATTCGGACGTGTAGAAAAGCTTCATGACGTTTTCTGGATATAGTTGGCGCTGGAAAACCCATTCCTTAACATAATTGGTCGAATGAGGTGTCAATCAAAATGGGAAGGTCTAGTCTTTAAAAAAAAAAAAAAAAAGTTGCGATGGCGGTGCGCAGCCCCAGTGTGACAGTATAGGGCTGCAAATTCAGAAGCACGACATGTGTACCGCGGAAGGGAGACTGGGTACGAACACTGGTGGTGGGGTGGAGGCCAGTGGAAAGAAGGAAGCCAGTAGAAGCCTGAGAGAGAGATGGAGAAGAAGGACTAGAAGAGGGTCGAAGCTCAGCCGAAGAGCAAGAGAACTCATGGAGTTCTTTATAAGCGAAGCCTTGAAAGATAATTGGCTGTGGTGGGATGAGGACTTGACGCAGATTGGCTGGAGCAGAGGCACATAACGAGGTTATTGGGTGGAGCAGGAGAGGCTGGGGTCTGTCTTCCAGTTTAAATTTATGCCTAGGTTACATTAACTTGTCATCACAATTACTGGGTGGTTCTTTACAGAGAAACCAATGATTATTTGTTATAAGAAAGTCGAGCTTGGAAGCAGCCTACCACCAGTAATCATCCGATGTGAAACATGTACTGAGAACATATAAAATGTTTCTAGCCAGAGTAACTGTTTAATAAAATAGAATATTTTTTTTCTTTCTACACTGCTTTACTTTTATATCAGTTACTCTTACCGTAAAATGTCTAAGACATTCCTTTTTCACCAGTTTCACATAAGAGCAATTACTGGTGATGCACTGACTCTTACCTTCCTTTCTGGTGTAAATAATTGTTGGCTTCTGTGTAAATAATCATAGAGGTCTAAATTATATTGTTATAAATCAGGATTAATTTTGAGATTTTATTGCTAGTTTTCAAGGTTCTTAATGTTCTCGCCTCATCATATTCAGAAGACCTTTTATATCTACAACAACCAGTTAGATCTGAAGTTGTAAAAGAAAAACAGAGGTGATCGTGCCTTATCAGCTGTAACAAAATGTTGGAACCATTTACTGATCCAAACAAGAACTGTTCGTGGTCTAGAAACTTGAGATGCCTTTAAAAACTTATTTCCACTTTCTATCTCTTTTGAAATATTTGTTTTATCTATTTGAATTAACATCACTCTTTTGCTGATTTGACCGTTCTTATGAGATTAGATTTATTGCTGTTGTTATGCATTTGGTTAGGGTTGGGGTTGTTTGTTTTAGTGGTATAAATAAAAATGACATCGGCTTTAGCCTTGGGCCTTCTCAGACTAGACATTAGCATCAGTCTCAGGGACCAACTAATCTTGATTTTTACTACATGATAAAACCAAGAGAGTTAATATACAGCAGGTAATATTTCAACTAAAACCTTTTAACAGAACATCACTGCAAAAATCCTCAACTAACCCTTCAAAAGTTAAGTTAATCTCTAAAATAAAGGCAGTGACTCTAACACTTAAACTGAATCACTTGAAACTCTGGAACCATAGTATTTGCAAAAAGGACATCAACCACATGGTGGTTTTATATAAAGTAAACAGATTAATCAGATGCTTCCTCATGACTTCTGCACTACTGATTCTAATTAGACAGCAGCAGCAACAACTAAAGAATCCCCACGCAAACAAATGTCGATGAGGTCATGAAAGTTTTGTTTTTTTAAGTTGTCAATTCTTTAAGATGTAAAAGCCTCATCTGCCTATGTCCTTACCAAAACTGCTAAATGATTACTTTTATTTCCAGCAGTGGTGCCTATTTGATGAAAGCTCAATGTGATGGCAAAGGTAAACCCGCCAGACCCACAAATTAGACAGTTACAAACTCATCCATCACTGTTGCCTGGGTGACATTCTCTAAATACGTGCTGCAGCTTAGCAACTGCACCCAAACAAAAGTCTGGATGCTCGCAGGCTGCTGGTTCTGGCTGGGTTCTTGATGAGCTGACCCAACAGAGGTGATGATGATAGAGAGATTAAGACGGCGCTCAACCATGGTGGGAGACCCAGGACGTCATCTGTCCATGTTTACAATTCAACTCTGCAGTGCCGATTCCTGAAATAAGGCAAGAGTGAGCCTGTGGGCAGGACCGTTTAACTGGCAGGAAGAGGTGAGTAGCATGATGTTGTTTTGAGAGCCTTTATTAAAACTGCATTTTACCTTGAAAAAGAAAAAAAAGTGAAACATTTTTCACTGTACACAACATTTTTTTTAATTATATAATGTTGTAATGTTGCATCATGATAAATGATCAATGCACAAAAATAATCTTTCTTTGGTGATAAGTGTGTATAGTAACAGAGTTAACACAAATATTGTGAAACAATATAGTAAGCTTAGGCCTGCAACATTCAAACATTCAATTATTCCAATTTTATTATTAGGACTGAGGTTTCACTCCTGTAGATCTATATTTATGAAGGGATCACAGCCTGATAACTGGTTTTAGTAAAAATAGGATCATCCCTTCCATCCCGTTCAGCATCCCAGTGACACAATGTACATGTGATTACAATTACATCACAGCTTTAATTTACTGATTTTCATTATATGAAGCCTGCTCATTACTCTAACCATAATCAGATGTTTAGCATGTGATACACACAGACGGATGAAGGTTCAAAGCAGATCGAAATAAATTAACCATAAGCAAACAGATTCTTGAAATGGTTCAGTGTTTCAGCTACAATTACATACATACATACATTATGTCTCATAGTGTCAGAAGAGGATTTATACCCTAAAGTACTGTACTAGTTTTGATCCCTAATATAGCTAATTCACACTAGATGTAACAATGTTAACAAAAACAGAATCTCATACATATTATAGTTGTGTTTTCCTTACGATATTCTAGGGCAACATGCTATTTTGTAGAACATAAAAAAATGCAACAGCTGTTCTTTACAGAGTTGCATTAACAAGAGAGTGAAATATAAAGAGACTTTTAAAATGCATTTCATTAGGACAGCATAGCTGCAGTTAGTAGCAGTGCAACACAAGCACCTCAGGTGCCAGGACAGCAAATGTTTTGCTCCCGGTCATCCTAGGTCACCCTAACCCTCGCCTACCTAAAATAACATCACTGTTGGACAGTGCCTCCCACCCCATGCATAAAGTTGTTACTGAACTAGAGAGTTCCTACAGCATCAGACTTCTGCATCCTAAGTACACAAAGGAGCATCGCCTGAGATCCTCCCTCCCAGCCACTGTTAGACTCTATAACCATAACTGTTCCCAACAAACTCACTAAGAGTTTACATCCCTGCTGGGTTCTTGATGTAAAATTGTGCAAATACCTGCTGGTATTTGCACAATTTTACTTATTTTAAATAATATTATGGATGGTATTTGCACATCTCTGTTGTTTGCACAGTTTTATTTTCATATATTGTAAATAGTTTGTTATTTTTTAATGCACAAGTACACATGGACTTTTTTGTACATTTTTTAAAATTAAGTTGTACATTCCTTGGATCTGAGTATGCTATATTTTTTAGCTGAACTCCTAAGGCATTGGCATGATATTTGCACTGCTCCATGTGCAGATTCTTTCCCTTGTGTTGGTAAATTAATTAGGATAATTAGAATAATTTTATTTATCCAGAGATACACATACCAGTTTTAGTAGCTTGAAAATGTTGTTATTTTAAATGGAAAATCATGAATAATGCAAGTCAAAAATTTTACTCTAAAGAGGACAAATTTACACAATTCCAGGATGACTCATAATGACTTAAATGATGGTCCCACAAATGAAAAAACAAAACAAAACATGGATTCACTGTCAACAGCATTCACATTTCTTGCAATGAAAATAAACATGATGGAAAACGGACAAAACCTTCTAAATGTTAATGAATTGATGGCCACTGTTCAGTACTATCTTGCAGATGAGTCATACATTTTCTGAGAAAAATGCTTTTAGAAAATCCACTTGAGGTTTGACATGCAGAGGATTTCATAGAAAACTGAAGGCCTAAAGAGAAAAACATGATGTAAAAAGCATAAAAACGCTTTGCTTCATATGTTCACTGTAAAACATTTGAGCCACACAGTTGTGTGTACTAACTTCTATTCTTTAAGTCAAAGAAATCTTGCATTTTTTTACTTAAATGTGTGTTTGTGAAAGACAAACTTACAGTAGAAAGTTGTGTTGAATTTTTATTAATTTTGTCATATCTCCAAGGTTTTTAACTTAGAACTTTAAAAAAAAGTGAAAGAAGAATAAGGGAACTTGTAAACAAAGTCAGTAAACTTGATTGCCAATACTACAATATGTATAGGATATTCGAGCATATAGAAATTCCATTACTTTATCGGACCCAAGGAGCATCAATGAAAATTAAATACACACTGATACCTCAGTTTTTCAGAATAAAAAATTTTTAATTTGACTTTAAAATGTAAAACACATGCTGCAATATTTTAATGAATGCCAGTGTTGAAGGTGGACTTAACTGACTTATACAACAAAGATGCGTCATATATTAAAATTCTCATGTAAAAAGATGTATGTACTAAACGACAAAGGACTACTTTCATGGGTGGATGGTTTCTCCATGACATCACTTGATAAGTGATCAGATGGAGTTGGAGTGCAGTTGTCAACTCAATATCTTTGTCGCTATATTTAGCAACTTTTCAGATCCCTCTAGAGACTTTTTTTTTTTTTTTTTTTTTTTTTTTTTTTTTTTTCAGAAAAGTGACTAGCGACAAATCTGTAGACTTTTTTCTGTTTTATTTGAGACTCTGATGACAACACATGAAAGCACCAAGCTTTCTGCAGTAACTGTCCTGTCCTGAGCGAACAGTGAGGGCTTCTGTGACCTCCTCCCACTTCCTAAGCACTGACAGGTGATCAGTCTGACAGCAGCCTCGTTGTGTAACAAACCCTGCCTTCAGTCAGAGCAGAGAGGCGCCTGTAGAAGTGTTTTCATGTTTTGGTTATTGTAGCATTTGCTGGGAGTGGACTAGCTATTTTTTGTATCTTGTGTTGCACTGTGCGTGAGAAGGAAGTGAGTTGTCTCTTGAGTTATGTTAACATTTTAGTGTTTCAGTCTGTCAATGGTTGAAGACCAGTTCTGCTCACATATTTCATCACTTGAAATCAAATGCGTTGGGGAAATGGACAGTGAGGTGGCTAAAATAATGCAAGTAGAGATTAAATTAAAGATTAATTTAATTAAAGAGATTAAATTGTTAAATTAAATTGTTCAAACCCTAAATAGCTATTTTTCTGTACATTTCAACTTGCTAGTATGAGTGAAAATTACACAGAAATGTGCTTATGCAACTAGCTGAGGACAGTTTTATTGCATAATGTGAAATAATTCTGTGGTTTAAATTGCAGTAAAGTTATAACAACCTGTATCAACTTGAACTTGAACTTTATTTTCTGAGTTAAAACAAAAACAGTTTTCTGGTTGACGACTTGCATTTTCAAGGCAGACAGTAAACCTTCATTTTCAAATTACCTTCAAATGTTTTACAGTGTTTTATGTAAAACCTTGTCATTTTCACTGGTCGGTGAAATGCTTAAGATTTAATAGTTTTAATTCTTCATAAAGTTTTTTTATTTGAAAAAGCTAAATCTGTTTATGTTATGGTTCTAGCAGCTGAAAACAACAAGTTCAGAAATGCTGCTTTTACAGAGGATACAAGTTTAGAAAAAGCCTTTAGCACCTATCACCTTTTTGTAATTACATGCTGGGGATCTTGAGTTGCTTCAGGCATCTAATAAAATACTGTCTTGATCCTCCCTGCAGACTCACTCAGTGTTCCACGCAGCAGGGATCCAAAGAAAATCCATAAGTATTGTTACTGGGATGTAATCAGAGGGGCACCTGTTTGGAGAAGCTTCTAGAGGATATGGAGAGAGTTTCAGGGTGAAGTGTTGTTCTTCCCGTCTCCACCCACAGTCAAGCTAAGGCAGACCTCTCTTAGAATCAGTGTACTATGATTGCACAGGTTGTCAAGGTTAGTAATGACCTGTCCAATCAACATTATAAAAGAAAGGCTGTGCTATTATTTTTTTTTATCAGACAAGTGGCTGTTCACTCTTTCTCAAATCATCATTCCTTTCTTGGCTGTGTTTTTTTTTTTCCAGAGGCAGAGACTTTTTCTTTTCCTCCTGGTTCCTTAGCAGATGCTCTGTTATGGAGAATAAGAGCAAGATGTTGGCCAATGCAATAATAGAAATCTGCTGTACGCTATCATTTTCTCATTGCTCTGTACTGTATGGCAAGGCAGCAGTGCAAAAAAATAGGCCTGTACAGTAAATTGATTTACTGTACAGGCCTGGTGCCCTCCTGGTGCTCTACTAAAGGTACCTTTGGCACACATATCAACTGGGTTATTCATATTGATCACTCTTATCTTTCCAGGTGCAGCTCTATAAATTATTAATATCATGGAAAAGTTTCTTTATTTCAATAATTCAAAATGTGAAACCCATATTTAAATTCATTGCACATACTTAGTGTTAGTTATGATGATTATGGCATTCAGTCAGTGAAAGCACATAACTTAATTTCTCAGAAAATTTTAATAAGCCATAAAGTAAGACCAATAAAAAAATATTTTTATTACAGGAATGTTGTGTCATGCCCATATTATGGTCTACACAATCATATGGAAGACTGTTGACTTGACAGTTATCCAGTAGATAATCTGTGATTGCCTCCAAGAGAAGGGTAAGAGATAAAAGGTCATTACTAGAGAAGCTGGCTGTTCACAGAGTGTTGTTGTATATAAGTACATAAATGGAAAGTTGGGTGGAAAGAGAAAGTGTGGTGGAAAAAAATGCACAAGCAACAAAGATAAGCAGAGAAAGTAAATGTTACATTTCATTTGGAAATCAAGGTCCCAGAGTCTTGAAGAAGAGTGGAGAGTACAGCCATGTTATATCTTGTGGCATAAGTTCTTATAATATTGAAATGCCATTTCTCGTTAGAGGGAAATTTGTCTTGTGAAGAGCTTTTCAGGGGATGTCAGCATGTGATATTGCCTGGTCAAGCATGAGTGAAGCTAGGAAAGCCAGTTTTAAAGTAAATCCTGATCCATTGTTTGGATTTGTATGCTGGTTACACCACAGGAACGAAACCAAACAAAAAGAGAGGAAAACAGAGTTGTTGTCAAGATTTCCCTGTTCCCGCCATCTCTCATACCACTCCATTGTTCTGCCCCTCCTGCTCCTACTGATCACTGATTGTTTTGACCCGTGACGCTTCCCATATGCTCTGCCCACCTGCTCTGCACTGACTCAGTGTGCCACCATCCTTGTCACAGCCTTCAAGCTTTTGTGTCCCATGTCAAGGTATTTGATTATGTCTCTGATCAGTTTTCCTGATTATCACCTTTGCCTGCTTCCCATCTGTACAGTGAGTAACTCTGATTTTTGCTCTGAATCCCTCTTCATGCGCCTGGACCCTGATTATCACCTCAAGGATTCTGGATCTCTTCTGTCTTGTTGCCAACCTGGACTGTTTCCCTGACTATTAAGTATTGAATTGTGGGCACTGTAACCTCTGTCTCTTCCATGGTATGTCTAGTGAAGAGAATGTACATTGGCATACCCCACAACTGGAGTCTCCTTACTCTGTGACATCATAATTTCTGGTTTCCAGCATGTAGAGTCATCCCCACTATATGGTCCCTTGGGTGAACAATCCCCTGGTAAATGGACAACCTGTTATCTTCTGCGGTTTCATCTTCTGTTTGCTGTGGTCTGATTTCCTGAGGAGTTCCTGGGAAACCACCTCTGCCGTTCAACCTGCTACTTTGTGTTTCTGCAGTATTCTGTTTGTCATCCCACTCACCTACCTGTCTGTTCTACAGAGTCTGACCGGAAAGCAGATCATCAAGAGAAGGTGCCAATTGCCTTGCACATTCTCATAATTGTCAATAAATCTCTTTTAATAGTTCCTGGGTTGTGGTCTGAGTTTTGGAACTGATTTGTACTTGAATTGTTACAGTTCCTCCAAGACTGCTTACAACACTGACAGTCATTATATGAAGCAGTATAGGATTACCAAGACAGGCTAAACATTAGCTGCCAATGATGGAAAAGTTGGTGTCATAAAAAGAAGCATTTTTTTCAATACTATTCTAGGAGTAGGGAGAACTTAGAAGTAGACAAGTATAAAACTTCAATGTGTGGATTAAACATTCCTGTAATGAACTATTGTACACTGATTATAGTTTGTTTTTTTTTTTTTTTTTAAATAAGCAAAGTTTGTGATTTAGGAAAATGTTACATGATTTATTTGGGGGAAAAAAAAGGTTAGTCTTAGTTTCCCCAAAATTACTGGTTAAATCTTATAAGGTTCTGGTGAACGACCATGGTACCAGTCTGATTGATTGGCCAGCAAACTAGCCTGACCAACACCACACAGAGAATTTATAAAGTATTACCAAAAGGAAGATGAGAGACCACAGACCCAACAATGAAGACAAGCTGAAAGTTGCCAATAAACAAATCTAAGCTTCCTTGACACCTAAGCAGAACCACAGGCTGATTGATAACAAGCCACGCTGCACTAATGCAATTCATGCAAAAGGAGCCCTGATCAAGAAGTGTATATATTGTACAATATGTGGACATTAATTTCAGTAGGCTAACATTTCTGTATTGAAATCCTTTCTTTATTGTAATACAGTGGACACCCAGTATTTGCAGGGGTTAGGGACCACAGCTGCCCCTTGATAACTAAAATCTGAGAATACTTGAGAAAGCCTATAAAAATGCTCATAACAGCCAATTGTAATAGTCCAAACACCAAATATACCTTAAACTGCATTAACAGGCACAGTGGACACCATCTTAATACTTCTGCAGAAGCTAATATCTACAGTCTTCTTTACTTTCGCTGTTGGAGGCACAGCCAATCAGCGCCAGGGAAAATAAATGCAGTCCCAAGATTGTTTGTTTTGCAAACGGCAACTGATAGTGAGTCATGTAGCACTGCGCCTTGGTATTTAAGCTTCCCAAGCAGCATTTTCTTTTGAATATTTTAGTTATGCTCTATGAAAACAATTTGAGAATGGGTGAATTTTCCAAGAATACTTTGGAAATACATTCCACAGAAAATATTGTGAATACTGAACCGTGAATAGGCAGGGGACTATTGTATTCAAATTTCCAGAAAAACGGAAATCAGGTTTTTATTAGATGAAAGCTATACTCAAGAAAATGACCAGAAATAAACAATTTATACACTGAATGTATCACTTTATCTGAAATTAATCTTTACAATACATGAATTTCACATTTTGAACTTTTTGAAGATATTTGAACGTAAATTGCATCTGTGTCTGTGACCTTATGTTTCTGCATCTGTCAGATGAGGATGTAATGTTTGTCCTTGTTTCAGAATGAGCTTGTATACAGTCTCCTGCTCATAACTGACTGATATTTTTCTTTCTTTCTAATTGTAATGTCAGCCACAGCATCATAGCAGCTAGAGGACAATATTAATCTGCCCTGGAGCACAGTGATTCTTTACATATAGCTTACATTTTTCTTCCCTTCACCTGATGAGGCTCTGGCTCCTTGTGTGTGTGTTAAAGCAAATATCCAACTTGTTGTGCTGCAAGGACAGTGTGGCTATTTGTGGGGGCAGAGTGTGTGATGATCACGGGGCTCAGTAACTCAGGGCAATGAGCTGTTGAGAGAGAAATGATTGCTAATAAAAGAATGTGAATTCTTGAATCTGATCTTTACCGCTTCATGAGAAAATGACTCATGTTACATGCAAGATCTACATGATTTTACTCTTATTTTGAGATGTTTTAAAATGCTATATCTTATCAGAATCTGTTCAAAACAAAACAAGTTATTTGCCAAAATGATTTACTGAGCCTTTTTAATTATGTGCAGATATTATTCTGTGCATGTTTTTTCTAAATGTCATTGATAGACAGGAGTAATTTCAGAGCAAAGTAAAATGTATACAGTGGCTTTTTTTCAAAAAAGTATTCATAGGTCTTTTAAGTCCCAGACATAAAATGAAATTTAGTTTCAGTATCAATGCAGCAGCTGTTCTGTGAAGGCCCCAGATGTTTGTTAAAAAAAACAAAAGTGGAGGTTGCAATGTGACAAAACTGGAAAAAAAAGTTAAAGGGTATGAATACTTTTGCTGGCACTGGTGACTGGCCAGAGCCTGACGTTTTGAAAGGTATAGATAGCTGAGATCTTATAGCTGAGATTTATTCAGCAGTGACAAAAATATAAAAAAATAAAACGGCACATATTTGAATTAAAAAAAGAGATGATTCAATGCACAAGCCTCTTTAAGAACAAAATCACACGTAGCAATATTAATACTTAGTTATCCTGTTTTTTCTTTTCTTGTAGTAGTGAGTAATCCTTTGCAGCGCAATTTTTGCATATCAATGAACCTTTACAATTTTTATCTTTATGTTTATCTTTTATCTTTTTGTTTTTAAAGTACATTTATTTCATTATATGCTGATGTAGTCATAGGCCTCAGCCTTAATCAGATCACTTCAAACCAGTTTTCAGATAATAGTTATTAGATGAAAAGGATGAAAACCCAACAATACTCTTCTGACCTTAATCAGTATTAATTAAATTATTATTCTGAATACAAAATAGGATTGCATGATTGTGGAAAATTCGATTACCTCTTGTTTTCTTCAACAAAACATTTTCACCATTTTTATTATTTTTTTCCCCTGTTCACCAGCTGAAGTGTATAAGTACTGCCCACTGTTTGCCTCATCCTGAGCACAATCAGAGACCGTAACCTGGGCTATATAGTTGGATCAATCCTTCTGGCTCAGAGCACCTCCTGCTGACCCTGTGGCTTTTGATCAAGACTCTAAAATCTTTCTGACCTGAGATTTTCAGCCTCAGTGAAGCTCACCAAAGTTAAACCTGTCTCATGAACCTTAAAATGCTCAGTTTCTGGTTCACTCTGTTTACTGTTGCAGGTTCAGCTATTGGTTTGTAAATGCCACAATGCTGTTAAAGCTGCAGGAATATAGAGAGCATGATATTAAAGCTAATTTAGTTTTTACAGCATATGCAACAGTTAATGTATTAGAGAGCCAGCTATGAAGGTAATGAGTAGAATGGATTTATATTTCATGTGTATAAATGCAGTGTAAACAAGAGAGATCAGTTATAATGAAAACCTTTGAAGTACAGCTGTGGAGGGATTCTTTCATAAAACGTTATGTTCTAATATCTGCCTCTTGCTATCTTCACTGTACTTTACATACAAACGTGACTGAAATGTATGCTTACTTAATTAAACTCTGTCACAGAGTAAGCTCCAAATAACTAATTATCCAAGGAGTATCACTGTGGTTTAATAGAGGAAAATGTGTGACTGTATTTTGACTCTGTTGCGAAGACTGAACAAGCTTTTTTTTATAATAAAGTGAACCCAAAAAACAGGGAAGCAAGAAGACAGTTTAATTTTATAAGACAGAATGCACAAAAAAAGGCAGGCCAAACAGTCAAAATGAAGCAAGAGGTGAGAAGTAAGAAAACTTGACAGTGACTGAATGACAGCAAAAATATTTATGTGCTACAAGGTTTGGTCACTGATGGACGTCTGCTGTGAGAGAAAACAAAGACGAGGCAACTGAAGGAAAACTAATGAGAGGTAATGGCTGAGTACAGAGACAATAACTGAATACCGTTAAACATCTGAGAAATACTGGGAAATGGAGCAATAACTAAACAGAACATGTAACAAAATGATCTTCTAAAATACCAAATTCACACAAAAATGGCCTAAAACTAAATCCAATGTGACAAAGCCAAAGTTCTACATATCATGATACTTCTCCCATACATCTTTTTCTTAAAGAGAAGACCATTGCAGATCAAGATCCAATCACTGAAACACTGTAGCTGTCATAAATCTTTGTAATGTTCCGGAGATTCATACTGAGGCAGAAATTTGAAAAGCTTTTGGAAATTTCTGTATTTTTACATAAATATGACCTAAAATCTTCAGTCCAAAGTAGCTCTACATAACTTTTGGGGTCCCTTAACATTGTGGCCCATCTTTAGAGAAAAAAAAAAACCCTTATGTATCAACATATTTTTCAGTCTTCTTGTCAAACCATTATTAATGTTTATTCTTAACAAATATTTTTAAACTTTCTAAAAATTGAACCCATTAAAATCATAAAAATAAAGAAAGAAGAGGAACAAAAAAAGAGCTATAACTCAAAATCCACAGGTCTCAATCTTCATGCTAAATGTTTAGAGTATGGCATTACAGTTTAGGCTTGCAGTGAACTGTTCAAAAGCCAACTGGAGCAACATTTTTTGCACAGAGGAGACCAAAGCAGTGATGTTTGGCCATAATGCATAGCACCAAGTTTGATGAAAGCCAATCATAGCATTTCAGGACACACAGGTGTCAAGCATAGTGGTAGATGGATGAGGATTTGGGCTTGTTTTGCAGCCACAGGCCCTAGATACCTTGCATCAGCCAGTAATTCCTCTGGAAATCAAAATATTCAACAGAGATCATGACTTTGTACCAAATTTGGGTCACACAACAATAAAATAATCCCAAACAATGTGCAAATCTACAACTAATAACTGAAAGAGGAAAGAATCAAAATGTTGCAATGGTCCAGTCAAGGTTAAGTCCTCCATTTGATTAAAATGCTGTGCAGGAACTATTGTCTGTAAAACTTTATGACTTAAGAGTGGACTATCAATATTTTTCAGACTAATAACGTCATTCAAAGAACACTACTATAAAGTTTTGCTGCTAAAGGTGATTACACAAGCTGTAGAATCATGGGCTGTACTTCATTTTTCTTACATGGCTTTTAATTTTCACTTTATTTTTGTTTACATATAGCTTACATTTTTCTTCCCTTCACCTGATGAGGCTCTGGCTCCTTGTGTGTGTGTTAAAGCAAATATCCAACCTGTCGTGCTGCAAGGACAGTGTGGCTATTTGTGGGGGCAGAGTGTGTGATGATCACGGGGCTCAGTAACTCAGGGCAATGAGCTATTGAGAGAGAAATGATTGCTAATAAAAGAATGTGAATTCTTGAATCTGATCTTTACCACTTCATGAGAAAATGACTCATGTTACATGCAAGATCTACATGATTTTACTCTTATTTTGAGATGTTTTAAAATGCTATATCTTATCAGAATCTGTTCAAAACAAAACAAGTTATTTGCCAAAATGATTTACTGAGCCTTTTTAATTATGTGCAGATATTATTCTGTGCATGTTTTTTCTAAATGTCATTGATAGACAGGAGTAATTTCAGAGCAAAGTAAAATGTATACAGTGGCTTTAAAAAAAAAAAAAAAAAAAAAAAAAATTATTCATAGGTCTTTTAAGTCCCAGCCATCTAATGAAATTTAGTTTCAGTATCAATGCAGCAGCTGTTCTGTGAAGGCCCCAGATGTTTGTTAAAAAACAAAAGTGGAAGAAGGGTTATGAATACTTTTGCTGGCACTGGTGATGTGGCAGAGCCTGACATTTTGAAAAATATAGATAGCTGAGATCTTATAGCTGAGATTTATCCGGTAGTGACAGAAATATAAAAAAATAAAACAGCACACATTTGTATTCAACACTTCATTTTTGTTTAACAAATAAAAAAAAAACCTTTTGAATGCATTATAAACCGAACACTGATTGTTTGAAAAAATAAAGGTTATAACCTGCTACAGATCATAGCATTTTTATGATCTCCTGATATGTAGGACCCTGAAATAGAAGAGGATGTGCCTTGTTTTAATCATTGTTGTTTGGAGTCTAAAATTGAATTATCAGCATTGTTCAGAGAGCTCATTCTCATTTGACCAACACAGACAGGAATGCGAGGATGGGGATTTCTTCAGGGTATTTAACACAACTCAATTTGCTGTGAGAACATCCAGAAAGACTGCAGATGGTTCCAACATCTCCTGGTAAACAGATCAGAGTTTGTGTGAATGAAGAATAACTTGATAAAGTGGTGGTCTGCAGTGCTAGAGCCCTTCCAGAGCCTTCTCTCCTTATGTCTCTGTGAGCTATACACCTACACTTCCAGTTCAACTCAGACATCTATCATCTTGCAGAAACGCTCTGATGACTCTACAGTTCTGAGATGTGTCAGTTGTGGATAATAGTAAACAAGTTCAAATTATTTAAATCCCCCCAGTCACTGTGACAAATGTACTTCTTGGCTTAAAGAAGAAGTTTATCCCTGTGATTAATGGTTTTGTTTTGATGTAGTGTGAAAGCGATAATCTGGAAATTAAAGAAGAAAAAGGGGATGAATATGAAATTTAGCAAAGCAAGAATTAGCCATGTATTTCTTTTTAAATGGGATGAAAAAATGCTGCAGCAGGTAGTTGGTGAGCATAATTAACACACCAGCAGGGTTTCAAACAAAAATACAAATTGGACAATACTGTGTTAGTAGTCATAAACATTGCTTTAATTAGTGTTTAGTGCATGAAATTGTTCTTATACACTCTGTTATTAATCTAATATAATGACTCATTTTAACAATGTCTACTCCATCTTGTTTGGTGTTTTATTATTTTTTTTCTGGTGACTGATATCTGTTTTATTTTCCTTCTACATTAATAAAGTATTATTTTATTTAGTGAAAGGTCTACAGTCACACTAAAAAGTGAGCAAACACACTTTAAATTCTAGGGTTTAGTATTTTTAATGCATCTAGAATTTTGGGGTGTGTACAGTATGTGTGCTCTCTATAATTAAGTATCTGGAGTGGTTTTCTTTATATCAATTTGAACAATCCTTTTCTGTGGCTGATCCTCCCCCATCAAGTTATTGCGTATCTGGGTTTTGTTTCAGTGGTTTTGGAGGACATAGGTAAATAGCCCATCAATGATACCTTATGATACATTTGACAAGGCAGCAGAAACAATTTGATAACCTGATAAGTCAGGTTGCCACAAATTTTGCAGGACGTGTTAAAAAATCTTTCTTTCCCTTTCCTTGCATATGGTGTACCACAAGGTTTAGTTTGGGGGCCCTTATAGTTCCTTTCATATCTAATTTCTCTTTAGCACATTTTGAACACATTTTAATATATTTCTTATCACTGCTATGCAGATGATATTCAGCTAAATATCTCTAATAAACAGAAGCTAAAAATAGCTTTTTATATATTTGCCTTTGGTTAGCTATTTGCTTCATCGGTTGCCTTCAGTGTTTTTGTCTTGCTGTGAAGCACTTTGTAATTTTTTATTTTGAAAGGTGACAATTTAAATATGCTTACTTTTAAGAAGTTTTCTAAATTTCAATTTCATAACTGTAAGCAGCAGTAACATTTATTTATAAAGCACCTTCCAAAGATAAAAATCAAAGATAAAAAGTACTTCCTAAACACAGTATACACTTTAAAACATGATCAAATTAAAGCTAAATGAGATTCAAAAAACAAATTAAAAAATACAACAACTACAATAATTGTCCAACAAAAGTCATGAGGGTGTCTGTTTTTCTAGCAGACCTCAGGTTACACTACAATAATTTTTTAACCCGGTACAGGAAAAAATAACTTAGGAGAAGTAAATAGCTTACTTAATACACAATAAAACCCGAGGGATGACGCAGGATATGCTTTCTTTTAAACCTTGGCTTTTGGGGTGTCCACGTATCAGCAGAGCTGAATTAGTAGTGCTTGTATGGCTCAAGGATAGATGTAATACAACATATATGTTGACGCTGCACATTCAGTTTTTATAAGAAATCCAGGTAAGCAACATGGTTATTTAAATCAAATCTGGTAGAACAAATGTTATGGAAGTTGCAGTTTTCAGAGCTGTTGTTAGAATGAATTTGATTAATTTTTGGATTATTTAGGAGTTTCACTGTTTTATAATATTTTTTCTTGTATTTTCTCTTTTCTCATATAAGAATAAATTTCGAAAAAATGTGAATTACACAGCAGATGACTGTTCATCTGAAAGCATCAGTGAGTAGTGCTCTCCTGAGAATAATTCTCTAATTCTCCAAAAAGAAATCTCATATAATTTAGGAAAACACACCGCTTTTATCTAACTAACTTTGCATCCTCTGCAGCTCTGTTTTCCTTTGAGAGATGTGCCATTGTTGTCGCCGGTCACTGTTTAGTTCGGTGAAACAGGTTGGAACACAGTATTTAATGGAGGCAGAGTGCTCAGTCTTTTCATTTCAGTGACCTAAAGTGATGAACCAAGATAATCAGCATACACCACCATAAACAGTCTGAGGCATTAAAGTCTATTCAGACCCCTTTGATTTAAATCTTAGCATCCCTGCAGGCTATAAGTGTAGGCTGCAGATTTTATTTTTAAAATCACAGATTTCAGGTTTGAGAGAAGTTGTTTACATGAATGTACATGAATGCCTGTATGCATAAATGGTTATTTTCCACATCTATTAAAGGGCACTGTATGACAAATATATGACAACCATCACATATGAAACCATAAGTAATCAGCAGCCTTTGCATTTCGCAAGGATAAGGTTTGACAATTTCTTTTGACAGACCAACTTTATATGATCTACGACAAATATGAATAAATGAAGTGTGCTCATTTTTTTAAGCATTACATCAATCCACCACCTTATATTCAATTCATCATAAAAGTAGTCATTAGCTAAAAAGTAACACAGACTCTTAGATAAAGATTTAGCTGTATTTATGTCATTATAATATTGCAAAAATACATTTTAACTATGTATTCTATCTGAATAAATGTGTTTAATGTCTGATTTTAGTGACCTTTTGTTTGTTTTTATGTTTTTTATGATTTACAAAGCACTGTATTCCTCAGTTATGGTCAGCATTTATGATGCAAGAAGAAAGAAAATGACCAGAAGTTCCAAGGCAAAAACATACAATGATCTGTCACAGCTGCCAAAGAAAAACATGTTGATGTTCTACAAGATTTTAAGGAAATTATTTTGTGGACCAGGGAGACAAAACTGACATTTTGGAAGGGAGTACACCAGAGATGTTTCTTTCTATACACAGACTGTATACAGCTTCACCAGATACTGAGGAGTCTGGAAGCTGGATGTTCAGCCTCATATGTTGAAAATTTAAATTAACTGTCTTTTGCTATATGCTTAAAGATAGGTGTAGAATAATATAATGAATAATGTAAGAATACAATTCTGCAATAATAGGCTCTGGCTACTGTTTTTTTTTTTTTTAAATAATTAAGGACAGCTACATCAAAGTGAGTGACAGGAACCCATTATTCCCATTAGTGAAGATATGGATGGCAAACTTTGTTATCTCTGTTGGGCAGAACGTAAGAAGAAGTAAAAGGAAGATGAAAGACAGTGAAAAGATAAAGGTAAGGCACTTGTTTGTTTCATGGGTTGGATTGGGGGAGGTCTAATGCTTAGCTTTGATCAATTAATTATTTGCTCCACTAGCTAGTTCAGGTAAATGCTAGTTAGCAGGCTAGGTTTGTATTCAAACATACCTAGCTTTTGCTGAAATGAGTCATGTTATGGGGAGGGGGTCGGTGTCGCTAATGTCTTCTTTGTCATCATCCAGAGAAAGTTATTTCTCACATATTTGGCACTGAATATTGCTTTAGGATTTCTTATGACTGATATATATATATATATATATATATATATATATATATATATATATATATATATATATATATATATATATATATATATATATATATATATATATATCTCAGTATATATATATATATATATATATATATATATATATATATATATATATATATATATATATATATATATATATATATATATATATATATATCACAATCTTTCACGTTGTTATATTATGCCAAATCTAAATCTGCCTGGGGTATGAATAATTTGGAGCTTAAATGTATGGCTGTTAGCTCTGCACACTGCAAAAAATCAGGCTGGACCATATCACCTGTTTGATTTGCTTTATAGAAGCAATTCTAAAATATTTTGGAGCTCCAGGCATGTAAAGCCGAGGGGTTTTCAGAACTTCCTGAGACAGCATTCACAAATTCTGTGACGGTTGTCTCAGCAGAAAAGACATTCTCAAAACTGTAGCTGATCCATAACTACGTCATCTATGGGAGAGGATTACCTCACTGCTCTTGACATAATCAATATTAGTGATGAGGTAGGTAAACAGCTGTCTTCTGAGAACTTCACTGGAGAGTTTGCTTCTAGGAAAGCCTGAAAGCAGATTTTTTTTAGGAGAATAAAAAAATAGATAAACTGCAGAATGTAATGTACTATTGCAATAGTATATTTACCACCAAACTAGCTGTAGGTTGTATTTTTGGTTTTATATTAAACTTTTTATTAAATTAAATATTAAATTTTTATGTGTCCTGTAAAAGTACAGTACGGGAATTAATTTTTGTTGTTTTGTTTTGTATTGTTGTACTTTCAAAGAGATTCTGGTTTATTGCATTTTCTTCCCAGGAAACAATCTATGTTGATTTCTGTACACTTGAAATATGTTTTGAAGTACAACAGCAAGTCAACGTCTGAGTGGTTCAAAAACAAAAAAATAACGAAGGGTTTGGACTGGCCTAATCAAAGTGTGGACTGAAATCTGATTGAGATGTTGTGGAATGACCATAAATGAGAATTTTCCTGTTAAAAAACCCTGCAGTGTGACTGATTAAAACAAGTCTGCAAAGAAGAGTGGGCCAAAATTTCTACATTGTTGATGTAAAAGATTCATTGTGTGTAACACTTGATGGTAGTTGTTGTAGCCAAGGGGTCAACAAGGGTTTAGGAAGCAACTGCTTTTTCACATCAGGCTAGGTTGGTTTGGTTGAACTTTATATTCAAGTCTTGTACCCACATATGGCTTTAAATCTAGCAATGCGCATGTTTGTCAGTTGGACACCAAATACATTTGAATATTTTTCTTCTTTCTTTTTCTATGAAAATGCCAAATCCTCTAGTGGACTAATTACATGGTGACAGAACTAATATGCAGGGGAACATATCAGATCAACTAAGTCATGGTTCAGTTCAAGAACTTTTCACAGTACAATAAACAGTTTGGCATTTTAGCTTGCTAAAATGACCAATATGAGTGAAAACACCAATCATAAGCCAAATATTTTACAGTCTTCTACATTCTTTTTTGAAATAATTATTAAAATACTTAGAAACTAAAAACCTGGCCTTGCCATTGCCTTCATGCGCAGTTCCGCTCCATTTGAATCTCACTTCACAGCTCAGTCTTGGCCCTCTCCCATTTACTTGGATTTCTCCAGTAGAGTTTCAACCGAGCCAATCAGCGAACAGAAGGAGAAGCTGTGAAGGATGATGTCGATTTTCTGCGCTGTTTCAGAATTGCAGGCTGCCTGTAGTTTTAGCAATGGCAGCAGAGGAAGTAAACAAAGCCATTCAGTCCATGTTAAATACTGAATTAGCATTAACAGCCTCCTTGTTCAGCTCAGCACTTCTCTCTTCGCAGTGGGAGATGGTTGTTTACAGCACAGGCAATTTCTGGTAAGCTTAATAGTCTCGAACTGGCGTATTACATACGTCATGGCAAACGTTAATGGTTGGGTAAAATTTAAAACAGAGTCCATGCCTCCAGGAAGCAATCGTTTCTCAATTGCCGAGAGTCTAGACTCTCTGTACGAAGCAAAGGGCTGGTTTTCACCAGGCTAATTAAAATCTGTAATAACACCACAAACTCCTGTTTTAACTGAAGGTTAGATGAGAGGGATGTTCAGGCAATAAAATGGTAGTTGTAACCCTTTTGTCTGTCTATTCATCACTTGTAATTTTAACCCAATTGCAATCATGAAATCAAGATAACAATGAATGGAAACCATACAATTTTACCTGGCGCTGTGAATCTTTGATCGAGCTGACAGTGTTATCACAACAGGAGAAAAATGAAGTGCTTTCATCCTTGGTCATCCTCTGCTCTCCTTGGTACACATTTCCAAACACAGACAGAAATATCAGTCAATACAGCTGGGCAATCCATGTTGTAAATGTGTAAATAATTGTTCATTGAACCTTTTGGTGTTTCAGCAGACCTTTCATTTGTCTCAGCAAGAAACAGATCTAGGCAGTAATTTAAGGTGCCTCAAACTGAAAGCACACTAGGCTTCAGCTGCCACAGAGGTAGTAGATTTCAGAGGCTCCTGCACTTTAGCTTTGAAAAGGATGAGCTGGCTGGCAGAGATCAGTAATTAACTATGACTCAAACTGAATATTGAGAAAGTGCTACTAACAAAGAAGAGACCATTGTACAATTTAAGTGGCAATTATTGCAAATTGTCTGGTAACATAATTGCCTCATTGTTTCAAGTGGATTATGGATAGAAGTGATATTCTCTAAGCTGTGTGTGACTCTCTCCAGAAGTAGTATTTTAATTTTCTGTCTTTTAACTAAGGTTTAAAACTTTAATGCCCCTCACTGAACACATTAAAAAAAAAGAAAAAGAGGTGCATAACTCATTGTCACAAGCTTTATCAATTTTGAGTGATATCTGAGTTCACCAACCATTTGCTTCATGCAATAAGTGGAAGACTTTTTAAATGCCAGAGAGTGGAAGAGGAAATGTACATCACACAGGCATCCTATTAGGAAACCAGGCAATTAGATGAAACTCTGACAAAAATGAAAGGTCATGTTAGAAAAAACAATATCTGGTATAGACTCTTGGAAGGACAGAAGAGGGAAAAACTATCTGGGTCACTGCTGCAGTCATCCCCAAGGTGACACAGTTAGACATAAAAATATATCTGGTCCATATTACTGTTTAGTAGCAAGGGCACAGCAAGGAAGCCCCAGTTCTTTGAAAGAAGTTCTGAATACATTGCAGGATAATCACAAATCAAAGGAACACGTAGTTATACTGATAAAGTGGATAACTGCACTGCTTTTAGCAAGTTGTTAGAGATGTTTTCACACATTTGCTTTAAAGCACTCCAGAGTGTACTGAAAAGCATTGTCATTGAGGATTGCAGTGCAGTTTTAGATTGACGTCTAAAACTGCACTGCCATTAAAGTTTAAACAGGTTTAAACATATCCATATTGTTGGGCTTTTATGCAAAAATTAATCAACTCTACTTGATGTAGAGGTTTCAGAGCATTTTTCATTGTATTAAATAGATTTAATGTCAGTTAGTATGTGAGGGATGAGTTTCCAATTTTGATCAAAACCAAATCATCAGGTAACCTTCCTGGGTTGCCAGATCCCCTCTGAGTTCACATCACGAAGCTATTAGCTTCTGGTGAAAGCACTAAAGTTGGGATCAATGCCTCATTCCTGCAGCTGCAGTCTATCTTTGTTTAGTTAAACCACTGAGGTAAGCTCTACTGACAAATAGGAAAGAAAAGCAGGTTTTCATGTTTTGTCAGATTACAACTACAAACCCAAATGTATATTATTTTAACTTTATGTGATAGATCACAGTATAATAATGCAAAAGTGTTATGTGGAAGAAAGAAAATAAGTGCCTTTGAAATGCTTTTGCAAATAAAGGTCTGGTGTGAACATGAATTTGGCCCTCGGAGCCAGTACTTTGTCGGATCACCTTTAAGGTCTCATATAACAGCTTTGCATATAAAGAGGCCATTTAACTCATGGATGTGCTTTAATCTGAACTTTCCCATTGTAGCCTTAGCCATATGTTTGCATGTAGACCAGCCAAAAGAGAACCTTTGCTAGTCTTCTCTTTTGCAGCTTTAAAAAGATTTTCTATGTAGACAGGTGCTCTTTAAATGTATGTCTCTTGGCAGACTCACAGCGTTAAAAAAATGTAAGAAAAAGAGGATTTAGGTAAACACTGTGGATGCACTCAGCAAGATGAAGAAAGCAACTAAAAGCAAGACACATGATAAAAAATAAAAATAAAAAAAAAAACTCTTAAAAATAAGGAAAAACAACCTGAAATTCAAAATAGTACAGCAGAAGAAGTACAGAAGGATTTGCAGTGCATCAAGGTCTTCTTTTCAAAACTCTTGTAAATTGAACATCCTGATCAAATAAGATTTTCAGCTCTAAGGGAACGAAAAATTGAACGTTCAATTTGTGTGTTTTCTCTCAGCACAGTAGAACTCTAAACAACAGAAAGTTTTGGAACTGGCTTCTGACATTCTTAACAAAACTGCAGTCGAAATACTTGTGAAGTTCATGTATGTATGACAGATTTATCGTGTTTACAATCTTAACTGCAAAGTCGCAGCTTCAGATAGGACTGTGTAATAATGTTTGATTTGGACCTATTAGAAAACTGGTTATTGTCCAGAGGGGGAATTTAGAGATTCTCATGAAACAAATTCAAGCATATTAAACAGAGTAAACGGAGATTTGCTACTTAAATTATCCATGGTGGTCCCAGAGTTGGAAAAATGAATTTTCTGACAATAATGTAAATATGTTTGCAGGTTGCAGAATTACACCACACTGAGTCATTGCTTCACCATCCTCTTTCTAGCCTCAAGTTTTGTTTTGCCAACTCTGGCGTTTATCCTCAGAGACAAGTGATCTATAAATGTGGAGCGCTTGAGTGGCTCACAACATGTTGAGCCTTATTTAATGGTGCTGGATGCTGTTATTGAGCTCAACCAGTCAAGTGTTTACTGCTAAAAACGGAGTTTCAACCAAAATCACATTGTTTTGTAATTTTCCTGTCAAAAAAAAAAAATAAATAAATAAATAAAACACAGAGGGTGATCGCAAGTTTTTTTGAAAAACAAAAACATAAGCACTTAATAGTATTATTATTTGAAATGACAAATGCCACAACTAATTGTGATCAGTCTAGAAATATGCCTTACGGTATTCTGCCTAAACTGAAGTGCCTGTTGTTAGTTAAAAAATAATAAATTCTGAAGCTCTGATGTTTTCCTAAAACATCTAAAGGAGATCTTAAGCAGTTCTTTCAATTTTCGATTATGTTGTTTATTCACTATTTGGAAAAAAAAAAGAATATGTCACATATATGATATAATTTACAAATGTATTGGAAAGTCAAATATCTTTAAAAAATTTAATTAGGTCAAAAATCAGTGGAACTGGTTGCTGTGGAGACTTTAGTGAGTAAAACCAGCAAACGTTAAATAACTGCAATGTAAGCCTGTGTGGCTACTTAAATGATTGCTTATGCATCTGTAAAACAGTCAATATTAATGTAATCATGACCTTATAGCACTAAATATAGTGTTTTTGATACAAGTGCTTTTGAGATCTTCACCTTTTTAACAAACGTGGTACATTCCTCAAAATATGCTTTTAAGTAAATATAAAGTAAATATGTTGTTAAATATACTCTAGCAATTATCTAATTGAAATGTAAATTTGCAAGGAAAAAATATAAGCATAGCCTTAAAAATGGCAAACACCATTTTTTGCACTGTTGCCTTGTAGTGTGTAAGTCCAGTGTTCAAATCCTGTGGTCTATATTCATAGATCTTGTGTGTTTGTTTTAAGATTTTTGATAGAAATTACCAAACTCTTCAACGATGTTTGGAAAATATGGGATAGCCCTTTCATGTTACACTGACAACATGCTATGAAGCAGATGCCAACATACCAATTGTTACTTAGCTGCATTATGCTCACAGTGCTTATAAAGCTGTTCTTGTTTGTCACCATTTCTTTTCACTTCCACGTACCCAAAATGCTGTCAACTTAACTGTCATGAAAACACCGGTGTCCTCATGGACCCACTGACTTACATGTAAGTGTTTTGGGGGTGACAGTTAAGGGGTTAATAAACAATTTATTAGTGCTGGAGGCTTCATAACATTATAATGCACAGCTAACAATCACATTTAGAGTCTGAGTCAAATCCTTCAACTCATTGTTTTACTCCTCAGTAGCTTGTTTTTGGTTTGTTGTTTTTTTTTTTTTTTTTTTTTGGAAGGAGGTGTCATGCAACTGAAAGAGGCCATCAGGAAAGGCAAAAGGCCTAAGAAGGAGTTACATGTAAAGTTAACACACGTTTGGCAGGACTCAAGGTTCCCCAGCAGATTATGGCCCAAAGCATCACCAGGTTCGACTCAAAGCATCAGAACCAGTGTTAACTTTTCCAGCCTCTGCTCCTGCATCATTGATCCCTGGCAATAAAACACTTTTCCATTTTTCCTTCTTGTAACTTATCAAATTTGACAGCAAAGCATTCACTTGCTATTGAATATATCCCACCCACTAACAGGTGTCATGATTAAGAAATAATCAGTGTTATCCAATGCAGCTGTCAAAATGCCACACCTGATCAGTGCATATGAAATGAAATAGATAGATAGATAGATAGATAGATAGATAGATAGATAGATAGATAGATAGATAGATAGATAGATAGATAGATATGTTGGCTGCCAAGTGTCATTCTTTCCAATACATTAGCAGAACCAAATAATCATATGAGTAAACCTTTAATAAGTGAGCTACAAAAAATAAATAACAGACACAAGAGGAACTGAAGAGCGTGGTGACAGTGAACAAGAGAAGCACTGAAGGAAAGACAAACTGGCAAAGCACACGACAGAAGGATATGAAGAGGATATAAAAGGACTAACTGGCTTTTAGACAACTGGGAAGATGGATAAGGGACATGAAAACCAGTTGTGATTAATCAGTGGAATACAGTGCAGCCAGACAAGAACTTGAACAGAAGAGCTTAGTGGAAATGACTTATAAATAGAGAAATGAACACAGAGGAATCAGACAAGGTACAAATGGATCTAACTGAACCAAACAGTAAAGACAAGTAATAAAATGAGAATCTAAACCAATACACAAAGAGCTGAACACAAGAAAGAACAAAGAACCACAACCTAAAGGAATGAACTGGACATGGGACAATATTACTGACAAAAACCAGCAACCTGAAATAACTAAAATAAAACAAGTGAAAAACAAAACACAAAGACCATTGGATCATGACTGCCCTATGTTAGCCTGTGTGTCTGACAAATTTAGACATGTGGATTTTGAATAGTAATTTCAACACTGAAAAATTCAAGTATTACAAAGTGAAAGACCTTTAAACTTTTTTGGTAAAAAGCAATCATTTCCAGTGAAGAATAATTTACAACTTCCTGACATCTATCACTGTCTGCGACAGGCTGGTCTGCAGTACGGGGGTCCCCCAGGGAACTGTGCTGGCACCATTTCTCTTCACCCTCTACACTGCAGACTACTCCATCAACTCCCCACGCTGTCACCTGCAAAAGTTCACTGATGATTCTGCCATAGTCGGCCTCATCACAGGTGAGGACGACTCAGAGTACAGTGGACTCAGGACTTTGTAGACTGGTGCCAGCAGAACCACCTCCTGATCAATGCTGCTAAAACCAAGGAACTGGTGGTGGATTTCCACAGGCGCAGACCCACCAGTGAACATCCAGGGAGTGGACATTGAGATCGTGGAGCCTTATAAGTACCTGGGTGTTCATCTGAACAATAAACTGGACTGGACTCACAACACGGATGTGCTTAACAGGAATGGTCAGAGCAGACTCTACTTGCTGAGCAGGCTGAGATCTTTTGGAGTGCAGAGTAGGCTGAGGTCTTTTGGAGTGCAGGGAGCGCTCCTGAAGACCTTTTTTGACTCTGTAGTAGCATCCAATAGAAGTCCAATATACAACATACAGTCCAATAGAAGACAGCTGTCTTCTATTGGACTGTATGTTGGAGCAGCAGCTGAGAGGAAGCGGTTAGATAAGCTCATCAGGAAGACCAGCTCTGTGCTAGGATGCCCCCTCGTCCCAGTGCAGGTGGTGGGAGACAGAAGGACTTTAGCTAAAATAACATCACTGATGGACAATCTATCCCACCCCATGCATAAAGCTGTTGCTGAGCTGGAGAGCTCCTTCAGTGACAGACTGCTGAATCCAAGGTGCACTAAGGAGCGTTGAAGGAGATCCTTCCTCCCAGCTGCTGTTAGACTCTATAATCATCATTACTCCCAGCGTTTATATCCATGCTGGTATCTGTACAACTTTACCATTTTTTTATTGTCTTCAACTGTAAATAGTTTGTAGTTTTAACACTTAGAGACATACACATCTTGTACATTCTTAATTAACCAACTCAGTTGCACATTGCTCTGAACTGGAGTATTTTTTACAACTACACAATATTCATGTTGAAATTTTGCCTTACTGTACAGTATTTTTTCTTTTTTATTCTTTATTCTATTTTTTTTATACATATTTTTATGTTCTTTATGTGAGCCTGTTTTTCTGTTAATGCCAGCCAGTACCACTTTGCTGCTGTTGCACAGAAATGTCCCCATCATGGGACAATAAAGGATATTTCTGTTATATTCTACTCTATTCTATTCTGACTTGATATGACTAAAATCACATATTGTCCCATTACATCACATCTAAATTATCAAAAATGCTTTTGAAATCTCCTTCAAAAGAGTTTTGAAGACCATCCTGAGTGAAAACCATCCTGAGATTGAAAGGGCTGTCTAAGGCTATCAGAAAGAAGATGGTAGCTCCTTATAAGTCTGGTAAGAGATTTCAAGAGTTGTCAAAAGAATTTGAAATCAGTCATTCCCTTATATTGAAGAGAGTCTAAACGTGGAGTACATTCACAACAATGCCAACATGACCAATTCTGGCTGTCAAAGTAAGTTCACCCAGTGAGCAGACTGAGCAAAGGAAGCTAAAATAAGTCTCAAAAAGCTTCAAATGTCATCAGAAAACAACAGGGTCTTATTGGTTGTTGATGTGAAAGAGCATTACTCTGCAATCAGAAAGAGACTGCACAAGTAAGAATTGTCATGCAAGGTGTTCAAGGAGGAAACGTTTGGTCTCAAAGAATAACATAAAGGTCAGAATACAGTTTTTTTTTTTGGACACAGGAACAGAAAGCATGTTTGTTATAAACCAAACACAGCATTTCAGGAAAATAACCTCATACAAAACTGTGAAGTGTGGAGATGTCATGGTTTGAGGATCCTTTGTTTGAACTGGACCCTCCAGCATGACACCAAAATTTATTTACTTTACAGTTATCTTACAGATAGTCACTGACACCCTCCACAAGGAGGCAAACAGTTATTACTAAAGAAGTTGGCTGTTCACAGAAAGTCAAGTGGAAGGAAAATATATGATTTAAAAAATGCACAAATAACAACCTGGAGAGGAATGTGAACATAAGCCCATCGTAGAATTTTAGGGGGATTCAAAAGGAGTGTACTACAACTGGAGTCAGTTCCTCTTGCTCCACAGACATCTCCTGGACATGATCAAGAACTATCATGTCTCTCTTGTTAAGGCATTTCTGGACCAGAGGCAGTGTCAGAAATGCTTGGGCATGATTTCATCTCTTTAATTGGATGTTGGCCTTTAAATATTGATTAATGACAAATTGATAAATTGGATTCAGGTCTTCAAATGAATTTCTGCTAAAAGCCACAACCTTGGGCTGACTCTGCATATAGAAACTAAATTAAAGTCCAAAAGTATACCCTTCTATGTAAAAAGTGCTGGCTGTGGTGCTTCAGTATATTTCCAGAGCAACTGATTGCAGGTTTTTATCAAATGACCTTTCTTTCGCAACAAAGAGTGGGAATTTTCTTGCAGACAGACTGAATATGAGCACCCTTGTTCTCACCATTTCAAGTAAAATCTAACAATCAGAAAATCCAGCAGGTAGGAGGTTTTGCATTTTTACTGTCGGTACCACCGCTGATTACAACTAAAGCCTCATGTCCTTATAGGAGCATGCTCAAATCTTTGAAACACTAGATAAAACCCCCATTGTGAGCTGAATCCCATCAGGATCTGGACCATGCCTGGTCATAACTTCACACAATGATGGAGATTCAAGATCAATCCTGCACTGACAACATAGCTACTGCTTTGTCCTCAACTGCAAACAGCTTGTTCTGGAGGGGGGAAAAAACCTGAGATTTAAGTCACATAAATCAGCCATTGCTCTGAATGTACAGCTCAATAAGACCACTTAGTATTCACATTACATCACATCCTTATCAGCCTGCCACTTTGCCCTTTTTACAAATATCTTTAGGCATGGAAGGATACAATTCAGACCCTGCAGAGACACAGAAAAAGACATTTTCCCCATAGATACATAAATAAAACTTATTTTTACAAAAATCAGTCACTCAAGACTCATATTAGCCATCAGAAAGCAGCTTTTCCATGTTTCCTCTCCTTATCAAAAACATTTATTAAAGGCCGACCAAGTGTGCGATCTTTTAGCATTCCGTGGAGTGAGGGATTATTATAAGATCACAAATTAAACCCGAAATCTCTCCAACATTTAATGCTACCTTTTCTCAGTGGGAATGTGGGAGTTTTTCGGTTTGGTTTGGGGGCTTCGCCAGACACACGCCTCAGAAACTCCTTCAGTCAGCCGAGCAGTCAGTCAATTTTAAAGCAACCATTAAAGCGAGCCGTCTCCGAGAGCCGGACGTGTTGATCTTCCTCCAGCGCACAAACACGCACGCTTATCTGAGTCTGACACAGGAGCAATAAAAGCGCACATCATCTGCAGCAGCCTCCATCGATGAGAGGAGCGCGCAACGCAACTGTTCAGAGGCGCACAGAAGCTCGCCTGCGCCGAGGTCCTGCGACTAAAATCTGAGAAATCAACATAAGGTAAGTGGGTTTAATCGTCTTTAAAACAAACAAAATACACTATTTTTTTTTTGTTTGTTTGTTTGTTTTATAACCTAGAGATGATTTAGCCTGAGCAAAAAAAGACGACCTGACTAAGAAAAAGGAAATTGCGCTAACGCGTGAGAATGCTTGTAATTTAAAGGAATAATGAGTAAAGTTCTTGAAGTATGTTTGACTGTAAATCATTCCATTGGTCCGTCACCAATATATCTGCCCAAATGTCTTATTTGCGTGACGGTATTTTCTGCCACCCATAGAGCCAGTGGAGATAAATAAGCGCTTTGAATTCCAGACAACTGCCTGGGTAAGAAGTAAAAATATGAATCAGTACTAATATGTTTGCATTTTTGCCTTGCAGAATGCGTTAAATTTATTCCAACCAGGAGTCTACATTTTTAGGACAAATGAGTTTGCATAATCTGAAATCCCATTGCTGAACCGTTATTGGCTGTTTAAACTGAAAATCCTGCGAATTAAGTGAGACTTTTCTTTACTGGCTGCACATTGGGGAACATCACTATATCCATCTAATACCGTAAGACTGAGCGCATCTGTTGCTGCTGCCTATTCAGGATTACTGTAAATACCGCTTCACAGTTAATTAGAAATAGTAACTACATCTTGAAACGATGATTTGAAAAAAAAAAAAAAAAAGTATCTTTAATGTTGAGGTGCCTTATCGTCTTGTCAAACCTATTTTTTAAGTTATGTCTTTGATGTTTTTTACACCGGTGTTTAGAATAGAATAGAATAGAATAGAATAGAATAGAATAGAATAGAAATATCCTTTACTGTCCCACAGTTGGGAAATTTCTGTGCAACAGCAGCAAGGTGACAGTGACAGGAAATGTCCTGATTAGAAAAAATGATTATTGCATTGTTTGCATTACTCTCATGTATTTCAACAGAGGTATACTCATCTTGCATCTTATCCACACACTAATATTACCACCTAATTTAAATTCTCTGAATACAAATCTTTGGCAAATTTTGAAAAATACATCTTTCTTTTTCTCATAAAGTTGTTTCCCACATGAGTCAATTCAGTATCCCACTCTTACCCATCCCATGTTCATTCCATACACTGCTGTGCATGTATATCCTTCAAATATCCTTACATGAGCTAAATATAGTGCACCCAGAGCCACCACCTCTGGCGTTGTGCACATGAACACTGCACAGAGTATGGACAGCCATTTGTCCACAGCAGGTGAGTCACGCAGCAGGATTTGCTTTATTATTCAGTGTTTGAGCTGAAGGTCTGCTGAAGAAGATAGGTTGCATACAGTATGCTTGATGTCAGAATTACACTGCAGCTGCAGCTCTCATTCATATCTTTATGTCCTCTTAATCTGGCAGTGAAATGATTTAAATTCTTCTATTTAAAGGATTTTGTCAGGAATTCTCATTGCTCACACAAACGTCTGAGAAACCTTATGAGAAAGGCAAAAGTAGAGACAATCCTGTGGGTGGTGTGTGTGTGTGCACACACCACCCACACATTCAACAAACCAATTTACAAAAACAAATTTTATTTTGCTAACACAACTCTTATAGAAAGATTACGAAATTTTAAAAAAATTATCTTATAAGTGTGATAGATTACTAAGAATCCCTTTTTTTCAGAAATAGTGGAGATTTCAAAATTTCCAAACTCTGTAAAACACTTTTATTCCAGTAATACTTGTCAAGAAGGCCTTGAAGTGTTTTTTTTTTTTTTTTTTTTTTTTTTAATTAAGGTATAAATCTCAAATTGTGTTTTAAAGAATCACTGGTCTGTGTAGGTTATTCAGTTGAGCTCTTACCACTGTAAAGATTGCGAGTAAGACTTTGAACCAGTAACGATCTAGTCCAGTACAGACTCCTTAAAACTGTGAAAAGGGCTGTTTAATTTGCACCAAATCATGTGCTATGAATCAGATACCAATTTCTGCAACATACAGCAAAGTTGTCTCATCCACCACAGATTGGCATCCATTCCTATAAAATAGGCATGTGGATAAAGAATAAAATAAATACATAAATTAAAAAAACTTTATCAGGCCTATGACAGATATCTTTTGTTTTTGCTTCTTTGTGCCTCCATGGCCATGCCGTGTTGGGCAGATAGGCCACATCAAAAACTCCACTGTGCATGCTGTCTGAATACACTGTGCATGATCGTAAACATGATTTCCTCCCTTCAGGTCAATACCGTCCTTTCTGGATGGAGGGCACAGGAAGCAGCTGGACAGTCGAGCACACCACTACATATGTGCAGCACGATGATGGTGGGAACAACACAAGTCCAGTGTTTGAGGTGGTGCTGCAGAACAGCTCTTCCAAGCGCATCCCTCAGTTTGCTGGTGTGGAGTTACTTCAGTCATTCAAGCTGCTTATAATACCCTGCTATACTCTTGTGGCCATTGTAGGCATCTTTGGCAACTACCTCCTCCTCTATGTGATATGCCGCACGCGCAAGATGCACAATGTCACCAACTTCTTTATTGGAAATCTGGCTTTTTCTGACATGCTGATATGCGCCACGTGCATCCCCTTCACTCTGGCCTACGCTTTCAATCCTCACGGTTGGGTGTTCGGCCGATTCATGTGCTACCTGGTGTACCTCATCCAGCCGGTGACGGTTTACGTATCAGTGTTCACACTTACTGCCATTGGTGTGGACAGGTAAGTTCCACAGATTGGGGGATTGTGGAAAAACCTTAGCACATGTGATCAATGCATGGAAATCTTAAATACAAACTTTTAGCAGCGACATGTTCATTCCTGGTAAAAGTTTCACATTTAGTTGCTTTGCAACCAGTGACAATGTATTAATGTCACAGACCAACACAAAGTTACTGTGAAGTAAAAGAAAAACTAACAGAATTTCAACATTTATTGCCAATAAAAATCTGAAAAGTTTGGTATGCATTTGCATTCAGCTCTCTTAACTCTAATATCCCTTAATAAAATAAAATTAAAAAAAACATGTGTCTTCAAATAGAATTAGAGTCCACCTGTGTGTAATTTCATTTCAGTATAAATCCAGCTGTTCTGTGAAGGCCTCAGACATTTCCTAGAGAACATTAGTATATATCATGAAATCCAAGGAACACAGCAGACAGGTCAGGGATCAAGTTGTCCCTCAAGCAGGGTTAGGTTATAAAATAACATTCAAAGTTGTGGAGACACTTTTTCTCAGCATTAATGAGAAGATAAATGAAAGATAAAGGGCAATCCTGGAAGAAAAACTGAGACTTGCAACTGTGCGACCTTCACCTACAGCCAGAGCTAGAATGGAATAGTTTAGGTCAAATCAAATTTGTCCTAAAATGGGCCAGTCAAAATCCAAAGTCAAACTGCTGCTATTCTAGCTTGACTGAACTTGAGCTATTTTGCTAAGGACAATGCGTAAAAACCTCAGGCTCCAGACACCTGTAAGAGACATACCGAAAAGACCTCCAGCTGCAATAGCTGTGAAAGGTAGTTCTACAAAGTATTGACTCCTGAGACTGGATAAAATTGTCCGCCACACGTTTCAGATTTGTGTATGTAAAAAGACATTGGAAAACTATATACAATTTCAGTCTCCTTTAAAATAGTGAGCTTTTTTGTGTTGGTTGATCACATAAAATCTCAATAACATACATTGAAGTTTGTGGTTGTTAATGAGATAAAATGTGAAAATGAAATGTGAATACTTTTGTTTGTTACACTGATTTAAAGCTACACTTTTTCAGAATGAAGGCCATACATATGTCCTGAACTGCACCTTTTTTATAATGGGATATGTATGATAAAATAAGAAATCTTAAGGCCCGTTTCTATGTGCACAGCAAGCCTTTTGATGAAGACTTCCTGTCATCATAAAAGTGCTTTTTCAATTTTTTCTCACAGTATTCTTCTGCTCTGAAGAGATATTATCCATTAACCTTATCTGTTTGATTCATTCAAATGTAAATGTGCCTGAATAAAGGACAAGCAGGATGAAAGATGATTTGTCAGATAAGTTTTCACTGTTACTGTGTTGCACAAAGTCTGCTCTATCTGACCTTGGTTACAGTGAATTGCAAAACCAGATTGGATATTTTTGAGGTCAGAAAAAAAAAGTTGTATTATCCTGGTTGTACCCATGGTGCATCCACCAAGTTCGTTGATCATTTCTGAGCTTCAGAACATTTGACAAAATGCATAAATTCCTGAGTAAAAGCATTGACTGGAGTTGCTCATCTTCCACCCCTGCAGTGAGTCATGTATGACAGTTTCCCATCAGTTTCCATTTATCTTTTGTAACTCTTTCACTTTGAATCCTCTCAGATATTATGCTACTGTGCACCCACTGAAGAAGCGAATCTCAGTGTTGGCGTGCACCTACCTTCTGTCTGGGATCTGGCTGCTATCCTGTGGTCTGGTGGCTCCAGCTGTGGCTCACACCTACCACGTGGAGTTTAAAAATGAGGGCTTCACCATCTGTGAGGAATTCTGGATGGGTCAGGAGAGAGAGCGGCTGGCTTACGCCTACAGCACTCTCCTCATTACCTACATCCTGCCTCTGTCGGCACTCTGCATCTCCTACCTGTGCATCTCAGTCAAACTGAGGAACTGCGTCGTACCAGGCCACCACACCGAGAGCCAGGCGGAAGCTCAGCGCCTGCGCAAGCGCAAGACGTTTCGCCTTGTGAGTCTCGTGGTTGCAGCTTTTGGCATCTGCTGGATGCCCATTAGTGTATTTAACGTTCTGCGTGACATTGACATTGATCTTATTGATAAGCACTACTTTCTCCTCATCCAGCTGCTCTGTCATCTGTGTGCAATGAGCTCGTCTTGTTGTAACCCTTTCCTCTACGCATGGCTGCATGACCGCTTCCGTGCTGAGCTTCGCAAAATGTTCACATGCCGCCGGCGGATTGGCATCTCGGCCAACAACTGCGCTACTGCCAGTGTGGTTTTGTGAAGCTCTTCTGCTTTGTGCTACAGTAGATACATTCATCTCATTTTGATAACTTTCTGATGTCATTAAGGTAGAGCTGTGCAAGTGCAGAGGGATTCGTGTCCACCAGCTCTTACTCAGTGTAGCCATATATTTTGAAAATGTAAAGTGTCCCATATCATCAACTGTTGTTTACTTGCACACTGAACTGACATTAAAATAAAATAAATGTATTTTGTTGGGATGTCAATTTTGATTTCTAGCTAAAAACAGTGAGATCCTAATGTCTTCTTACTCTGGTCAACCTGCCTTTACATCATTTTTGTGTCATAAGGTGTTTAAAAGTGGTGATTCCTTAAAAATTATGTTCAAACAATATCAATGGCTTTAATGTTTCTTTTTAAAACAGAGAAGGGAATATGGATACATATACTGCAATTTTTTAAAACAAAGTTTAACTAATAGCGGATTTCAGTACAGACTCATAATCATCAAATCTCATCTGTGGTTGAATTGTGATTGTGATGAACTAAACGCAGAGTGCATCACAGCAACTCAACTCAAAAAGGTGAAACATATATATATATATATATATATATATATATGTATATATATATATATATATGTATATATACATATATATATATATATATATATATATATATATATATATATATAATCAGTGCTTCAAGAGCCACCACACACAGGTGTATCCATCTGTCACATTCCTTGTGTTAAGCAACCCCTAAAACTGATATTAAAAGTTTATCTGCATGGTTTAGCTGATGTTGATATATTTTTAAAACATTTATTGGCTGCCACTGCTGAAGTACTGGTAATGTATATCCCTGAAAGGGTGTGATTTTATGTATTCTTGTAACATTACAAAACTCTGCTTAGTGTCATAACTAACAGCCCGATCTATTCGTTTGACTATCTCAAGCTTAGCCTTCTACTTTTCACAGCATGTATAACAATGCTAATGCTACATTGTAATTCTGTATAGTGTTGCTGATTGGTTGAATGAGCAGCTTGATATTTTACTTGGGGTGTTCATAACAAAATCATCCAATGATTGATACAAGCTGGAGCCACTTATTGGTAATAAATGAAAGACTAAAAGTGAACCTGTGGTGGTGTAATGGTGTACTGTCACATCACACCAATCTCACTTTATGATCCAAAAGCATGCCTGTTGGGTTAATTTTAGACCTGTAATTATAGGCATGAGTGTGTTTGTGCATGGTTGTTCTCTGATAGATGAGCAATATGTCCTGGGTTTGTCTCACCATGAACAATGTGAGTACAGAAAATGATTGAGTTATGATTGCTGGTGTTAGAAAAACTGCATTGCTTATTACAGGTTACCATGAGTGTTACTTAAAGTTACCATCCAGTAGTGTTTTTTTCCACTAACAAAAGCACTGACATAAAAAACAGTATAGATTCCACTGCAGGAAATCTAAGTAAAAATAAACACTAAAGAGGGAGAAAAAAAAAAAACTAATGCCAATTCATCTTTGTGTATTTCGATCAACGACATCACAAGAGGTACATGAATTGAGCTATTTAGCTAGCAGTTGTCAACACTAAGGCAGACGATCAACTTTTGACATTTTCAAAAGCATTTCTGTTGCTGGAAGATTCAACATTACATCTAATCTAATACCCAGGTGAGAAAAATAAATAAATAAATAAAATAAATAACTTGCATTGTTTGGTTTGGTACAAGCTGTTATGAAATGTCATGTCATTGCACGTGTCCATGGAAACACCTTGGATCCATAGCTTGTTGGTCATGCACATAGGCAACACATGCTTTTTTTTTTGTGTAATTCAAAACTGGTAGAAGTAGGAAAACTCAGCACCTTGTCATGAAAACAATAGATGTAAATGCAACTTGTTTGGGCACAAAATTCTACATTTAATATACCCTCTTTTGACCAAATATAAATTACTGATACTGCTTAAAAAAAAAAAAAAAAAAAAAAAAAAAAAAAAAAAAAAAAAAAAAACCCCAACAACCAAACTTTAAAATAAGATCTCAGACAAGCAAATCTGGTAATACTTAGTGTCTTTATTCCAAATAAAACAAAATATTACAGATTTTTATCTACCAATCTGATGGATAAACACTTCAAACTATGCATTCTAGAGATGGGGAGAAAAAAAAAAAAAGACATCCATCAAATCTTCTTAAAAACTCAAAAAAGGTTTGAAGGCACAGTTCTCTATTTACTGAAATTAAATATTTCTGTCAAGTTATCAATTAAGGCTTTCATTAGTATGATTCTAACACCAAGACAGGATTGCACTATTACTGTTAGTTGTTGATTACCTCTGGTTAATATTAAACACATACAGAAACAGACAATCACAGTGAGCTATACATTTTACTAATTATAGAAAGGCAGGATTCTGCACTATTGCTTCTTCATATTCTAAACTGTGTGCATAGGTTGCATAAAAACAAAATCATACACGACACATAATAAAGTAGTTGCTTGCTTTTAGCCACAGATTTCCTAAAAAAAACAAAACAAAAAAAAAAAAAAAAAAAAAAAAAAACAGCTCTCTGCAGCTACAATGGGCACAAAATCTCTGAAAAGAATGAAGGGACAGTGTGATATTCCACAGTGTTTGCTACAAAGTGATGGTTGTGGTTAACTGGTTACAAAACAGATGCTTTCAAAAATAATAATAATAATAAAAAAAAGAAAATCATAATTAAGACTTCAGCGGTGGAAGGAAAGATGAAGCGGCTGAAAAAGGATAGGTATGGGATGATTCACCAGTAAATTACTCAGAGCCCAGAGTAAAAAGATCAGAGAAGAGGTAAATAATAGTCCTCGCTGTCCTTTGAATATACAACATAAAGTTCATTAGGTATGGTTTTAAAAACAACCCAATCAACCTGCTGTACCTTAGAGTTCAATATTGTGTTTTATATCAATTAGAAAACTTTGCTGCTTATTAGTGATGCTAAAATCCTCCTAAAACTTCTCACCTCTAAAACTAATAAAAAAAAAGTGCATATTTAAAACACATTTGTAGTGTCACTACCTCTCAGTGGAATGACGTCAGCACAAACACATTCATGAAACATAAGAGTTCACAAGCCGGGATCTCTCTGTTCCCTTACATGGGCTTGGCAATGTTGAGCGCCTGCAAGATGGTGGGTTTCTCCTCTATGACCCGAACCAGCAGATTGTCGATGTACTCCTCCAGCTCCGTGATCTTGGCGTCTTTCTTGGACAGGTCAGTCTGCTGTTTGACCACCAGCTTGACCAGCTCCTCTGTTGTCAGCTGACTGTAAGGGCCACTTTCCACAGACTCCGACTGACAGAAACAGGCAAGGAAATTATTTGAAAGAGTTGATTTTATTGAAAATCTTTGAACTAGTGACACCTAAACAGGATAAAGCTGTTTTTTCTTGAATGGCGTTTACGAACAACAAGGCCTTGAAGACAGGTGGGTGGAATGGAATGAGGGAGGGAGGGGCGGGGAACAGAAACAAGGTCTCAACCAGAGCACCTTTCATGCAAGAACCCGGCACAGAAGTAAGGCATACAAATGACTTCACCCCCTTCACTTTGATAACACTAAACAAAATGTTGCAATTAATTCCCTTCTGAAATCCCCGAACTGTTAAATAGTTCGTTTGTATTTTTAGCTCATCTCCAAAAGGATAAGGAGAAAAACACCATAAGTTGTTCTAGTGATAAAATGTTCCTACAAAATACATAAAACCATTAAATCCTGAGCTGTTAAAAGACATCTGCGTATGCAAGTATAATTTTCTTTTTAATATAAAATTAACAGAAAAACAAAACTACATATTTAAACTTGAAGACTGAAAAAAAAAAAAAAACAAAAAAAAAACATGCTATTCCGAGTCTTTTGCAGCTCCCCCATCTGTAACATACGTAATTATGGTTTACCTTAATTTTTCCAGAGGTAGTGTCCCAAACTCTGTTCTCTTTTACCACAGGGGAGCTGGTGGGTTGGTTCTCAGTTGAACTCAAGGGCTTCACTGGATGAGGCCTGTTGAAGAAAAAGTTAAAGTTTAGATTACTATAAAGTCCACATAGCGGTACAGTAGGTAGTAAAGTGGTCCTCAAAATGTTCACATTAGATAATAAACAGATGTTAAAAATCAAGGAATGTAAAATTAAAGAGCTCATATTATGCTTTGGAGGTTCTTGTGCATTTTTATCTTGTTAGTCTGTTTTTCCATGACTTGGACACATTTCTACCAAAGAGCTGCCTTAATGTTAGAGCAAGAAGAGCTCTTAAAAGAATAGAAGTTTAAAAAAAAAAAAAGAAAGAAAAATGCTGGAGTGGACCCCTTAATCATTCTCAAATGAAACTATAACCTGTAAATAAGCATAATATGGACTCTTGAAAGTCGTCAACTTCAAAGTGATTCCAGATTTTTAAAAAAATAAATAAATAAAAATCAGAACGAGGACAGTTTCCAAGAGCCAGAGTCAACAGTGACACCCAAGATCCATATGAAAAACCTCTCCTGCCTCTGAATGCAAAAACACCATGTTAGAAGCAGTTTGATCACAAGTGAATCAGAACCGAAAGTTCACAAACACAGCCTGTTCAATCTCACCTGCGTGGACTCAATCCTAGCCCACTACTGACAGGTTGAGCTTCGGAGGGGGACACCCACGCTTTCAAAAGTGGTTTTCCCCCTGACAAATTTTCTGCCTGTGTTGCTGGTTCCTCCAAAAGAACAGAGAGGGCCTGCGAGGAAGGAAAAGCTGAAGGTGCAGGAAAAGGTTCAACTGGTGATGGGTCCTCTTCTCCGTACATTTCAGGCTGCGGTGGGACAGATTTATTGAAGAGACCTCTTGCAGAGACCACCTGATTGGCTGTGGGTAAGGCTGTTGCCTCTTTAGCTCCTGGTTCCTCCCTAGGTGTGAAGGTGTTCTCAGAGCGAATTGAGGACGGGAGAATCTTTCTTCTCGATGAATTCCTCCTTTGAAAGGCGGGACTGCCCAGGTTCGAATGCTCCTCCTTTTTCCTGCTCTCTCCCTGTTTGGCTGAATCCCTGCCATTTAAATTAGCAGAGGGAACAGCTGGTTTTTCCTTATTAAAGGTGCTGTCAGAATTATCTGGCATCCCTCCTCTTTTTTCAGGTTTCTGCTCTCTCTGCACGTCGCCTGAAACGATATCCACTCCAGACAGGCGTTCAGTGCTGGGAAACTGATTAGACTGTGTAAAGTTCTCCTTTTCCTTTTTGTTCATGCTGCTCATGTTTAAACTGGACAATGTTTGGATGTTCGCCTTCGCTGCAGATTCCTCTTTGTTTGCTGGCTCTGTGCCATTAACCCTTTGTCTGGGTTTAGCTGTTGGTGCTTCTTTGTTCGGGGCGACTTGTGGTTTTCTTTGATCATTTGTTGGAGTCGTATCAGCAGCCAATAGACTGGGTGTAGGTGTGTCCGCCGCTGAGGAATACAGCTCCTTCCTTTCTCCATCTTTTGACTTTCCGCTGCGTGTGCTTGAGCTAGACCTTAGAAAAGAGTATGGAGTGATCTTCTGGCCGTGTCCCCGACTGGAATCTACCAGTGAAGGAGGGACTTGAGGCGCCACTTTTTTTGATGACACAGGTTTGGTCTCCTGATATTTCCTGATCGCAGGATTCTCCTGTGTTACGTGCAACCCAGGACTTGGTTCCTCTTCTGGTCCATCCACACTCATCTCAGGACCCATGAGTTCAGGTGTACCATCTCTATGCTTCTGACTGAACTCGGAGACTAGGTTGTCCCATCGAGTTTGGCCTTTCACTCCGTGTCTCTTCTGAGGAAAGAGGGAGTTGTAATCTGGAAGCGGTAGAGAAATCTTTTTCTGCTGTGATCCATCACCCTCTACATACAAAGGGTTCTTGAGCTCTCTGACGGGAACCTGATTTTCTTCAGGCTGCGTTCTGTGTGCAGAATATGAGGGTGGTAGGGGTGATTTTCTCCTCTGATCCGCCATGGTGGTCGAAGATCCTTCAGATCCCACAAACGATAAATCTTCTGTGCTGCCACGAGGAGAACCAGACGGACTTTGGCTTACGTTAGGCGGAGCCAACGACGAGTGCAAGCTGGAGAAGGTACCAGGGGACTCGGATGGAACGCTAGAGAGGGTAGGCTCACATTGGGCTGGGGAAGGACATGGCTGACTGGGGCTTTGGTAGTCAGCTGGTTCAGACTCCAAAATCTGAGGCAATCTGCCAGGGAGTGAAAACAAAGGCCTACAGGTCAGTGTGACCAAAGTTGTTTTCAACAACGTACAACCCGCCACCAGTTAAACCAGGGCATCACATGTCAGTCACTCAAATTTTGCGCAACGGCTTTATAACTCTTTGGCTGCAACTGGAGATGCACCAATCAGTTCTCAAGACTGACTCAGCTCGGTAATCAGCAGGTCAAATACTGAAAAAGTCTGACATCTTTACACATGTGCATCAAATCAAGGTCTGGGGCAGCTTTTGATCCACACACACACACACACACACACACACACACACACACACACACACATCTCCCAACAGTATTTATTTTCAGGTGGGTTTTTAGAAGTTATAAAAATCCCATAAAGGTTAGGGATATTCATTTTGAAGCCTAATCATGGATATTCTAGCAATCTGTTCATTTTCTCTTGAATTCAAAACTATCATTTGAAAAAAAAAAAAAAAAAGTATTCAGTAAAAACTATAAATCAGTGAGTTATACCGCAATTGGTATTGGCTGGGAAAAGCCTGATTGGTGCATCTCTAATCAAATCAATTTATGTAATGTTTTTTGCTTCCCCTCCAAAAAACCCCACAAAAAAACTAAATCATTAGCACTCCACTGCTGACCATAAAGGCCAACCACTAGACACACCTCATGTGTGTAACTCATCACCGTTTCTATTTTTAGCTGCTGCTCAGTCATGACTGTACACTGCAGCAAGATCATCACATATCAGAAACGATAAGCAAAACAGCAGCTCGCCAAAACGTAAAGAAACCGAATGACGTGTAACATGACCTTGAAAGGACACAACATTGGCTGCCCTGTCTGCAAACTGTAAGCCCACAAACCTTTTAGAGATCAAGTTTGACCGTAAAAAGAAAATGGCAAAAACAAAAACGATCTTACCATTTTGACCAAAAAGCCTCCAGATCAGTTCAAATGACAAGCAAAGAGAAAAGGGCAAGCTAAAAATCAGCTCTAGTCTAGAGCTTCACAGAGAGAGCGAAAGAGACACACACACACACACACACACACCGCAGCTTAGTGGCTGCTCATGAGCTCTGGTCAGTTCCCAACCTGTTCAGCAGCATCTTTTCAAACAGCAGCCCCGCCTACATTCACTGGCGAGACAAAACTAGTTTAACAGGTTTGTCAACCACTAGCTGGCATTCTGAGTTAGGGTCATGCAAGACTGCGAAAAAGGCAGAGTCACAGTGAACATAAATAGCGTGGAATTATCCGGTTTCAGTGTTTTACAGGTATGATGTAAAGAAAGACAGCAAATGTTTCTGACAATGTTTCTAATGTGTCTGTGAAGCTTGCTTCAGTATGTCCTTTAATGCACTGCAATGTTAAGTTAAAGAAACAAACTGTGGTACGGTGTTTACATTTCAGTCAAGCAAGACTACAAGGAAAGTACAGCTCAGGGCCACAACAATGCAGTGACAAAACCGGTGCAGTTTAGTGGAAACAGTGCGACAGCCTACCTGGGTTTGACTGCAGACACTTTAGTGGTGCGGTTGAGGAAGAGCGTGGCAGAAGGTGTTTGCTGATTACGACTGAATTTCTGGGGGTCAGACGGACTTTCGTTGCTGACAGGCGGAGGATCTGAGCGAAGGGCAACGTCCTCAAATGGATTTGTGGAGTGGTGGGAGACAGGGAGACCAGAGCCTTGAGACTCGGTGTGAGGGGTTGCTGCAGGAGGCTGCTCGTCTTTGCTTTGTTGCTGCACCTCCTCCTTCTTGTCCTCCTTCTTTCTGATCATTCCAAACAGAGATGACAGCCTTTCACTCATGGAGGCCTCCTCCTGGCGCTTCTGTTCCTCAGCTTTTTGCTGCTCCTCTTCAAGCCTCTGGTTTTCAGCTGCTTCCAGCCTCCTGCGCTCTTCTTCATTCCTCTTTTCCTCCTCTTCCTGTTTTCTTCTCTTTGCTTCATCCTCAAGATAGCGTCTTCTCCTCTCCTGCTCCTCCTGTTGTCTGCGCTGCTCTTCCTCCTGCAATCTCTTGGCCTCTGCCCTGTATTTCTGCTCTTCCTCCAACCTCTTGGCCTCTGCCATGTGCTTTTCCTCTGCCTGCCTTCTATTCTCCTCCTCTTGATGGCGCTGTTGCTCCAGTAGAGCTTTATCTGCAGAATCATGACTGAATGAAGGCACTGGTACGCTTTTATTGATATCTGCAGAGGCATCAGATGTGTGTTTGTGGACATCCTCCACAGAACCTGGGCCTGAGCTGTTCAGACTGAGAGTAGATCCGGTTTTAGCTTCTGCCTCCTCGGTGTACACGTGGCTGCCGTTGATGCACAGGTTGTTCGAGTCACTGTTGCTGTGCTTGGAGCGGCCCAGTAAGGAGAAAGGACCCAGAGAAACCTTGCTGTCAGAGCTTCCTGTTCGCTTGTGTCCTAGGAGCTTGAATTTCTTTTTTCCTGTAGGAGGAAGGGAAGCATGATGTCACCCATGAGATGCAAAACACCGCATTTAAATAGCACTGCACAGCAGAAGGAAGCCAGAGATGTCAATATAAACAGAGCATACAGAGTGCAGAAGGTTAAATTACCTTCAGAGGAATCCACATTGAGGCCAGAGGAGCGGCTGGCAGAGAGGGACGAGTTCTTTTCAGGGAGCGTCCCAAGCGTGGACATCGACTGGGAGATGTTACGCTGCAAGTTTGATTTAGAGGCAAAAGGGTTTTTGATTTTTGACTTCTTCTTTTCTCCAGGGGGCTGATTAAGCGACTGCGCATCAGCTTCCCCTTCGCTATCTGTGAGCACCTGGCTGACAGGGGGGACGATAGCTGAAGCAGAGTCTGAGAGACCCTCCTTCTTTTTTCCCTTGACTTTGTCCTTCATCTTAGAGATGCGAGAGCGCGGCTTGTCCTGCATGGAAAGGTCAAACATGCTCGCTGACATGTTGTTCCTCATAAACTGGACATCTAGGAGCACCTCCCCTCGCACTTTGTCCTCCTTTCCAGATTTGTCCACCAGCTTGTACCAGCTGAAATGAGAGCAGAAGGGGACACATGAAATGACATGACTTTATTTTATAACGGACATCTTCAAAAGAACTTTAATACGCACAGATTACCACCCTGCAACAAGTAATTTAGCCTTAAAAACTGCCCCCTTAATATGACAACAAGAACCCAACTGTGGTCTTAGCCATTTTTTAACAAAATCTCATTTAGATGTTAACGCTGTATCAAGGCATACAGCTGATTTCTCCAGAATACAGGAGGAATAATTCCAGCGGCAAATTTCTGGGACTATCTTTTTTTGTGACTAAGAAATAAAACATCTCAATAATAATAATATATTTTAGAATAAGTGAAGTAGACATGAAACCTCATGTCTACTTCCATTTAATTACATGAACTCTGCTTCTCCATTCAAAATGCCCTTGTCTGATTTCAGGTGAAATCAAAACAACTCAATCCCATGCAGGCAGCTCCCAAGCTCTGAAGATGTAAGAAGCTTATAACCTTGTTAGTTGAAATGCTCAGAAAAGGTTTTGCTTGAATGCCTGTTAATTTGGAGACCCAGGAAGCTTTAAAATAATATATACAAAACCATTTTGTAACATTTTTTCAAAAAGCTTTGCCTCTTGGTGTCTTTTTTACCAAGGAATTACTCCAACCTAAATAATAATAATAATAATAATAATAATTCATTGAGAGGTAGAGAATTGTAAAGATTAGAATTTTTTTTTTTTTTGTTAAATCTTTTGTGACTAACATATGCAGAAAAGCTCAGAGATGGTGATTACTTAAGCCTGCTACTTCAGTTTTCCCAATTTCTAGAACTGAAGCCTGAAACATCTTAACATATTAAGTTTGTTGCATTTCTTCAAGGTTCTTTAAAATGTGTCAGTCTGTTCACTACAAAGACATTCTAACAAAAATGATAGCTGCACAGTTTTCTTTCTTTGCTTTACAAGTTTATTTATTTATTTTTTTTAAATAAAATATCGATATATTAACTGCCATCAACCCTTGTTATAAAAATAATTTACTTTTGGACAAATAAGATCAAAGTAAAGATGTGTTTCGAAAATATCAGCACAGCAGTCTCAAACCAACCGTCATAGCTGAGGGTGGGGTAAGAATCTGGACCCATCTTGCATCTACATGACCGGAACAACTTGCAGACATGAAGCTGACTAGAAGCTCCAATAAGAACCATAGGGTTCTCAAGTGAAATGTGGGACACAAAGCATAAGAAAATGATCCCCCACAGATGAAGGCTTAAAAAAAAAAAAAAAAAAAAAAAAACAAACAAAACAAACAAACAAAGTTTTAATGGAACAATCAGAATTTGATCTGGCCACTTAAAATGTGGAAAGACTCAAGAGCTTAGCTTGACCAAATAGCAGCAAACACGACTAATTGAAGATGTGTTGTAAAGACAAGTGAATCCAAATTCCTCAATGGTAAGAGAGAGCAGTAAGGTCACCCACAACTTGGAATCCTTAAAAATAATGCTCTCAAACTGGTTTTACAAGGGTTTCAACCCAAGTTTGTAGTCTGCTTTTTTTTTTTTTTTTTTTTTTTTCCCCTCCCACACACACACCCATATTTTATATATATATATATATATATATATATATATATATATATATATATATATATATATATATATATATATATATATATATATATATATATATATATATAATTCATTAGTGGCGTTAAAATTTATTTTGAAGAAGAGTCCAGAGAAGTTAGAATCTTGTGTGTCTTATTGTGATAAACGTTTTACTGGGGAGAGAACAGCTACTACCAAACTTAGAGGTTGTCTGCTGTATGTAAGAAATGCAGTCAGGCTCTTACACATCTATGACTTGTTCTGCTAAGATCATTCTGCCACTTCTGATGTGACATTTTGACCACTGTACAGACATGTATTGCCAAAACAATAGCATAAATGATGAATCTCATTTACATAAGTGTAGGCTTTGTTAGCCAATACCGGGAATGGGCAATTATAGTGTAGTTTATCAACAGTGGGAAAAAAGGTTTATGATAAGAACTGTGATTTATTATGATGCTAAACCCAAATGGATGGCGTTTCCAAACCTAGGATCCGGATCTAATTGGCTGCATGCAAGTAAGAATGTCAGTATTTTATGCTTTCTGACAACAGCAACAACAATATGAGAATGAACATAGGTTTGCTGGAAATCTACTAAATTACAATTATTGTGAACAAAGAGCAACACAGATGTAAAACCATGTAAATAAACTCTCAGAGACCAGACAGTAAAAGTTTTGCAATGACAACTTGAAAGCAAACTGAAGCTTGATCCAGCTTATCAATTTTTAACAAAGTTTGGCAAAGAACTTCTTCATATAAAAAAAAAAAAAAAAAAAAAAAAAAAAAAGAAATTGTTGTGGCTGTGATTTTGGGTAAGAACTTTCAGGTGATTGAGTTGTTTTATAATCTGTGTGAACTGACCTTTGAGTTAGCTCTTGTGAAGTGTGAACTTGTTCAATACACATACTGTACAAAAATCTCCTACTAAGCTGGACTCATTCTAATAACTTTCACTTCAAATACTTCATGTCTACTGAAATTAAACATCTGTCTTGTTAGACTGGTGTCTTTAACCTTTGCACAGCTTTATCCAGGTGATGTTGCAAAGCTAAAAAAGGTGCAAACAAAGCCTGACAACTGCAGCATTGTTCAGGCACCCCCAGTCCACAGCCTTTTTGTTGCACAGCATCACTACTTATTGTCTGTAAGGGTAGGTAAGAGTGTTCTGGACAGCCCCCTTTAAAATGGAAACCAAAAACAATCAGTGGCTGGTAATTTCTGCTTTAATAACTCAAATTTGCCAATGATGGATATACTAATACTGTGGTATAAGTGCCCACCATGGACTGCTTTTCTTTTTAACAGTTTCTCAGTTTGAAAGGAGAGCCCTGCAACTCCTTGACTTTAAGTACAAATTCATGAATCAATGCTTTTCTTAATCAAATTCCTGAATCTGCTAATCTTATCTTAATCTTTCACCAACTCAAATGTAAGACTTTTAAAGACCTTTTTAAGACCATTATTAATGAAATTTAGGACCTGTATCTCCACAGAAATGTAAGAACTTCGTCCAGTCAACTCGCAATAAATTTGCGCTTACCCATGACAGACGCAAAAAAGCTAGCTAGTTAGCTTGCCAACTAACTAGCAAGCAAGGGTATGTTAGTGAGTTACTGGTTGCCTCAACCGTCTAGACTCACAAGAAATGCAGATGTCTGAGAGTGACTCACTTTTGCTTGACAGAAAAGTCCTGAGAGAAAACAAAAAACAAAAGAATAAAAAAAGAATATATGACTAAAAAGTTCTGTCAAGAGAAAATTTAAGACCTTTGTTTTAGGTATTTAAGGGCAACTTACTTTTTTGAAATGGGTTTAAGACATTTTAAGGTCTTAATTTTAGATACATGAATTTCAGACTTTTTAAGGATGTGTGAACACCTTGGATAAACAGGTCTGCTTAAGACATAAATCACGGCACAAAAGTTTGTTTGGAATCAACAAGTTAGTTATCTGCAGTCCATCTGGGATTGCGCCATTGATTTCTTGTAGCACACATCCAGACAGCCTCTTGTGGGAATAACAGCCAGGAAGCAAGTTTGGGAGTGAACCAACATTCCTCAAGCACTTTCAAGCCTGCAGAATGGATCTGTACAGCATGTACAATAATCAGATGGAATTACAAAGAGTTTAACTCAAATATTTCACGTCCTCCCAACCCAAACTGAAAAGGCTGAGTGACACAATCAGTAATGAAGTCAAACCACAAGCATAGGCCAATAACACTCTCCCAAGTCAGGCAAGAAATGGTTTGTTGCCATTGTTCAAAGAAATAACAGGAGGGCGTGTACCTAAAATAAAGACGTTGATGAAGTTATTAAAAGGATGTCAGGGTGTTTTCAAGTTCTGTTTGTTTGCATATAAAAGCGCTTTAGCCCTGACATTATGTGCTTACTGGTCCTGCTGGACAGGTTTACTCCAACTGCTAAAAGCACTTCTGTTTTAAATGTAATGATTAACTTGAGACTGAGGTCAGACTGAGCAGCAACAAGCTAATCAAAGGAGTCTCACAAAATAGACAGGTTTCATAAAATCTGGCTGGTATTATACCTTTACTGTCAAAAATTCATCAATATCCGATTGTTAGGAGAAGCTTTCATAATATCTCAATAAAAATGATTTGAAGGGCACTGCAAGAAAGAAGTGTTCAGCTTTGATTAAGTTCTGTGTTATTGCTGAGTGAATTTGTTGATTTTGGTCATACATCAAGAGAAGAAACTTGGAATATAATTCCTATGCTCTTTGTTTATATAAAAACACAGAGGCTCAAGTGTCTGGACACCTGACACTAGGGAACCAAGTCTGCAAGACCTGTAACTTCCCCCATGGTGTGATGACCTCAATATACTGGTATCTAGGAAAAACATCCCATGGCACTTTGCAATGAATTATCGACACAGTCGAATTAAACAGTGTCTGACAGGTTAGCATAAATGTTTTGAATGCTGCGCTGTTGAAACTGTAAATCCACCACTGTGGCTTTTGAATTAATCAAATTTACCCACCGCTTCATAAATTTACCTGCATCTGTCCAGTGGTGGGGGATTATTTTCAATCCCTGGCCTTCTCACCGAGATGTTGGGCTAAGCTATGGGCTTTGGACAACGTTATAGAAACTACTGATTCTTCATTTCATCAGCCAGTCACTGAAATTACCCACAAGCCACATGTTTCTAAATGGCACTTTCTTTTGAGTTTAGTAAAGAAATGAGTTCACATTTTTTCCTATAATTATCAATATTCGCTACAAGAGGTGCACTAATCAGGTTTTTCCTGGCCTGGGATTCTGGTTTTCTATGAGACGTGATCTGCCAATATTGCATCCGACAGCTTGAGATTTTTTTTTTTTTTTTTTAAATCAACTAAGACAAAAAGATAATTAATGACAGTTTGATAGGCAATGTACTTTTGAACCACACACACACACACACACACACACACACACACACACACACACACAAAAAAAAAAAAAAAAAAAAAAAAAAAAAAAAAAAAAAAAATTACATTTCAAGATTATCCCCAAAACATTTTAAACTAAAACATATTGATGCATTTCTAGAGAGAAATTGTGGGCATTCTCAGTTTTGATATGTATTGAATAGAAAAAAGAAATCTGACTGGTCAGTATTAGGGCTGGGCAATATGGCTGAAAAATGTATCACAATACAAGTGTTTCATATCAGTCGATATCAATAATTATCGATCAGTTTTTTTGTTTTAAATATTCAAAATACTACCAAAATTGGTGACGTGACCTTTCCTCAATTTCCTCTCAAGCTGTTTTATTCATTTTTTTCCTTTCACTCCATGACGATCTTTTTTATTTTTAAGCAGTTATGAGGCACAGTGACAAAACATGAAAGAGGAAGTGAGTTAGCTGACGCCACCCACCTTGCTTATCTGGCCATGAGAGATTGAGCAGCTAAAGCCTTTCCTCAGCCTACATCCCTGAGGACGTTGCGGTTTGGGATCTGAGTTCAGTGAAATGATCAATATTCTATCGGCCGTATTTTCTATTGATTATGTGTCTATTATGATACATACTGTTACTGTTTTATTGCCCAGCCCAAATCAGTATTTGAACTATTGACCTCTGATCAGTGCCGAGCTGGGCTCAAGGTTTAGGTTGGCAGATTGGTACGTCTCTGCAACATTTAATTGTTTCTTAAATCAAAAGTTAATAACAGTGTGTTTTCAAGTGCTACAATTCTTAAGAAGATTGTACTTGACAGGTCAGAGCTTGAAGACAATCAAAAATCAGTACAGACAAGTAAAAGCCTAATCAGTGAAATCACAGACAACAAAAGATGTCAACCTATGCTTCATAGGTGTGACTTGCTCAATTATTCATGTTTTCTAATATTCTGTCGATAACATTATTTACTGAGGAAATAATAAAGCCAACAACTCATCCCAAAACCAACTTTTGTACAAGAAACAACAGAAAAAAAGTCCCTTTCTAGTAGAAAACAAAGGCTTCAATGTCACACAATGTCTCAACACAACAGGGAGGAAGGACAGTAACCTAACACCACACACTTCGAGGAAAAAGCAGAACATCCAATTCCAGTTTGCACACTAAACCTTGTGGGAGTTTGAGTGAGCAATGTGGACAGGGAGAATGAAGGATCAGGAAAAACCAAGGACTGAACTTCGCCACAAAGCTATAAAAACAACCTGAGCAAACATGAGATAAAAAACTTGAGATATGACGCTATCATAACCAACTAAATGAGGTCATTTCAAAGCGATATCAAGGCAGCCCCTGATTGTGTGGTTACAAAAAGCTTGCAGTCTCTATCTCAGCTCAGTTTTTTCAAAAGGTTATTTTAAAAACACAGGCAAATCATGGAAACACATCAAGAGTGACGTAAACAGGGAGTCAAAATTAGGCTACTTTTATTTTTACATTTTCTGACAAAAGAGGGTGTGTGCCTCAGTTAGGAAGGGTTTTATTTTGACGGTAGCTACACTCATTACACTCTTTGCTACGTCAAACCACAAATGTCAGCCTGATTTATGTAACACAAATCTGGGTGTGGACAGTGTAGACAACTAAGTATTTCCCACTGAATGAGTGAGATTATCAGCAGCACAGTGAGAGGATGACTTCTAGGTAGGCCTCTGCCATCAAGTCAGACGATGTTGGCTTCAGACCAGTTTATCAAGTAAAAGTTCCAGACAAATATTTAGAGCTGGTCGAATAATGACAAACAAAGCACAGAAATGTTTTCTATTTTTTTCCAAACTAAAACTAACAGGGAAGTAGATATGAGACAGTCTATTAAACTTCAACTGTGTGACATGTAGGAAAGAATAGTTAAAACATTTACATCCAAAAAGCATAAATACATTCCTGCTTCTTCTAATTCGAATACAGTTCACACTTGTATACGGGTTAATTATACGCCTTCTCTATGAATTCCCAAAACCCGCCACTGGCTCAAACACCTTATACCAGTGGCGTCTTGCTGACGTACTGAAGAGGTAATCTGATCAACTATGATGAAGCAGGGAGGATTCTAAAATATTAATTCAGAAGACAAACCCTTGAGGACTGGAAAAAGGATGCCACTGGCCTGAAAAAAGTATTATTGTAAAGGTTGATGAAAGTTCAACCCGGATCAGGTTCCTCTTGACGGGACGGGGGGACAGTTTTAGATGACCATTTCTTCTTGATTGTTTTTTTTTTGACAAATTAACATTCACTTGTTAATCTGATTGGTCAGTTATGCTATATATTTATTGTATGATGCAACTATTGTGGTTTGGAGTGAAAGGTATTTTAATGGGACATTTTTCTGGGGGTTTTAGGACAATTGAAATATTAGTATTTTAAAGGTTTAGAATTAAAATGATTATTTTTGCCCTTTTTCTTTTTGGAAAATGTTACTGTTGTACTGATGTTTGGAAATAAATTTATTTTTGATGGGCCATTTATTTATTTAGTAAAATTTACTATTGGTGTGTTAATGTTACTTGGATTGGCTATTTTTTCCTTGTACAATATAATGTAGCCACGCTTCAATTTCAAAAATAATTTGAAGATACTTTATACTAGAAGTCAGCTATTCGTGTATTGCATATAGTCAAGACTGAACTTAAGCCAATAACAAAATGTTGGAACTAAATTTGAAGCAATGTCTCTGTAGCCACTTACTCTGTCTTCTTGCGGGACTTATTGTCATGAAGCTCCAGCAGGTTTACCACAGCCTGGCCCAGGAACTTGTCCAGTCCCACCTGAGCACGGTGCATGACTATGATGTACAGCGTACAGCGCTCAGCGTTTCCCGGGTGGAAGAGAGGCAGGTCAAACGATGCTTCCTCCTTCCACACTGGAGCGACACATTTCTCCGCCACCGAGGTGGAGAACTTTTCTTTGGCCACCTGGATAATGGCGTAGGCATCGTTGGTGCCATTCTTGCCCTTGGTCCGCAGGTTCCGAGCCTGATGCACCGTTACCACGACACTCGTTGGGAGCCACTGCTGGCTCTGGTCGAGCAGAGACATCTCTAAAAGTCCGTGAAGTTTGACTAAAAGTTGACCCGAACTGCTCAGTAACAATAACTTAAAACGTTGAAGTACTAGTCAACCTTTTCGTGAACTTTAATTCTTCACCTTCGCCGTCCTCTGTTGCTGGAGGTGTCGATTACCTCAGCGTTTGTTCTGTTCAGGAAGCTCGGTGTTGTAATAATCCACCTTCCTACTTCAACCTTACAGACCTTTCTCTTCGCTTCGGATAAATATTGCGTTGACTTGACAACGTCTGCGCTGAGCTAGCCAGGGTAGGACATCTTTCATTGAGTCACTTTCTATAGAGAGACTTATTAACACAACTCCCTCTTTAAAGCTCCGCCAAGTTTCACAGTTCACTTCCCTGATGCCATGGGTCCCCACCCATATTTTTGCATAAGGCCCTCTGATTGGCTAAAATTAGTGTCAGTTTTTTAAAGTCTGACATTGATTGGACAGAGAAAACTGAGTACGGTTAATTTGTTTGAGCTACTGATACTGATGAGGAAGAAAATTAGTGTTTATGACAAACCACAGTCCATTGATGCTCTTTTTCACTTTAAAACAGAGGACAAGCAAACAATAAATTTTTAATTTGTTAATTATGCTTTTTTTTTCTGGATGTTTAATAAGTTAGATATATTTTTCTGTTGTTAGGTGGAATTTCTGTCAAATTATATCCCACATTTTTGGTGAATCAGGCAGATATTTATCTTACACTGAGTTGTCGACAAGAAGGCAGACAACCTTTAAACAAAGATTTTTAACGTATGTTGGGATTTCTGTGGTGTTGGAACACCCAAATGTGTCCAAGTTTCAGAACTCAGATCCGTGCTGTCACCCAGAAATATAGGAACTACCAAGACTCAAGTCTGTTATAACTAGGTGATGCAGAAACTGCAGCGTCACTGTCCACAGTGAAGGTAGTTCAACATTAACTTGGTGTGAGAGAGTGCCGACCAAGAAACCTACCTTTGCTCCAAAATTCTTATATCAACTTGACTGAAATTTGGAGCTGAACACTATCAAGGCAAGTGTCTCTGAAAGAAATTATTTACAACCCAACAAGACAAAGACTGAGCTGCAATAATTATTTTTGGATAAATCAAGGTGCGACTTCAAATCTCAAAACACTGTTGGCTACCAACTACCAAGCACAGTGGTGGTGTAACATCATGCTGATGGGCTGCAGTTAATGGTTACATGGTTAATACTTGGACACAATTGTGTTCTAGCAGAATTGTAAAATACACATACAAACTGGTTATGAAATGGATTATGTAATCTTAGGTTTTTGAAATGGCCCTGACCTCAATTCTATTGAAAATTTATTGACTATGCTTAAAAGTCAGCTCTGTACCAGGAAACAAGCAAATTTAAAGGAGCTCTGCCATTTCTAATTAAAAAGAGTAATAGATTTATGCTAGCACCTTGTTGATGGTCACAAAAAGTATGTGTACTCTCTGCAACTTGCCAAAGGACATTTTCCTAATATTGTGAGGTTGTATGTCTAAAATTGAGCCTGAATGTGTAATTTTGTCGCTCTATGGATTAGAGAAAATCTACAATAAATTCAAATGTGTGCACTCAATTCTTGTTTTTTAAAAATCATTTCCAAAAAATTTCAATACCAACAATATGTTTAAATGCATCATTAAAAGCACAAAATGAATGTGATAATAATGTCGACCAGTGTACTGTATTCAAATCTCTGACAGAATCTCAAATTTGTTTTGAAGACACCCTAACTATAAACGAAATATTTTTAAGGTGGAAACTTTTAAACCTATCTATAGGACAACTTTATAATTTAAATAGATATACAAATAGAACTGGTCTGTTTTGGAGTTTAAAATAATTTGCCACAGAGAGGTATGACTAACAGTCACATCATGGTTTGCACTGAAGTCATTCTACCCACAAATTATTCATCACCATGAGCATGTTGAAACATCCAAAATTAACAAACTGCAAGGTCTTACCTAAAGGACAATGGAAAACTTTACTGTGTGTTGTTGGCAGACATGGTTTTTCCTGCTTGGGTTATTTCCTAAACATACTAAAAACAGAAGTACGCCTTTGTTCTTTGTACATATACTTATGCAGACAAGTATTTTGTCAGTATTACTCATTGAAAAGGGCTTCAATATCTCTAAAATAACAACAAAGTTGTATATGCAAAGTAAAGTTAGTTTTTGTGTTTGGAAAATTTTTAGTCTCAAATATTTTGCTGTTATCGGAGCAGTGGTTCCAGCATTTGATTGGGAAAAAGAAATGTGTTGAAAGTAGATTTTGTCAGTACATTTAAGAATAATCTTTTCCCTCTTACAGTGCCTTGTGTATTCATAACCCTTGAACACTTTTGCATTTTGTCATGTCACAACCCCACCATCAATTTAAGTAGGATTTTATCTGACAGACCAACATAAATTATATGGAAGAAATATGGTCTCATTAGAATCAGACTTTTTTTTAGACATTGGATCTATAAAACAGAAATTTTATCCTGTACATTTATGTATATGATTTTTTTTTACTTTAATTTCACCAGGAAAAAGTTCTCATGCAAAAATTTACCTGGAAAAAATAGCCTTCAAAAACTGGCCTGCAAAAATTTGCCTGTCAATGTGGAGAGCTGGTGAACCAAGCCAAAGTAATCAGCACTAGATCAAGGCCAACAGCTTTTAGCCAATCAAATGATGCTCCTTTGATCATGTGTCAACAGTTAGCTGGGTATTATTGGGTTAGCATTGCTAACTGTTAAGAGATCTACCTCTGGCCCAGCCAAACACACTGGTGTCTTGATTAAAAGAGTGTAATTAACTCCATCTAGTGTTGATTGTTTTGGCTTGAGGCAAAGTTTTGCAGGTAAAATTTTGAAGGTTAATTTCTGCAGGTAATTTTTTTCAGGCAAATTAAAAAAAAAAATCATAAACATAATTGCATAGGATCAAAATGTAGCATTATGAATTCAATGTCTAAAAAAGTCAGATTCTAATGAGACTGTTTTTTCCCCATAAACTGCCACTTCATTGTGAAATGGGAAAAAAATGGTTAATTTTTTACACAAACAAAAATCTGAATGTATGGTTTGTAATCAGCCCTTGAGTACTTTGTAGCACTACTTTTTACTGGAGTTGTTCTAAGCTAGCTTCAGCTAAGTCAGATTTGAATGATTGTATTTGTGAACATCGACTTTCAAACGTTGTCACAGATTTTAAATTGGATTCAGATATAGATTTTTAAGCCCTTCCAGCACATTGAAATGCTTTAAATTGAAATAATATCATTGTAGCTCTGGTTGTATGTTTAGGGTTATGATTCTGCTGAAAGGGGACTCTGTGCCCCAGTCTGAAATCTTTGGAAGCTTCTTGCAAAGGTGCATCAAACTCCAGTCGTTGAGGACCAGTATCCTACAACTTTTTGATGTGTTCCAATGCCAACATATCTGAATCAAAACCTGAATTACCTCCATATGCACTCAAGTTCTACAGAGTCCTGCTAATGACCTAATTATGTGATTTAGGACTGTTGACAGAGAGACACATCTAAAAGTTGCAGGACTCCGACTATCAAGGACTGGAGTTTTAGACCTGTGCTCTAGCACGTTACTTCTTGTTGTCTATTTAGATCTGTTCTATACCTACCCCTGTCCTATCTGTCTTCCCATACATGCCCCCACTAAAGGAAAGCATCCCCACTACATAATATTGCAACTTACCCTGGGGATGTGTATTATGACTGAGCTGCAGTTTTAGTTTCCCTCAAAACATTGCATTTTGTACATATTCTAAAAAGTTGCATTTTAAACACGTTCTTGCACTTGTTCGCAGTGTCCTCAGCACCGTTTGTGGTGAACCTTAAACAGGACTTTGTATGGCTTTCTCTGAAAGGAGACTTTCTTCTTGCCACTGTTTCATAAAGAAAATTTTTGATTATCAAACCAATATAAATCATGACAACAGCTGCCAGTAGTTCAGGTGGATGGTCGTGTCTTGGTAGGTTTCCAGGAGTGGCATAGCTTTTGCATTTTCAGATGATGAATTAAACAAAGCTTTGAGTTGTTCAAAATGTGGGATATTGTTTTATAACCTCCCCGTTTTAAACTTCTCTGCAGCTTTATTCCTGATCTGTCTGATGTGTTCTTTGGTCTTTATGATTTCGTTTGTTCGCAAATGCTCTCTAATAAACCTCTGAGGCTTTCACATAACGGATGTATCAATACTGAAATTTATTTGAACACAAGAGAACTCAGCTTACTAATTAGTTGACTTTTCAAGGTAGTTAATCTTATTTAGGGGTATCTGATGATTGGGGAATACTTTTGTAAGACACTGTATATTGGTCTTTTCTCAAATCATAAACAAGAGAATGTTATGAGAAAACAGGTACACTTCTGGTGTTGTCAAATGTCCCACATTTTTAATTCACTCTGAGATTGTACAACACTCATACTCAGCTCTCTTAATGCATGTGCGTGTGCACACGCGCGCGCGCACACACACACACACACACACACACACACACACACACACACACAACCACTGCAAACATACAAGTGCATACATGAGCACAGACAATAACATAAGTGTCAAAGGTTTCCTTCAGATTAAATGCATATACATGTGCTTTGGAAACAGACAGCTTGCACTCCATTTTATGCTATAGTTTGTATGCATAGGAAATTTACAACTAAGGCGATAAAGCTTTCATTAGGCATCCAAATACAACATCAAATGCCAAATTAAAAAATATCTTCTACACATTCTTTTGTAAAGTGATTAAAATAAATGTGTATGCTTGAACATGACAATAACAGAAACTGCCTTAATATTTCACATCAAACTTAAAATGCTACAGAGGCAAACGTACCAGTTAAGGGTCCTGGATGCCTTCATGATATTATATCTTAAATTATATAATTGTTAAGTGGACATTAAAACACAACCCAGTCATTTCATGAAGGTCATGCATAGAAGTTCATCCAATTTTATACTGTGGTTTCACTTTTCCACAAACCAGTTTTCATTCCAACAGAACTCTGGGATTGGTCCGTGCCACTCATGTCCTGCTCAAGCTCGAGCACTGAGATTTTCAGGGTGCCATTTGGGGCAGCAGCCCCTGGTACGGTGTTGGCGACACAGTTCAAAGGATAGGAGCAGCGCTTAGTCTCTCGCTCTGCAGATGCTACCATTTTCAAGTTGTCTCTGCTGGAGCATCGTCTCTGAGTGCTGTGCATGGCCACTCTGCTGGCAGCAGAGGGCGGCAGAGGGAAGGGTTTGCGGCTTCCACTGCTTCCCCCGTCGCTCCCCTCAGAGGGGCTGGTGGCTGCTGACTCCCCCACTCTCTTTCCATTTGTCAGCAGGCTAGCCTGGTTCTCTGAGAGACTGTGGTGGATGCTGCCATTCTCACTTGTGGCCTGCTTGTAAAAAGCATGCGATGAATTGAGGTGCTCCGAACCTGTTGGCCCTAAAGCTCCAAGACTGCCACCCCCTCCAGCAGTCCTCAGAGCTTTCAGGCGATAGTGGCCTCTACCTTCACCTCGATGATAATGCTGACTACTCCCTTGTTTAGTTCTGCTACTCACTTTTTTTCTCTGGGGATGTACTGGAGTTGAAGAGTTTATGGAGGGAAGAATATTGTTTGTTAGCTTTGTGATGTTGTCTGTACTGGTGCTCGTGTTGTTGCCTGTAGGGACTCGTGAAGTGTTGCTTGGATTGTCCTGTGCCACCTGCAACAGATTTGTGAGCTTGCACGGCCCAGGTCCCACACTGCTGATCCCACTTGGTGTGGACGATGACCTGGCTGAGGATGAGTTGTGGGAGTCAGCGGGTGGATGGCAGTTGATGAAGAGCTGAGATCCTTGCTCCGATGTCTGCACTCCACTTACAGTAGTGCAAGTGTTTGTGTAAGTGGACATGGGATGGGAGCGACGATAGCCTGGGCAGCAACCCAGCCACGATGCCTGCACGTCGCAGCGTCGGAAGCAGTGGTGCACCACCAGAAACACCCCCAAAACTGTGGCAACTATCCCATAGAGACAGCTGAACAGCAAGCTTGTGCGTCCTGTTAGCCACACTGCCATAGCTCCACAACACCAAAGAGCCGCAAACAGAAAGTGGGTGGCTACCAGCACAGAGAACTGTGTCTTCAGTGAGTACTCATCCTCTGGAGGCACGGCTGGGGTTATAGGTCTCCCCGCTGAGTCTGTGGAGAGCAGACTGGTGCTTCCTGCCAGTGCAGGATGGCCCTCTGTCCCAGGAGAGGACAGGGTAGTTCCTGTGCATTCTTTGGACACACGGTGCCTCAGGCGAAGCACAGTGCACAGGAAATAAATCCAGGTCACCAACACCACTAAACCAGCAGGGACAAAGAAAGATCCTAGACTTGAGCGCCAGATCAGCCAGCAGCTGCAAAAAAAAAAAAAAAAAAAAAAAAAAAAAAAAAAAAGGAAAGGATGGTCAATGCAAAACAAGGACTTCTTTGTGTATTTAACATTGAATAATTCAAAGCTGCACCAAGCAAAACAAAATAAAGTCAAAAGATCAAATTTCAAGAGGATAAAACAGCGATTCACATACTAAGGGCTATTGTCTCCATAGTTGTTGATGTTGACAGCTGCAGTGATTCCACAAATGATGAGAGGGACTCCATCGGCTATTAAATAGAACCTGAAATTACAAAGAAAAACGCTATGAGCACAGTTCCTGAACTTTAATGAATCAAGATAATCTGTTCCACAGGAAGAGGTGGGAAGTTTGCATCAATGTTGCCCTGGAAGAGCTCTATCCTTTGCACTCTTCATATAAAAAATATATAAGAAGATATAAATAAATAGAAACATATGGATCTGAAATTGTGCTTTAATGGATCCCATTCAGAAAAGAATAAATTATCACTTTACATTTTTAATTAGATTATCAAATGCAGTCCATAGTCTTTCAAAAACATTGAAATAGCATTTTAACTCAGTTACTCAGATGTTAACAAAAGACCTTTAGTGTCATTACCTAAATGGTAATTGAAACATGGGGCGCCCACCTGCCAATGAAAAATGGAAAGGTTGTTTGACGAACAACTTCCATGTTTTACCTTTTTTCTCTTTGCTCACTGATATAAGGACACCCTGAGTGTGGAGCCATATCATTCATATCAAAAACTACCGCTGCCCAGGTGCTGTATAATATACTGGGACTAAGTGGTTTATGATGACCTAAAATATTGATAATGTTCATTTTTGAGTTTTTGAGCTGTGTAATCCACCATACTGTTACCAAACAGACTGTTAAAAGAGTCAAAGTGCATGTCAGAGGTCATTGATTTATCACCTCCTGACCCATTTGGTTCTGTGGACAACAAAGGGACTGACTGGAGATCCAGTGAGGTCAGGGGCACAGTGCATAATTACAGTTTTAAGATCACAGGCAAAGGAAAAAAGAGCTGGGGAACAGAGGGAAAATTGTGATGAAGACAGTGCAGTCCTTGAATCACCCAACTTCAATTTATGACAATTCCCACAGTTTCTGTTCTGTTGGTGTCACAAATTCTTCCCCCCTACATCTCTAAAATTATCTGATTGCATGTCTTTTTCTTGCCTCACAGCTGTACTTGGTTAGTCCCCCCTCCCTTTCCAAATCAGTAGGACTATGGTTATTGGGCACAATGGCCACCTTTATGGGAGGGCAGTTTGGGTGGCCATGCATGGGAACTTCTGCAACTGTCTAAAGCAAAAACCATATGGACAGCACACAATACTGTCATGGTACAGAAGGTGGGTATGTGATCATAGTGGCTTGCTCACTGACCTGAGCATAGGTCGCTGAGTAGGTGGAGGGGAAGACTCTCCCTCCGTCTGCTGGGGTGTTCTCCACACTGCCTCTTTGTAAATCACCCTGGCACTGACCCCAATCCACAGCAGTGTTGACAGAGAGGAGTAGTGAAGAGCAATACCCACCTGTCACATACAGCAGCAGAATGATCAGATGTGAAGCATAAAATACAAAAAGTTAAAAATTGGATCCTAAAGTAAAACTTACTGCCTGACAAACAAGAGGATAGCTGGTTAGGCTTATGCCTCCTGCATAGATAGCTGATGTCATAGCGATGTGAAAACAGGTATTAAGCAGGGTGTGCCAACTTTTCCTTGATATCTGTATGGAACTGTAGAAAATATAAGGAAGAGAAAATTATTAGAAAAATAAGCAAATAGTCAATGCTAGCAGGAAGTTTGATCAACACACTACCTGTGATGTAGTATGTGTGTAATGATGATGGTGAAGAGGCAGAGAAGCAGCACTGCAGTGCACGCGTAGACCACAGGGTGGAGCACCCTCACAGAGATTGAGCTGGAGTTGGGGAAGGTGAGCACTTCCTGGAGAGAAATCAAACATAAACCAGATGAAGCTTTCATCAACACTATGTCGCAGTGACCCTGAGTGAACTGAATAAACTTCCTTTACCTGCAGCACCGCATAGTTGCCGAGCACAGAGCAACGCATCAATGAAGTGCTGCTATCACTGTGAACGAGCTGGCAGCCTTGCTGACTCCAGCCTCCCTGCTTCCCTGGTTCTGTGTGGCTCCACTGGGCTGCCACCGCATCAGTGCCCGGGTTCAAGTGGCGCAGGGATACCCAGATGGGATCAGAGTAGTTCCACATGGTGCAGCCGTCTGTCACAGAGTGGGAGATATTTATCAACATAAAACTACACAGATTTTTCTCTGTTTTTAAGTACAAAAATTGGAAATCACGTTACTGCAAAGAGTCAAACAACAGCAAAGCTTGCCAGAAAAAGACAAGGATCCATATGCCAGAACAAACTGTGTTCCTGTGATTAAATGGGAACTGCACCACAAATCTAAAGTTATATATATTTTTACAACAGAAATGTTTACATATGGAGACTGTAAGGTTTTACAAGTGCAACATTTGATTAGTAAAGCCTAGAGCAATTTTGTAAGACCTAAAAAATATATTCTCAAATATCAATCTATCAGATTTTTGGTATATAGGTACTTGAAAACTTCTTGACTTTGAGGTAGATTAAAAAAGTCCTAAAGAGGATTAAGATTTTTTTTTTAAGATGCTTTATAAATGTTATTTACATAAGAGCATTTTAAGATATTTTTTCATATAGCACAATTGAGTTAAACATTTTTTTTTGTTTGTTTTATTACCGAGGCCTACAAAGATGACAGGAGTGTTGACACTTCGTCTCCGTGATTGTTCCACAGCATTGCTTGAGTTTGGCAGGAGAGGAAAAAAGCTTCCAGTTCGGAAAGCCACAAACTGCAGCTTACAGTCTGCAGCAGCATCCGGGGGAAACAAAGTGGCTGGAAGAGTCACAGAAGCCAGGGCTACAGAATTCTGAAGAAAACAACAAAAAAGCATGCTGATTATAGTAAATGAAATCCATGATTAGGGTTTAATACAAAATAGATATGTTTGGTTGCTAACGGAGCATCAGGAGGAAGAGACATGGAAGAAAAGCTCTACCTTCAAGGGAAAGTTGTTGAGAGAGACGTTATGGGAGCCAGTGCTGCAACGGAAATTAAGAAATTGTTGAGGTGCCGACTCTGACGTCTCCACTCCTGGGTGTCCTGTTGGCAAGTCGCGGCGATAATTTGCAGTGCAAGTTATACCAGTAAAGCGGGCTGGACGGACCAGGAGGGCTTCCATCACTATGTTCTTAGAAACCTGCAAAAGTCAAATCAAATATTAGTGAAAAGAAATATCCCCATATGTTACGAGTGTTGAAACCAGACAATTTACAACTACCCCATAGCTTTGTTGAATCACACAGGCAAAATGCAAACATAATTTTATATTCTCAAAAGCATCCTACAATATTGTTATAACAAGATAATAACTAGCATGATAAATATGTGTGTGATTAAGACAGATAAAAACTTAGACCAAAAGTCCTTCATACCACAGAGAAGTCTTGAGCTCCACCATGTAACTGAGGCCAGGCTAAAGTTTCCAGAGAGTAGACAATGGAGCTGCAAGCTCTTTTCTCTCTCTGGGCAAGAGCGAGGATCTGGTCATCCACCTGCATCAGGTTGCTTCCCATGTCAACAATCACCTTCGACAACTGCAACAAACACAGTTTGTTAGTCATCATCTACATGGATGAAATCGTTTCCCTTGAAAAAATATTTCATACATAAAAAAAATCACACTTTATGGCACAGCAGTTTCAAACAATGCTTAGTTTTAAAAGCTGTACATAGGTAATATATATACATAACTTAGTATTTACATAATTAAATGGAAATTGTTGTCCATCTGCTGCTAGTTCTGCTAGTTGGAAACTACAAATACATCTTTTTTTCAATCCATGAACGCATTATATCTAAGGGCTAACTGGTCGCCCTGACAACAACATACAGTAACATAAAGTACGTAAAGTAAAAAAGTAGTTACTGTGGGTGACTCCTCAAAGTTTGCTATTTGTAATCTAACTGAGGAGCTTAAAAATGTCTGCTCTTACTTCAGTCTTGATGTCAGCAAATAAGAAACTGAACATAATACAGTAAAATTTAAAATTTTGAAGAGTTCAATTCTAATTTGTCTGTCGAAATAAGAAATTTCCGTTAAGATGCGGATCCTTACTCTGCAGGGAATAGTAGATCTAATTGCATTAAGAGTGCTTTTTGGTAAACACTCTTACCAAAAAGGGTCAGACCTCAAAAAGTCAACTCTGTATTTGTGCTGTTTAAAATTTGAACTAAAATTTAAATCAAAGTTTTTTTTTTCTGAAATACCAAGTTGGACACTGCGAGTATTGATTTTAACTGGGTCTTGTAAAGAACATGTCTATGTTGTGATAAAAGAGAATTAGAGGATTACAATTTTATTTAGTTCTTAAAGAGAGATCCAATCAGAAATTGCATCTCAGATCGGTATCAGTGCATCTCTAAAGTAAGTGCTTAAAAACTTTGGATTTTGAAATTGTTCTCACCTCTCCAAGATGCCTGACATATTCCATAAACTTCTCCATTATCTGGGCAATGTACAGCACATCTACCGAGTCAGTGAAGCCAGCCACTTCAAGCGTGTATGTTCGCACTTGATGGGCCACAGTGACAGCATTGGATGCGTTGATGGGTGTCTAAAAGGTAGAGGTAAAACAGGGTTAGTTTTGCTATCGGGCCATGAATCAATATATGGTTGCATCAGTATTACTAACCAAGATGAAGGTATGAAGGACACGAGTGATGCCGTTGGTGTACTGACAGTTGGAGTAGTCGCCCTCGTGCCACTGTCCGGATCGGTCACAGTATCGAGAGGCCTTTTTCTGTTCTGTCACCCCCTCCACTGACATGGAGGGGTAACGAAGCTGCAGACAGTACTGATGGGAGGTGATGCCTGCCAGGGTTCTTGGCCACCTGTAGAATAATAAAAATAAAACTTTTAGTGAAAAGTTGAAACTCAAATTTACTCAGACTGAGGATAAATCACTGTAACAACTACGAACCGGAACTCCCCGCGGTTGTTTACAACTTTATCTTCTGGGCAAAAGGAGGCGCTGTTCTCCAGCACTACGATTTCAACAGTGCGGGAGGTGTTGCCCCGCCCAGTAGTAACCACACACTCCCACTCTCCACTTGCCTCCACGTGAACGTTGAACAGTATAAGCTCACTGGATGCAAACAGATTGTTTTAAAAGATTGGTGTTGTTTTCTTCTATTTGGACAAAACATTAGAGACAGTTTCTCACAAAGGATCAGTTACTGTACCTGGTGATGAAGGTGCAATCATGGACCACACTATCCTCAAGCTGGACACCTCTTTCAGGGTCAGACGCCACTACTTGACCATTGTGACGCCAGTGTAAGCTGGTGATCTTGTCCACCAAGGCAGCAGTGCAGTGGAAGGGCAGCCGGTCGCCTCTGAAGACCACCTGACGCTGGGATGGCAGCAGCGACATGGTGTGCAGCTCCAGTGGACCATCTGAGCAGCAAGATGTTAAAGGACCCATATTTAGTTGTTACAGCTTACAGAGTAAAGGGGACTGATGTCTGACAGTCCACCGTCCGTTAAATGTCTCCAGAGTACCTACACTACATTAGAAAAACTTATTTTTAGCCCTTGGACTTTTCCACCTTTTGAGACTAACAACCAAAAATTTTATTGGATCTTGAGATTTTATGTACTAGAACAATACAGTGAAATGCATAGTAGTGAGGTGGAAGTAAAAGGAAGTAAAAGCACAATATAATATTAAGCTCTGGATTTCAATTAGACCATTCAAACACAAGGCTATGCTTTAGTCTAAATCATTCCTAAGCATTTCCACTATAGCTCTGCCTGTATGTTTAGGGTTCGTCTGCATCTGTTAGAGAAGGGTTCTTGACCCATCATCTGTGATCAGCTTCCCCATCACTGCAGAAGAATAGCATCCCCTGAACATGATGCTGCCACCACCATGTTTCAGAGCAGGGATGGTGTGTTCTGAGTGAGTGTGCAGACTTTGTTCAGGTGACCTCTATAAAACAATAGGTTGTCATATATTTTATTTAGGGGCATTGCAGTAAACGAGGTGGGGGGGGCAAAAAAATACCAGCCATACTTTTCAGATTGTTTTCTATTAAAGAACTTTATTGTTGAATTGAAATGTTTAATTTTCCTTTCACGTCTCAGTTACACACTACATTGTCAGTCTATTACTTAAATCAGAATAAATTACACTTAGGTTTGTGATTGCAATGTGATAAAAATTTGCAAAAGTTGTAGCGGTATGAATACTTTTGCAAGGAACTGTGCTTTGAATTTGCTTTTCAGCAGCCAACTGGTCGCAGACAGCAGCAGGCAGTTAAAGTAACCCACAGGGATGGATGCCAACATAACATTACTGATACTTGTGAAAAGATGGTCTTGAACTTCATTACAGAGTGACTGTCATTTTCATGGTAATGCTTTCTGAACTAAAGCGGTAACCCGCCTCATTCCTGTGCCTCACTGAAGCCAAGTCCTCACCACAGCTTAGCTCGCTTTCTTTCAGTCCTCGCAGGGGCTTTCTCCTCAGGGTCCTGGGGAAGGCGCATAGAGTATCTTCTCCCACACGCACCGAACTGCTGTGAAAGAAACTTGGCATCCAACGCAGCCCACAGTCACAGGACAAGTAGTCTGAGCCGAAGTTTCTGCAGAGGGAATACCATTCATTAAAACAAACGGGTCCTGTAAATTCTACTTCTGGTTAAACTCATGAAAAAGCATGAAAATCAAATGAAACAAATGCGTATTTTAGCTGATAAAATGTACATTTTTTCCGATTTTTACGGTACCTTGCAGCAGTATGTATTTTTACAAACTTTTTCAGTTTTTGTAACATTACAACCAAAAACCTCTACATACTTTATTTGGATTTTATGTGCTAGTCCAACACAAAGCAGCATAGAACAGAGAGTTAGAAGGGAAACAGTATACATTTCTTTTGTTTGTAAGTGCCTTAAGATGTTACCTGATTCGTAAATAGAGAGTCTACCTGTGTATAATTTAATCTCACTACATTTACAGCTGTTCTGTGAAGGCCTCAGAGTTTTGTTAGAGAAAACTAATGAACAAACAGCATCATGAAGACTAAGAAACACAGCAGAAAGGTCAGAGATAAAGCTGCGGAGAAGTTCAAACTAGGTTTAGATTATAACAATATCCTAAGCTTTGAACCCTAAACAAAAAACCAGTGCAACTGATTTCCTTAGACAAAAGCATATTTGTGTGTTAGAATGGCCCAGTCAAAGTCCAGACCTAAATCCAACCAAAAATCTATTAAAAGACTTGAAATTGGATTCTCTCCATTTATTTGCAAAGAATGAGTAAAAAAATTTCATCTCTATTGTGAGCGAATAGTGAGACAAACAGAGTTGCATATACATGCTATACTTTCCAGATTTTAACTTATAAAAAAAATGTAAAAAAACAAAAAAACATGTACACTTTTCGTTCCAATTCACAATTATACACTACTTCATGTGGTGTTTCACATAAAATCCTAACAGAATATATTGAAATTTGAGGGTGTAACATGCAAAAAGTAGAAAAGTTCAAGGCGTTTGAATCCCCTTCTGAGGGACTATATTTTTAATTGAGCCATAGATTTGAGTCAGTATCACCAGATTCTTTTGCTCACAATTGTTTGAGGGATGGCAGCTCCTCAAACACTCCTGGATCCAGGGTTGAGATGATGTTGCCAGAGAGGTTCCTGTAAGAACATAATTGGATATGAACATGTTCTCTCAGTACCTCAACAACGAGCCAGAGTTTAATATATTTTGATGTAACTGATGGGTCTGTGTCTTACAGTTTAGTGAGGTTGGTCAGTCCTAGGAAGATGTCTGCAGTAAGGCAGCCAATGCGGTTGTTGGATAGGTCGCTAAACATGTGAAAGAACGAAAGAATGTGTTAGCTATTATCAAATTAATACCTCCCTGGCAACAGATTGTTGTGTCTTGACTCATTCATTGCCCACAGATGCTATATTACATATCCATTTGACATGCAGCTGAACTTTGTAGGCCCTCCTCTGTGTCCTGAGACCAGAACAGAATGCAAACTTAATTTCAGAATCATAGACAGTTCAAATATAAACCGTCCCAGGCACTCTCCCTTATCAGGACCCCAAAAGACCTGAGCAAAGCTTTATCATCAGCAGGGTAAAGCAGGGCCCCTGTTCTACAGTCCACTCCTGAGTGTGATGTATAGCTGAAGCCAGAGAGGGATCTGCTCTACTGCACCTCTGACACTACCCAGCAGAGAGCTGTCCAGAGCATGTGTTTATCTCCCCCTGTTTGTTTTGAGAAGCCCCAGACCTTGCAGGGAAAATACAAGAAGAAGGAGGAGGGACGAGGACTCATGCGGCGTAGCGCAGACAAACAATTTCGACCCACGCTACAACCAAGCATCAGGGTACAGAAATACAAGACGTGAGCAGCAAGCCGCTGTACAAGGTTGGCTTGTCCCATTCAGTGCCTGATGAGGTGCCTCGGCGTAGCCCTGATGTTTCTAAAGAGGCCTTAGGGATGACATCCTACAGTTTTTAGTGATGTCAGCTCAAAAATGTAAAAACTCTATGTTTAAACTGATTATAGCAGCTGTATTATAACATTTGTAATGAGCTGCGAAAACAATGAATGTCTGTTTAACTCAGTTACTGACTTCTGGATAGAAACAGAGTTTTTAATTAATTTACATTTGCATGTTTGTTGCTCTGTCTGTAATCAGACTTTGAGACATGTTACTACATCTACTCACAGCTTCCGAAGCTCAGAAAGGCCTTGGAAGGCTCCAGGCATGATGGTGCTGATCAGGTTGTGTTTCAGATCCCTGGAAACAGAAATAGAGAAATGCTGGTATATGTACGTAGAGATAATAATCACAAAGAAAGATGTGTCACTTGGGGATTTTCTGTTTTGCTTTTTTTCTGTGTGAAAAATGTGTAGGTTTCTATTGTATGTCTGGCCAACATTTGTATGACTGGAGAGAGTAGTCAGTTTATACATCTTAGGTAAAATGTTGACCCTATAGGGAAATGTTTGGCACAAAAGGATTATTTGAAGTCCACTTGTGGTACAAAGGTTTCCTGATTAACAAGTTACGTCTTGGTCATGACATGACGTATTCCAAACAACCACAGATTCAATGTCAACAAAATACTGAATCTTAAAGGACAAATGTCATTACGTTTTACAGCCAGAAAACTAAAAGGTATTGAAAGTACAAAACATTAGTAAAACACAATAAGCATTTCTATTGTTTTTCAAAGCAGATGAGTGATTTTAAAATGCACTTTCTAACATAAAAAAAACACATCTTCAAATATGTGTGATTATATAATGTACCGTTCAGCAGAGTACAAATTCCAGTTGATTCAAACACATTTCTATTTATTAATGCAAAGGACCTTTAACAGGCATATGCTTAGTGGATGTTTGTCAGCGAATTGGAAACACAGAAATGTAAAGAGTGAGCACTCACATTAAATCCTTTATGCAGGATAAATTAGTAGGATTATTGAAAGTCAATATTTAAGGATGGATTTCTCTTGGCCAACCAAAAATCGTTTCTGAATTCACTAAACCTTTTGCCCCAGGATTATGAAACAACTGGAATCTTGGTTTCAAGGGAAGGAACAACAAAAGGTTAAGAACACAGCCAAGTTCATATTATTTGAGCCACAGATAGCTCGGGCAGTGAGTCAGCAACCAGTCTGTCAAGGCAATCACAAATGTTGCGAGCATAAGGTTTCTCAGAAGAAAATGTGTCAGTTTTACATGCTTTTACTTTTTATATGCCCTCTGCCAGCACAGAATGTCTGAAGACATCCATACTGCCAAGGTTTGCCTTGTCTAATCCATTAAATCAATAGCCACTCCCTCCATATGTCCTTCTGCATGTTTCACCACCATTAATTACTAGCAGCAGTGACTTGTTTTTTTGTTTCTATGTCTGAGCCAAATGAATGAGATGTTGTTTATCTGTATTTCAACTTCCGTTTCAACAACTACATGTGTAGCATGAGCTTGAAGTGACTTTTTAGGTTCAAATGACATGCGAGAAAACTAACTGCAGAATTAAAGAGTTTTAGTGGCATGAACGACAGTGTCTGTAAAATAGTGTTTTGATGGTTGCATTACTGTATTGCAGTTCAGCCATAAAGAGCAAAGCACAGACTAATTGGTGTAGAAAAATTATATTTTCTGCTGCTTCCATTCCCCACTGCTTTGATTTATGCAACCGCTACACAGCTCACAAAGTTGAAGTGTGTTGCTGCAACAGTTGTACAGAGAAATAGGAGAGCCAGCGAGAGCTTTTAAATTCCGCAATAGAGTGCTGGCTTGTTTGTATTCAAGCTGCTTTTCTCAGATTACTGTTCTCATTATGGTCTTAATACAGTGGTGTTCAAAATTACAGCAGTCCAACATCACCAACCAGATCAATCACTGTTGTTGATAGACATTATAGAGTAATACAAAATCAAGAGACTCAACAGTCATGACATGGAGGCTACTAATTATGTGAAACTGAATTATGAGTTGAAAGAGCTGTGATTAAAATAAAGATAGTGTGGAGTTTTATAGGTGAGGTCATTGATCATGTGAAACATCAGGTGTCAAACAGGTGTCCCTTAATTAAGGACGATGGCAGCAAATGTTCTTCATGCTAGTTATTGTGCCATCCTCTATGAAAATCTATGTAAAATGGATCGTTCCAGACATTGTCCAGAGGAAAAGCATGTGCTAACTAAAAAGTTGATTGGAGAAGAGAAAACATGTGAAGACGCTCTGAAAATAGCAGACTGCTGGGGTGAAATAATCTCAAACACTTTAAAATGGAAACCAAAATGGCAAATACGTGAAAAAAACCAGAAAACTACCATTCAATGGCAGAGACTCATTGGATGATTAACTCAAGAGAGATCAGGTCCTGATGATCTAAACTTATCTATGAGCACTGAAACATTTTAATATGCTTATATGAAGCCAAGTTCTCAACAAGAGACCCCTTCAAACTCCCAATGTTGAAAAAAAAACAACTTGTGCTGAAGAGGTCACAGTTTACTGGAGAAATGGAGCAAATGATTAAAGTGAGATCTGTGCACTGTGTGTTCATGCCACAGTACACTGTGAAGCATGCTGGCTCAGGCATTGTGTTATGAGGATAATTCTCATATTAGGATGTCAGGTCTGTCACTTATTAGGGATCAGTGATCAGTTTGAATGCATCAAGATTTTTCCAAAGGTCATGTTGTCTTTTAATGAACAAAAAAAAGGCCCTTGAAATGTGTGTCTTAACAAAACAGCAACCCCAAACACACTAGTAAAGCAGTATCTGGGTTCCATACCAATGAGACTTTAATCCAAAAGGAACAGTATTAGGTGGGATTAAACATGCTGTTTCTGAGGCAAAACCAAGAAATGCAGATAAACTGTGAAATGTAGCCTAATGGTCCTGAGCTGGAATACCTGAGCCTAAGGTTGGTCGACTCCATGCAACCTAGATGTGAAGCACTTTTCTGAAATAGTGGCTATACAACTAAATATTAGTTAAGTGGTTTACAAATCGTCAAGCATTGTTCTTTTCGTACAGTAAATACATGTTAAATGCTACATTTTTAAACATTCTAATATTACTTTTTCCTCACTTACTATAGATTGATTAAAGACATTTGATATTTTTTCGTCATGAATTGATTTGAAGCAGACAGTGCAGTGCTCTCAAGTTTTGGAGGTTTACTCACTTTTTTAAATACGTTGCTGTTATTTTAAACACAGTAAATACATATAAATGTTTGCTGTATAAACTGATCATACATTGCTGTCGCTACTATCATTCCTAGTTGCCAGTGTGTTCTGCACTGTTGCCCTTGTTCATTGTTGGAAGTGGATAAACCTATCATGAGCCACAAGCTCAAACACAACTAAAAAAGAAAGAGTAAATTATAATCTGTCTTTTAAATAAATAGAAATATTACTTTGATATTAAAGCCCCAGCAACGTTTTTAATCTAAATTTCCCCTTTTAAAAACGTTTGTATCACATCAGCCTCGAAGACTGCAAACCATATCTTTATCTCCTTGTAAATTTGTGATTTCATGCTATCTGCTGCAATTATCTCCACCCACCCTTCTCTCATTTCACTTTTCCAACTATTTGTCAAGCGACTCAGCCAGATGTTGCCAACCAACCTGCACTATATTTAGAATCAAAGACTTTAATAGATGAGTGGAAGTTACAGAGCTGAATTATGGGGATGGATATGCATTCACAGGACATGTGAGTTTCTGTTGGAGATGTTATGGGGGATATTTTTTTACAGTAGTAAAAAAAAACAAAACAACAATACTATTGTTGCCTTTTGTCTTTTTCTTTTTTAATCACAATGGCTCAGTAGTATGGAAGTCCTCATGGGACTTTTAGGGCACTTTTTCAACAATGATTGTCTATGATTGCTGTTCCTGACCACACCGCCTCATGCAGTTTAAACCCTCAGGCATCTCCTAACCACTGCTCGGTCCACTTTCCAGGAGATGAGCTTTTTTGGGTAAACTAGGGTAGGGGAAATTGTTTTAGAAAATGGCTTCCAGCAAAAAACTACAACATGCGGTATGGTTGAGCTCTGCTCAACAGATTATTGGTTTTGTCCTGGTCCAAGATCTTTCTAAGCCTTTGCTCATATGATTACAGACAGAAGAGAGGTTCTAATGATGGGGCAGAAGCTTTCTGGACTCAAACCAAGGCATTGTGTTTGAGAGCACAGCCAAGTTCTGTCGGCGTAAGGCATCGTCTCAGACAGGATGTGAGGAAATCATTATTATTTATTTTTTTAAAGGCTGACACATATTCACTTTTTACCCTCAGGCTAAAACATATGTATCCCATAATTTACATGAACAAATAAATATAAATACTTTTAAGTGTTTCTGGCTTTGTGCATCTGTTACAGTGTATGTGTTAATTGTCTGAATATAATTTTTTTTCTGTGTGTCAGTTGGATTTGTTGACCTGGACAGCAGGAGAACAATGCTCCTGTTTCCAGTTTGTGTGTCGCTGGGCTCATTAGCGTGGCGCTGAAAGATGAGGCACTGCTTACCATTTCCTCTCCCTGAGGTCTGTCTCTCCCTCCCTGTCTGTCCCTTTCACAGCTATACAAAAGTAAGCATTTGCTGTTAATGCTGAACTCCATGCATTTTAATCCCATCTTACGTTTCCCATTTGGTGATAATGAAAGCTGTGACTATGTATGTTGAAAACCAGCACAGATTTGGTGAAACTGATATTTTGTTTTGAACAAGATGAACAATTAAAATGTTCCTATTTTTTAAAGAAACTCTGTATTTGCACTAGTTCTGCTGCCATATTGAAACTATTATAAACTGTTAAAATGAATTGCATTTCCATCATTTGTGTTTTCTGCTTTGTTTTCATCCTTCAGAGGCTTCTTTTATCAGCCTATTTTGTATCGGTGTCATGACACTTGGTTATTTATCATATATAGATTTTTGTCCAGTACTCTAACTAATGAGAAAGTGTGGGATTCTGTGCAGAGCAAAAATGAAAAGAGAACTAATTTATTTCAAAAATCAGTAAACCTTTACAAGAGGATGAGAATATTAAAAGTTCATCAATCAAGTTTCTACACCTTCTTAATCTAACATGCATGTTTTTGGACAGGGTTAAAAAGCTGGAGTACCCAGAAAGAGCCTACGCAAACATGAAGAGAACATGCAAACTCTGAAGACTGCACGCCCCAGCTGGGATTTCAATCTACAAATTTCTGAATGGCAACAATGCTAACAGATGTGCCACTGTGGAGTCCACATCATAAATCCAACATGTTACATGTTGAAAAGGGTTTTTTGTTTTTAAACTGCTGTAAATTTAGAATTTTTATCTGTGTAATAAATCTAATAAATTTATAATTTTACTGTATAAATGTCAAAAGACAAAGAAGGTTGTTTTGCTAAAATGAGTATGGTCTCACAAGAACATGCACCAAAGTGAGTATCTTTTGCTTTATATTGATGATTTACCGATGTAGACCTGTGTATCCCTGTACTATCTGAGATGCTGGTTTTAGAAATGTGCATTAATAATAGGCCATGAGGTCTCTTTCAGCATTTGTCAAAAGCACAAGATATTTTTGTTTTCTAAAGAGAATTCAAATCTTCAGTTTACAAGATCACAGCACGGGTTTTCCTTTCATCCCAGCCCATCTAAAGAAGTTTGGACAGCTTATGCAATGTGGACTGAGGCAGTGCTAGATTATGCTACACCACAATGAAACATCAGCATATTGGAGGTCAAAAGACAATGGTCAGATTATCCCATCATCACTTCAACATGTATGCACAGTGTTGGTGTAAACCAATCTGGTTTTTTGTTGAGAGAAGCCTTTTCTTGATCACAAGCCATTCTGCAGGGTCACTGTTGTGTGTAGATGCTTAAACTGGACCTCAGCCTCTAACAGGCCACAACAAAATATATAAAAACACACTCAAGTTATCACAGATGTGTAGAAATCACAAATTTACGAACAACATGATCATACCAGCAGTGTAGCAGTCACACAGAAACTTCCTTAAGGTGAACCATTTAACACATGAACTAGTGATGCATTGAGAAATGAGCTAGTGACCAGAACCAGTCAATTTTCTGCTTGACTGGGACCTGACCTGCAACCAGTCAAAAACCAAAAAGTCCAATCTTTTTTCTAATTAGTACATGCACCACACTAAGTGCTGTCTGGTTGCACTGTCAACAACACTCTCACCGTGAGAATTCAACAGAACGTTATCTACTTTTAGCATCAGTGAGGTGTTTAAAAAGGCTTCCAGCACAAAAGATGTAAGAAGCTATTTAACATTACCCTGTATTTTCTACATGTCTAGACACGTGTGCAGTTTCTTCAAGCCGTGAGAGAGTGAGAGAGAGCAAGACTTTCAGCAAATAGGAACAGGAAGACATAACTGAGTAGAGCAATAGTGCTCTGTTTGATTATATATAGACTGTCTAGATCTGGAAATGTTGGCAGACTTTAGTTAGGGTAGGGATCTACATTCTCATGAATATACATGGACTGCCATTTTTGTAATGCTAACTCTACTGGCTAATATAAAAAATGAAAGCCAGATTAAAATGTCAGATCATTAATAATTTTGTATTTGTTTTAAAATGTTAGTGAAACAACTTCACAGTGACTGCTCTCTCATAGATGATCTATGATGTTGCTTCTGTTCCTAATGTAGAGCATTATTAACTGCCCAGGCTAGAAAAAAAAGCATTTTAAGTGCTTTTAATTAAAGATATTTAGGAGAAATCTGCTAAAATCTGTATAAGGCAGGGCGTAGCTTTACAAAAAGTAATACAAAAAGTTAAGATCAGTAAAATTCTGGTTGGCGTAGCTCTCTTTAGGATGTGGAGAAAGACATATATAAGCATCCCAGCTCTGTATTTCCTGTCTGAATAAATGGATGAAAAATTTTATATGCATGGATCTACTAGATAAAAATAGCTAACCAACTGTGATACAGCACACTCTCTTATCACCAAGCTGGGGAATCTGAAGGAGCTCCCCGTAGCCAGCAGGATCTGAGGCCCATATGCCATCCCTTAACACCATCTTAGTCCAACCTGAATCTCTAGGCCTGTGCCTTAGCACTCTGGTGTTCATGTCTGATTTGTTTCCATATTTATTTTAAACCTACAATAACTTTAGCTCCAGGTTTCACCTCAAACCGGGGCGCTGACTTGAGTCTGCTCCCTCTAGAGTTGACTTCCGCTCTCCCTGACAACAGCTTCACAGCTCAGAGGGCTTGACACTGATGACAACCATTGTCAACAAGGGAGAGGATAAATGAAGAGACAAGAGATACTTTAAAGCCTTGTTATTGCTCAAAGTAAATATGTCTTTGTCTAAAATCCTGGGAATAAATGTCGTAGTTTTATTAGTTTTTCTATTATGTTCCTCAGAAGCAGCAATTTCAGAAAGCCACATTGCTGTTGGGGAATCAAGACTGTGAGCAATTTGTCTTCTTGAGTTTCACATTATGGACTCCAAAGTGCAGTGTGCTATCCAATTTACCCAATGTGGTCTGTATCATTTGACTGTGACAGACTCAAGCTCTCACCCCGCCAAAAAAGGGGCCATTGTTTGACATCAGAGGCTGCCATTAAGAATGTCATTTTTTTCATTCCTCACAAACTCCCCCTGATCAATAGAGCTGTTCCTCCGGGTGTCCTGAAGAGTTACCGCTCTGTGGGTGTTCAGAGGATGAGCACCTGGGCCCCATGCAGTATTGCAGACGAGCCGTGTGCTTGTACGGCAGCAGGAGGGTATTAATGAAGACATCGTGGAGTGCTCTATTATCAGAAGCCCAGCAGCAGGGCCTGGAGAGCTGACATTGTTTGAGCCTTTGGGCCTGGAGGGAGCTGGGAAAAGGACTGGAACTAAGCAGTGGGCTCTCATTATCACCAGACTGCCCAGGTCTGCAATGTAATGGAATCAAGAGATTCCTGTTTCTGAATTTTAACGAAAGAATTGGGAGATCACATCTCTACTTTAAATGTACCTTTCTCTCAATTCAGACCAATTTGTTTCTAAAGGGTACCTGGTATTAACTTGCACCTTGGCTGCTGACAGAGATCACTGGAGACCATTTCTATGCCGCATGTCATTTCCTGTCTGGTTGCCGTCTCTCGCAGAGGCCCTCGCTCGTTTATTTTTACAGTTTCCTTTTTCTGCTTTTTTTACTAGCTAGCTTTCCCTCATTGGGAGGGGCAAGTGGGTTAGGGGATTCAGAACTGAGCAAAAATTGCCCCTGCGTATGGCCCTGTGGAGCCCACCTCCCTATTCAACAACACACTTGCTCACAATGGGGTCTCTGTAATGCAGGGCCCAAACGAGCTCCTGCCTTCCCCCAAAACAGGAAACCAGGATTTGCAGAGCTCTTGTTTTTTATACTAATTTCCTGCTACGCTGCCCCTTCTCCAGATTATTTTCTTTCTTTTTTCTGGTTCTTCTCGGATTGGATACACCTTATCAACTTTAGATTTGGAAGTAATTGCTGTGTTTGAGCCAGGAAACATCAAGAAACAAAAGATACAATTATTTTAATAAATCTGGTGTTTTGCCAGTGGGCATGTGCTCAAAATATTTCTCTTCAAGCATGCAAAATTTTTGCATGATCATTATGTGTAGATTGCATGCATGATAGACATGGACATGGACTCTGCATGGCAATCAGCAGTATGTGCAGGAATAACAGTATACTTTTATTTGAATTCTCATATTACCTTTGTTGATTATATGTTTCTATAATCTGCAGCACGAAGAGATGGAGACATTTCCTGCCAAGAGAAACACTGTAACCATTACTGACTTCAGCTGAGGCTTGTTGAAAGGCCAAACTCAGTGGTTTTTGAGAGACCTTCCTCCAATCAAAGTATCCAAAAATAAGACATTTCAGTTATGAATTTGATGGTGCAGACATAGTACCTTGCAAAAGTTTTAAAACTCCTTGAAGTTTTAGATATTTTATGACAGTAAAACTTCAAGGAGTACTTTATTTGGAATTTTTGTGACCAATCAACACAAAGTAGTGCATAATTATGAAGCATAAATGGTTTTCACTACATTTTAGAAACAGAAATCTGGAAAGTATGGTGTGCATTTGTATTCATTCCCCAATGAAAGGTCTTTCGTATGTATCTGTTCCAGGTTTTCACTTCTGCTAAATCACTCTTCTATGCAAAATAGCTCAAACTCAGACAGATCAGATGTATCATATCAGGGAAACAACAATTTTCAAGTCTTGCTACAAATTATCAGTTAGTTTTATGTTTGGACTTTGACTTGACCATTCTAACACGTAAATGTGTTTCAATCTACACAGCTTTAGAGTAGATCTGGCCGTATGCTTAGGATCGTCCTGGTGGAATGGGAACCTTCACCACAAGTATCAAGTCCTTTGCACCCTCTAATGTGTTTTCTTCCAGAATTCATCTTTTCATTAACTCTAACCAGTTTCCCTGTCCATGCTCAATAAAAATTTCCTCACAGCCTAATGCTACCAGCACAATGTATCACAGTAGGGATGGTGTGTTTACTATGTTGCCTTCATTGCTCGTAGCTAACTACAAACAGGACTTCTTTCAGCTTTCTTTTAGCAGCGATTTTCTTATTATCACTCTTCCATAAAGGCCAGATTCAGGATGTGTACTGATGGCTGTCGCCTCAACAGATCCTCCCACCTGAGGTGTGGATCTTCATAGCTCCTCCAAAGTTACAATGCTTTCCTTGCCCAGCCTTAGATGGGTAGCATCTTCACAAATTTGCAGTCATATCATAATCTTTACATTATTAGATAATGGACTGAACAGTGCTCTGTAAGATGTTCTCAGCCAAAGATATTGTTTTAAAACCTAAACCTGGCCGAAACTTCTCCACAAACTTACTCCTGATTTGTCTGTTGTGTTGTCTTGGTCATAAAGACCAAGGAACACACTTTATGCTGTTTGTTCACTAAACCTCAGAGGACTTCAATGAACAGCTGTATTTATACTGAGATTAAAATTATAAACAGGACAACACTAACTATGTATCGTCTGAAGTCAACTGGCTGTGCTGGATTTTAGTTAGGGACAATGAACGGGCCAAATACATATCTATGACAAACCTTTTTTGCTTTTTATTTGTAAAAAAAACCCCTGAAAATTTGAAAAACCTTTCACAATTATGTGCTAGTTTGTGTTGGTCCTCCATTCAAAATTATTGACATTTGTGGTTGTACTTTGACGAAATGTGTAAAAGTTTAAGACGTGTAAATTTAATGCTGTTAAAAGGTGGCTATGGGTTAATCAAATGGGCTAACTAAGCCTGACTTTCAACATCTTTGTTTATACCTATATTGGATCTTCCTTACATTTTTTTAAAGGTTTAACTTTAAATTGATCACAATAAAAAGATGTGCAGAGACATCTAGTGTTGGGGCAGCGAATTCTTGTTTGATATCAGTTTCCCAGTAGATTTTTTTTCCTTTAATCAAAAGTTTTTATAACAGCTCTTCACTTTTTTTTTTTTTTTTTTTTTTTTTTTTTTATCAAATTGAAGACATAGGACTATATTAGTAATTGACTTATCATTGAAAAAGAATGTTTTAGCCATTAGGTGGACTACAGCTTGTAGAGAGCCAAAAGTGGAAGGAACCACCAGAGAGCTGAGAGGAGAGAGATGTAGAAAATGAGCAAAGAAACACAAATGGAAGTGAAGGAAGCAAGTCCAGAGAAAGCTTGAGTTCCTCCAGCGGAAAATGCCATCATGTTTGCAGAAAGAGTATGTGACAGACAAAGTCACTTAAATATAAAGCACACAATTTAGTAATGCACTTATAAGGCGGCTTGCTTGCTGTTTGAATAAACCCCCAGAGCCTTGACTGAGCTAGGCTTGTAACACAAACACACCCCTTTCCTACAGTTTATCTGAAAGACACATCTGGAGTCTATCAACTCCAGCAGCACCCCCTCTTCTGTTTCCACTCTCGAGCACGCTTAACCCCTTCCTCACCTACTCCACCCCTTAATGTCATACAGTCTTATTAGGTAACTTTTGCCTAACAAGCAGTGACTTAATGTTGTGTGGGTGAAAACAGACTTACACAAATGTGCATTTTGTTGTTAAGTGGAAACAAGATTCCTGTCTGTAACCTCCACAGATGTCCTTTTTTTTCCTTTAGAGTGGTGGACTGCTGCAATCTGACCCTTGTCTTACTGAGCCAATTCAAAACTGAGAAGCTTCTCACCATTTCTAAAAATGATCCACTGTTTTTATCCACTATGATGCTGCCCACTTTTGCTATATTATGAATATAATTTGCTAAGCCTAGATAGATATAAAGTTAATATTTGTTAATATAGGACAAACTGCAATAGTATTTTTCATCTCTCCAACCGTTCATCTTCCTCTTCATTATACTCTCTGTTCAACCACCAGCGTACCATGTTTAGCCAGGTTGGCTCCACTTCCCTTGTATCAAATGGTAAAGCTGTTTATGTTGGACCTCTTCCTAACCCCAGCTGCACAGAATGGCAGAGGTAGTGTCGAGGTTCACTTAAGAGAGACTCAGTCACTGTGACCAAATGCAACCCTCTTGTAAAAGCAGGCAATATCATGTCCAAAGGTTATGAGCTCAGTTAGACTAAGCATGAGGTAGTAAATAATTTCAAGGTTTTAAAATGGTTTATGGTTCAAAACCACAAAAATTTTCCATCCAACTGTTCCCCCAGTTCAAGGTCCTTTTTAAGAGAAATCAGAGAAAATGTCGCAGTAACTGGAGATTTCTTCAGCTGAATGGGCATAGCACTGTCCTTCCCACAATTGTTGCTGCACCCCGTCAGTCGGCTGGCTGAAAAAATTTTTCTTATACTTTTCCTGGTGTGGAAACTTGAGAATCACCATCCATCACATTTATGAAGCTAAAACGTGAGTGAAAGCAAATGTGTGGCAGCAGGAGTGTGGCAATTACTCCCACAGACTCCTAAATCTCCATCTGGTACTGAAAAACGAGGCTCCCTGCACGTGCAGTGACATAGTAGCAACACAAAAGATGATGGGTGAATTAATCACCAGATTGATTAAAGGAGTAATTAGGTGGTTCATTCAGAGAATTGTGGATTAAATGAAATAGGTTTCATGGAGGGGCTATTTTGCTTGAATCAATCTGACCGTGACACACATTACATTATATTAAAGATAACCAAGAGGGCAGAGCTGTTTGCTAAGATCTGAGTTCAAATCCAGGAGATGGGTTGATTGAGACTATTAGAAGCAGACACTTCTAGTCTTCACTTACAGGTCTTTTTGAGCAAAGAAGTTCCAGTTCTTAAATAGAGCTGGTGCTGGAACCAGTTCTTAACTGGTTTTGTGAAAAACAACATCAAATTGTGATTATAAACATTTCATCCAGTTAATGCTTGATCCTTCCTCCTGTTTTATTCTGTAATTTTATGAAGGATCATGGTGAATAGAGATAATTTAGCCACTCATATTATTAATCATAGTATCACGGCAAACAGATGCTCTAATATCACTGCATTAGTTTATTAATGCCTTTTATACAACCAGTAGTGTGTATTAATGTTTCACAGTCCTGATTAGCTGATATCTTTTTAGCATTAGAAGCACATAAAGAAAAGGTGTTAAAAACAAGATCGAGCAACATTTATTAACCCCACCTGAAGATATGACAGAGTGGTAATGAATGAGTTGAGCTGAAATAGTGTTTCAGATTTGAATGGAAAACAATCAACTGTGAGATCAGATGTAAAGGATGCATTAACCTACTTAAACTGTTAGACTCTGTTATTCTGGTCCTTATCCAACATTTGATCATCATTGAAGAGCATTTTTTTTTTTTTTTTTTTTTTTTTTTGTCTTAAATTCAACCAATTAAAAATTAAACTGAACTCTGTGACTTTAAATGTGGAGCTACCAAGGTTTTGATTTGCTTCTGTTTTCCATGAGCTTGCTTCTAGTTCCTGACAAAAGGGGTTCTCTCCTTGGGTCCAGCAGCGACGTGCTGCAGGTTTAGCATTGTTTTTTTGGGGCAACGGCCAGAGTTTGCTGTGGTTGAAACACAGAAATGGTGCGAGGTAAGCATTTGAACTTGTTAAGCACTGGAACTGATTTGGTAGAAAAGGCCAGTCAGAGGCTATCGGGCCTGTATGTGATAAAGATGTCGAGGAAATAACAGCATTATTGGCAAGACATACAAACGTTAGAATGTCAGGATGTAATTCGGGTATAATGGGATATTTAGGCATCTCAGGATCTAACAGTTGAATGTAGATGTGGATCTGTTAAACAATAGTTCAGGAAATTTGAAGGTGACAGTCCTTGGTCATATCACTATTTGATTGAATATACTTTCAGAAACCCATTTCATGACACTTCAAAACTGCACAGAATTATATAACCATGGAATAGAGAATTAACTTCCCTTGAAATTAAATAAAAAAACTGCAATAAAGGCTTTTAAAGAATGTAATATAGTTCAATGTGGAATCTTCACACAAAAAATTAAAAATTTTACTGCAGCATTTTGCAAAGATGTTAAAGAAAAAAAGATGTTTTTAAGTAACATGAAATTAGGAAATGGACTTTTCTAAGATGGTAATACAGGAGCATTTTTATAGGTGTGATAAATGTGCCTCACTTATGAAAAAGTGGTGTAAGCAGGTATTAAACCTATTTTTTATTAACCCCACATTTCTGTTTTTATAAATAGTTTTTTATTGTTCTGATGTAATATTCTAATTTTAAATATCATGTTTTCATTAACTGTAATTACCAGAAATAAAGGCTTTTGCACAGCCAAAAAATAATAATTAAAAATGTAATTTAAAAAAATTAGATGACATTGTCATGGCAACAGTAACATTCCCTTCCCTGATGTGGTAGTACCCTGTGAATTCATCACTGTTAATTTGCACAGTTTAAAGTGGGAGACATCAAAAGTGTTATACAGGCTTTAAAAAAAATGTGACACAGCTCCACAAAATCCCCATCATTTCTTCATATTTATTATTTTGACAGCAGTAGGAATAATAGTTGCTTGTCTGTTTTCAATAAAAACAATTAGATTATGTTATTTTGATTAAAACTATTGTGTAAATAATAGTAATAGCAGCCCATGCACAGTCTAGACCTTTACCTCATTTAACACTCTATTTAACACTATCATGCAGACATTTTTTCTAAGCATGTCATCTTATGCTCATGCCCTGTGTGGGTCACTGGTCAAAGATTTCTTGAAAAAACCTCCCCTAACTATTGCTGCTTTACAGGGATAAATCAAAACCAACCCCAAATCTCCTGCTGTTGAAGGAAGCTAAAGTGGAATCAGCCCAATATTTTAGGAACATTCTTCTTTAAAATTCACTAGGTACAGTCATATTATTACTGTGTTGGTCACTTTTGACTTTTTTGGTGACATAACCCATCATGCTGCCAACACCTTAACCCTTCGAACACTCCCAATCACAAGCCTCACTCCTGCCTCTCAGACCTGTCCACTTCAAACACCCTGCTGATACCTCATCCATCATCAGTGCTGTCCTTTGTGCCCCTCCTCTCTGCACCCTATCTCCATGTTGGATGAACAGACCTGGTAATGAGGGCCTCTTGTGCCCTGCTTGCCTGTCCCGTGTCCCATGGTGCAGTGGGGCCCAGTTGGACAGGAGCCAAACTGCCTGGGCCCTCTTTGCTCATTATTCTCATTACCTTACCTCAAATCAGCACAGGACAGGCTGCTGGGATCTGTCCACAACTCATAGAGTTCTTGGCTAGTTAGTGCAGCTGCCAGTGAAAGCTTCTGTCATTAAGGGTATGCACAAAGGTGGAGGAACTCAAATAGGTACATAAGAACAGTATCAAAGGGCTTACGCTGGATATTAAAGGAATAATTAAGGATTTTTGAAGTGAGGCTCCTTTAAGGTTATAAGCAGTTAAAATCAGACCTCCAGAACTGTCTTGCAGACATGGGGCATAATCAACATAAACTATATATATATATATATATATATATATATATATATATATATATATATATATATATATATATATATATATATATAGATAGATAGAGAGGGGGGGGAGATAGTCAAGTTGATTTGTATAGCACATTTCAGCAGCAAGGCAGTTCAAAGTGCTTTACACTGTAAAAACATCAATCAAGTATGCATCAAAATAATCAAAATCATCAAGCAAGTATCAATGCATCAAAATCATAAAGATCACCAAGCAGATATAAATCAAAAATATTGATCAATGTTCCACTTACCACTAATCAAAGGCAGCTCTAAACAGGTGGGTTTTCAGCCTTGATTTAAAGGAATTTAGTGTTTCGGCTGTTTTGCAGTTTTCTGGAAGTTTGCTCCAGATTAGTAGAGCATAAAAACTGAATGCTGCTTCTCCATGTTTGGTTCTGGTTCTGGGGATGCAGGGTAGACTAGAACCAGAAGACCTGAGTGGTCTGGAAGGTTGATACAATGACAACAGGTCTTTAATGTATTTTGGTGCTAAGCCGTTCAGTGATTTATAAACTAACAAGAGTGTTTTAAAGTCTATTCTCTGAGCTACAGGGAGCCAATGTAAGGACTTTAGAACTGGGGTGATGTGCTCTATTTTCCTGGTCTTAGTGAGAACGCGAGCAGCAGCGTTCTGGATCAGCTGCAGCTGTCTGATTGACTTTTTAGGCAGACCTGTGAAGACACTGTTGCAGTAATCAATGGGACTAAAGATAAACGCATGGATGAGTTTCTCTAGATCTTGTTGAGACATTAGTTCTTTAATCCTGGAAATGTTCTTCAGGTGATAGAAGGCTGACTTTGTAATTGTCTTTAAGTGTCTCTTATGGTTCAAGTCTAAGTCCATCACTACACCCAGAATTCGGGCCTTGATCATGAGTTTGTAGTTGTAATAACTGAAGCTGCGCGCTGACTCTAGATCGCTTCTCTTTAGGTCCAAAGATACTATCCTCCATCCATCCATCCATCCATTATCCATCACCCTTGCAGGGTCGCATTAGGGGCTGGTTCCTGTCTTCAGCGGTCACTGGGCGAGAGGCTGGGTACATATCGGACAGGTCGCCAGTCCATCACAGCCAGAACTATCCTGTTAAGGTTAATTATTGTGCCCAGAGCAGGCACCTCCCCAGAATCCAGATATGATTGATGGTTGTGTTCAGCCTTCTAGAGCTGGAACAACACAAGGTATTCCAAGATTCAAATGTAGCTGTTGGATGGCAAATCAGTTTAAAAGAGTTACAAAAACACAGAAGTCCAGTAAAAAGGCAAAAACAAACAAGCCTAAATTGCTCCTCGGTACTTGGGTGGTTTGGCAGGTTTTGAAGGCAATAGTGGCTTTGAGGCGTTTTGTCCCAATGAAAGAGCTAACTGTGTGGATTGCTGTGCTGTCTGGCCCCAGCCTGAAGGAGGGTGGCCTGCCCACGAGTTGGATTCTTCTAACACCAGCAGATCAGACTGCTTTCAGCACTGAATAGATGTCGAGTGAGAGCATGTGGATGTGAGTGTGTGTCTACCAGGAGAATTACCAGACACTTCTAAAATGATCGGCCTATATGTTAAGCTTTCCATATTAGGAAAGAAAGAAGTCGATGCTGGAGTCACACCAGACATAGGACAGCAGCGCGTGTGTGTGTGTGTGTGTGTGTGTGTGTGTGTGTGTGTGTGTGTGTGTGTGTGTGTGTGTGTGTGTGTGTGAGCGTGTGTTGTTAGGAGAGCAGGCTTTGTTTATCCTTGTCACTTTGGGGCAGAGATGCAGTGTAATTCCCTGATGTGTGTTTACTCAGCCCCAGTGGGCTGGCCTTTGATTACAGCACTGACCACATAATATGAGTAAGTGTTCACAACTACTGCAAATGACAAGCACATGTAGATGCCAAACTGGAAACAATGAGAGGACCTGAGGAGTCACAGTGGGGCAAGGAGACAAAACAAAACTGTAATCTTGCAGTATGACGAAAACTAACATTGAAACCTTTGCTGTAAACTCACATTTTGGTTGATCCCATCAAACCCTTCCAAGGCTACAACTGTAAATTTCAATGAGCCGTTTTTTTTAACAACAGACGGTGATTTTCCTATGAGCTCAGATGTAATTACAAGCTGTGTTGAGTACTCAATTAAAGGTTGGAGACGTCAGAGTGAGCAAAAAGACCTCCACTGCTCTGCCTCAGACATTGAGGCTGAGTGAAATGCGGTCCACATGATTTATGTTATCTCCTGTCTTCACAGCAAATGCTTACATCTCCCACTGAGGACCATAAGCAACTATGTGTGCCTGTGTTAGTTAAACTCCATGTTATAGTGAACACAAACACACATATCTGACCTTTCCCACTGCAGGTCATTTAGAAATGTCATCGTTAGACATTGAGATCAACTTGTTAATCCCACAGATGTGGTCAGAATCTCCAAGTTATGAAGAAAGTGTTGTCTGAATTTTTACTAATTTTGGTCTATCTGCTCCTTCTTGGTCCCATACTATCATCTTTTAAGGATATGTCTAATCATTGCTATACAGATGATATCCAATTGTACATTTCTTTTCTTCCTAATAAAGTTTCAAAATTTCAGTTTGCTAAATGCCTAGATTGGATTGAATAAAATGCTGGATGTCTGACAGTTTTTTTCTATTAAATGAAAAAAATGGAAATAATAATCTTTGCACCAGAATAAATAACTGTAAAGATAAAGGAGATCCTTTTTTGAGACTTTAGTAAAATCTACTGTCAGAAACCTTGGTATAACCATTGACTTAGGTTTTATGCTTGAAAATCACCTAAAATTTCTGGTTTGATCCTGTTTTTATCATTTTAGAAATATAGAGCGAAACTGAGCTTCATTGTGTCTCGCTCTGTAACTGAAATCTTAATGCTTGCTTTTGCTTCATTTTGTCTGGATTATTGTAATGCACTCTTGACATATCTAACCAAATCTTCCCTGGACGAGTTGCAGACTGCACAAAATGCTGCTGCCAGGCTACTGACTAAATTTTCAAAATTATCTCATGTGACCCCACAGCTAATGCAGCTGCATTGGCTCCTGTTATATTCTAGAGTGTATTTCAAGATCCTGGTTTTGAATTGGAGAGCTCTACATGGACAGTCACCAGTTTATATCAGTGGATGACTGCATCCCTACACCCCCATCAGGTCCTTAAGGTCTTGTGATCAAGCCCTCCTTATAATCCCCAATACAAAACTGAAAACGAAAGGAGACAGAACCTTTTCATCTGTGGCTCCAAGACTATGGAACTCTCTTTGTCACTGAGATTAGAGACCAACCTGGTAGCTTCAATTAAATTCAGCTAAAAAGTTATATTTTTAAATCTCCTTTTGCTGGGTGTGCCTTGTGTTTTTATTTTCTGTTTGTTTAAGCACTTTGAGATTTTTATCTTGAAAGGTGTTACATAACTATAGTTTTACTTACATGCATACTGTTAGGTTTTTGTTTTGCTTTTCCTTCAAATCACCTGCATCTGAACTTAATGTGAGGAATCATGAAGACAAGCAATGAACTGAGCCTGTTTTGGAGTGACCATATGGCCAGAACCACAGCTGTTGTATCAAGCAGAATGAAGCTACTGTGGGAGCCGCCCCCTTGGCGTGATCCAGTCAGTTCTGTAAGTTAGCTAACACCTCTATTTCCAAGCAACAGCAGGCACTCTTTTTCTGTTCTGTCAGCTGCAGTACTGGTCTGAGAAGCTGACAGATCAAAGGTTGTTTTGAAACTTTTTGTCCTCCCTTTTCCTTTTTCTGCTAAAGTCACGTTCAGCATTTGAGAATTCTAATCTGTAAATTTCCTTTAGTTCAATTCCTGAGACCAATAAACCTTCTATAAAAGTTACTTTCTAAACAGCTTAGATAATATTTTGAGAGTCCAATGTCAGATTCACAAAACGTTCCCTCTTAACTTTAGTTATATTTTATTAAGTATATGTAATATCAGTATATTCAGAGCCTGAAATTCATGTTTTCAAGGGGGGCGGGGGGTTAAAGTTTGGGAGGGAAATACATATGAGCTTGACCACGGGTCCTACAGTCCAATACGCAGCTTTAATTTGTTGTCTTTTTTTTTAACCTTCCTAGTTGTCATTTTAGCTGCTGTCTCTTGTCTGTTTAACCCATTGGTTTCCTCTGCTTCATCTCTTCCACTTATTAACTTGGGGCTTAAAGGTAGGCAGAATGTATTTGTAAACATGGAAAACTACTCAGGAAGAAATGGTACAAGTTGTGAGATTAACTATAGATCTGGTCACATTCTGTCTTTTAGCTGAAGACATTAATTACCATTCCATTTCATCTTCTTCCCAATTGGTTATCTTGGCTGCATCTGTGACTCTACTCTCTTTTGGTTCCATTATATATATATATATATATATATATATATATATATATATATATATATATATATATATATATACTTTATGTTGCACTGGATAATCATGTAAGTTTTAATAGTTCTTCTTTCTTGAATGTAATATTTACCACATCAATTACTTTATCCAACCTTTTTTTTTTCTTTTTAAATATTTTTATAATCATTGCTAAATTTGGCAGGATCACAGGATCAGTCCTCCATACATTCGTCTGAACAGCGTATCTGGGTGTCTTTAGTAGCTTTAACCTTCACATCCCTGTGAATCTGTGCATGAATAGATGAATAACTGAATGCAGAAAAACTTCGCTTCTTTAAAATGTGTGATGAACTTTGTTCAATGGAATTTTTAAAGATTATGAGACTGAATGTTGTGTTGTCAATTATTTATGTACATTAAAACAGTTTGATGTATCTTTTCTAAGCCTCTTTCTTTCACCCAAATATGTTATTTAGCTCAACCCAAGTGCTTGTCACTAGTTTATCCCTGCATGAGGTATAAAGCTCTGTTTGTGGGCAGGCTCAGGTTACCTAACCTGTTGACACTGGAGCACCATAAGGGGCTGTGTAAACAAAAACAAGCAACTTGGGGACATTTTACATCAAATCCTTTGTGCTACAGGTCTTTGTTTTGTTTTTAGTTTAATATCAATGATCATCCCAACTGCATTATCACAAATATTTCTTGTGCTGTTGTCCTCCGTACAGATCGATTTGAGTACATGGTGCAACACTTTTGAGGTATAAAGCTGACAACTCTAGTGTTCTCAGCATTCTCTGCAAATTTGCTTTCTGTTCTAGACTGTCATGTCTGGTGTGAGCTCCAGTAGGTAGGCACTAACAAGCCAACAACTGCAGCAGTTTGCTGTCTTTTTCTTTCTTTCAACGTTTTTTGAGAAGCTTGTTTGCGTCATGGGTGGCAGCTCCGAATGACATGTGGTAGTAATATTCCTTTAACATACCCACAAACCTCCCCAGCAAAATAAGCATTTCTGCCAATATGCAGGATTCATACTGGAGCTGCACATGCTTATTGTCGCCATTAAAAATTGCTGGGAAATAGACAAGATATGGATCTTACATCACAGAGATCATACAACTAGTAGTTTGCTATAAGCTTCGACCTACTGTGCTGGAAAGAAGTTTGCATTCAGTCATTTTTAAAAACTGGTTTACTATGAATTTTCTTAAAGCCATACAGGGTCAATTATATACAGGTAAAAACATATACATGTACCATAACAGTATCTGTAAAAATGCCTCATACCTCGTTCCAGAGAAACTTGCCCAACTATGTCTAAGATTCAGCCATCTGACCTGAATTGTCACCCTCAGATAAAAGGAAACTGTTAAGGATGTTGCGAAACAACTGAAGGGTTAAGCATATCATTAAAAAAAACTGTATGGAAACTTCTCTAACACCAGTGTCTCTGTCCTCAGAGAGGTTATGAGACTTAAAGGACCAAAAAAGAAGCATCTGCTCTAAAATCAATGCCTTCTAGCTGCACAAGCAAAAGGTTTTCAGGAGAGAAAATCTAGAGTCAGATGAGATATAGATTGAGCTATTTTCTACAAACAGGAAGCAAGTTTGTAGGTAAAGCAGCACGATGTATTGTCATCATTGCAATATGAATATATGAATTATCACTAACATAAAGGACCGCTTTATTGCAATATTTGGTACACTGTAATATTGTTGTTGCCATGCAAAAAAAATCCCTCTGATATCCAAAAATATATTTGGTTGCTTGGATGAACTTCCACTCTCCCCTGTACACACAACTAATACACACAGAGTAGACAGGATAGTGCTGTTTAATGTTTCTCACTATCATCACTTCAATCTTCAACAATAGTATCACAATATCATGCTTATTTGGGCAGCCTTAAAAAATAACCATACAGGACAATTGTTTCTTTTAAGCACATTAAAATCCTTCAGACTTCTTTTGATCTTATCTACTGTGCATTTAAGGCTATTGCATAGTCAAAGAAAGTTCCATGACTGTCACCAGGAGCTCTGAGAATTGTGTCAGAATTGTCCCAGAAGTAATCATGTCCATCTCTTGTCTCACACCCCATTAAGAGAGATTATGAGGCTGTGAAGGAGGGCCAGACTGTCTGAAAGCTGCAGGTAGAACTGCCAACACAGTATTCTTGCCAGAGAGCTTGCTTATCTTGTCTTTTTGAGTGGAGTTTATCAAATAATGAAGGGCTGAAGTGTAATTATGTGAGGTTTTCAACATAACTCTGTGATAGGCAGTCTAAGTGTATCATCCTCCCTGCTGGAATAAAGCCCATCTTAGGGTAAATGCACACAGAGCTGCTCAGATCTTCTCTGATATCATTCATCTCTGCAAGGACTAGTCCAGACTCAAGCAAAAAAAAAAAAAAGAAGCATGTTTCCCATGAAGGCATAACACAAGTGTTTAGGCTATATACATTACAGCAGATGCAGAAGTGATACCCACTAAAATCTGAGGGGCTATTTTGAAATGCCAAATGTAGAGTTGAAACTGTTGGGTCAGACGTTTGGGATTGTGTTAAAAAAAAAATGTAGTTTAATACTCACAGTTTTTCCAAGGAGTTAAGTCCAATGAAGGATCCATTTCTCAGAACTCGAATTTTGTTGTGGCTCAGTATTCTGTGAATTGAAAAAAAAAAAAAAAAAAAAAATGTTACAGAAAATCCATTTGGGCCCATTAGAAATGTAAAATTACCAATCTATACCATCTGTTTTACAGCTAATAGAAATGTTATTACATGTGAAATGGAGAACAAAGTCAAACAATAAAAGCCAGAAAAAAAATTCACTTGCTGCAGTCACATGAGAGATTAGCCTGACCAGAGACATTAACTAAAGATGGTTCTTATTCATGTTAAGACAGCGTAGGACAGGAGGGAGGTTGTGATCTTGATAATCATTCAGAATTAGGTTTTTTACATCAAAAGAATGTCTTTACAGATCAAGCAAATGTGACACAGACCTTGTTAATTAGCCCTTTCTCGACCAGCAAATCAGTTGGCTTATATGGCTCCTATTAGGCCAACGATCAGAGCACTGTGGCACAGAGGACTCAAGGCCAAGATCACTTTCTCTGACATGGAAAATGGAACCACCTCATCAACAAACCTCTGATTTTTCTGTAGACTATAAATCATTTTTCAATATTGGTATTGTTCTGGGCTGCACAGTGGCATAATGGGTAGCACTGTTGTCTTGCAGCCAGAAGATCCTGAGACTAAATCCCAGCCTGGGGTCTTTCTGCATGGAGTCTGCATGTTCTCCTACTGCATATGTGAGTTCTCTCAGGGTACTTTGACTTCCTCCCATAGCCTAAAAACATGAATGTTAGGTTAAAGCTGCAGTATGTAACTTTTATATAAAAAATTTTCTGCATATTTGTTGAAACTGTCACTATGTCTTGGCAGTATAATATGAGACAGATAACCTGTGAAAAAAATCGATCTCCTATGCCTTCTCCCAGTGCTATCTAGAAACAATTAATCAGAGTCAGGAGGTGGGTCTAGTGCTGTCAATCACCGTCTGTGTGGTGCTGCTCAACCCCCCACTGCACAGTAGTTAGCAGAGACTGTTGTGAATACTCAGGCTAGTTAGCATGGCCACCGATGATGACGGATAAACAGTTTTCCTGTAACGGTAAGTTATTTCTTTGCCATTAGCACATTTAGCAGCAAGTAAATGAGACTGACTGACAGTGCTAAAACACTCCTCCTGGCTCTGATTGGTTGGTTTTGGTTGGGAGCGGTGCATTTCTTCAGACGGCAAAAGTGGCTCAGGGAGGAGATGGAGGAGACCGATCTTTTCATAGATTATCTGTCTCATAACATACAATCACGACATGGTGACAGTTTTAACAAATATGTAAAAAAAAAAAAAAAAAACCGAGAATGCAGTTCAACAGCGTTCTCGTTGCAAGCTGGGAAAACAGCAGGATTTGCCAGCTGTTTCCCTGAATAGCCAGGTTAATTACTGTTAGGATATAAGCTAATAGCAAAGCATGTTTCTGCGTCTTCTAAAGTCAAACTTCAAATGAACACAAACAGATTGTACTTACTGCTTAAAATGTATGTGTTCATTTGAAAATTTTCATGAGATACAAAATGGCAAAAGTTTAATAAACTTAAACTACTGCAGTTTGCTAAGTTTTAAACACATGGAAGGCATATGAGATTTTGAGGTCAGGGTTGGTGAGAAACCACTATCACCTCTTTGACTTCTAAATTCAGGGGTTTTTCTCTTCATTTTTCCAACTTATAGGCTGGAAGTTTTCCATTCAAGATTGCAGTGCAAACAGATTTTTTGTTTTGTTTTGTTTATTTACTTTGTTTCTTTTTGTGATAAAATACAACAAATGGAAAATTTCTTAACAGTATTTATGGTGGTACATGCGCAGGATTTAGTGTGGTGGAACTTGCTTTAAAGCCACACTCTAAATAAGTATTTATAAAATAAATATTGCAGCTTAATATGAAACCAGAAAAGTCAGTGCTGATTTTTCAATATTAAAACTAAACCAAATTATGTGACCTCGCCAGTTTAATTTTAAGGAAGCAGACTTCTGCATGTTTGCCTCAACTCTGTCTGGATCCACAGACCTGCCATGGCCTCGCCCTGGCAACAGGCAGCGATCATTAACACACCCTTCAGTTTCACATCGTCTCTGCTCCTACCACATGGTGCTTAATGGCCTGTTTGTGACATTAAGTGTGTTCTTAATCGACAGAGGGAAACTGTGTGTGTGTGTGCCTTTAAAAGTGGGAGCTGACTGCGAACAGTCTGTGAGATTTACAGATTCAGCAGCAGCCGTCAGCCCCCACTACTCTCACCCCGTTTCCTGCCACATCAATAAAATGCTGCCTTTAGCTCCATGCCTTCCAGCTCAAGTTAATGACCACATTTAATCGTCCAGTCTTGGTAATTTGGGGATAAACTGGACTGACTCACCTCTTTACTTTAGTCTTTCACAACCACCCACAACATGAGAACAGTTTGAAAACAAAAGCCAGCGCATGCAGCAAAGAAACTTTTGGTTCAGTTATTATGGAAATGTTGGTTAATATTGTCAGAAAAAAACTTTTTTCATACCAAAATTAGAAAACAAGAGAAATCATGTTGTTTGAAATCAAAAGACTGGCTCCTCCCCATTAATAATTACTGTTAAACTGTTTTACTATGCATTTAAGACAAAAATGATTGCAATACATTTATTTCAAGTGCTTAATATATATATATATATATATATATATATATATATATATATATATATATATATATATATATATATATATATATATATATAAAACTATATTTATATACAGGTTAGAGAATATCAGCCCTTTCACTGCATAGCCTGAATTTGAACCCATGACTCCTGAGCCTTAAGGTCTTTCGCTGAACTTTGGGCACAGAATCTCTTCTATAAATGGTTGCAGACACAAGCTGAAAACTGCAGAAGACCCGGAAGTGCCTGAATAATTCAATACAGATAGGAGAAAGTCTCATCTGGGAAAGACACAAGGCATTTAACTCAAAGCAGACAGTTTAGAGATAGATAGTTCCTTTTTGGCTGGGCTTATTATGCTGAACAATAATTATTTGAGGGGTGTAGGATACTTGTTGGCTTTTGTTGCACTTGGATGCCCTTATGTGTGTCTGTTTATGGGGACAAAATATTTCCTTTCAAGTGTTCACACTACAAGTAATGACAGAGGTGCTTGATGACAGAGGTGACTGATGTCCATTATACATTATAAGATTCTCATAATAATCCTCAAATTAAGAGATTACTGCAGTCTAAAATATACATTCCTCCAACAGACGACAAAAAGCAGATGTTTCCAAGAACAAAGAGGAACTGTAGGACCTGGATCTTGCTGCATGGACCCCAAAGCCTGAAGTTCGAAGAGTAGCTATAGCAGAGGACATTGTTCTTTCATAAACAATGCAGGGAGCACAACTCTGAGAAAGAGGGCCAGGCATAACTCTGTAAACAGACAGAAATAGTCAAGCATTCCCATTAGGCTAAACAGGAAACCCAGCCAATTAGCTGTTTATTCGGAAACCGGTTTCGGAGGTCAGGGGTTGTGGAGAGAACACTTCCTGGACAGCCATCAGACAAATGGAGCAGTGTCCGGAAGCAGGTGACAGCCAAGGCAGAATGGAGTGCATCTTTTCATTTCTGCAGCATATAAAGCAGCAGTAAAGAAGCAGCATTTCCATCCTGGAGGTCCACATAGCGCAGGGCTGGCTCACTCCTGAGGTTTTTCTGTACATGAGTCGCTTGTTTCTGCACACCATAAGACACAGACCAGATGCCAGATTGGCCCAATCAGCCTTCAAGACCCATCAGATGTATAACAGCACACACACTGCTAATTTAGTTCAGACTACACCGTAGATACTATCTTCAAACCGTTTTTACCGTCTCTTATTCACTTAACCCCTTCAGAGCACAAAGAGTTTTAAGAAACCAGATGAGCTAATTGGATTCATCCAATCATGCAAAAAAAGAGGCCACATGTCAGGCTTCAGGATCTTCTTCAGCCATTTTATTTAATTTATTTATGCAAAGATCAAAAAACTAAAAAGGTCATATGAACAGTGACAGGTCAAAAGGAAGAACAGCTGCTCGATAGTCTTCTTCTTTTCTCTCATTCTGCACCATATTTAAGCTTATGCCAAGAAGAAAAAAAATTTGAACAAATCCATCTGCACACCACAGAGATGAAGAGTTTTTTTTATAGGGTTCTTGACATAATAAAACTCCTTGATATTTCTTATATAAATAATGTCTCCCACAAAGCACTATCCAGTGACTTTGTCTGGTAAAAATAAGTTTAAACTGTTATGACAAACCCTGAATATTAAGGTGTATCCTTAAGGCTTGACATAATGTTGTAACTACTGTATATTTGAGACTCTTATTGACACAGGTGTGTCAAACTCATTTTTATTTCGGGCCAAATCAAGATCTTGAATGTCCTCAAAGGGCCTGTTGTGGCAGGATGTATTAATAAAACTACCTATTAAACTGTTAAATACACCGTTCTCTGTATTCGATGAGTAATTCTTAAAATTAAATATGTAACATTCCATACTGATGTAATTTGGCACTATGCAAATAAAAAACACTTTGATTTGACTTATAAAATAATATTTAGGCACACAACTGTTATTTTAAAGTTCTATTTATGTGGCCCCCTACAGTCTTGAGGCCCACATAAATAGTTATGGCAGGCTGGATTTTGGCAGACATGTGCAATAGTGTGTCAGTCACAATTGTTCCACCTCAAACTGAGAGTAAATGCTGACAAAATGAGGGGTGTTCTCAAGCAAAAAATAAAATTCCTCAAGTTCCCACATTAAACATATTGGGAAACAATTCAGTTCACATGAAGGATTTTTTTACACAACTTAAGGTCATTATCACTGGATGTATGCTGCAGATATCTCCATTTTTATTTCATACTTTCAATTAAGATATAGCTTACTCTGTGTTGTCTATTGTCATTTTTTATAACATTGTTATTATGCATATTTATTTGAAACATGTCTTTCTTTAAAATGAGGTCCAATGCCTCCATGAGAATTACCTGTGTTAAGAAAAGTAAAATAAAAAGTCTGTGTATCACTTCAATAAAGAGCTGTCTCTTTGGTGGAGGTGGAAAAACCTGCAGTGCAGTGAGAACCTGATGCAGAAAAGTTTAGATGAAAAACATATCCTCCTGTCTTCTGTCCTGACAGCAGCCAGAATGCTGTAAATTCAAACACAACAGGATGTCCTGTTAGTTGGTCCTTAACACTGAGAGTTTGGTGTCAGTATGCTTTCACTCTTCATCCTGCTTCTCTGCCAGACACACTTCAAACTTTGTTTTTTTGTTTTTTTTTCAGTTGAAAGCATTTACAGGAAATACTCCAGTCTGGTTTGGCGTTTAGCATGGGATATGGATGAGAAACACTTGCATAAAAAGTGCTGATTTCAAATGGTCTTTGTTGCCCAGTAAATATTTAGCTGGACTCTGAGGGGGAACTCAGCCTACCCCAATGGTTCTACAGTAAACAAACAGAAAAAAAGGTCAAAGAAAAGATGCGTGTATTAAAGAGTCATTCATGGGTTGCACTCTCATTTCTTCTTTTTCTTCCTTTCAAAATGTTCTCTACAAAATGTGTTGAGGTAATGCTGCGATCAACCAATCTTTCTCCCTGCTCTTTTAATTTTTTACTTCTCATGAACATAAAAAAAATAGTCCTACATCAGTTCATCTGTTTCTTTTTGTGTATTCTGCTCTTTCTTCTCAAACCCCCAGTTGGTCATGGCAGATTGCCACGGGTACTAAACCAGGTTCTGCTGTTGGTTTCTTCCTGTTAAAGAGTTTTTCCTGTTCACTGTTGCTACATGCATGCTCAGTATGAGGGATTGCTGTAAAATCAACAACACAATGCAAGCGATTGTCTATTATTGCTACATGCTCGTCCAGGAGGAGTGAATATTGCAAGTAATAACTCAAAGCAATCTGCTGGGTTTCCTTAGATAGAACCTTTTCATGCCAACTTTCTTTATTGAACTTTTAGCAGGTCGATATTAGAGCTGCTACGATTAATCAACATAACTGTGATTAATCGCTTATTGAAATAATCGTCAACTAATTTAGTAATTGATTAATCGTTAACTGGAGTATATAGACTGACGCCATTTGCTGAAAAAAACAACACACCCAAAGCAGTAATTAAGCCAAAACCATACAAAATATATAAACATTTTGCATTTAAGATAAAAAAACTTTTGTCTGTAAATATGTTCTACCCAAAACTCATGAGGCAGTTTTAGCTTCACCTGGTTAAATTCACTAAAGGAAAGCTATATTATTTCATTTTAGGCAGTATAATGTTTATTTTCTTATTTTAACAAAATTTAATTATTTGTTTATTTACCTCTTTTAACATATTTCTAATATTGTATAAAAAGGCCTAAGAGGTTAAATTAAAAGTCTGCAGAATGTGCCATTTTTTTAATCCAATTAATCAGTTGTTAGAATAATCAATAGCGTAATCAATTTCTAAAATAATCAATAAGTGCAGCCCTACTTTACATACAATATCAATCGTTATAATGACAATGAAAAGGCAATAATTATGGAGAAAATAATTGTATGACAGACCCTTTTAAAATTAATTTTAATAATTAACTGAGCTTAATGTACTGTTTGATAACTAAGATCAAATGGAATGTATGTGTGACTGAATTGATATTACTTTTTTTGCAAAGTGCCTCGAGACATTTGTTGTGAATTGGCGCTATATAAATAAACTGAATTAAATTTAATTGAACTGAAACCCCAGCAGAATCATTAGAGGCAAATCATGATCAACACAAGTGTTAAAGCCACCCCTATACGCTCTTTTGTCCAAGGTATAGTTTTTTTTTTGTTTTTTTTTGTTTTTTTTACAAATCTTACCCTTGTTGACTAATTAGTGAGTAGTGTTGCTAAAAAAAATGACATGGAGACATGGAGACAGCTGAACAGGAACCGAAGGTGGCCGAGTCCTGATGATAAAGTATCTGGGGCAAGCAAAACTACCAACAGGCTTTTTTGTAATCATGAGAGTCAGGAAGAGTCCTATGATACCAAATGTAAATATCAAGAGGATTTGTACTGAGACTTCTTAATAGTGCACTGAAGTTTTTGTGTAAATACTCAAAGAGAGTCAGGTGTTTGGAATGTTCTCACGTTTGCAAAAGTTCAGAGGTTTTGTTTGCACTCCATGCACTATCACACAGATGTTTTTTTGTTTTGTTTTGTTTTAATAGACATTGGAGTAAACCTTTATGCGTCTCATCTTGTAATCAAGCAGAAGCCTAATTGCTACCCACTGAAGAAGCAGTTCACTGACAGAGCTACCATAACATAACATGTACATAATGCGGTGTGCGAGAGGACTGATTTAACAGCATATAAAACAAGTGTTCCATTGCCTTTCTCTGCTTATTTTTGTCCCTTGGATTGTTTATAGCTGCAAATACTTTTGGACACTTGAAGGTTAAAAGGTTAAATAAGATTGTGCTTTTGTTTTTGACTGGCTCTACAGCCGGGGTGCAGAACTCCAGTTCTTGAAAGCTACTTTCATGAAACTTTTGGATTCATTCCTTCTCCATATCATCTGAATTCTATCAACAGCAGAGTCATTCAGCTCTGCAGAGGTCTGGTAACTATTGATTCATTTGATTCAGGTGTGTTGGAGTAGGGATGCATCTGAAAGTTGCAGGATGGTAGCAGTCGGGGACTGGAGTTGGGCGCCCCTGCCCTACAGCAACCTCTCTAACTTCAGGTGGATTTCATCCTCTTAGGTCTCTGACATTGTGTCTCTTTCTAGATGTGGTAGCTGTAAATGTTTTTCTATTTTTTTTTAAATTTTTTTATTATTAATCTGTTTTTGGTTGGCACTAGTGGCGTTTTTCCATTTTCCGACATTTAAGTAGACAGGAAAGGGGGTAGAGAGAAGGAGGGAAGACATGCAGCAAAGGTACTCAGGACAACCAGAACGAGATCTATAGCCTCCGCATACAGGGTGCCCACTTTACTCACTATGCCACGTGACATCCCAACTGTGAGTGTTTTTGAGATCATAGTTAAAAGAAGCTTAGAAAGAGGAAAACACTGCTTTTTAAAGTACTTATCATCCAAACTCTTAGAAAATTTTAGACATTCATTTACTTTTTATGCTCCCATTTGTTTTGCAGAGAAAAAAAAAATATTTAGAACTACTCCAACAATCAACCTCTTGGCCACTCAAACACTGATCTAACCTTTTGAGAATAAAAGAATAAAGACGCACAAGTTTAGTGTGACAAAGAGGGAAAAGGAGCCCATTGGGTTGGTGTGTAAACATCAATTTAACTCTGAAATGGTCTCTTACCCTCAAGGACCACACGCAAAAGGAAAGACAAGGGATCCTTAGAAGAGCTGGTAACATGGCAAAAATCCAGTCCTAGTCTGGAGACCAGTGGGAGCCACATAATGAGAGTGATTTTAAATAAGGGTCTCAAAGAATCATTACTGAGTTAAGCCAGGCTTAATTGGCATGCTGATTTGATAATGCACATGCTGGCTTGTGCCACGGCAGTTCTTAAGTTAATGTAAAATATAATAAAGAAAAATTGAGCCTTAAGGGGACAACATTCTGCTGAAAGCAATGTGATTTACTTCTTTAACACTAACAGATCTGCATTGTGTGTATTACAACAAAAAAAATGTCTTGAGTAATCAGTTTTTATTACGTTCCCACTTGAGCAGCGAGGCAGAACTAAGTGGATACATCACTGTTTCAGTATATAAACACATCCCTAACATATGACTCAAAGAGATGAGGACAGACAACACGCACCAGTAAGAAATTGTCATTGAAATGAATAAAAAACAGCAAAACATAATGTCTGTCATCTGTTGACTCTCAGCTGAATTGATTTGCTAAGACTTTTCAGAACACATTTTATTTAGGATTAACTAACCACTGATGAAAACTGATGAAACTTTTACACACCCACACATCACCATATTATGTCACTAGAATAAAATAGTCTTTAGAAATCATATCACTAATTCTACAACTAGCAACTGAACATTATAATAATGGATAACTGATGTACCAAGGTAAACTGTTTTTTTGTTTTTTTTTATGCAAAGTGCAAAACATATTAAAACTAAGATGGAAAATTAAATCTATACTAACAATGATTCTTTTTTATTATTAAAATTCCAGTTTTCTTTTTAACCAGACTTCCTGTTAGCACTGATGGGGTTGATAAAAATTGTTTGCTGCAAATTTCTTGTCAAGTTTTCATGTTGTTATTAAACAAAAACAACCATCTCATTATCAAGTTTATAAAGTAAATGGGATGAAATTGCTGGATTTGACTGCTTTCTTGGTCTGAAGCTGTGTATGTCCTGATTTATGGAGGTTTGTTTTATTTCTGTAGTATTTTTGTCTTTGGCAGCTTCTGCATATCATTTGGAAGGGGAAAAAATAATGTTGCTTCATTTGATGGAAGATAATATGTTATGAATAAACTGTTTCATATTGTCTCTGATGACTGAGGTTTTGGCTCAACTTACTGTGGCTTTTGCGCACTCAGTTTTGGGAAAGTAAACTGAGATTTTACAAAAATGTGTGTCTGCAGACTTTGGAGGAAGTGACTGTGAAAAAAAATTCATGACGGCGGGTCACTCACAACCAGCCCGATGTAAAAATAATATGCTGCAGATGCAGCATATTATTTTATCTTGTTTTGTTTGGGTGAACTATTGTGAATTTGCTACTGCTTTGGCTATGCATAACTTTACTTTTTTATTATATTGTAAAGAAATTCTGCTCATTATCAACTGTTTTAGTGACTATAAAATGCAGTACTCATGTCAAATGAACTTATAAACGCTATGCCACCTTGCAAAGGTAGTTTTCATTTGTGTTCAGTCCCTCTGTGTAAATACATTGTTGTATCAACTTTCACTGCAATGCAGCTTTTAAGGTATGTATGTATTTTTCAACACAGATTCCCCCCACCCCCAACCCCCCTTCTTCTTTGCCAAACAGCTCAAGCTCAGTCAGATAGTGTGGAGAATGTCTGTGTACATCAATTTTTAGGTCTTGCCACAAATTTTAAAATGGATGTGGCTCTGGACATTGACTGGACCATTCTCACACATGAATATGCTCTGGGTGTATGTTTTGGATGATTGTCCAGCAAGATTGTGGACCCCTGGCCTTGTCTCATGTTATTTATTGCCTCTGGCAGGTTTTCTTTCACAACTGCCTAGTTTTAGCTCCATCTTTCTCCCCATCACTGCTGACCAGCTTCCCTGTCCCTGTTAAAGAAAAACACTCCCACAATAGTGATGTTGCCTCCCCGATATCTTAGGATTTGTTTGTTCTCTCTTGTTCTCCAACAAACCTGGAATTAAAGACTGGAATTAAATTGTTTATTACCTTTCAGAAGTTTATTACAAAAAATCCTGAAAACCATGTACCATTTTTCTTTCACTTCACAGTTTTATCACAATTTATCAAACAAAATCCAAATAAAATACTTTGATGTATTTGAAACTGTAACTACTGATGTTTGCAACCTTCCTTAAAAACATTCAGTCTTGTCTTTCATTGTTGCTAGTGGACACATTTGAAGAGGGAGGTGCACAGAAGAGGGATGAAAGTGCATGAGCTGAGAAATCTCTCGGGCTGGGAGGTGGTTGTGTCATCTTTGTTACAATAAGTACTTTATAAGAGGCCTCCAGACTTTGGCGGGCCATTCAGTGCATTAGTGCATCCAGAGTGCTTAACCCTTTCGTTGTTAGAAGATAGAGCTTTACCTATAGCCTGTGGTCCTGTGAGCCCTTTGCACCCTGAGCCTTTCCTCAGAGAGTCACAACACAGAGTGCAGCAGAGAGACTAAATCCCCTTGAGCACAACTGGCACTTTAGCAGCAAACACATGTCAAGATGTGAATGTTCCCATTGTGCCTGACCAACCAGAGGGCTTGTAGCAGCAACCAGGGAACACTGCCAAGCTGAAAGTCCCATTTACTGCCTGTCATGGAAAGAAGCATCCATGTAATTGCATGCCAAATATTTTTTATGAAATCATTCTGCCTACTCTGACTAAGTGCTTCAGTTATCAAAAAAGAATACAGCCTGCATGATAGAGAAGGATATTAAACATATTTGAGATAAAATCTTGAAGTCCTGTATATATGAACTTCTCATGATTTACCATCTTTTGGCATCTTGCAAAAGTATTCATACCTCATGAACCCTTTCATATTCTGTCACATAATATAAAGGGTCTCTTTAATGTGTTTGATTACAATTTTATTAGATAGAGCTACACAGAGCATCACTCATTTTTTTAAAAGGGAAATTGAGACACAATTTTCCTTTTTTAATTAAAATTATCATTATAATAATTTAATATTATTCATATTCAGCTACCTTTACTCTTATACCCCCAGTAAAACCTATTGCATTCAGAAGAGCCTATACCTCTGACTCAATATAAATCCAGCTATTCTTGCGAAGGACTCAAAAGCATGTTTGAAACCTTGAAGAAGAAGTTGCATAACAAGACCAAAGAACACAGCAGACAGGTCAGAGATAAAGCTGTGGAGAAGTTTAAAGCAGGGTTAGATTTTAACCAACTATTATAAGCTTTGAACATCTCACTACAAACTGTTCAATCTGATGGTAAGAAGCTGCAGAAAACAACAGGTGGAGTATGATTTTAAAGAGTAATGTACAACTGCAGACCTATTAAGATATGGTTGTCCACCTAAACATTCAGGCAGGCCAAGGAGAGCATCAATCAGAGAAGAATCCAAGAAGCCCTTGATAAATATAGATGAGCTGCGGAGATCCACAACTCAGGAGGAAGAATCTGTGCACAGGACAACTGTTAGTGTTGCAAGGTACAAATCCGGTCTTTGTGGCAGGGTGGCCTAAAGGCAGCATCATGCTGTGGTGATGCTTTTCATCAGCAGGAGCAGCTAAGCTGATTAGAGTTTATTTGGAGGAGGATGGAGCCAATTTCAGGACAAACATGCAGGAGGCAACAAATGACGGGGGACTGGGTTGGAGGTTCATCTTCTAGCAGGACAATAATACTGAACAAACAGCCAGAACAGGATAGCATAGAGTAATGGCTCAATTAAAGTCCAGACCAAAATCATTTTGGGAATCAGTGGCAAGACTTAAAAATTGATCAGTATAATCTGCCTCTGCTTGAGCCTTATATGTGTAAAGCCAGTAGAGACAGATGCTAAAAGATTTGTTGCTGTAAGTGCAGCAATAGGTATCTTGACTCAGAGTGCTGAATCCAAATGCATGCCAAGCTTTTCAGATCTTTTTGAATACTATGCAAAATATTTCTCCTACTTTAAAATTGTGCACTGCTTTGTGTTGGTTTGTCCAAAAAGTACATAGACGTTTGTGGCTATAATGTGACAAAATGGGAAAAAAGTTCAAGGGCTACAAACACTTTTGCAAGGCACTGTACTTCAGTGTCCTGATGCTCAGCATAGTGAGCGTGCCTCTGCATCTGATATGTCCAACCACTTATTACAGAGTGTGCTGCATTGTGCCTGGGTTAGCAGGCTGGGCCAGGGAGCTTGGCGTTGTGGTTTCAGGGTGTGTGTGCAGATTTAAAATGCACAAGTGTGTGACCTATCAGTTATTTTTATGGAAAGTGTGCATGTTTAACTCTGTGTGTATTCGCAAGTGGCCCAAAAGATGCCAGTCTAAAATTAAAATCTGGGTTTTCAAAATGTCTCTAATTAGAGAGGGGAGGACTGAGGTCTATTTTGAGAGCTGTGGTGGTGCACGCCCTTCCCACATGTGTGTGTACAAGAAAACTAACACACATCCACATTTCCCCTGCTTGCAGTAAGTCTTATTAGACAATCCATCAAGTTCTGCAAACAGTAAGTGTCCATGGAATGTGTTTCTATACACAATTTATTACAACAGTACAACCAGTGGCCTTTAAAGACATAAACAAGTAGCTGCCACATAATATTAACAAAAGCTGAATCACAGCTGCTTTACTGTAAAGCTGCAAGAAGTTATTGTAAAATTTAGAGTCTTAGATTTATCAAAACAGCCCAAACTGGAAGGTTTATGGCTGCAGAGCAGGAACACAATGGCCAGTTTAATCACTGTCTAAAGTGTTTTTACAATTTTAATGAGGCAATTTAGTGAATTTAGCTGTTTTAGAGAGAGAAAGAGAGAGAGCAAGGAATGTGGTGTATGCCTGGTTAACATTGTGTCATTGTTCTGTCTCATAACAAGGCTCTGTTTTCTGCTCCTGAGCAAAGATGGCTGGGAAATATGGCTGCTAATTTCTATTATTTATTTTTTTAAAAAGAGGTTTTCTAAAAACATTTCTGTTTCAAATAGTTATTATTTTTTTTCTAAAATGTATCTAACACAGAACTATACACTTTGTTTATAGCAGTTTTTCTAAATCACAGTGACCTTGATCGCTGCCCAGCAACTAGTTTCAACAATAGCACGTACCACAAATTATTATACAACCAAGAAAGATGTTACAAGAATATGGTAGACCAACATGCTTTCCAGTGACTGATGTGATTATGCATCAAGGAATATGGGATTACATTATATCTACAAACAGTGGGTTATTGCATCCACAGAGATTTTAATAAATGCTGAATGTTCCATTTCACAACTGACTCTGTCCCTCTGATTGGTGCAATAAACCAAAACAGATAAAAGAAATATGGAGATGGAGTTTAAAATTTTGCAATCTTTTGCTGTCTACATAAATTCACAATGAAGGATACAAATTTATATGCAATACATCATTTATTCTATATCTTGTGGAATTTATTTATGACGTTATCTTTGAAAATCCTAACAAATTCTGAATAAGTATATTAGGTAGTTATTCTTTAGTCATAAAACAGATAAAAGAATTCTATTTCAACCTTGCTGGTACTTTCCTGTCAAAATATGTAAGGTTTTTATAAATACCTAGCTTTATATAGATAGACTAAATGAAATGAAAAACTGAGATGTCTAGCCAGTAGATGCAATTTTTGTAGAAAACCCTGCAAAAAAATGGTAAGAAGCTGCTGGGATGTTCAATTATAGTTTGCAGTTATGTTCTAAGAAGAAGCCTGGAAAGTGTACTGTATGTATTCTTGAGAGATTAAAAATTTTAAAGGAGAAGACTCCATCTTGCCAGATCCAAAACTATAGGTTTGAAGCCAACCAACAGCAGTTTGAGCCCATGAGCATCACAATTATAGTAGGAATGACTGAAGGGTAGTGGTGTGTTAATATTTCGTTTTAAACCAGGCAAAACAGCATATTTTTATTATATTTTCTAGTTGATATTTTCATATGACTCTGTCAGGTGAAATCAGCACCAGCTTTTGAACCACAGATATGAAGGTGAGTGATTTGAGCTTTGACCAACTTTCTTCAGTCAGTGGCTATGAACCTCCAAACTGCATGTGGCTTTCAGATTAGCTCAAGAACAGAGACTAGAGATGGAATGATTTTCCATGGTTGAGCCAATCAATATGTGCAATGCAAAGCATTGGAAGCAACAATCTAAAGCACGCCTAAAGAATCTAGAGCAGTAGAGACAATGTTCCCTGAAGTGACGAATCATGCCCCCAATGGATAAGTCTGGATTTGGCAGTTGCCAGGAGGAAAGCACTTGGGTGACTGCTCTGTGTCAAGTGTAAAGTTTGGTAGACGGGGGGTAGAGGTGTGGGGCTCTTTTTCAGGTGCTAAGCTCAGCCCCTTTGTTCCAGTGAACAGAACTCTTAATGCTTCAGGTTACCCAGACATTTTCATGTTTCCATTTTTGTGGGAATAATTTGGAGATGGTCTCTTGGTGTTCCAACATGACTGTGCACCAGTACACAAAACAAGGACCAAAAAGACGTGGAAGAGTGAGCTTGGTGTGGAAGAACTTGAAGGGTCTTCACAAAATTCTAACCTTAACCCAACAGAACATCTTTGAAACACCTTTGAAAAGAATTAGATGGGAGACTGTAAGACAGGTCATTTTGTCCAACATAAGTGTTTGACCTCACAAATGCTCTCCAGAAAAAAATGTCAAATTTCCCCATAAACAGAGCTCTAAACTTTGAGCGAAGGGTGGACCTATGTCATAATAAACCCTATGTTTTAGAAATGGGATGTCACTCATGTTCATATGTGTGTGAAGGCAGATGTTTAAATACTTTTGGTAAAGTAGTGTATTATATAAAATTTATTTGTTATTCAGTGTAACATTTCTGCTGTTTTACTTTTTTTTGTGCAACTTTCAAACTTTCTATTAACTCTTACTATACAGTAGTTGTACTATTTACTTGAATAAATAGATATATAATACCTTATTGTATTCTGGGATTTAAGAAGCTTTTTTAGATCATAACAGAGTCTTCATAAAAAGAAGTTACTGCACTATAACAAAGCTTTATTTCTAAAGAATGCTCATATCAGAAAGAAGCGCACACAATGCAGCCACAGGCTTCCCCAGAACAGACATTATCTCAGTCTGTATTCCTGTGTTGTTGACCCCGAGCAGGAACTATAGGGGCTGCTCTGGTCAGACACAGGGAGAGGGAAGTTAGCGCTGGCAAAGAAAAGCCGAAGTCAGGCATTTTTGGAGTAAGATAAGAAGAAAGCGGCGAGAAAGGAAAAACTAAAATAACAAAAAGCCACTTGGGGGGATGAAATTACTATGACAACACATGACTGTTTTTGCCAAGTTTTGAAATATGTCAGCCATCCAATCAACAAACACAACAAGGCGATAAGTGAAATATGCGTTCGGCATCCAAATATGCAGGAAACTCCAGTGCTGGGGGATGGGGGCGTGTGCTGGTATCCCACCGTGGTCTTGCTCCAATGACCTGCATTGGCATAATAAAATTCAGGGTTTGTGTGGCACTGGCAGGTGTTGCAGCGGTAGTCCAAAGCTCCAAGTATCCAGTGTCAGGCCTTTGTTTGTTTTTTTGATTTATTGCTGACCAATGCTCCACCTAACATGTGCAGTGGAGAGCCTGCTCCCCCTTTCTCTCAACACCTTTCCACACATAAATAAACCCCATCTCTGCAGGAATCCCTGGGTTCCAGCTTTCTGCCCACTATTGGAATTCTCCCTGCTGATAAGAAGAAGGCTTGGGACATTTTGTCAACATCCTCCCATCTCAACATGTATGAATCAAGAATAAACCGCCAGAACAGCTGCAGGTCCTTAGTGTGCTTCTACATATGGCACAGCTGAGAGTGACAATGTGACTCAGCAGATAAAACGAATTTGAAATGCACACAGAGATGTGCTGTAACTTTTAAATCATGCTGTGGTAATAAGGGGGGCTTTGAAGTGACATAAATTCAGAAAACTCATTAGACGCAGAACCAAAAAATAAAAACATTAGGGTCAACCACAGGGAGCCAAAAGCGCATTTAAGAAAACAGACAAATGTGATTAGATTAAATTTATGGTGTTTCGTAAAACTATTCACACCCTTTAAACTTTTTCACATTTTGACATCCCACAAGCACAAATTTCAAACTAGTTCATTAGGATTTCATGTGACAAAAAGTGCAGCTGACCCCTGCCTATTTTATGGGCCAGTATTTTAACCTATTCACAGATTTGTCTTTGGAACATGACTCCAATTTGTTTAAGTAAAACTTGTCTATTCATAGATTTTTTTCCTAGAGTGTATCTAAAATATTGAAAAGAATATGTACCTGGGAAGCTAAAATTCTTAGGCACAATATGTGACATGCTATTGGCTGGCATTTGCAAAGCAGCCAATCAAACGTGTCATTTGTTTTCTTTGACGTTGATTGGCTACATCCCAGAGAGTGGAGATAAGGAAGACTGTAGATATTTGCTTCTGTGGTACTACTAAGACAGTTTCCACTGTAAATATTTATGCATATTAAGGTATATTTGGTGTTTGAACAATTAAAGTAGGAAGCCACAAAGGGGTCTCAAGTAGAGAATAATCATGAAGCTGAAGAAATATAATATATGGTTTTTAAAATCTTCCAAAAATAAAATCTTAAAGTGTGATTGTTGGAGGTGAACCTCCTCACTATTCTGAAGTCTTCTGCAATCTCTAACAGACTTTTAGTCTAAATTGCTCTGTATTTATCTACATTCATTTTCCCATCAACTCTGACCAGTTTTCCTGTTCCTGATAAAGAAAAGTATCCACACAGCATGATGCTGCCACCACTATTTTTATTACTGGGCTGGTGTGTTTAGGATGATGTGCAGTGTTTGTTTTTACCACCACACAAAGCATTTTGCATGTAGGTCAAAAAGATTATCTTTCATCTTGTGGGACCAGATCACCCAGTTCCACATGGTTGATGTGTCCCCTTCATGTTCTGTAGCAAACAGAGAATCAAGGCTTCTGTTGGTTTCTTTCAACAATAGCTTTCTTCAGGCCACTGTTAGGCCAGATTTGTTTGATTCACAACTCATAGTTGTCTTGTCAACAGATCCCACCTAAGTTGTAGCTCTCTGCAGCTCATCCAACCACTTCTTGGCGCGTGTGTAGTTTTGCTGTGCTATTTCAGCTGTCAGGATGGATTGAAAAGTGCTCTGTGAGATGTTAACTGCTTGGGATGTTGTTTTATAAATTTTTGCTGCTTTAGTGAAAATTTGAGCAACTTTCTCACTGACCTTTTTGTTGTGTTCCTGAGTCTTCATGGTGCTGTTTGTTCACTAATGTTCTTTAACAAACCTCATCGCAGAACAGCTGGATTTACACGTACATATATATATATATATATATATATATATATATATATATATATATATATATATATATATATATATATATACTTAAATCAAACATGGTCTGATGACTAATTAGATAACTTGTGAAGGCACTTGCATGCACTGGATTTCATTTTTTGGGTATCAAACTAAAGGTGGCTAAATACAAATACATGCCAAACTTTTTAGATTTTTGTTTGTAGAAAAAATATATCAAAATCATATATCAATTTTCTTCCATTTCATACTTAAGCTTTAGTTTGTTTTGGTCTATCACATAAAATCTCCCAAAACACCAACACATGTTTAAGAAATGTGTTGGGAATGTTAAAGGGGTATGAATAGTTTTGCAAGACACCACATAAACAAAGCTGCACAATGCTGCAAGCGCAGAACCCTCTTTCTTTGTTGCTTAAACTTTTGGTGTACTTTCTGCTGAAATAGGATTTCATAATAACTTGTAAGCCAAACCATGGACACATTTTGTTTCAGTGTTTCCTGTGTGGATCTGATCAAAAGTTGATAGTAGTCGCCGCTGAGATGTTTTGCTGCTACAGAGATATTGGACTGTAACGTGTCGACATTTTGGAGACTGTTGAAAAAAGCCAGCTTAACCCGAGCTTAGAAAATGATTTCCATCAACAAACACCTTCAAGTTTTCATAACTTAGATGTTGGTTAAAATCAGTCAATACAATTGAAAAACAAAAGAATCCTGCAAAATGCATTTGTATATTTATGTTTTAGTTTGTAAATTTAGATTTTGTTGTCTTGCTTTCGTTTTAAAAAGTTGTTCTGCCACTGGTTATTTTTTTTTACTTTCAACTGTAATCTGTGCCTCAAATACATACAAATTAGGGATATGTCAAAAATTTATATATATATATATATATATATATATATATATATATATATATATATATATATATATATATATATATATATATATATATATATATATATCTCAAAGACAGCTTCTATATATCAAAGACAGCTTCTCTGTTAAAGTGAGGCATTCCCTGGGACTGCTCATTGTTTTTTTTTCTTGCCACTCTTCAATAAAGGCCAGATTTTCAAAATGCCCATTTAACAGTTGTCATGTCAACAGATTCTCCCACCTGAGCTGAGGACCTCTGCAGCTCTTTTAGGGTTCGCATTAATGAATACAAATGCATGAAACATTGTTTTTAGATTTGTATTTATAAAAAAAACACTACTTCCCTTCCACTGTACAGTTCTACATTTCTTTTAGTATCTCCACCATATAAAATCCCAGTAAAATACATTGATTTTGTTGTTATAATATGACAAAATATGAACAAAGTTAAAGTGTTATTAATACTTTTGCAGGGCAGTATAAAAGCTAGAAGTGTTATGTACAACTCTTCTTTTACAACCTAAGTGGTTAATGGTAAAAACATGTTTGCCCTGCAAGGATATTTTTGACTCAATCCCATAGTGTCAGACAACACTGATATTCATTCAGGACTTTACTGCAGCTGTCTTGAATGAACAGGGCATGGTGACCCCCCACCCTGAGCATTTGTGCCCACTCATTTAGGTTGGCACCCACCAGGCTCAAAGCTATCAGTCACTGACGATGATGACAACTGAAATATGCATGGGAGGAGTCCGGTTTTGACTTTGGTAAAAGCCACAGGAAGAAGCACAAGCCCATTCACACATGAACTGCCACTGTACATTCTCTTCATTTGTCTGTTATCCATTAAAACATTAAAACAGACACAGCTGCTACTATGGGGCACTGAGAGAGTCTTTTTCTGCTGTGGTTTCTAAGCAATAGCTCTAATGCATAAGAGCTCCATTTATCTTATTCAAACATATTTTTATGATTAAATTAACGTAGAGCCTTTGCCTCGTAAAGTATTCTTACACCTTATATTTTGTATCATCACAACCGCAAACTTCAATGGATTTTATCGAAACTTTATGTAATATAACAATGCAAGGTAGTCCATAATCGTGTGCTAAAAAGAAAAGGGTTCTTGGTTTCATTAGCAAAGACATTGAAACAGTGTGTAGCTTAATGTGACCGTCCCTCCAAACTGACAGACGAGAAGCAGCTGAGAGACCTTTGGTAACTCTGGTGGAGCTGCAGAGATTCACAGCTCAGGTGGGAGAATCTGTTAAGAGGACAATAATTAGCTGTGCATTCCAGCAAAAATACGGCCTTTATGGGAGAGTGGCAAGAAGAAAGCGACTGTTCGAAGAAAGCCTCAAGACGTTTGCCACAAGCCAAGTTGGAGACACAGCAAACGTGGAAGAATGTGCTACAGTCAGATGAGACCCAAATTTGAACTGTTTGGCCAAAACATGAACTGTTAAGTGTGGCAGAAAACTAGCACTGCACATCAATCATAAAAGACCACACCAGTGGTAAAAAAAAAAAATAAAAAAAAAATAGCGGTTGCAGCATCATCCTGTGGGGTTGCTTTTCTTCTCCAGGGATAGGGAGCTGGTTAGAGTTGATAGGAAGATAAATGGAGGTAAATACAGGGCAATCCCCTTCACATTTAGTTCAAAGTGTAACTTTGTGTTGGCTTATCAAATAAATTTCGCACCAAAATACACTGAAATTTGTGGTTGCAATTTAACAAAATGTGTAAAAGTTCATGGGGTGTGATTACTTTTGCAAGTCACAGTAAATTCTGTTCCTTTACAGTCAACAAAAGATAACTAATAATTAGGATGTGAAGTGTCGCTCTGGAAGCAAAGTTATGTTGCTTCAAGAGGCGCCTTGCCTCCTCCTCTTCTCTTTCACCCCAGTGTTGCAGATCTGTTAGTCAGGGGCCGGGGAGTTTTCAGTCCCCAGGGGCACATCCCTCTGAACCGCCTGCCAAGCTTCTCCCCTCCATCCCTCCATCCTCCCTTCTCTTTTTTTGACTCCCCTCCTATTTCCTTCTTTCCCACTTCTCCTACCCCTCACGTTGAACTTTCTCCTCCTCCTCGACCTCTTATCAACCTCTGCCTTTTTTTTTCCACTTTCACCCCAGAACATTTCTCTTCACTCTCACCCTCATATCTGCTTTTCCCTTTCCTTCTCCTCTCTTCCCTCCTGCTCCCCCTTTTCCCGACGCAGCGATCCGGCTCCTTTGCAGCCGTGCATAATTAGGCCTAAACACAAGCCTGTGCAGGCTCACATCTGGAAGAAGTTTGGACATGGCAGTTTCCTACCAAGTCGACTAAATATTTAGGTTGAGAGTTACTGCATGTGGATGAACTCATGATAGAAGGAGCGGGAAGAGCAGAGAAGCTGGGGAGTTGCAGATAAAGGAACATTGGGGAAAATGGGAGCTCATGAGAGAATGTAGAGAAGAGATTCTGTATTCACAAAGAGAAATACTTATAAGTTTGCAAAAAAATATATGCAGTGAAATCAAAGTGCAGCTCAGACCCTGTAAAGTAGGAGGTGATAAAACTGGGTTGCTCCTTTTGGCTGGCAGGAACAACAAACAGCCAGGCTAATAGTTTTAATAAACAAATCCCTATTGGGATTTCCCATGATGCTGAGGGGCCTCAGCTGGAATGTTCACAGGGGCCAGCTGTTGTGCATTACATGAAGCAGCCGGCCCCAGAAGCTAAGGACCGGGTGTCCTTCAGTCTTCGCTTGGAAGAGAGCATATCTCCAGGCAAGCCTCAGGAGAGAGAGGGTTCCTCAAACCGTGCACCGAGAACTCTCCCCTGCCGCACCTGGAATACTGTTTGCAGGCTCTGAGTAGACTGAGGAATGTCAGAAATAACACGAACATCAACAAGGGTTCCCGGCATTCCACATCTGGAGCTAATGTCTGAATGCATCGGGAAAAACAAAACTTTCCAGATGCCACAATTCTCAGGAAAGGTAACAAAAATGGCGCCCCGGATTGTTTGCCCCTTGTAAACGTGCCGCAGAACGCCAAGTGGCTGCACAAAAACAACCCAACCAAAATTAGTAGGTGCGGGAACAGAAGATTATCTTCAATCACCTCAACCACTGCCAGCCGAGCCATTCCGCCCTTCCACTTTCCAGCAATGTGTTCTACAGATGTTTGTCTTGCCTTTATTAAGCAAAAACACAAGGTCCTATAAATGGCTTGGTGGCTGGCTCATCGTCTCCATACTTTACCTCATACGCTTGCATTGAAATATGATTAACTCTCTCTCAGATTTCTTCTGCTTTTTTCTTTTTTGTCACAGCTAAATGTTGCAGATCATAATATAAATGTTAATATCAGACACAAGTAAAATGAATATCAAAAAAATGCAAGATGTCAATTATTAAGCTAAGAAATGATCTGAATCAAAAATAGTTGTGAAATCATAAACTGAACCTACAGAAATAATAAATAACCTAAACAGAACCTGTCTGACAGCATGAAGTAGGCTAAAAGATTCCAAAAAAGTAATACATTTTGCTCAGAAAAAAATAAAAAAATCAAAGCACAAATGTGAAACAAAGTCATTGATATTTATCAGCTTAGAAAGAGTTAAATAGTTATTTCTAAGGCTTTGGGACTCGAGCGAACCAGATTGAAAGCCATTATACTCAACCAGAGAAAACATGGAACAAACTTCCCAGAAGGGTCTGACTTACCAAAATTACTTCAAGAATAACATCTTAAAGAAACAAAGGCTTAACACGCCTCAGTTAAGGTCAATGTCCATGATTCAACAATGAGAAAAAATAAAGGGCAAAAACTGTATACATGGGATTTCCTATGTCAAAACCATTGGTGACCAAAAAGAACACAAATGTGCATCTCATCTTTGCCACAAAAAAAAATCTCAATGATCCCCAAGACTTTTGGGAAAATCTTCTGGGGCCAGAGGAAACAAAAGGTGAACTTTTTGGAAGGTGTGCCCACTGTTCCATATGGCATAGAACACTCTCGTCACAGACTTTCAGAAAAAAAAAACATGATACCAGTAGTGAGACATGGTGATGGAGGTGTAATGGTGTGAGAATGCTTCTGTTTTTCAGGACCTGGAAAACTTCCTGTAATTGATGGAACCATGTATTCTGCTCCCTTTTAGAAAATGCTGAGGGAAAAACTCTGGCCATCATTAGTGATTTTAAAGCCAAGCACACTTGGGTTATGCACCAGAGCAATGTTCTGAAGAGCACAGGCTTCATCACTGAATGATGAAAATGAGGGTTTTAGAGTGGCCCAGTCAAAGTCTGGACTTAGATCATTGAGTGGCTGTGGTGTGACTTTAAACAAGGTGTCTCCAGAGTAGCTGAATTAAAATAATTTTGCAAGACAACATTGGAAAAAATTTTCCACACCAATGTTAAAGACTTATACCCAGTTACCACAAACGCTATTGAGTTGTGCCATCCTTGCAGTTTTTTCTGCAAGGATGGCACAACTAATTAGGTTTAGGTGGGCAAATACTTTTTCACATATACTGGTTTGAATATTTTGTGTAATATTAAAATTAGTTTGATGTTCTAAAGCATTTAAGTTTGCCAAAAAAAAAAAAAAAATCTGTAAGAGGGTAATTTTTTTTACAGCACTGTATACATGTTTTGTATCCAAGTGAATCTTGCATTTCCATCACTTTGTCAGACTACAGAGAGCGCAACATACTGTGGGAACGAGCTACATTTTCAGAAACTCTGAGCAGCTGTGAAGAAAGTTCTGCATTGCAACGGACCAAAACTCCATCCCCAAAAAATGTGTCATGAACAGATCAGCAATCTATCAAGAATGATTGTGTGTTTTGGCCCATGTCGAGGCCCTTTTAAGTTTTCTCCAAAAAGACCACACAACTAAGTGCCTCATAATTAAAAATATCGATCTAAACTGGCCAAGAATCCCTGCTGTTCCCACTCTCAGAAGGAGACGGGGAGACAGGGTGTTTCTGTCTTTAACGTGAGAGCCGGCCCACCGGTTCAAGCACAGACTCTGATATAAAACACTCTGAATGTGTTTCTGTTTATTCATGTTTTTGCAAGGCCGAGTCAGCTGGACCATGTGTGGAGGTGGAGGGCTGAGGAGTGAGCAGAAAGCAGAGGGCCTGGCTGAGACAAATTTAAAGAGACAGAGTTGTGTCAAAGAGGCTGGACTCAATGATGATCACAGAGCTTCTTAATGCTTCACAGAAAGGAACTACTCAACCCTTCACTGCAATGTGAGAGTAGATCAAGATGGAAACGTCTGACCTTACAAGTTCTACAACAGCTACAGGTTCTCAGTATGGTATAATCTGACAGCATGGAGGTCATTAAAACACAGCACCTTGCAAAAGTATTTACACCTCTTGAACTTTTTCACTTTTTTTACATTAAAACCTCAAAAGTCAGGTTAATAGTAAGACATGGTTTTCCCTTTTTTTTCCTCTGAAAATTTTACACAAATTCACCATTGGATTTAGGTCTGGACTTTGACTTGGACATTTAATGTGTGACTATGCTTTGATGTAAATACTTCCATTGTAGCTCTGGCTATATGTTTAGGGTCACTGGCTTGTTGAAGGTGAATCACTGCCCCAGTTTCAAGTCTTTCGGATCCTCAAAAAGGTTTTCCTCTGGGATTGCCCTGTATTTAGCTCCATCCATCTTCCCAGCAGCAACTTTGAGTAGTTTTCCCATCCCCACTGAACAAAAGGATTCCCACAGCATGATGCTGCCACCACCATATTTCACAGTGGGGAGGGTGTGTTCAGGGTGATGAGCAGTGTCAATTTTCTGCAATTCATAGTGTTTTGCATGTAGGCCAAAAAGTTAAATTTGAATCTCATTTGAACAGAGCACCTACTTCCACGTTTTGTGCCTTACATGATGTGCAAATTTTAAACAATACTTCTCATGGCTTTCTTCTTGCCTCTCTTACAAAAACGTTAGATTTATGGAGTGCATTAACTGTCAATTCACCCACCTGAGCTGTGGATCTCTGCAGCAGTTGGCAAACCCTTGCACTGAATTGTGTTTGTGGGCATCAGAGTAAGGAGGGTTCATATAAATGCATGCCACACTTTTTTGTGTTTTTAGTAACTATATATATATATATATATATATATATATATAGAGAGAGAGAGAGAGAGAGAGAGAGAGAGAGAGAGAGAGGAAAGAATAATTTTGCAAGGAACCGTAAGTCGAGTATGGGAACTTTCGAATTAACAGTGACAGTCCTTGAAAACACTACGTTTCATGCAGACTGCTTGACACAATTTCCTCAAGTAACAGGACACATGCTAAAAGGAAGGTACCTGGATGCACATAAATGTGTTCAGAAGTTAATGTTTTAACTTACAGAGTGATGGTCCTGTTGGGGAACAAACTGAAGTCCGGAAGTTCAACCAGCTCCTCCTTGCTGCAGCTCACCCTTTTGCCCACAGATTGAGCGCCGTGCGCCTTGGGGCGATCCTCCGCGCAGCTGCAGCCGCTCGTGGAGGCAAGCGGTCCAGGGCAGACTTGAACGAGTCCCGCTCCGGAGACGGACAGCAGGAGCAGCATCAGTACCAGACGCCCCGGCAGCAGAGGGATGCCAGCTGTGGGCGCAATCATTGTCCTTCGCCTGGATCTCACCTCAGCTGCACCCCCGCCTCCAGTCATCCCATATCTCCACCATGAAGATCTCGGTTGGAGTTTATAAAAGGGTGAAGAAGCACACTGAACTCACAGCAATTAAAGAAATGAATGAATGGTAAAATTCTTTCGTTTAACAATGAACTCCCATCTCATCCGGTCACTCCAGAAATATATCTGAGCCGCTGGTTTTCCAAATGTCCCGTTATGTCATGGCAGCTTTGGCGCACGGCGGCCCTGTTGCTCCAAAAGGTTATTAAATCCAAGGGACGAGAGTCCATCCGATAGTTTACAGCAGCTTTACCAGCGATGGCTTTTTGAGTCCTGTAAAAGTTGGTTGTGATTTAGACAAAAATAGATTTACACTCTTTTTAGAATTCATGGGAGTGTCCAAATTACCGTTATCTTGCCCTCTGAAAGTCAATCCCTGCGCTGATGAGATTTACCGCAGAACTCACGCACAGTCATTCCGAGTCACTGGTATTTCTAAGGACGAGATGAATGAAGTCTGATCTGTAACTTTACTGTCTTGTTTCGATGCTTTTTTCAAAGTTTTCCTCGGCGTTTTCCTCGATTCCCGGGAGGTCCCCGCACTCTCACGCACAGCCTAAACTGAATTTGAACGGGAGGGAAGGGGGTGGGGGACGGAATAAAATCGGACAATAAAGGAGTTTGTTCCTCATCTGCCCCCGTCTAATTCCTCAAAATAAAGCGGGGTTTTGCTTGTATGCCTCTGTCAGTCTCAAAACTCACTCAGTTGAGGCTATATTACCCAAAGTGCGCCCATTCCGTCCCCGTCTGCGCTCTGGTCCCCGCGGTCCTAGCGCATCCGGATCAGGATCATCCCACCAGAAATCACTTCACAATCCCAGACCCGACCCAAAACTAAATGAGGCAATGGCTAGATCTGTATTTTGGGGGCTTACTTCCTATAACACACAGACAATTATTTTATATATGTTTACTTTCCACAGTAATTTCATAATGTCCTGTGTTCAACCCCCTAAAATGCAAGTACATGATAACTGCTTTGAAAAACAAACATTCAATTCAAAAATGTAAACTTACATATTATATCGATATATTACCACAGTGTAGAAAAGTTAATTTATGGCTTACAGGTAATGAAAACCCAAAATGTCTTTTCTCATAGAATTACAATATTACATAAGAGCAATGAAAATCATTTCTTATTCATTAATGTTATGTCATGGGCTTGGAGTGGTGCTGTGTAATCAGAAAGAAAACTACTGACTTATCAGTTGTTCAGAAGACATTGACACCCTCTACATAGAGAGTAAGCCACAAAAGTTCATTCCCAAAGAAACCGGCTGTTCACAGAGTGCCACATCCAAGCATATTATTGGAAAGTTGAATGGATGAAAAAAATGTGGTGAAAAAAGTTGTAAAAGCAACAATTATAACCACACCCTTGAAAGGATTGTGAAGCAAAGATTGTATAAGTATTTGGGGAGATAGACAAGATGTGGACTACGACTCTTCAAGAGTTGCTATGCACCAACATATCCACGACATGGGCTTCAGCTTTTGCATTTATGGTGTTAGCCCACTCCTAAACCAGAGACAATGGTACAAGTGTCTTATCAAGGCTAAAACGAGAAAGGATTGGAATTGTTCAGTGATCTAAAGTTCTGTTTTCAGATGAAAGGAAATTTTACATTTTATTTCCAGATCAACATCCCAGACTCTGGAGGAAGAGTCTGGGACGTTGAACAGAGTCCACATTTATTGAGGTGCTCCGTGAAGTTTCCACAGTCAGTGATTATTTAAGAAAACATGCCATCTACTGCTGTTGGTCCACCGTAATTTATCAAGTCCAAATTCAGTTCAGCCATGAGATTTTAGACCATTTCCTGCCTCCATGTGCCAAGAACCTTTATGATGATATGGATTTAATTTTCCTTCAAGAGTTGGGACCACCCAATACTGCCAGAAATGCCAATACCTACTTTAATGACTATGGTATCACTGTGCTTTATTGGCCAGCAAACTAATCTGGTTGAAGGCCATTATCAAAACAACCTGGGGTTTTTTAACACATCAGAAAAACCACAGGCCGATCTCTTTCATACAAAAATGTATACAAAAGGTTCCATGACAATGTCTTGAGTAAATGTGCAGTACAATACCTGGCCATAGTCTCAGAAGGTCCACATGTCTGTCTAGATTTGGTTTTTTTTGTTTGTTTGTTTGTTTTACAAGTTTTATGTAAAACTAAAATTTTCTGAGAAGGTTTTAAACATCTGTAAGCCATAATCATTAAACTACCAAAATTAAGCTATAACCATGTCTCTTAGTGTGTAATGAGTTTATGCAACATATGTTTCACATTTTTTTAATTATTGAAAGAAATTATTGTTTTAAAGATGAACAAATCTGTTGAAATGTACCTTTAATTGTCTAAATAACTAAATCATAAATAAAATAAACCAGTTAATAGGTGGGTAGGAAGAATAAAACTTATTGTCTCACCATATTTTTTTACTCAAAAAAAAAAAAACTGAAATAAAATAACTTGACAGTTAAACTTCAGATAGTTAAACCATGATGTCATAAAAACAAGTAGCCTTCATTAAAAGCAAAATATCCTCAAGAAAGTACAGGGTATACTATTGTTTTGAATTAGCTGTCTCCATCTACAACACAGGAAGGTCTTGCTTTCAATGTGTGTCTGGGCTGGAGAAGCAAAGAAAAGTTATGAATGAATGCTGAAAGCCTCTTGTGTATTGTGTGCCTGAACAGATCAAAGACTGTCCATTCAATCGGCGGGAAAGAGAGGAAGCAAAGACTTTTATAGATAGGCTGCACTTCACTAAATTCTATATTGTTCCTGGAAAAAGACTTATGATCAAATAGAGCACTGTAAGCGTGAAAATGAACAAAGACTGAGCTGTAATAATGGTGATAATAAATGTTTGTTGGCAAGGTTGATCAAGTGTGTAAAAAGACTCAAAATAATAACATTTTTATTACAGCAGCATAATCTCACGAAGAGATTTTTAATATAAAAAATACAGTTGTTTATGTGAGCACATTTATTTAGTGGGGGTAAATTTCATGTCAAAGAATGATGGTTTTTAACAATATTTACCACAGGACTATTAGTACGTTATACAACCCTGTGTTGGAGCATTAAGACAGCAGGACCTTTGTCCATTTCGTTTTGTACAATCTCTCCAGATGGTCTAGTGCCTGGGTCTCCCCTTGCACACTTCTCTCCAATTCACCCTACAGGTTTCCAATGGGATTTGGTGTAGGCCTCTGAGGAGATTCCTATGGATAAAGGTTGATTTTATGTCTGGTGAATTTTTCTGGGACTGTATGGTGGTGCCACTGTTGCCTTGTAACAAGAAGGGCCTGAGTTTGTATGTTCATGCTGTGAATTTACATGTTCACCCTGGGCTTGTGTTGATTTTCTCTGGGTACTCCAACTTCCTCCCATACTCCAAAACATGCATGGTCTGAGTTTGTGTTCTTGACTGTTTGTCCTGTGTGTCTTTGTGTTGCGCTATGATGGACTGGTGACCTGTCCAGGGTGTACCCCGCCTCCCCCCTAGAGACCACTGGAGATGGGCACCATTCTCCTTTCATCCAGTGCAACCCTGCATGGATAAATGGGTGAGGACAATGGACGGATGAACCATTCTGCGTTGAATTGGCTAAATGTACTGGATCATGATCCTGGTAATGGACCTAAATGGGGCCCAATTTCAGTTTTCTGGTAGAGTACAGGATTTTTGTTTAAAACCACCTCGTGTTAAAGAATTCATTATGTGACACAGTCTAAAAAGGTTCATATGGCCTTGGAAGAAAAAAAAAACCGTCTGCAGCGTTGCAAGTCTACCTCAACTGTGCTTTTCTAAGCAGTCTTTGTTGTATAGCAGAGCTAAATGGAGTGTTTATGGCTGAAAAGTTCAATCTTGATCTCTTCTGATAGGGTTTCTGCCAAAGTCTCAGTGGAGTTTAGCAAAGTCAGATTTACTGATTTAGTGTTGTGATAGTAGGACAGACAAGAATTGTCTTGCCAGACCTCTTGGACGATCGGTTGGTGTGAAGATACCCTAATAGTTGTTGATGAGACATCCTAACCCCAAGATGTTGCACCTGTTCAGCACTGGAGATTTGCTTTTCCTCCCTTACCAACCTCCTCCCTGTGTGTGTTGCAAAAATAAACTTCATTAGTTCAGTCTTGTTTGTCTTAGTTCTAGTTATTTTAAACTTTGCCACAATTAACTGGATTGTCATTCAAGGCAAATTTAGCTGAGTAGCTATTTTATTGTTGCCAATTCCTGATTTATGAAGATCAACAGACATCTGCCCTACGTAATTGACATGTTCTCTTGTCTTTCCTATTTAGAAGAGAGACTAAGAAAAAAAGGCTTGTGGTACATTATATTTATACTCTGGTGAAAGAGGAAGACTTACATATTTTATCTTTTCTTCACATCAAGTTCACCTGGAATGTTTGCAAAGAAACTTGTCTGTCTTTATTCCCACAATCCTTTGCTTTTTCTATTTGACTGGATGTCATAGACAACAGTAAACTCATCATAGTAACAATGCACTTTAATACAAGCTTGTTTTGTAGCAATCACCACAGCAACAAAAAGCAAATGCAGTGAAACCATACTGGTTCGAAATACAAATGGGCTTTTGTCCACTTCAAACATGTCAAGCTGTAACTAACCATAAATGTTTCAAAGTCGACTGAGATTGAGAATGTTGCTCTTAGCATACCATATGTTGTTTATGTTGTAAGAGTAGTGAAATATATGGACTTACCAATCCACTAAATGTGTTTGCACAAGCTAATGTTTTGATTTAATCCTGGGTCTACTCTGAAAGAAAAAAAATAATATTCCCAAACCTCAGTCTTTTTGTTGAATTTTTTTTCCTTTTTTTTTTGAGCACTGCTTACTTTATCTTTCATTTAGGGCTATGGTTCATTTTTTTTTTCTTACTGTGTGCACAAAAAGTTCCCAAAATACAGAAGGTTACTTCTGTTTTAAAAATATTTTTTGATATACGAGAGGCCCGGGAGGACGGAGACTGTAGTGATTCAAATCTGGAGAGCATTTCAAAATATAAGGCGGTGCAGCAGGAAAGCTTTTGAAAAGGTTACTTCTTGCAACTGGGCTTGACATGTGTTCACTGACACATTCAAACTACAGGTTCCTCAGTCATGCAAGCAGCCTGGTAGTATATAATAGTGCACTGTGCTCTGACCCCTGCAGCAGACCCCCAGTTTATTATTCCTGTATGTGATACTGTACTCTGGAGTAGGCTTAGACAGCCAGCATGGTTACTAAAAGAAAGCACAAGGAGTAGATGGGCGCCTGTTCTGTAATGAAACAGAGGGGTGTTTATCCAAGCTGTTAAATAAGGCTTCAAATACAACACCCCCTCCAGCCCAACAAGGTCCAAATCTCTCTCATCTGGAGAGCACAGTTTCCATTTTAAACTTTGCGTCCCAAACTGCACATTACATCAAATTGTACTTAATGGTATCCAGACAAACTTTAATGTCGTTCCAACATTTTCTCTGCAGCCCTCACCCCCCAACCCCCTCACCCTGTATAGCTAAGCAAGCAATCTCTCCTTTCTCTGTTTCACATCTGGACTCTATTCCAGGTGAAGAATGGGGAAAGCAGAGAACACTGGGAGAGAGAGGGGTGAAACGTAGAGAGGCTTGGAAGTGCAAAAAGACAAACTGTGCTAATGTTTGATTTGGATGACAAATATTAGAGATGACGGTTCATAAGAGGCATGATCTGTGATTCGTCCAGAGGGACAGGATTTTCATATTGTCATTCAAATCAGATGGTTGAGAGGAAATAATCAAAAGTATGATACACAATCTGCACAATCAGAGCAACAGACCAAGTGACTGTTGAGATGAGGTAAAGCTCAGTATTGTGTTTCTTCCAGTGGATAAACAAAAGAAACTTCCAGTCAGGAAACTTTTTGTCTGTTGCTTCCTTGGTAATACAGTGACATCTAGTGGCAATACATCGAGCACAGCAATCCAGACCCTCCCAGTTGTTCAGCCCCCTCCACTCTTCAAGAGTATGGGAGTGTAATGTTATTTTCTTTAAACACCCATTTTAAACAAAACAGATTTTTACCACTGACCTGAATTATATTGTGACAAACATTTAGTCATAATCACTGGTTACTTTATTAGGTACACCTTGTTAGTACCAGGATGGACTCTCTTTTGGTCTCAGAACTCCACTAATTCTCCTTGGCATAGAGTCAACATGGTGACTGTGGTCCATATTGTTATGATAGCATCACACAGCTGTTGCAGATGTGGTGGAAATTTTCAGGTTCCTCCCATTTGGTGCTCTGTTGGATTGTGGTCTGGTAATTGTGGGAGTAGTTTGAACCCAGTGAACCAATTGTCACATTCAAGAAATAAGATGGGGTTTGTGACCTGGTGCATTGTCCTCCAGGAAATGAACATCAAGAAATTGGTACACTGTGATCATAAAGGGATTCACAAGATCACTCAGGTAAGCTGTGGCACACAGACACTCAGTTGTAACTAAGGAACCTGAAGTATGCCAAGAAATTATTCCAGCTCCATTACACTAGCACCACCAGCCTGAACTGTTGATAAAAAGCAGGATGGAACAATGCGATCTTGTTCGAAATGTTGCAGAAGTGAAAACTCATTGGACCGTGAAAATTTTCTTCCAAATTTTTTCCATCCATTTTTTTTAACCTTTGATAAATTGTAGCCTCAGTTTCCTGTTTTCTTTACAGGAGTTGCATTGAGTGTAGTCTTCTACTCAAGGGGTTCCATGTTTTCAGGCTCTCTTTTACATTGGTTGTAATGAGTGTTTATATGAGCTACTGCTGTCTATCTTAAATCAGTCATGTGCATTTTTAAGCTTGCATTTGGGTGCTCAAAATGCATATTCTCTTGCTTGGTGTACTAAAAATTTTAAAACATAAGTTTCAGTTAAGTATATCAACTTTATGTAAAAAAGTCAAAAGGTTCAATGTTGAGTCGTCTTTGTAGTTTCTGCAGTTTGGTCCGTCTTGCTGAATTCAACTTCTCCGCTTAATCCTTATTAGAGCTCTCAGTTATTTACTATCTAATTCATCTGTTTAAAAGAAAAAAAAAAAGCTGACCACAGGTTGTCACTGGGATTTGGATCTGGGGAGTCTCCTGGTCCGAAACATTGATGTTCGGATCTTGAATAGTTTTGTCATCACTTTTGCCTTGTAATACAGAGAGACATTATCCTGAAAGATGCACAAAAAGACATCAAATGGTAACAGGACTCCAGCAACCTATCCACACATGGATTAAACCAAATCGTTTCATTGAAGGGAGAACACAGGGCACAAAATTTTGATCAGGATTAAGTAATTTGCAATTTCTGGCTTCACCTCTGCATACATTTTCCCCAAGTCCACAGGGGTAAAAAAAAAAAAAAAATTCTTTCAAAATTGTAGCAATACTGCCCTCTTGTGGTAACTAACAAATGAATAGCCATTTACTGAAAGTGTATTATTTTATAGTAAAATTTAGAGGCATGGGAGGATCTCAAAGAGATACCGTTTACAGTCATTGATTTTGAATTCAGCATTAGGTGAAATAAGGCCAGTTCCAATTGTAACCTGTCACAACCTGCCACTATAAACTCTACAATAATCACACCAACAAAACCCTAATGCAGCTGGGCTTCCTCCAGTGTACTTACTGCTCTGAGGGCATTCTTACATGCTTGCATAAATGTTGAATTCTTAATTTAAGGGATATCAGTGCAGTTTAATGTCTGTTAGGTTGGTGTAACGTGAACGTGGGGTCAAACAGATTGACTCCTTAACAGTATAAGAACCACAGCCTGTTTTCACACTCAACTTCTTAATTGCACAAGATAATAAAGAAATGAAGCAAAATAAAATAAAATCTTCATTATGTTGAAATTCTAAGAGTTGCATTGATACGATTGTTGCAGCTGTGAACTGAAGCGGGCATAAGATTACGCAAAATAACTCCAATAAAAATCACGAGGCAGGACATGATTCACACTTTAAACAGATTTTCAAACAGTCATAATAACAGGAGAAACTTCAGGTTGTGCAACTTTATTATATTCCACAAAAAATGTGAAGATTAAAGTCCATCTCTGAGTACTGCTGGAACTGGACATGTGCTGCATTATAACTTCTTATCACACCAAATGTTCCATGCATACAATATGCATTTTAAATGATTTATATTATAACATCAAAAGAATATCAAAAATATTCATATATTGAAAAGATATTTTGTCCCTCTAAATTAACAAAAGAACCAAACAACAAGCATTTACCACCCCCTGCCAATTCTTATGAATTTAGCTTACAAAAAAGAACAGATAAATTCAAGAGGCATTTTGATCTGAATCTAACACTCTCCAAAACTCTACAATAACTTGACCATCTTTTTTTCTTGCCTTTCTCATGTGCAAACACACCCTCATACAAACACACAATGTGAAGCCATGCAGAAACCACGACTCCGCATGTGAAAGCATGCACTCACACAGCACCATCTGTGCACTGAACAACTTCAAGGCAGCATGCAGAGTTGATTAGTTATTGGTCCCTTTTTGTCATCAGAAAATTCAGATGGCGATCCCGTCCTCATCTTCCAGGAGTCGGTTCTACTCAACTTTTTTAAAGCATCTGTGTTCTGTAAATCTGGCCTTAGTACTATGTGGGCAAAGAATGACTTACAGAGACCATAAAGACCGAACCATATTGAAAAAAAGCCAAGTTCTCATAAAACAAGCAAGGCAATAAAGAGTATATTATAAAATTGAAATATTTCATTAAAGATTAAAGATCAGAAATTAATGTAATGTCAGCCCCCAAAGAACATTTTCAAGGCGTATCAGTGAGTCAGATGAGGTGGTGTTTCCGGCAAGTAGCACTCTGTGCAGAGTGGAATGGGTGTGGAGGGGCCAACTCATTGCCGGGGGGACACGGTGGTCTGAATGGAGTTGCCTGGGCCCTGATACCTCTCTTTTGCATGCTTCTCACAATACATTGTATCTCCAACCCAAAAGTGGCCTCTCATCCTTAGGTTAAGCCCACAATCTGTGCAAGTGTAGCACTCCGGATGACGGAAGGAGCTGTCTGTGATGCGCACTGCCTGTGTCCTGTGGGGGGATGAGATAAACATGTAAGATATTTAAGAAGCATCATAATGTCTGTCTTTTCTGATTTGTTCTGATGGCTAAATGCAGTCCGTTCCATCTTAGTGTGTTGTTTTTTGTTTTGTTTTTTTTTTGTTTTTTTTTTAATCCAAAGATTCGTCCAAGTGTTTTCTCTCTCCTTCTCTCTCATTAATATTAGGATACATGTCCCTTAGTAAAATTCTGTGAAACCACATACTTTTTGTAACAAACTTCTGACATAATCCTGCATAGGTATTTGATCACTTTTTTTCTTTTTTAAATGGGTTTCCATGAACCTGGCTTTTAAGCATAGTTTAGGGATAGTAGACCTAATATTTTGTCATATTTTGTGGTAGATTAGTGTGGTTATTGTAATGTGGATAAGAAATTTGAAAAATTCATTTTGTTGGCTATAAAAAGCACATAAATTTACTAAGTTGAATACAAGGCTCTGGAGAGACCATTCAGGAAGTTAAAGTAAGTCTTTCTAAACCAGTTACATGTGTGTGTGTTTGGGATCATTGACCTGTTTGAACAACCAACTGTGTGCAAACAGTGGATCCATCAAACCTCAAACAACTAACAAACTAGAAGATGCCAGAACATCTGTGTCACTCGCCACAGGGAAGCAGTTTTCATAACAGCATGGGCTGAGAGATTGTAGACATAGAGAGAAGTCCCTACTCTTAAATCAGTACACCCAACCTTTACAAAATTCACCAGTTAGCGATGCCAGAAAACTTAAATCCCCAAGAACCACCAAGGCTCAAACCTGGCATGAGCTAAAAGCTGCTGGAACACAAATATCACGGTCAATGCTGAAGTGAGTCTTACATCAACATGGAACGAAAAGATGGCAAACATGAAAGAAGCCCCTTGCTGCAAAATTGATTTGTCTAAAAGCTTGACCGAAATCTGCAGCTGCCCACATGGACAAGCCAAATGTATTTTGCAGAAAAGCTTTATTATTTGGATGAAAGCTTAAGTTTAAGCTATTTGGAAATTACAATAAGAATGTTTGCAGGAGTCAAAGTGAAGATTTGAACCTAAACCAACAAACATAGTGGTGGTAGCATCATGCTGAGGGTCTGTTTTGCTGTCAGTGGTGCTGGTGCACAGAACAATGTTGATGGCGTTCATCTCAAATCAGCAGCTTGGTGGTTTAAGCTTTCATACAATGATTGTAAATCTAAAGCTGATAAAGCAGGCCAATATTAAGCCTATTGATTTGCCTTAACTACACTGAAAACTTATAGAATGTGCTAAAAAGCTGAGTATGTTCCAGGAAACCAACCATTTTAAATGAGTATCTTCAAATATCCAGCCAGAATTCAACAGAAAGCATGTTTATCGCTCCAAAAAGAGCAGTTTAGCATCTTGCTAAGGGACATTATCCACACATCAGTGGGAATATAGGTGTGACTCGAGAAATAAATCCAAAACAAAATTTAACTTGTACACCCAATTCTTGTTTTTAAAGTTCACTGAAGTTCTATGTCAGATTTACTTTCACCCTTGAAAAACAACAGTTCAAATGCATCATAAAAATGTCAAAATTACAGTAATGCTGATTAGTGTATATAACCTTCTGATGGGAACCACACGTTATCCTGGTGAGCACAAAACTACAGGAGGACTTACACAATGCTTGTGCCACACTTCTCACAGGTGTGGTGTTTGCTGACTCCTCCAACAGACATGCTTTGTTTTGGGGCATTGGGGGAAAGCTTCCCAGGAAACCTCAGGGCTGCCTCTGAAGACAAACATAGATATTAACAGAGCTGCTGATAAAAACATTCTGACAATATGTTTTTCAAACTTTTCTCCCTTTTTCCTCATTCAAATTTAGTGAGAAAAAAAATTTATCCTGGTTTATGGTAACCCCCACCAAGCTGTGAATCCAGTTATGTTTCTGAGCTTTTTTGTTTCTGCTGAATGCTTCTAACCTCTCTCGTCAGCCTCCAGAACTTCTTGCAGCATTTTAAAGGTGTTGGACTGACGAGGTGCTGCGCGGGACTCCTTGTTCTCCTGGATCATCTTGTACACCTCCGAGTCCCTGTCAAACCTTTGCATGGCAAAGTCAGAACTGGAACTACTGCAGAGGGAAAGCAGAGCAACAGATCACAGGTTATTAAACATCAGAGACCGGAGGCTAAACTAGTCTCCTCTCATACGTGACATGATCAACAGGAACTCCTTGGTTCTTCATATGAAAAATAGGCTTGAACCATAAAACCACAGTAAACACTACTTTAAAAAGCTTATGTACTACACAAGAAATTGAATTTTGAACTAACAGAATATTAAAATTAGGACAAATGAATAAAAGAACTGCATGTCCCTCCCATAGGTACCACACATTAAAAGCTACAGGTAAATGTGAGTGTTTGCCATTGGCAGGAACCAGTTGGGCAGGTATTCTCCTGTCAGGCCAGGTGTTTGGTGCCTTGCGCCTGTTGACATCTCATCAGTCAGAATCTGTCAACGAAACTTGACAGCCTGTCCAACCTGTTGCTACTCTCAGCAAAATACCTGGAGAGTTAGCCATCAACATGTGTTGTGTGAAGAATCTTCTGCCAGCTCACCACTGAAACAGCTGCACATAAGGGTTGCAGCTCATAAGAAGCTGGTCAATGTAATATATACAATGAAGTGTGTCAATGAAGGATAGAGTTTTGAAGGCTGATTTTGGTATTTATTATGCTTTGATTATTTTTTAGAAGCATTTCAGTAATAAATGTAATAAAAAAAGATTTCTATTTATTAGGAGCTTATGTAAACTGTTGACATGAATTTATTCACAAATATCCAAATTCCCTTTATTTATGCAATTTCTATGTTTTAAAAAAATTAACACAAAAAAAATAATCTGAAAATATTTGATTAACAATCAGTAATTATAAAAATTAAATATATGAAATTTCATAAAGCTGATGATATGGTCTTATCAATAAATGAACACACCACATCAATAACCTATGAAACAAGGCAAAATATTGAATAGTCTGTTGAATTTTACTTAAATGAAGATCATTTTCAGCCTTTAATATTCTTGTTTTATTAAAATCTACAAACATGTTCTGTACAGCTAAAATTATAAATTGAGAGAAATATTTACTTGTCTGTCTTACAATTTTGCATTCAGGCTTTAAAGCTAGTTTGATTAAGATTGCTTTTGTCAATTTTGTCACCAAAACTGTTACAAAAATGCTTTTGAGTAGAGCCTTGTTACAAAATCAAAATAAATAAATAAATAAAAAATAAAATAAAATAGCAGCTGAGATTTTCTGAGGTCAACTTTTATCTCTTTCGAACCTTTTTGTATGGTTGTTAATCTGAACTGTATTTCAGCTTTAGACATGACACTGTATCAACATGGTTTCAACAGAACACAAAAACAAACATGCTTTAGGCCTTTCCTCTGCATCAATGAGCAGAGGTCCAGATTAAAAACAGACCTCTGAAGCACGACCTCCAAGTTTTCCACATGCACAGCTCCACCCAAAGCTACCCATTTCCCCCTTTTCCTCTCACATTATTCTAAGATGCAGTCACAAAACGGCTGAAAAAACAGGAACAGAACAAAACAAGCACCTTAACAAGCAGTCAGATGCACTAACAGGTGATTAAAAATGCAAAAATCTTAAATATCTACAACACACGGATACTTCCTAAACACTCAGACTTCAGTTAAACATTGTCACATCTATAATAAGCACTTGAATAGACCATCTACATCTGATACAAAGCTACAGCTGGCTGCATACCCACACTGGCCAAGAGAAGAAATGATAACAATCCAGTCAAAGTAGGGACTCAACGTGCATGTAGCCAAAACACATCAGAGATCAAACAGCTAAATTCCAAACCACATTTCTGGACTCAATTTCCTGCTGGCAGAAATAAAAATTCAAAACTTTTGTGCTGAATTAAAATCTAAATGACAACTCAATGACTCACCTCAGAGAGAAAAAAAAGTTACAGAAAAAGCACAACTCCAAAAAAAGTCCTTTGATTTCCGAGTCTGCGAAACAATTCAGAACATGGAAAATAAAAACTAATATTGGCAGAGACTTCTCTCTAAACCAGACGAGACAGAAAAACAAGATTGAGTGAAAGGTGTGCCCCGGGCTGAAATTCATTGGCCACGCGGCATGAAGGAGGCGTCACTGCTTGTTTGATTGGCTGCAGAGAAGCGGGGAGAGGCTTATTGTGCTGGCTGGGCTGGGGGCTACAGACAGGGGGCCGATCAGGGGGAGAAGTAATTGGTCTTTTTTGTGGAATATGGAGTTCTTGGATAATACTTTGAGCTGCTGACATAACCTATGGCAAGTCTGAGTTAACCAGCAGGGAACCAGGGCCAAAGTCAACCATCCTGCACTGTCAAAACACAGACACCAGCTTCTCCAACATCAGCATGTATGGATGAAAGGATTACAAAAAGTACTAAAATAAATAAATAAATAAATAAATAAATAAATAAAAAAAAAAAAAAAAAAAAAAAACATTTTCACCTCTGCTGAGACAAAATACATTCCAAACAAAGTCCAGAAGGCCGCATCTGAAGGCAGGAAAATGAGTAAAATTACAGCTCCATCAACTCCAAGGGCGCGGCTCCGAAACTGTTGTGCTGCAGAGTGAAACTGCACAGAGCTTCCCAAAGGCTGAAAATTCATCAGTACTCATTGCTCCTTTTCAGACAGGTATTTGTACATGCTTGTATGCAAAAACACGCAAGCTGCTAGAATGCCCCAGAATGCTCTTAATGAGAATAAAGAGTCAGCTGCACAGCTGATGAATTTACCAGCTGAACAACAAAATAAATGAATAAAATGATTCAAATTGTTTTTATTAATTTCCAGTTTAAGTTTATTTTCCATACAGAGAAAGATTAGTTGAATGTAGAAGAAAAAGTTTCCACAAAATATATTTTCAAGCAAAAATAAATAAATAAATAAAAACTTGGACACAAAGACAAAAAACACCTTTTTAAAACTATGACTATTATCTGACAAAAACAGCATCATAAGTTAAGGACTGTTATTCTGAGCCACTTTTACACAAGCACAATGACTTTTGCAGGCATCTTGTCACCATCAACTGGAGTAGACTCTCAGCCGTCCGATATATACAGAAGTAAAATCCTAAGATTTTTAGCAAGCATGTCATTTATATTTTCACATTGACTGATTGAAAATAAAATAAATCAATATTTCCCTGCTGTTCACACAAAATGTTATTCTACATACAGTTGGCAATATATAAAGAAGACAAGGACGGAAACCTTCTTTTTTTAAGGTTCACTCACATGAGTATCTGTACTAATATCAATGCTGATGTTTCAATTATAGGAGAAAATAATTTTGTTAAATTACAATTCACATAAGTTCTTGTGAGTTGTGAGAGAATCACAACATTTCAACTACAACCTCATATAGTTAATAGGACCACAGCTGGCAATTTTTGTCAATGTGAAGAAAAAGTTTAATATATTCATCTGCTTGATATGTGACAGCACAATATGGATTCTCTGTTCAGCTTCTTCGGGGTGAATAATAGTTAAAATGAATAAAAATTTAATACTACTGAATTTCTCAATATTATAATTTTAATAATTGAAATGTAGAAATAGATTATGATGGGATGTTTTTGCCCATGTCAGTCAAAATTATATAAAGAAAGTCTAGCACAACCTCTGGAGTACAAAGTCTTCTTTAGTTTTTTTTTAAATCCCCTCCAAAGTTAATATAATGTCTGTACAATGTGAGCATGTGAAACTGAAGTCAAATCCCTTGTATATGCACATAAGCTTGGCAATTAAAGCTAATTCTGAGTTTGCTTTACGGTATATTTGTAGTAAAAAAAAAAATAAATAAATTAAAAAAAAAAAAACATTTTACTGATAACACTTTTCTTCAAACTATTCAAATTTATATTTTCTATTAAAACTTATGTTATTATTATTATTTTAAGAATTAAATATTTCTCACTTTGCTGATGGGATGGTCCATGTTGTTCTGTGATTTAGTCCAAGACCCCCTGTGCTGTCTAACTCAGCATAACTCTTTTCTGTGAGCACTTTCCTAAAATCAAAACTTCTTACACTTCCTCCACCTCTGAATCATTTCTTCTATGCCAGACGTCTCAAAGAAGTTGTGTTTAGTGTTTTTAAGATTTATTGTTGCATTACTATTTGAACATACAATGCTTTTTGTAAAGTCATGATATAAGAACAATGCCTTGTTAATCCTGAAAATTACAAGGGGTTGAAACAGTAATTTCAATTTTTTTTTTTTTTTTTTTTTTTTTTTTAAGTTGCCGGTTTGAAATAATAACATTTCTATTTTGAGGTTCCCTAGTATTTATATAAAATAAAAAAACAAATGTTAAACATTTGGTGACAAAATGGAAAATAAATAACAATATAAGAGTTTACCTGCGCCGGGGGGACATGGGACCATCACGATCAGCGGGGCTATGAGGAGAGTAGCGTCCTGGTGGGGTTGGGGTCCTGCTGGACCCAGAGGGGTGTCTGAAGTCTGATGGAAAGAACTCCTAAAAAGGAAAAAAAAAAACAAAAAAAACTACATTGTTGAGAAGGAAAAAGTAGCAGAAATTAAAGGCTTATACAAAGACTGCAAAAACATAGAAATATGTTTCTCTCCCAAGGCTGTAAGAGCAAAATGACCTCTCTCTATTCCTGCAGCCTGTCTGTGCAACACATCATCTGGGCAGAACTAATTTCTTCTGTGATGCCTGACAAAGGTTGTGTGATTGGTCAGAAATTAGAAGTAGGCGTAGCTACTACACTGACAAATACTGTAGTGGGATGGACCTACAAGAACTTGAATATTCTGCACTTAAATTTCTTGTGAAGTATAAAATGTCCTGGCCAGAAAGAACTTTGTTCATGCCCGCTAAAGAAAAATAAACTAATTTATCTGTTCTCATGGAGGTCATACATCACCCTATCCAACTGAAAACTAAAGAGTGTATTACAGTTTCATCTAGCAACAACAATACATCACTCTGATTATTATGCCCTTAGTTTATATCAATAATTAACATCCATTTCTGCTCTGCTGATTATTATCAGCAGCCTGCATTAACATTTTCAATCCAGATTGCCTTTTTATAGTAAGAAATCTGCTTCATTCCATCATCTACTTTTAACCACTCCAGATGTTCCAGATGTGCAGTGTTTTGTTTAATAAATATTAAACTACATTTTACATTAACAACAAATCAGGAGAGAATGTTGAGGCTCAATTACATGTATGACGTTTTTCTACCAGAAGAGGGAGCCACATACCAAATTAACACTATCAGCTAATGAACACCACATCACAACAGATGTGAACTGATGCTGCTTGTGTATAAAGACACCTAAACAGAAAGTTGTACTTGCATTAAAACCAATGGTTGATTTCTTTATCTTAAATTATATCAGTATTAGTAGGTCATGTTAAAATAAACTACATGTGTATACACTCTGAACACTAGGACAAAGTCTGCAACAGCACATACATCATTCAAGGCACTTTTACTGTCAGGAATTTCACTACTATAAGGCTGTCTCATTTCTAACCATGTCCACCTGTAAGTGCTGACGATCTCCTGATCTATAAAAGCATTTTATTTACTACAACAGGCAAAGTTGATCAAATACAAAATGTCTTTAAACTTCAACTTGAAATCTGCTTGAGAAACCGTCATCGTAGTCCCTGAAAACTAATAAAAAAAACATCTTACACAATAAAACTTAGTGAGTTTTCCTCCCTGTTCAGTCACCAACTGGCATCAGTGTAACAAGGGCTCTATCCAAGAGAAAAAATGACTCCACCCAACTTTTCAAGCAGTCTGAGACTAAAGTCAGAACTGATGGTGGAACCTGACAGAAACACAGTGGCACGGATGAAGTAGATTATTTGTGTTACCGATGCCAGCACCCGCTTTCAATTCAGCAGCTCTTTGAACAATAGTTCTGTTCTCAATTGAGTCCAATTTTCCTCTTCTTTTTTCTTTCCAGAGTGGGCAGATTAGTGGTGGATGCCAGGAGGCTTTTACCAGAAATGATCACTGGGATGGCTCCCTAAGACTTTTTTTCCCCCCATATAAACCCAGTAATATGACTCAAGACTCTGGGGATCCATCAGACTACAAAACTGCTCATCTGCTTGCTCTCCTGCTGTGAAGCAATCTAAAGTTCATATACCTGATGGACACACATGCTTTAGAGACTTTTTTGAGATAGACCAACTGAAGCCCAACAGTGTGTGCAAATAAATCCCCGCTAATGTAAACAAGGTGCATCTTACATAATTGTGGATCTTCAAGATCTACAGCATAAAAATGTAATCTATACAAGTCAAGAGAAATGCAATGAATGTAACAACAGAAAAGCTGAAGACTGAAAAAACATAGCTACCACTTTACTCACACATACCTGTTCAATTACTTGTTAACACAAAAAGTGAATCAGCCAATCACTTCCAACTCAAAGCATTTAGGCATCTTGTCGTGAATGAGACTTGAAGTTCAACATAAGTCTAACAATGGGGAAGAAAAGGGATTCAAGTGACCTTGAACATGGATGGCATGGTTGATGGTGCCAGACAGATTGGTCTCAGTACTTCAGAGGCCACTGATCTACTTGGATTTTCCCCTCACAACTATTGTTTAGGTTCACAGACAACAGTTTGAAAAAATATCCAGTGAGCAGCAGTTGTGAGGATGAAGATATCATGCTTACTGTATATCAGGAGAATGGGTAGACCAGCTTCAATTCAGCTGGCATACCCTTAAACTGTAGGATCCTCTGTAACTACTAAAGTCTTTATCGATCCATTCAAAGGGTCCACAATATGTCCAATGTGCATACTCTTGGTTGATTTAAGAGTTGCAATGCCTTTGAAAACTGAAAACTTGGAACTGCCAACAATGTCCCCATGTTTTATTTACAAGCAGACTTGAGGAAGGGTACTGGCTAAAGGAGGGAAGCCTGTTTTTTTTTTTTTTTTTTTTTTTTTTTTTTTTGCAGAGGATAGCAACATGGCCATAGATGGGAGAGAACACTGAGGAATATCAGCCAGTTTTCAGCGGTTCCTGTGGCTGCCAAGAGGAGGAAGCTTTGATTAAAGCTGTACAGAACTGTAATCAAAAGTTCATAGTCAACAAACCCAAGATCATTAGGGCAAGTCTCTGGTATGCTGCCCTGGATTCAAGTTGCACATCCAACAACACACAGCTTTTCACTTTACAACCCATGAACATTTAGCTGAAGAGGAATGAGAGCATAGGCATTAAAAAACATGAGTGTGCTTTTATATTTGATAAGGTCTTTTACAAACAGTATTACTAAACTTAGAGGTTTCATCACTCATTTCTTTATTTTGGCTGTCAGTTTCTAATGGGAAAAAAAACCACATGGTTACTTTGGGGAAAGGTGGAATCACATTTTCCAGCTCATTCTGAATAAACACATCTCAAAATGTGACAACCAAACATTTTACGGTTTTTTTCCCCCACACAATTTTTTTCATAAACTGATATTTTAATGTGCATATGTGGAGTTTGGTTAGAGAAAAAAAAATTAAAGCTACTTTTTGTTTTTCAAATTGCCAATTTTTTTTTATTTTTTATTTTTTTATTTTTATTTTTTATTTTTACCTTAAATCGTGCTTGGTGCTGCAGAGACAGCTGCAGAAAAGATGTTCCCCTGTCTAATATTTATATGACTAATCCTTTTATTTAATTCAAATTCCATCCATCCATGAAAAGGAAACATGTTTGAAGAAACTAAACAATAGTTTCTTTGAGAAGATTATTTCAAACTGGAATCTTGCAGCATTCAGTCCTCCAAATCAATAAGGATGCCAGTTTATGTGTTGCTTACAACTCCAAAATTGTATATATACACACAAAATACAAGAGCCAAACAGAGGAAATGATAAACTGCAGTAAAAAAAGGGTGGCTGTCTGAGACTGATGGGAGACACTGGGGACAGTGCCAGCAGATGAGACTTCAGTCTGGCTCCAAGCAAACCACTTTGCATCATCATTACCACCCTGCAGCTTCAATTACAGGGCACTGGCTGAAGTACACAGGAGTGATGCCTAGAGTAGTTTGTATTTTGGGAAGTCTAATGCTGCTGTGAGAGGGTGCTATAACTGCTGATTTTGTATTCACCACAGACATCAGTCCAACATTACAATGGTGTTCTGGGCTCTGTAGCAAATCGGAGCAGTGTATGCTGCTTCCCATCAGTCTTCGTTTGGTAAAGGTCCTGAATGAAGATTAAGACCAGGTAACCTTTACTTAATTCATTGTTACTGAGGGACAGCATCTGAAATGAATCAGGGCAACAGTCACTGTTTCCAAACCTGGTTATAAGGAAAACATGGTGGCTTAAAAAAGGCAAATCTTTACTTTATTAACATTAATGTTTGCAATACATCCTACTGCTGCAGCTTTGCAGAAACTATAACATATAGTCTTCACTGCAAAGATAAATCAACTACTAGAACATCAAGTGCTTGTATATCTAACACACAAGCAGACCCATCTATCCAGCACCTGCTGCATATACCAGGACATTCCGCTGTGCTTATACACAGCAGAATGATCTGGCTATACCAGTCATCATTTCTGGCTATACCAGTCATCATTTCTGGCTATACCAGTCATCATTTCTGGCTATACCAGTCATCATTTCTGTTGGGAAAGGCTGGAAAAGAGCTTAATGTATGTAAACCTTTTTTTAAAGCTCAACAACCAACCAACCTATAAAGGGCTTCTTTATTGCATTTTACAAACCTTGACCATTGCCATTTGTTGGGAACAAGGTCCTAATATTAAAAGGGGACCCTGATAAATACAGATAGCAGGAGCAAGATACTACTGCACAACATACAGTCCCAGTAGCAGACTTACACCAGCAATTGCCTTCTACCACGTCAGATACCAAAGACCGCTCAGATAAAAGCTCCTTGAAACAATGAGTCAAATACAGAAAAAAAAAAAAATCTGCTTAAAAAGATTTTATAATCCTAGCTCATGAACTATTGTTTTACTTGGGTTTATGATGGTCACCTATTAAAAAGGTGACCATCATAAACCCAGTGCAGTACCCAACTATTGCAGCAATAGATTAAGTTTTAAAAAGGACAACAAAATCCTTTCAATCTTCTAAAGTATTCCACAAATTAATTCTAGGCAAAGGCTGACAGTTCACTATTCAACAACAAGGAATAAAGTGTGGCAGATCTTTCCGCTAAAAGGGCTAATATATCTATCTCACCCCATTCATTCGTTGTGGACACCATTTTTAATATCAGTGGGGTGGTTATTGTCAATACGTTTGCAGTTCGTCCAGGCTGCAAGAAAGCAGCCTGGACGAACTGCAAACGTGAGAAAACGGGAAATTCAGCAGATACCAAGAAGGCGAAATGGAGAACAGAAGACTGTATTAACCAAGTGAACTTTTGACCACCAACATGACACATAGATTTGAAAATCTCAACACACACACATCTAGTGTGTATATATATAAACAGGTTTCTGGGAGATCGACCGAAGTTCTGGATTTTTCAGGCAACAGTTTAAATGTGAAATGTATCTACCACACTTTCAGGAGTCCTGGCATCATATTTAGCTACAAAGAGGAAGAAAGGGATGAAAAAAAAGTGTGAACAGTGGCTCAGATGATTTCTAATAACTCCATTATGGCAGCATGTCTGATTTAAAAAAAAAAAAAAAACAAAAAAAAAAAAACGTCTTTCTTCAGAGCCCAGGTGTGATCAGATCAGGCTGATAAGCAACCCCCCCAAAAAACAAACAAACAAACAAAACACACACACACACACACACACACACACACACACACACACACACACACACGTGTTTTCAAAAAGATCAGATACTGCTAATGTTTGCTCACCAGGTGGGTGATGTGCCGTGCCATGACCTGTTGAGATTCCCATATGAACAAAGAGTAAAATAAAACTGAGTACTCTCCACCTGACTCCCTCTGATGAGTCGGTGGCTATCATCACACACGGTCAGACTTCATTTCTGTATGCTGCATCATCTCCATCAGTGTTGAGACCAGTCACTTTGGTGTGTCTGCATGTTTTAGAGGAATGTTTTGCAAATATGTTGCGACACAGTCAGTCAGTGAGGAGCATGTAGAGAATAGGTCTGAGGACTGCAACTTAAGCTTTTCCATAGTTGATGAGCAAATTAAGACAACAACAACAGCCGCCTTTTAAAAGCAACTCTGGTGCATTGACTATGCAGCTTGCACATCTGCTTTCAAGACGTTTTTTTAAAATAGTTTTGCCTCTCACATCAATCTCAAAAACTCTGGTTTAAGATGTCAGCTCTGCAATCACTTTATAATGGTTTAAAAAAAAAAAAAAAAGTAAATCAATGTTTTATAGCAACTGATTTTCTCACACATATGATATTGCCTTTGCTTCCAAAGTAAGTAAATAAATAATGGGTACTTATGGCTCGAAAGCAATATTTTCTTATTTTATCACTCTTAAAAAGAAATCGGATTTGACTGAAATTTGTATCAGGAGGTCAAAAAAAATGGAGATCGACCAATAAATTTTGATCAGCGAGTATTGATTATTTTGTGTTCTATTGTTAATTTATGCACAATATGTGACTCTTGACACGCAGCACAGTAAATAAGAACAAGCCTCATAATAACATAGGTGGTCCGAGTCAGCCTATACCCATTGTAAATCTGAGGGATAAATATGAGTCTGAAGGTTTATTTACACATTTTTGGTGCCACTAGAAACTATTTCTCCAGACTTCAATGAATTTTTCCAAACAGCTTCAGTGGAGCAGAATATGAAGCTCATTAGACATCTGTAGCTCATTATGGACTATAAATGGTCACACAAATCTCCCCCCTTTAAATTTATCAAAGAGAATCAAAACAAGTTCACCGTAAAAAAATAAAAAATAAAAAAAAAATAAAAATACATGCCACAATGAAACAAGTGAAAACGGGGAGAGACTCATGTCTCTTAAATGTCTACAATAATAATAATAATAATAATAATAATAATAATAATAAATCTGAATTTGGGAGAGAAAAATGTGTACATAAATAAATGCTTATAACAGGTTTGATTCAAGTGTGCAAGCAGTAGTGGATTATAAATGAAGATCCTTGTGTGAAACTAACAGTGAAACTAACAACAGGGGAAAGGAATGCATGAAATCTTAAAGGAAATAATATTAAAGACATGGAATTTCCATCAGCTACAACATAGTAACAAAAAAAACAAACTTTATTATATCTTTCCATCTATAAATTTTAGATTTGCATAGTACCAAATAAATTAAACCATAAACTAAAAAAAAAAAAAAAAAAAAAAAAAAAAAAAAAAAAAAAATATGAAGAACAAAAATTGGTGCAGATGAATGATTAGTCCAAAGATTTTGATTAACAGCATATGTCGTCTTCTCATCATGCCTTCATAAACAGAAGCAGCCTGAAAGTCTAAATGTTTTCCCAGTCTCTAAATTAACCATTTAAATTTTAGCCAGATTTATGCATTTTACAGTTTCATCTGACGCTAAGGACACACTAAATGCTTTTCTGTCATAATTTATGCATGATTCCCAACTAAGCAAAGTCTGCACTAGCTGGGGGAGATGGCAAGGCTTGTTGGCATAAAAATTTCTTAAAAAAAAAAAAAAAAAAAAAAAAAAAAAAAAAAAAAAAAAAAAAACTGTAAAAGGAACATTCAGTCTCAGTTAAAACAGGTTTGTGTATTTTAAATGAAATCTGGATACAGACAGATGCTGTGAACAGATTACAGATCAGACCTCACACACGTATTGGCAACAGCTGATTAAAAAGAGTAGGTGAGACACAGGAAATGGCTTCAGAAAACATACATGCTAGCTATTTAGAAAGACTCTAAACATGACCAATATTTATCTACTTTTAGGTCATTTGGAATAGCCAAAGGGGAAAAATAAAGAATAGATGGCAGATTATTGGCCATGTTAGTTTACTTCTTTCTCATTTTCAATTTCTTCTTCCCATTAAAACTTTATAGGCTGTTGACAAACAACAAATTAGCTGATTATAGCCATCAATTTGTATGTTGTTTTACAGTTCAAATAGTTGTCCTCATGACAACTTGTGTAAGATTTTCATGCATTAAGATGGCTTTAATTGGTTTGACAAACCAGGTCTCATCGTCCCACATCAGGTATAGGTGTTTGGTATCATCCCCAGTTTTTGAGGGGTTTTTTGTACAGAAATCTGCTGAACTCAGTCTGTTTACATGTACTCGAAGTCTTACAAAATCTGTAAGACTGAAAGATGTGTACCATCTCCAGCAAAAAGGTGACCTCAATCAGCAATCCCACCATAACAATGGTTTATGACCAAAGAATGTAAACCATAGGTGTTCTCTATTGTAAAACTACAGGATTTAAAGCTACCAAGTCTGTTTTTGTTGGCATGAATACATTGAGGATCCATTAATACTGTTGCCTCGAGAACAACTTCTGGAATGATGAATCGCCCCTCGACCACCTTCGTAAACAGCACTAACTCAAAAAAAGAGCTCTCTGCTTCCCACCAAAAGCTCCCAATAAAACGCAGAGGGCCAGCTATTCCTCATATGCACACCCGGAGGGCTGGAAAGCTCAGGGAATCAAAAAAGGCCCCAGTTTGTTCTTCAACTCCAGGGGAAAGAAAAACAGACACGATCATCAGTCAGTGGGGATGAGGGGAGGCATGCTGCCCATGGAGTGGCCACAATAGACTCAGGCTTAACGGCTAGCAGTCCACGTGAAAATGCCTCACACTAGCCAGTCACAGAGCTCACTGTGCAGAGGAGAAGAAAACATCTATCCACTAAAACCACAGCCAGTAGCATTCCCTGGACACTGGCTTGGCTCACCCCCCCACCAACAACATGCCAAACCAAACAGGAAAAGCAGGCATAGCAGACCTGAAATAGTATCATTCAAAGCCATCATCGTCAAGTAGAACACGTGCATTTGTGACAAATGAGAAATCACTATTAGTTGTATTTATCTCAGGCTTCCACAGGTAACAGCAAACATTTTCTATCAGCATCAGTTTACCGCCAACAAGGTTTTGTTTGGCCAAATAGAGAACCCTTTTTTCTATTTCTGAATCTTTCTGTTTCAAAACAAATACCACAGATTTGCACCACCATAACCTTGAAAATGGACCAACACAAAGTCTTATGCTGGGATGCATGCTAATCTTCTCTAGACATGTATGGAACAGAAGATATATGGAAAAAGGATGATCACTCCATCTTTGGACAAAGTGCTTGGTGACACATTTCAGTGCCAAAAGCATCAAGTTGAATTTAGCACAGAGGAAATGTTTGGTCAACAATTAACTAAAAGCGTGTGTCAGCCTGACTTATTTGGACATGCTGTGCTTGAAGGAATATTTATACAGCAACCATTGTGTCACAGCACAGCATCAGGCAAGCCACTAAGGCAAGCCTTTCTAACCTCAAAATGGATCCTTAAAAACACAGACCGGGAGCTCAGACATAATGACCGAGTTATGGTTCATGTCTCATGAGAAGTAGTTTTGTTTTGGCCCTGTTCAATGCAATCAAGATCTCATTGTGGCCACTTCTTAATGACATAAACAAATGCTCTGAATCATGACAGCCGCCAACTGCTTCAGATACAATCTCAGTTTACAGGAATCTAGGAAATATTTACCTTTTGACTCAGTGATGAGCTGGTAGATATTAAAGTCTCCAAAAACAAACAAGCCAAGCACATTCTGGCATGACAAAACAAAACACCAGGTATGTCAAAACCATTAGTTCATTACTTCAATTTTAAACTCTGAAATTAAGGGGGGATTAGACTGTTGATTCAGGACTGATGCTTCCAATAATGAAGAACATACAGTGCCTTGCAAAAGTATTCATACCCCTTGCACTTCTACACTTTGTTTACAATTTTCATTGCATTTTTGGGGGGGATTTTGTGTGATAAACACAAAGTACTACATTGTGCATTGAAAGGAGAACTATAACTGGTTTTCAAACTTTTTATTACATAGAAAGATCTAAAAACAGTGGTGTGTACTGTTTTCAGCCCACCTGAGTTATTCCTTTGTAGAACCACCTTTCTGCAGAAACAGAGTTTCTGCAAGATTTTTGGTATATGTCTGTACCACCCTGGCACATCTAGAGCTTGAGCTCAAGCTATGTTATAAAGTTGAATGGGCACAAATTTCGGTCAGTTTAGAAGCAGAGTTTCTGTGAAAATCAATTTTTAAGTCTTACCAATGATTCTCAGTTGGATTTATATCTGGACTTTTGACTTCTGGCATTTGAACATATGAATATGCCATTATCTGAACAATATTATTTAGCTCATGCTGTATATTTGAGGTTGTTGTGTTGCTGAAAGAGAAATCTCCTTTCCAATCTCAAATTTTGGAAAGGAGAAAATTTGCAGCCCCAAATGCACATTTGTCCAGAATTTGCCTATTCTAACTCCATCCATCTTCCAACCAATTCCCATGCCTCTACTGAAGAAAGACATCTTCACAGGATGAGGCTTCCACATGATGGTGTGTTCAAGCTGATGCATAGTGTTATTCTTCTTCTAAACAGCATGTTTTGCATGTAGACCAGAGAGTTCAATGCTAGTCTCATCTGACCAGGAAACTTTCTGAAACATGCTTGTGGTCCCCTTCATGGATTGTGACACAAAAGCAATGCCTTAAAGATACTTCTTTTGACTTTGTCATTAATGGCTTTTTTGTTGTGGTTGTACCTTGGTTTGGCAAAATATGTGAGTATGAATACATTTGCAAGCCATTAGATAGTTATGAAAAAAATGTAATTACACATTAAAGTCAAAAACTGAATCTTAAAATGCAGTTCTCATTTTGAGCATGAAATTCATATATTTTCACATCATTATACATGTGTTCTGTGTAATGCTGCAGGTACAATAAAATCAAAATGAGGAACATTTTGCATTTCACATTAGGAACAGCTTAGGAATGTCAGGAGGCTCCCTGGTGTCGACTCTGCTCCACCTCAACCCCCTCCAATCCCCACCCCCTTTTTCTGTTCCAGCTCACATCACACAACAAGCCTTGTGACATTAGGGAAAAGCAGCACCAGGCTTCCACAACCTCTGCCATCACAGCCACTATTGTCAAAAGGCTTTTTCTCAAGCTATCCAACACCATGGAAAACAGGGGATCCTGTTGCGCATCCTACTTTCTCAGCTAAGGAAGCCAAGTAAAGGGTGGAAAAACCTTTTAGGGGCTTTTTCAGTGAGCTCGATCACCTGATACAGCAGGGCTCTGCACCTTTCAGGCAGGACAGAGGCTCTTGTCATGGACTTTCCAGATCTCCACACTCATTGGGCTGCAGTGTCCCTGCCAGCTCAAGCAGCATAATGCACAACGAAGCCATGGCAGGAATCTTACCAGCCATTTCACCCAACAAGCCATATGAAAGAAATCTACTCATACAGAGCTGGAGCAGGAGGTTCACCATCACAACAAGGTAGTGATAAAACAGATAAAAGAGGAAACTCCATTAATACCAAAAACATGCTAGTTTGTTTTAAAAGCAGTGTATACCTTCCCAAAAGCCTGCTGATGAGTCCTTCCATCAAAACATAGCTCTTAATGTGCTCTTTAGATGGCTGACTTCCAGTTTGCTCTTCCAGAATTTGCAGGAAGCCACATCAAGCTGGAACTCCACTGTGGGTTTCTGAATGCGGTTTTAAAATGCTAAAAAGCCCAACTCTAATATTTCACAGTGGGTTACAAGGGCTTTATAGTTAGAGAAGGCACCATTTTAAACCTGATGGTAAATCAAGCCACAATTTGCATAAGTGAGCCTAAAAAGACAACGTAACAAACCAGATGTAAGCAAATACTTTTTCAGCAACTAAAAAAAACCAATGTCCCAAGACATAAAGTCAGAATACTTTAAAAAAATTCCAACAGTTCCCCAAATGCACCACAATGTTTTTGCTAGATCATTCTTGGTGAAACCAATTCTTGAAACAGTATGCTGTACTCAAATCACTTCTTGAAAGATAAGTTGTGCTTATAAGTAACTGAACTTTCAAATATAAAATTTCAATGGAGAAGAATTGAATATCAGAATAAATAATTTAATATCGGCAGCTTCAAGAAACTTTCATGTGATATTAAAAGGAAAACTGGTTAATAAAAACAACTCAAATCCTTTGTTATTACATTTTTAGAGCACATTTTAGCACAGACTATGACAAACAGCTCTGTTGTTTAAGTTAGCTTCTGACCTCAAATCACCCAGCTGAGTAAATAGTGGGATTTCAAATCACCAGTGATAAGCAATGATTGGGTTTAAATACAGTGTGAACTCATTTTGACTTCAGTAGTTAAGTATAAAAGTAGTAAAAGCTGGCATATATAACAGCTCATTATTCCCCAAGAATTACTGCTTTCATTGAAAAGCATGGCTGTTACCATCAGATAACAGGAAGAAAAAATAAAAACAGCACAGTGAATTAATATTACTCAACTGCACTGCTTTTTTCATGGAAAAACTGCTAAACTAAATTGTCCTTTTAACTTAAAGAGAGAAAGAAAACATTATCTGAAGGTAGCATGTACATAAAATGACATGTCATAGTAAGGTATTAGAAGCCATATATTATATAAAATATTTAACATAAAATACAAATCTCCACCACACTTTTCAAATTTTGTATAATTTTCCTCCCACTTCGAAAGTGAACACTGAAAACAAATGGCAGCTGAAAAGAAGGCCTGGTAATAGTTTACTCTAGCACAGGACAGTGGTCTTATCTGTTGTTGCAAAAGAGGTTTTCTGCATTCCTGACAGGTCTCACATATCCTGGGACCTGATTTTAATACATACAGAAGTTCAGGCTGACATTCCTAATTTCTGTTACGACTGGTCAAATTTTAAAGGAAACAGAAAAAACCTCAACATCCTCAAGACCCACTTGCACCTACTGGACCCAAGTTCCAGTCTCAGAAAATCACTATTGGTTGAGTGACAGTCCATTCAACAAGCAAAGAAGCAAAGAATCCATACTCTCTTCATAATCTCATGAGCTGGACCTTCTCAGCCAGCTGTCTTCTAAAAAGAACGCTTGATTGTTATTAAGTTCAAACCTCTGATTATTTATCTAACTTTATGTCTTGTCCAACATTATAAAAAATGTCTGGAATTCTTTGAGCCCCCACAAAAGGTCTTGAATGTTTTTTTTTCTGTTGTCATTTCACATGTTTTGTCATCTACTGGGACCAAATGTATGAGATCAAGTATGTAAGCATAGCTGAAATAGCTTGTGATGAACTTTCCCACAACATTTTTTCTCTTTAATTCAATGAAGTCTTTCCAGATGCCCTGGTCTCTCTCTTTTTTTTTTTTTTGTTGGAAGGGTAAATAGACTGAGCATAGATTACAAGCAGTCTTAGAACCCCAAGTCTGTACTTAACTTCTAGTTTACCAGGACTGGACAACAATCTGTCTCCTTTCTAACAGTCAAAGGTTAAAGCATTGTTCTGACACAACGCCATCATTTTTTTGTTGTTGTTGTTGAAATGATCTCCAAATGGCTCCAAAATGCTGTAAAGAATAATGCCAAATATTTTTAAAGGCTGACCTTTGAAGGCTATACACTCCCTGCTATAAAAATTTCAAAGTTCTCTGTTCCCTGCCTTTCCTGTCACATTTAACAGATAGTCCACAAACCCATTTTAGGGCACCTTCTGTGGCATCAGAGGCTTACAATCCAATAGGAAAGGCAAAGAATTCAAATTTGTTATTCTTGCAAACTGGGCCATTGCAGTTAAAATAAATATGGAAAGGAGGGAGAAAAAAAACATGTCAACTGTGTTTCTCAGTGAAATTCAGTCCAAAACACTAGCTACATATGCATGACAGATTTATTCTCAAGGAGACAGTATGCTCCATGTACCCTGACAATAGTCCTGGTGCCTATATCCAATATAGAAAGACTGAAGAGAAAAAAAAAAAAAAAAAAACCTTTGTTCCATCTAATTAAAACACATTTTACAGTATGAGAACATCTACATTGTTACAGAGTAGACAACAGCTACTGAAACGGTGGAGGAGTCATAAACACAAACAAGTGAAAATCTGCTCTGATGATAATATTTACAAGAAAATCCAAGAAGAGTTTGTTTGAAACCAACCTGAGACTGTGGCCTGGACAGACGGTTGTTTTTATCCTCTGGTGACCATGAGTGCAGCTGCACACTGTAAAATGTGGACAAAAATAAGTCACCGATGCATAAAATGCCCCTGAGTTCACCAGTGTACAGGGTCTTGTAACATTATTCACACCCCTTAAACTTTATCCACATTCCACCACATTAGTACTATACATTTCAGTGTAACACAACCAAAACAAATTAGATGACATGGAGAAAATAATACTGTAGACATGATTTTGGTGGCACCCTCATGCTGTGGGGATGCTTTTCTTCAGCAGTAAGAGGGAAGCTGGTTAGAATTCATAGTAAGATGAATGGAGCTAAATACAGGGCCATTCTAGTGAGGTTAACCTTCCTGGACACAGCGAGTTACAGTGAAATAGTTTAGATCAAAGCAAATGAATGTCCTAGTCAAAAGACCAGACCTCATTAAAACTGAGAATCTATGACAAAACTGATGTTTGCAAATCCAGCCTAACTCAGCTTGAGCTATTTTGCAAAGGGAAAAAAAAAAAAAAAAAAAAAAAAATGGAAAAAACAAACGAGCCTCAAGATGCACAGAGCTATGAGAGAGACCTACACCAAAAGACTAAGCTTTAATTGCATCAAAAGATTGTTTTACAAAGTATTGACTGATGTAGACTAAAGGAAAATGCATGCCAGATTTTTGTATAAGATTTTGAAAACCATATAATTTTCTTTTCACTTCACAATTATGACAAAACGTGAAAAAGCCTAGGGGTATACTATTTTTTCCTATTCACGGCATTATAAAGACTTGAACCCTGAACAAGATGTTTCCTTGTTTTACTTTTTTTGTTTGTCCCACAGAAGCATATGGGAATTTAAGAACACAATATGTCCGAGAAAAAAATATCGTCCCTAAATTTTCAGTAATTGGGATGCTTCTTTTTCATCTTCTTCTACAGGAACCACATTGAGAACAAATCAAGAACAATTTAAGTCTATTAATGATCCACAGTAGTTCAGCAACAGTTTCTTACTTAATTTTACATGTTGCAAAAAAAAAAAAAAAAAAAAAAAAAAAAAAAAAAAAACCCCACAGAAACTCTTATCAAATTAAAACTGATGATAAAACACTGCTGGGCTGAAATATTTATGAGTCCGGACAAAAGCAACAAACTGCTTCCAATAAAAATTGTCCAAGAGAGTGAACAACTGCACCACACACACAGAAACCATGGTGAACATTCCCCATTCTGCCTTTTGTTAAGCTCAATGCAAAAGAAGGAATGTGATATTCTGTGCATATCTTTTGTTACAACAGTACAGCCCATGGCTCCACCTTCTGTGTCACTCACATACCTATTGACTCGCCTGTTGTGGAGTCAAGAGAGCACTTGGTGGTGTCTTTTGTCTAAATACAGGTCTGTTTCTGCTCTGAAACTCTGGTCATGCTCATGGTCTTTTTGAGGAACGTTGAAGTTCTTTTTACATCTTTTAATTTACTTATTGTCCATACTCTCCATACTCTCTTTCTTAGCAACATTAACATTAACAGGAGTGTGTAATTTCTGAAATATAATACTCTGCTTTATATGTAACACTGACAAAGGATTCCTAAACTGGTTGTTTGTTCCCACCTTCTTTATTATACCTTTTAGCAACAGTGGTAATAGAATTAAAATGAAGTATTAACATATTTCAAATCAGATGTATAGAAAGTTAATTAAATCTGCATGCCTGAACATAGCACAGCATACATTGGTATTACAGTTTTAGGTAAGAGAAGCTACCTCTTGTTGATGGTTGGTGTCAGTCTTTCCCTTCTTCTGTCAGGGCTTACAGGAGAATATGATGAATAGGGTCCTGGGGACAGAGATGTAGGACTGGAGATTTTATACTCACTGTAGTTCTGGTTCTCATCTCGACTCACTATGACTACTTCCTGCACAAAAAAAGAGGGAAAAAAAGAAAAACCATATGATTTCATATGTCTTTATCCAACTTGAACTATACCTGACATTTAATTTTAAGTCATCAGACCAAATAAAATATAAAAAGTCCATCAGAGTTTCAGCACTGACCTGGAAGCGTCCAGTGAGCTGTTCAGGGGTGCTGATGCCGTTGGTCTGTGTAGGGTTGGGAGGCTCAGGTCTTAACAAGAAGAAAACCACAGAATTCAGATGGATTTTAAAGTCAATACCTTACAACCCAGAGTTTCATTTCACAGCTGTGCACCAGGGTTAAGGTCTGATCTAATTACAGCTGAATTTAAAAAAAAAAAAAAAAAAAAAAAAAAAAAAAAAAAATGTAAGGCAAACAAACTTAAGGCAAGATAAATATTCTGAGTATGTAAAACTGGTCTAAATGGAATTATGAAGATGCTGATGTACTCATGTTTATGCTGAAAAAGGGAAAATAAACTATGTTCTAAAGGGAACCAAATATTTGTGAACTTAGTTGAATAATAGGTAGTTTAAAAAAGTAACTTTTGAAATATTTATTTTGTATATATTCTAACCATATATGCATCTTTATTTTTTGGACTTCACAACTATTTTAAGCATGAGCATGGTAAGCCCTGAAACAAATATGAAGATAACCGTCAGCTGAAGGGCCATAAATAGTCAGCTTTTTGACTGATCAAATGTAAAGAGGCGCACAGGAAGGCTGGGATGCTTGTGGTAAATTGCCATGAAGGAATCCTTCTCGTGGCCTTATGTCCACACTATGCATTCAGAGGAGAGATGGTAGGAATTTGACTACTAATACACCATATGTTTGCCATTGCTCCCTGATGACCTGCTGTAGGTAAGAAAAACTAGATTTGATGACTTTCACAGCTGCAAAATGCCCCCAACCTGGCATGGGCAGTTAATGGAATCAAGGTACAGTGCAGTGAAAAATATTTACCCAGTAACTGTGATTAAAGACATCTGTATAGTTACATTACACAAGCCACAACCAGGGTTAATTACTGCCTGACCTGTAGAAACAAGAAATCACTTAATTAGAACCCATCCGACAACATGAAGTAGGCCGCAAGATCTCAAAAAGCAACCCATTCCCTCATTCAAGAACAGATGAGAAATGAAGTTACCAGCATCTATCATTCTGAAAAGGGTTGCAGAGCTATTTCTATGGCTTTGGAGTGAACTACGGTGAGAGCCATTACGTACAAATGCAGGGAACATGGAACAGTGACAAACGTTTGCTGGAGTGGCTGGAATGACAAAATTACTCCAAACGCACATGAAGGACTCATCCAGGAGGTCACAAAATAACCAAGAACAGTAGGAAAGCACTGCAGCATCTCTTGCCTCAGTTAAGGTCAATTAGAGTGAGTGAGAGAATATAAATTACATCCATAGGAGGAGGTCCAAGGTAAAAACCACTGCTGATCAACAAGAGCGCAAAGGCACTAATGAGAAGCTAGGTTAAGAAAGAAAAGCTACAAAGATTTAGGAGATGAGAATAAGGCAATACTGATTTGCTAAGTTAGATATTAGTTTGAGTTAGATATCCCAAATAAGCTTTTGCCATTAGTACAGAAACGGCCAAAGCATGATTATATAATTCCAGTTTCCTACAAAAGGAAACATCACCTCTCTGTTTACAAACTACTTCTCTTCTGAAACCAAATGCCAAACAGCTGCTGAGCTGAAAGAAAAACCCCTGTGACCCTCAACAATGAATAAAGCAAATGGTGCAGATTTACCTTAAATTCACCCCAGTGTCTGAACCTAATTTAAATGGCTGATTGGTTTGAGGAACCACACTGACGAAGAAGGCTGTGAGGTGAGTTTTAGGTGCTGAAAACCCACTGAGAGTTTGTGTGATCAACAACAGGGCGGAGGCATCACAGTGGCATTGTACTGGGCAGTAATAGTGTTTTTGGCTTGACTGTAGACATGAGGTCAGGAGGGAAAAATTCACTCACATGGACGTAGGACATCCGAGAAGGAAATCTGTGGAAATGTGTGCAAAGTGTGTCTCTGTGGATGTTTGCATGCCATAAGAGGAAGACTAACAAAAACAGACTGAGAGGAGGGGTGAGGGGTAACCCTGACCACAGGAGAATTTAGGGAGGATCTCCAATTAAAAAGCCAGCCGACAGAAGCGTGGGTTTATTGGAAAAGTTTTTCAGTAGCCAACCTCATGGCATTCAAACATGGTCTCTGTGAATCTCACAACAAGGCTTATTAGGAGGGACCAGGGAAAGGAACAGAGTGGCTCTCATACATCCTGGCATTTCCCCTGATTACAATCACTTGTTTTGTTTGTACAGTGCTTGCTTGATGGAGGTGAACACAGTGCAAAGATTGTGGCTTTGGAACAAACAAACCATTTGGGATGGAGAAGATCTTCATGATTTTCATGAATGTGCAGAGCACAACATTTGTTTTGTTTATATGTCCAACACATTAAAATCTGCTAAACCAAGACTAAGTATACAATTACAGAAAAAGCAGATCTGTTTTTATACCTCTCCACCAAAAGCTGCAGATGGGTCTTTGAGTTCTTGATTTTGTTCTGGGCCTCCACATTCAACATGTCAGCTGTGTTTTCACCATTGATTTCCAGGATGATGTCACCAGCTTGCAGGTTTGCTTGCTCTGCCTTGCTGCCCCCATTGACCTGTTAAGAAGAATAAGGTCCAGTTACTGCACCAAGTACAAAGTCAGTGGGGAACCCAAATGATGAATGATAATAAAAAAGGAGAAAATGTACAGAGAAGATGATCTCTTCGTTAAATCCTTTACACAGAAAAACATACACGTTGGACTGCACTGTGCTGATTAACAGTGGAAGTATTGTGACACTCTTGTGAAAAGAAAAAAAAATCCTTATTGTGACACTTCTTCATGGTTTGACAGGCTCTGACCTCTGCTATGGGCGTCACTGCACGTCAAATTCAATACACCACTACCACAAAGGGATTTTCTGATTAATGAGCAAAAACATAGCATCAGTTACACCCCTTTTACAGAGCCTGGGAGGGGTCTTCATACTCTTACACTTTTCAACATTTTGTTTAGCTACAAACAGGGCCTCATCACATATCACAATCTAGCAACATCTGTATATGCAATAGAACAGAAATATCCTTTATTGTCCCACAGTGGAGTAATTCACTATGCATGTTGCTAAGACTGCATGGACTGCAGTAAATGATTATTTAAATACCATGCATTCAGGCTCTCTACCTCCTTCAACTTTTACGCTGCATGAAAACACAAGTGCCATTCAATTTACTACAGCCACAGAGAGGTGGTAAGGTGGACTAGCTATTAACTCTGAATTTTCTTTTTTCCTGGTAGCTTGATGGACTACTTACTTAATATTGCATGTTTTCCTAGTATTGCAAAGTCCTAGTTACAACTGCAGACAAAAACAAGGATTTTACTAGGCCTTTCTTAACCCATTTGTTGTAGATGTACAGGATTTAAATGTATCATATACATTTCACTTTACAGTTATGAGACATTTTGTTTTGCTTTTTGTGGTTCTAACATGGGGTAGAAATACTTTTCCAAGACACTGTAAAATCAGCTAACAGGCCTATTAAAACAAAAATATAGAGCTAATACTGTATCTTCAGCTACAAGTATGGCATTTGTTAGTCATTCACTCACACTTAAAAAAATAAAATAAAAACAGGCAAACGAGTATAGAAAATACAAAAATGAATCAAAAGCCAATAAGGACAGTTGGAACAATGGAAAGGAGTCCAGACAGAAGGCCAGTCAGCATCCAGTTTGTCATTTAGTTTTGAGAAGTATGAGGCCAAAGTCTGTGAGCCCACTTATAGGTAAACAGGAGTTGCTGTGGTAACCTTCAACAGCGCATTTCTTCTCTGATCAGAACAAGCCTGATTTCACACAAAGATCAGCTAGGGGTTCTTTTACAAAGTTTAGCCTCCAAGACAAACAGGGGTAAGCCATCTTTCAGGTCAACAGGATAAAGAAGGCAGGCATGTCAACACTGAGCCACTGCCAACTGCTTCAAGTGCTTCAACCACATCACTACGTAACCAATCATGTTAAGCCCAAGTATTTCCCATGACAGTTTTTCAAAACCATTTATGACAACCCCATTATTTACAAGCGTAGGATTATTATTTTTTTTTTTTTGGCACATATTAAGAAGGGCTAAATAATGAATGTTTTTTAAGTTAACTAAGCTCTAAATTTCAGGCCACTGAGTCATAATTTATCCTTAATGGAAGTACTGGAGAAGGGTGTTGCTGCAAAAGGGGAAAAAAAAAAAAAAAAAAAAAAAAAATGTTCTGAAACACTAGGATGTGCAGCAAGCAGGTCATGGTGCCTCAGTTAAGCAGAAGTCACTCTAAGCAAGGTTTTCCAGATTGTGTTTATTTCACTCCGCCTGCTTACATTGACAATGCTTCTGCTTTTAATATTCTACCTTTTGTATGAATTGACTGAGAACATATATTGAGTTAAAAAAAAAAAAAAGAAAGAAAGAAAAACACACAACATGAATTTGTTTAATCTAAAATGCAATGATGGATCTGTTGATACACAAGGGGTGAACAAAATCTGATTCCCAGACATTTCCCTGTTCAGACCAGGCATCCTTCACCTCCCACCTCAGCTTCCACTGCAACTGTAATCAGTGGCTTCCTTCCAATATAATCCACATCCACTTTATTTTAACACATCCAGTAGTCAAGGAAATGGGTATGACACAGCAGCAGATATAAACAAAGACTAGAAGAGAGATGAAATGAGGAAGTTTGCTTTGTATGACATCATTACGAAGTGTATTTTGTGAGAAAACAGAGGATACAGCCTTTTAACTAAGATAAGTTTGAGCAAAATGAATAACTACCTTTGATACGGTAATGGCCTTCTTGAAGTCCCTTCCTCCATATATTCTGAAGCCCCATGGAGAGGGCCCAATCAAGTTCAGTGTTAGTGCCATCGAATGATCAGATCAACACAGGCTCAAGTTCAACCCTGAGAAGAAAAAACAACAAACAAGGAGATGGTAAACATGACTTTAGATGTAAGTGACGTACCAAACTGCAGCTTGTGTACAGCTTAACGTTTTCATCAACCACACATTTCCTTCAGCCAAACTTAGCATTAGACCAAATTGTGAAGACGGTCAACATTTGAATGAGATTCATTTCATCTTCAGCATCACTTCATTTTGACTGGCTTAAGACCCCTTGACATGGATTGTGCAACCACATCAAATAGGAATGGGAAGAATCTCAAACTAAAGACACATGACTAACATTGCTCACGTGCCTGCAGAGCCAAAGACTTTCATTAAATCCAGCTGCTCCTTCAAGACAAAGAAAATCAAACAAAATCCTCCAGACACAGTGAACAAGGAGTGAAGCATTTCATCAGGGTTAACTGCACCCATTTACACATAATGTGTTTATCCAATATACACAACAATGTAAGACGATATGGCATGTATGACATACGGTAGCGCTTTAAGACACAAACGACTCACATTATAGAAACATGATTTGTTCAACATTTGTATGGTCATGGTTTGCATGACCGTTTACAGATTTTGTAACATTCCATCTGTCTGCGTTTCTAAATCTATTGCTTAGTCATGTTAGAAATTCCACAGTTTTAAAGTGAATACATCATTTTCCAAAAGTCAGAAAACCTAAAAATATAGGTAGCGTGAAACAAATTATAGTCAGTCTTTAGTTTTCAAAGCAGTCAAGTAATTTTAAAACATTTTTTTCTGAAACAACCTAAACCTTTTCAGTCATGGTCACTAAGAGGAAAGCACTACTATATGCAGATGATGATGTCATGTATGTAATGGCAAAAACTGGAAATTTCCACCTGTAATCACAGAATGAATTACTTTCTCCCTCTGTTGGAAACATTATTTGACGACCTAAGATTATGAAACAACTAAAATCTTAGATTTAAGAAGATAGAACACAGTTCATACCTTAGCTACTACAGACAGCTGGAGAAGGGAATCAACAACCAGACCACTGTGGTGACTGTAGATGTTTGTGAACATAGCTCATGAACTAAGAAAATGATGTTTAACACTGATTTTTATTTTGATGCATCCTCTGTCAATACAAAACATCTGCTGATGTCTGCAGAACAGATTTTTAAAAAATTACTGCTGCTGATGATAAACAATGCTGCTGCTCATTTACTGTGGTGCTCCTCGACAAGCTACTTCCATCGATCAGGTAGGGCATTTCATTTGAAAACCCATTACCTGCACATCCACAGAAAGCACTAAAGAAAGTCACTGCCTAACTTGTGACTTGAAGGTTTTTTTTTTCCCCAAAGTTGCCTGCCTGTTTATTGTTTGCAGCAGTTGCATCGCTGTCCTGTGGAGCTGCTGCAGTTTAGATTAGCATTGTCCGACGGATCTGCACACGAGTCTGATCTCATTTTTCCTGCAACAACCACATACACGCAGTGGATGGATAAAATGTGGCAGCTGCTGTAAATCTAACTTTTCTTCTTTGGTCCATTTTTTCCCCCCATTTTTGTATGAGGGTGTAACTACAACAACACAGTGTTCTAGTGGAGTAAACATTATACATACCTTATTTATTAGTTATCCTTTAGTTTTAGCAGGAATTAATTGGTAATAAATTAATTTTCTTACCTTTTTTAGTTTCTATAGAATATAACTAAAATATCTACAAACTTTGTTGTTTCATAGCTTTCCTTGTCAGGCATAGGGAGCAGAAATGAAAAACTAAACGTGGAATATTTGTGTTAAAGGAAGGAGAAAAAGAATTGAAATGCTTTATGACTGAGTGCAAATGGTAACAATATTATAACTATTGTTCTAGGTTTGGTCCTATATTTTCTAGAATGTGAATATGATTTCTCCATTATGAGGATTTATGTTTTTGTTGATCAGAGCTTTAAAGAAAAGGATGTAGCTAGACAGAGAGCCAAACATTTAGGCAGTTACTTTATCTTTACAACCAACACTACACCATTGCCTGTTCAAGTCCACAGAATTATTACTCAAAGTTCTTTGTCTAAGGTTGTTTATTATTTGTTTATTTTACTCCACACTGTCTTTGGGTTGTGACTCATCAACTTTGCATGTGGCTAATGGAACTTGTTGACAATTAGCCACAGTGATTAATTGTTTTTGAGCCTAAGAGAGAACACAGATTTGAGCACATCAGTATTTGATTAATGAAGTTGAAACCAAGATTCAAAAGTGTATTAAGAACTAACTTCATCCCAAGACCCCCCAGGTATACAAACCTACTGTTTACTAAACTGAACAAAAAAAACAAACAAAAAAACAAAACAAAAAAAAAAAAACAAAAAAAAAAAAAAAAAAAGGTAGCTTTATTTTTTATTTTAAGGGACAGCACTATTGTGCTGTATGAAGTTTCTAAAGATTCAGTTATGACTAATTTGATTCAATTTATCAAGCAGACACAAACATGAAAACACAGATGGAAAACAGATTTTTCAGATGCAAAGTTTTAAAATACTGAAAACAGAATTGAAAAAAAAATTGCACGTTGAAATACTGATTGGTGGGAGAACTGGACAGTATTGTTTTTGGCAGACATGCTCCCAGATGCCTGAGAGTATCAGGAATCTTCCAAATAGCTATACAGACCAAAAAGACATTTGCTAAATGTTAGGATAGTTTGTTTTATGCCAATTTCTTCTTCTTTGAATGTTATTCATTTATTCCTGTCATCTCTGATCTGAAAAGCCTCACAGCATTATAAAAGGTGATATGAGCAAGGTACAAAAGGGTAATTAGATAACAAAATGCAGCACTGATATCCTTTACAGGAAGTCTAAACATATAATGGCTAAAGGGTAAAGGGCACATTCTTTACATGCCATTACAGTTTAGTTGATGCAAATCAAGTCTGTTTGACTAAAACTTTTGACTAAAACTTTCTTTAAAATTCTGATTTTTTGGGTCCTAAACAAGAGCTGAAACTGCTGCTTTTGACTTGGCTATAACCTGCAATTAGCCTGTCATCTTACTCTAGCTCTGTTAATTGCTGTATATGAAGTGTACCATTTCATTCAACTGCCTGCACAAACACATTTGTAGCATTACTATGTGACGATGGGATAAGTGCTTCAGATATGTACACACATTAGAACGACAACTACATGCATGCAGAACTGCTGTGATCATGACAGATATTATTTTACAAAAAACAGCTGGATTATTTACTGCAAAGTTAATGAGTAGGTGCACATGTAGATGATCCCACAAGTCATTTTATTATAGTCTCTACTTAATGCAGAAAATCACCTGACATCCAAACAGTTTTGAAGTTAAATTTTACATCAGTTTTTATTCAAATAATGGTTTTTATTCAAATTTAAAAAAATACAGTAGTCATCTTATTTTTAAAAGGTTATTATAAGGCCATTAAGAATGTAATAATTCATTAAAACTTGAGTTATTAATTTACAAGTAAATGACTGATTAAACATCCTGTTTATCCTAATTGAACAGGATGAAATAGACACATGGAATGTATCATCATTTCCACCACCTCTTCTGGGTACCGGTGGGGTTTTTTTTTTTTTTTTTTACATATCTTGACAACAGAATGGACTGGAGACTCAACAGTGAAGCGTCTACAAGAATGGACAGAGCAGACTGTATTTCTTGAGGAAGCTCGGATCCTTCAAGATTTGTAGCAAGATGTTGCATGTCTTCTATAAGTCTGTTGTTGAGAGTGTCATCTCCTCTGCCATCATCTGTTGGGGCAGCAGCATCAGAGCCAGGGACCTAAAAATGCTCAATAACCTGATAAAGAAGGCAGGTTCTTTTCTGGGGACGACTGTGGTATCTCTGGAGATGATGATGCAAAGAAGGATTTTGCATAAAACTAAGAAAATTATGGACAACCCTGACCATCCTCTTCATGAGACGGTCATTGGAAAACAGTCTCTTCAGTCAGAGGCTTTTTCAGATTGGTTGTAAAACAGACTGCTACAGGAGCTCTTTCCTGCCCACAGCCATCACAATCTATAACTCCTTAATTAAATGAGTTACATCAACATTTAATTTCCCTTTGGGATAAATATAGTATTTTTGAATTGAATTATAATGTGTGGCAACAGATAAATGGTTGTCATGGTCAAACTACTGTGCTGAGAAATATGGCAATATTACACTGCTAAATTAACTAGCCAACTGTGTAAAAAGTAAATGAGTTTAAAAAAAAAAAAGCAATAAAAGTCCAGTGAATGATTTTATAATTGCATAATAGATAGATTGGAGATCAGATTATATTAAATTCACTGCTGGAGTTTCTTCCTTCCCTACATTATAAATTAAATGTCATTTGTTTAAACAAACCATTAACTTTAGTTTTAAATACAATAAAAACGTAATAACTGCAGCAGAGTGAAAATGAACTACAGCAATATGACTAATAAGTCCCCCCGCTGCTATAAGTCTATTATTAGAGCTTATACTGAGTCAAACAAATGGTTACAAGCCAACTTGTGGTGGAAGGGAAAGTCAAAACTACAGATTAAAATCAGAAAAGCTATAACATGTCAACTAGGCAATTATTAAGTGGATCCGTTGAGATCATCATCTGAATAATAAGGCAGAGATTTTGGGGCATTTACATTAAAGAATCTCATTGCAATACAAAGACTGAGAACAGCTATGGGGAAATGCTACAGACAGGTAGGTTTAACCTAAAAGATCAGATCTGAATGAGAAGTAAAACAAGACTCATACAATTTGTTCAACTTGAAGGTGTAATATCAATGCAAAAGGTAAATGTATAGGTCAGGGATTGTAGAATTTAAAAAAAAAAACAAAAAAACAAACAAAAACAAAAAAACCTAATAATATACAATACACAGATTCAGGCTATTAAAAGAACAAACAGCGATCACAAGAGGAGCCTGAGAAACCTCTGCAGCGCCCACTTCAGGTCTCAGGGTGCTCAACTGTGTTTGTAAAACTTAATCTTACAACTACACTGAGAACATAATGATATGTTTATAGAGACAGAATACACAGAAATTTCCTTCTGTATAAACACTGGAGTTCTAAAATGATACACATCAAGCTAAGTAATCAAACTTGTTGAGCTATTGTGTTGAAACTTCAGCACATTTCATGAGAACTTCATGTCACTGCCACAGTACAAGGTATCATCACCAGTGCCAGGCACACTAATAGACCAAGCTTTTGTCTGGTACAACATGTTAACAGTAGATTTATAAATATGTAATGTTTTTCAATGCTGGGCCAGTATAAAAGTGGCAAACATTTTTATGCATTACAACAACAGCTCAAAGATGAAGGTCTTGATATTTACTGCTTAACAGTCTTTTCTTATCCTTACTGTGGCAGCAGAATGCATTGCAAAGCATTTTAATATCAGTGTGTGCAATATTAATATTGCAAAGGACTGCTTGGAGTGCAATAATTGCATTACACTTTACAAGATAATGTAACACTGATCTTGCTGGATGGACTATTGTTGCAGTAGATGTCCACACATGACAGACAGCGATGGCCAAGATGTAAAAGATCACAAAGAGTTTTTGACACCAATGAGAAAGAAAAGGAGGAGGAAATTTATCATTTTATTTTTCCCTAAAATGGTAACTGCATGATTGTCATTCAGCCCTAAACCTTACATTCCCCCCGCTCACCTCATGAATTCCCCACCAAGCCCATTCATGAGGCTCTTTGTTTGAAGCAATATAATTTCATTATTGCATGCCAGTGCAGAGCATTAGGCGAATCATGCAGTGGCAATACTGATGAATGTTGATATGACCATATCACTTGTGATAAACATTTTCCTCACTCATCTGTTTATCATCTGTATTTTCAGCACTTTGTGACCTTCAGCGTCTTGGGCACTGTGTCAGATGCAGGGAGACTCCATTGAACAGGCTGTATATTACACTGGAATGAAACGTGAACACTCAATGTAATTAGCCAACAATTATTGCAATATTCATGAATATAAGCACATGAAATTTATAGAGCATTTACTAATAGTCACAAAATATTGTGCATCCCTAATATTTATAAGGTATTATAGATTCACTTTCCACAGGATTTTTTTTCCTGGGTTGGCTAGTAAATTCTAAAGAAAAATAGTGAAAATTAGATTTTTTTTTTTTTCTCAACACTTGCACATTTGTTGACACTAGACACAAAGTTGAGCCATTTAAATGGATAGATTGAGCTGGTGGCACTTGGTTAAGGAAGAGGTAATTAAATATTCAAACTTTTCCTTCCCTTTTCACTGAATTGTATTTTTATAAAAGACTATAAAAACACCCATTTTGTAACATTTGGATTTTGTCCCCATGTAGGGAATCTGACATGACAAATTTGCACACTAATGTTTAACTGCATATTGTAAAATGACTCAGGGGCATATTCTGTTGGTAAATAGCCTGGATTTTTTTTTTTTTTTTGTCAAGTACAATGTATGTAATCAACTCTTATTCATTGATTTGTCAAGGTATATTTGAATATAGCTAATTAACTCATATTAGGAATATTCTCCTTTTTCAGAAGTCTCGCATCATCTACACACAAAATATAGGTCACCTGCTCAGCCTGCCACTATGTTGTATGGCTCTGTAGACATCTGGCATTTATTGGCCAGAACAGCAGTTTGCCATCATGGAGACTTGGCTTTGGGTACATGAGAGACCTAGCTTACTAAGGTTTTTCTAAGTAAGTTTCAGTTACGTACTAACCTCCCCTCACAACCATTTTATCGACTATATCTGAACAAGGTTTTACTCCATCAAAATCCTCTGAGCCTGAAAAACCCAACTTCATCTCATTATACGTGTATAATATACATTTGAAACAAGTTTGCCTGCATGTTACACAGAAACTACCACATCAAAACTTATATCAATATTGTTAAATTTTAAGTTTGAATATGACTTGCACAGAATCTACTCAAGTAGTTGACTTATTTCCATCATCTTTATTGTCAAAAACAGTAAAACCAGTGGTAATGTAATGAGCCAAAACTTGCATACTAAGTGAGTCTTAAAGTATTTAAAAAATGTTGAGTCAGTAAATAGAGCATCTTCTTCAGCTTTTTAAAATATGAAGATTAAACAAACATTACAAGCTTGAGTGGATCTAGGACAGCAGCCACCCTACTCCCCCCACACCCACTTCATTGTCTGCACATTCCACAAGTGTTTAGGACAAACAGCGCATACCTAGTTTCTCAATAAATGTCTGGGCCAATTAACAGGGTTACTGGGCTCACCATCATTACGCTCTCTTAATTACTGTGGCCTGCAAAAATAGGCGCAGTAGTGATAATGACAGGGAGCAGCCGCCCCAAACTTTCCCAGCCTCCAAGGGAGTCTTGTAGCTGTAGGAGTGTCTGCAGCAGCCCCTATACAGTGACCAGAGCCACCCGAGCACCCTGCCAATTTTGTGAGTCTTTACTGCTGGCATCACACAAATGGTGAAGAATATCAAAATAAAAGAGAATGACAGCTGTGGCTGGGCTCAGAGGCTGGAGAAAAGGCTAGAAAAATACAGCAGCAGTACAAATCAGTGGCCAAGTCATGCATGCTGTATAACTAGTGAGATTACACAAAGTGAAAACTGAGAAAGCTTCCCTTTCCCATTGTTACTGTCTAGCAGTGGCCAGGGCACATGAAATATATTGTTCTGTTTTCATCTTGTTGCCACACATATTAGCACATGAGGAAATTTCCACCACAATGAGAGGAATTCAAACCATTAATTAATTTTAGCTGGTTCTGCATCAGCTGTAAAGCAGGATATGAGCCTGATGAAAAATCATGCTCAGCTATAGAGAACCACAATCACTTCTGACAGCAGACAGGTTTATGACTTCACTGTATCTGCTTACCAACAAATTAATGTGTGACATTTGACACACGACACAAGGCATAATATGCTGAAACAAGTTTACACTTTGACTCACATTCTTCAATATTGTATCATGTATTACTCAAAGACAACATATGCATTTTGGCAAAGGAAAAGGTTTGGACACCCAACATCCTAATAGCTTGTGTTATCCCCTGTAGCTGAAATAACTTCAGTGAGACACTTCTTGTAGCCTCCATCATCTCTCCTTTGAGGATTTTCATGTACAGCCTGTTTCAAGTCACCCCACATAATCTCAACGAGCTCGAGATCTGGGCTTTGACTAGACCCAAGACTTTCCAATTCTTAGTTTTCAGCCAGTCCATGGTAGATTTACTAGTATGGTTTGGATGGTGTTTTACATTTTCCTCCCTCTGATACACAGTAGAATTCCAGGTGGATTCTCTGGTGGTGAGCTGGTCAGGTCCTGCTGCAGCACAGCATTTCAAATCATGACACTTCAGTCTCCATATTTCACAGCTGGTGTGAAGTTCTTTTAACAGAATTATGTTTGGTTTATGTTAAACATGCCCTTATTATGGTTATATCCATTAGTCCAGAAGTCCTGATCTCTGTCCATTTTATCTGTGGCAAACTATAATTTGGTCTGGCCTTCATGTTGTTCTTATAGCTCAAAGGTTTTCTCTTTGCACATCTCCCATGAAAGTTAAACTTGTGCAGTCTTTCTAACTTTGCAAGCATCATAGCAATAGTAGTAACAGCCAGCTGTAGGTCCCATAATGAAACTGTAAGGTTTTTGGAGATTTCTTTTAGCATCTTGCCATCTTTTGAGACAACCTGGCTTGGATGGCCAGGTCTGGGCATGTTAGGAGTTGTTCTGAATGTCCTTCACCGTAAACTATATTCCAGACAGTGGAATGGCTGATTTCCATTTTTTTTTTTCAGACCCTTTCAGGTCCCTTAATTTTGCCATGCTGTCTAATCTCCCTTCAATGGACAGCAGGACACCAAACTATATGTCCCAAGTTTAAATAGAGAAAATCTCCTTGTAAATGCTGAGTGATGATATCTTAGTCATGTAGACCTGATGTCATGCACCTATGTAGGGGTGATCTAATTTGTTCCTCAATAGAAACTGCCTTTTTAAATTGCATTTTCAGTCCTCTTCCAATCCAATTGTTTACTTATATTACCTACATTTTTCTGTTAATTGATATCAAACTATCCACATGTTCAAAAATGTTAGAAATACACAAAATGTCTAACTTTGTTGGAATTTCATGATCTTCAAAAATATAGTTGCAAGAAGAAATAATTGAGAAATCTCTGTGCACAAGGGATAGAAATAAAAATCTTTTAGTTGCAATCTTTCAGCCCTCAAATGTGATTGTATTAAAACAAAATTATTGTGCACTGGAAATCTCAGCATGTACATTGGCTGCGAGTATTACTGTTTCAAGATATAATTTAAAGCTCAGACGATAAATATTAATAGTAACATTACAGAAATAAATGTTTTTCATTTATGGAGAAAAAAAAATTGGTTTTAAACCAAAAAGTTTCAAAAAGATAAACATTAAAAGAAATATAGTTGTATCAGCCCCAGTTCATAGAAATCCTTTGATTTTTCATTCTCCTATTACAAACTGTGCAGCTGTTGCACATAAAAAGTCTTGCAAAACAGCACTATTCTGGGTTTGTCAATTAGTCCCCAGTAACCTGGTTCATATCTTGTGACAATATCATTTAAACATATGTTAACTATTATACATTTAACTAAGTGCTCACAGCACTTCAAAATAATCCCAATATGCAGCAATGTATCAGTATGATAAGCCAAAAATGAAAACTACTAAATAGCCCACCATAAATATGGCTATAAATAAAGCAAAGGTCCATCAATGACTTAATGACCATTTAATACAAACAGCTTAAGTAAAGAAAAACATCCTTAGACTTCTGTTTCAATAACATAGATTTAGGGAAGGTCTGGGTCAAGAACGCCTGTGCTTTGTGAGCACATGAACCTGAAGTCAAATTCCTTGTTTGTTCACACAATTATGGCCAATAAAGCTGATTCTTATTCTGAAAAAAAGTTTAACCTAGTTTCAAGATAGGAAGTCAGACCCTTTTTTTAAATTTTACCAGTAAGTTCAGATATCAGAGTTCTCGTTAGCCATGAATGCAGCTTCACTTTACCAGTCCTTCTGTCTGTTCATTTTCACAGGGACACTCTCTTTCTTTGGGTTCAAGTTCAAACCTGACATGTTCATACACAAAATGTTAAAGACTATTTGGCACTTTTCATGTCTAAACGATTATACCTAAAGGCACAAGCTGAAAGATGGGTTGATGGGAAAGCACTGAATTTGACTCAATACTCGCCACTATGACATTCAGAAAACCTTGACAGTTCAGTTAGCAAAAAACAAACAAAAAATAAATAAAACTGATTTGTCCAACATAAAAAAAGACACCACTAAAAATAATAAAGTAAAAAAACAAAACTGATACTTTTTTTTAATGTGCGGCAATTTATACTTTAAAATGAAAAAGAAAATCTCCATACATCAAAACACATGATGACAGAGTTTTCTGTAGATACCTTTTTCTTGTTGTAACAAAAGACACATGAAACCATTACGACACAGACATAATATCTAACACGCAATCATCAACATTTAACCTCTGTACTTATGGGTTATTCAAGCTGAATAACTGATGCCTGTGCACACAAGTCTGAAACTGTGCATTGATTGGAGTGAGGTAAAATGACTTGCCTTCGGTGAGTCAGTAACTTTGTTTGACATGGCACCAAATCAGCATGGCAACCATTCCTTATGTTTACAGGTAAATTTGTGTTTAAAGCTGGAAAGAATGAGCTTAAGTAGAGAATTACTGTAAAAATAAAGTTAGACAGTTAAAATAAATAGTAAACGTCACAGGAAACAATTACAATCATTGCATTTAACAATGCCAACTTGCAAGATTAGCACCTAATTTTTAAACAGGAATGAAATTTGGAAAACCAAGTTGTTTCCAAATGTGCTTTAATGGGAACTCTTGTATTCTGACAAAATGTTAATTAGATTAATAAAATTCCTGGCCACCTATCCATTCTTTCTTTTGCTTAACTAAGACTTTCCCCTGTCCTTAAAGGGATATGTTAGGATTTTTAAAGTTAGAGCCTCTTGTATTAGGAAAAAAAAAAATTTTACCCACTTTAAATAACTCACTCACTTTGGCTTCCTTTTTCAGTCCAGGTCTACATTCATTGGTCCTTTTGTCTTAAACCAATGATAGTCCCACAAGAGTAAAAGACAATGATCTTGAAACAATTCCAGTGTCAAATATGTTAGTGGTTTAAGCCAGCACTAATTTCACACCATACTGTTTTCATATTTCCATTGGGCTGGTATTTATAGACAAACTCATGATTATTTATGTGGGAAAGGGATGTGTTTTACATTTTTACCATTTATGTTAGATAGTTCCTGACTGGAAAATGTTTACATGTTCAATTCTCTGGATCACTAGTGGTGCAATGCCTCCTAACTCCAGTTACTGCATAAATAATCATCAGCTTCTGTGTAAATAACAAATGTGTCTACTGTTCAAAGGTTTACAAAATAGCTTTCACATAAACAGATGAGACATTTTGGAGATTGCAATTGTTTTAGGACAACAGAAGTCTGCTTTGATCCAACTATTAGCTAGCTGTTAACTTCATCTTCTATTTAATTTTCCTCTGAGATGATAAAAGTATTTTTGAATTGACCCACAAATCTGGATTCATTCTAAACAAAATGCCAAGAGAGTCATCCACAGCTAAGATATTAATGGATTATTTTTTTTAACCAGTCACAAGAATCAAATTGTTTGTTAGCAGTGTAGTTTAGCACCACTAAGAAGCTTTGAACCAGATGCTAACAATAGCATCCTATAAATGCAGTACTCTCACAATGCTTATAAATGGGTATCTTGCATGCTGAAAGTAACTGTGTGATATAAAAGCAAAGCAAAATATAGCAGTCTCAGTAAGATATCAGACTCGCTGTTAGCTTCAGCCTCCAGCACCAATAAATCTGGATTTATACTAAATGAAGATACCAAAAAGGTGTTATAGACTGCAGGTACTTTTAGCTAAACCTCACTTTTAAAACATCTCAGCCAATCCCTTTAAATTCTTGGTGGAAATGTAAAGTAAGTAAGCAAGAGCTCCAACACTGAAATAGCATCTGATGAACAGAGCAGATGAAACTTGGAGCTCTGGATGAGCTCTGATGTGGAGTAGCACTTAGATGAACTACTGTAGCTTCAGGGAAAATATTCCCAACATGAATCACACACATTTGTCAAGGCTCTCTCTGTTTGCATTTCACTATATGTGAACCTTTCACAACCCACTTCAGCAATGTCGTCTTTTGCTGACACTAACTTGGGTGTTGTGCACAACACGGACAGCTCAACCAACCATACCTGAACTCACACCCTGTGAACAAAAAGAGGAGGAATGCAGCAGCAAAGCCTCTCCCTGTGCTGAGTAGAGGGAAACACTCTCTGCATTTTCACCAAATCACACCCATTTGGTCAGATATAGCTGCAGTCCCCAAGGAGATGAGAAAACATCAAACAACAAGTTTCACGATGTCATAAAGGGGTGTTGGTTCACTATCCTTTGTGTTTAATGTCACCATGTTTAATTGCTGACGTGTCAGCACATTAATAATAAGCTGAAACATACCTGTAATTTTTGTGGGTTACTCCCTTTTCGAGGGAGAAAACTTCAAGGGTGCATGCTTGTCTTTTAACAATCTGGTCTAAAAGCATTACATGATGCACCACAACAGTAGACTGAAGTGAGACTTTGAGGCATTACTTGATAAAGCCAAAAGAACAGTTTTTACTCTCTTCAAAACTCCTGGTATCACATTTGAAGATCTAGATATCATGTTCTCACTAAGCAGATCAGACAACTGCCTTAACTGTTTCACAATTGGAGCACCTCACCACATCCTCTAAATGCAGTGTTGCTTTTTTTCATAAGAACTTTGCTCGTTCTAATTCACCCTCAAAATACACTGCTGCAACTGTATGTTTCCAGAGTCATTGCCAATGCTTGCTGAGCATTCGTTTCTCAGTTTTTGTACCAAGTATGACTCTGAAACTTTGCACAAAAACTGAGAAATGAATGCAAGAGTCAAAACTCTGTCTGCTGAAACTAAAACACAGACTTCCTGCAGACACAAAACATGCACAGGTCTTACTTTCGCTGCATATGTGTTACAGAACACAGTGCAAGAAAATGCTAAAAACGTCTTCAAATATTTACTTCACTTTAGAAGTTTTGCAGTTGGCCACAACTGCAAAACAAAAGACATCTTTTCATCAACTTCTACTTGTTTTCTTGAAAAGCCACTGCTTCCCTCTATCCAAAATTACAGTGTGACTGCCTTTGGTTTTGGGATGACTATAACCGGAGTCTGCATCTAGCAAACAGAGCAGCAAACTCTCAGCAAAACCAACACAAAGAGTAAGAGAAGGGTAGGTAGGAATATGCAGATGAAAGCCAGCCAGACACAACGGAAAACATATTCAAATTGCAATCACAGGAGGTTTGAGAACAAGACTGTTTTACTGTGACTGTTCTGGGGTGTGCTCTGAAACCCCTCAAGTAGTTTTCCATCTGCTGAGCTCACAGTCAGGTCCAGTTATTTCTAAAGACCTGTGAAGTACAGCAGGAGAGGAGCATGCCAATCCAGACATTTAACAAAAAAATAAGAAAGAAATGCAGCACTGAAAGGCTGCCTTTTCTAATATAAAGTATGAAAGCACTTCCAGAGTCATTACCATTCAACAGGCAACTTTAAAGGTTAAGGAGGGCAACAGAAACAGCTGCTGGACTGATGTAATGTGTTAGAACTTCAGAGGCTAGCACCTGGTTCAGCTCCATCACAAATCAAACTGACTACCTAATGAAAAAAACCCTTCTGAACAGATACAGGAAAGGCATGAACACATTTCAACTTCTTAAAATCTCTCCACTGACTTCCTTTCTTTTTTTTCCCCCTCATTGATTTGAAAAGTTTAATTGTTCATATTTAAAGTTTTAAAACATTTGCCTCAATCTTATTTAGATAACCTTTAAGAGCACTATGGTCAATCAACTGCTTTTACTTGGATTTTCCAAAAAGAGAGGTGCTTGGGCCTCCAGATATTTATTAATAGCTTTCCTTTATCATCTGCAGTGCTTAGACCACTGACACATTTTTTTCAAAATGTCATTTTATAGAATGATACTTTGTTATTCTAAAGTTCAAATTTTGCTTGCCCTTTGACTAGAGTACAGCACAATAACCTAAACAGGTATTATGAGTAGTACAATTAAACTATCTCAAGGGGGTAGAATAGATTAAACTCAAAGGTTATTAAAGAATGGTCTGACAAGGCAGAGTTGGGGGCTACCATATGTCAGCACCAGATCAAGAGTACGATGACAAAAGTGAGTGGAGCAGTGAACATTTTGGGCAAAAACAGTTGAGTTCAAGATAGTACATTGAGGCTTTTTCCTTTTAGTGACAGTGTAAACAATGTGTAGCAGGTTGCTTGTTAGAGGTAGTCTTTTTTAAACCCCCTAAAAAATTAGACTTCATAGGATTATCTTCATATGTGTATCAAAGTACGTGAGTAAACTTTGTCTGAATTTTATTAAAAGTAACGCTGTTTATAGAGCAAAAATAGCTTAAATATGTATTCGGTTTTATTGTGTTTTACTTTTTTGTTTTTATTCTATAGTTTGCTAAACCAAATTGTATAGCTCTTTTCAACTTTCAATGTTTTTAAATCAGATGTAGAAATAAATTGGACACTAATGTTCAAACGAACCCAAAGACTGAAACTCAACGTTTTATACAGACTTCCAAGTTTTGTTTTTTGTCATCTATTTTTTTCAGTAGAGCAATTCATCTTCTCACATATTATGAAACCATAGTTGTGCACTCTACCTAACTTTTATAAGCACTGTAAGCTTCAAGCCGACTATAAACTTAACTATCCTGCTCATCATTAAATAAACACACACGCAACTTGTCATACAAAGCTGTGTGTTGTAACGTCAACTCCAAGAACCGAGCTGCATCAAACAAAATAAATGTAGCTTGGATTAGCGACTTACCAAGTTAAATGCGGTGCAATTAAGAATGTCTTCTCCTCCACCTGTGAAATGTTACTTGAGCAACAAAAAACAAACAAACAAAAAACGTTTCAAGCCAGGAGCCAGCACGCTTAGTGGTTACAGTCTGGCAGTCCCTGTCACCAAAATAGTTATTTATAAAGAGAATAAGAGCCGCCTTTAAAACACCGGACCGCCGTTGCTGCTTCACAGTCTGTCGTGTGAAAGGTTCAGAAGGCACGCGAGAATGCCAGCTGTGAGTGCGTGCACTATGGTGCCACCAGGATGAGCTCGCGATGCCATGTGCCGTTACCAAAATAAAAAGGTTGACACGAGCTGAAAGTAAGGGGGCGGGTCGTTCCGCAGAGCACAGAGCAGAGGAGGAAGATAATTGGGCTATTGATCCAAAACCAGCTTACGCTTTGTGTCCATGTGCCCTCTACTGACGAAAAGATGGAGGCGCAACAGAAGCAGTCAGGTTAATTGATAAGAGTTTGCTGTCGGATCCCGGAACAGGTTTATAAGGGGCGCTAATTACAAATGTAAATGTAAAATAAGACGACTTGAAAAAGAAAAATACTGCCTTGTAACACGTTGATTAAACCGACATAAAGGCCATAGCAAAAAAAAAAAAAACAAAACAAAAAAAAAAAACAATAGCAGCTTTATCAAAGCTGTTTTAATGTTGTTTAATGGTTGGGCTGTGTAATCATTCCACAGCCAAACCCATTCAAACTTGTGACCTTTTAATAATGTTCCCTATCTACACGAACAAAGTTACACAATCTTAGAGTGAATCACCCAGGAAACCAATAAAAATCACACAGCTGAATGATTTAATGTTACTCTATGAAGAAACAGCACTGCCTTAAAAAAAATTCTTCCACTAAGATGATCGTGTGCTATTCTGAGTAAATCTGTTGCTTTATGAACTTTTAATGCAATTTTATTTTGATTTGAATAAAAATTTTATTGTCCAAGAAAAAAAAAAAAAGAAATTGATACGTGAACTCACTGTACGGCCAGGGCTGTATATATTTTCTGCTTATCTTTATCAGAAGCATCATCATTGAACTTCTGTCTATCACAAATGATCTATATTACTGAAACATGTAACAAAATGAACAACTCAACACAAGTTGCATTTTATATCAATGTAAAAATTAATCAACTTTAATATAAATTGCGTACCATAGATATGCAATACATTGTTCTTTTTAAGCAAATATATATTATCCTTTCAGTTTTACAAACTGTTACAATCTGTACAATCATCTCATGTGGTTACTAAATGAAATTCATTTTTTTACAGTGAAATTGTCACTTGAAGATGAGACTTTTTAGTTAAAGTCTTAGAAACTTATCAAGTTACACTTGAACCAAAAACACATGATTTTCTTGAATACTGCTTTCAAAATAACAATGTAGAAACATCAACGAAGAAAAATTTCACAAAAGCAGCTCTTGCAAACATAGCAGACAGTGAGCAGGGAATGTTTCATGGATAGCTGAACAGATGCATGTCACCCTAGGCTACTTTTGGCACATAAAGCATTAAATTTAGCACTTCAAAGGATGATTTAACCATCAGAGCATTCTTGATCCAACCTTTTAAACACAGCTGCTGCTGTTCTATGCATGAAAACTTATTTTAAAGCAGAGAATATGATAGAGGTCTGTACTTTCATTACAGCCAGACAACAACAGCCTCATGCTTTAGAACAACAAGCCCACACTATAATCGAAGAAACTAGTAGATGCATTACGCCATAGACTTGTGGAAGGCAGTAAACAGATGATGATATGTCAAAGCCCTTACTGTCCTAAAGTTGTTTGTGATGTTTCTTCAAAAACTGCTGCAGCTATTTCAGACATCTGAAAGAAAATCTGGGGGGAAATATGTGAAAGATATATTAATAATCGAGTAAAATGCTACAAAACTCCCTGTCCTTGTTTTTACATCCCATCTGTGGTTTGTGCAGGCACTGTGGTGACAAAAGCTGAGTGCAGCAGTGTGCTGTTTAAGAACCTCAGAGGGAATAGTGCTGTTCAGTGGGAAGGAATGCAAATTTCCTCCAGCTGCAAAAAGTTGTGGAACAAGGAAAAATAAAATGTTCATTTTGTGCATATGAATCAGTCACATCAGCGTTGCTCTCAAGTGTGTAAAAATACTCCTCAAATCACTGTGCAACACACTCTTGCATTCAGTATGTGCTCACACATGCAAGGAAGTGAGGAGAGAAACCACATGGTGTCCCTTCCTTCTCTTCTGGAAAACAGAGTGCACATGCAAACCTCACAAAACATAAGCTATAATGGAACAAGGAAATGATCATTAGCTATGATCATGAGTCCCACTGAATATTGGCAAGCAGCAAGTGAGGAAGTCAGATTGGTGTCACGTAATTCCCAGGAAAAGTCCCAAAAGTATGAGTCCGTTCTGACGTACCTGCAGACAGCACAGTGCATACACAAGGTCACAACACAGAAACAAAGAACACTTGTTGATACATTTGAAATTTATAACAAAGAAACATGTAATGTTTAATTATGTCCAGTGGAGGGGGCTCTGATACACAAAAATCAATTTTTATCCAGTTTAAAGTTCTGTTAGATTCATATTGTTTTAAAGTTACTCCTTGAAAATATGACACTGATATAAAAAAGTGAATGGAAAATGAAGCTGTAGCCATGATTCTATAGGCATGTGCTAACCAGCTATGAACTAATGTTGCCATAAATGTTGCATGAAGATGGTCCATGCTCTTCTGCAATTCATAAAGCTCACTCTCCTCTTTATAGATTTGGCTTCATTTAGATGATATGTATCTGAATTAGATAAACATTTTTATAAAAAATTTTCAGAAAACCAAGAAAAAATTTTTTTTCCCTTTTTGTTTTTGTTAGACTATGACTGTGTTTAAAAATCTTTAATCAATTTGGAATATTTCTGTCGACGTTTATCCTGTCTATGACATGGCTTTTTTGGTATTAAAAATGCTGTTTTAATATTTTCACTGATGGGATAAATCTAATATTGTGCTGTAAAAGACTCTGTTCAGGGCGGAATAATCTATTTCAAGTGATTGATATTTTAGATTATAAACTAGAACTGATCAAATGCAGTCTGGATTCTATAAAAAAAAACTGTGAACCAGCCCTTGATTTCAGTGCTAGATTGAAAGGTTTGATCAGATATCAACTTCATCGTCATTAGGCAGCAATGGTCCTATTTTCTGACAGTGCTTACTCTCGGGGCATTCTGTCCCCCACTAACTGGACAAGTCAATCAAGTCAATACTATTAGGGGTACAACTGACTGGTAACCTTTTTGGAGGGTAACCCCCTTGCTGCCCTGGGTAAAGAGCCACATCACACATATTAAGAACTGCTATTGATGAGAATTTCAGTGGTCTGGAAATGTTCTCATTCAGTGTTGTTTTAAGCTATAGTACTGCAAGTAAAATCTGTCTTATCTCACTAGAGTCATATGACATTATGTAAGCTTGTGATGTCATGACATCATTTCCAGAAAGGACAGTTGCTTAATCAGCAACTGTGGCTGAATTTTTCTAACCAAGGGGGGGTTCTTTGTAACTAAAGATAAAATAAGTGTAATTTAAAGGACAACCTTCAATAACTTGTTCTAAATTATACTATTTAGCGCACAATTTTAAACAAATACATCATACAAGTAAGGAAATGCTTTTAGAAACATTATTCTGGCTTTTATCCATTTAAAACAATGAGCAAAATTGTTTGAGAAACACTTTAAATATAACAAATGTGTCGCATTACTGAACCCTAACACTTGGTGGTGCAAGTGAGAACTTTTTTTTTTTTTCAAGAAAATTGATCTTTGTGGTTCATTAGATCTGTCCTGTATGCATGATATACACTGCATATTTTTAAGGACAAGCGGGCCTGGTTTCTTATGGATGAATAACCCACTGAAAGACTGGCATCATTTTCAGTGATGTTAAAACGAAAATCCATACCTACAAACCAGCCGTCATCACATTTTTCCATCACTTGCACGATATCCCCTTCTCTGAGCTCCAGTTCGTCTGCATTCTGGGGTTTGTAGTTGTAAACAGCTTTATATCTACAGTAAAAAAAAAATAGAAAAACAAATAAATAAATTAACCTAAACCACTGTTTCACCTAATCTATGATGTCTGATCTGCTCTGCATCAAAGTTAAAAAATAGACGTACGGCTGGTGTTGCCCCACTATCGAACTAGGATTGTTCTGTGAGCTGACATGTGCATTAGAAGGAGCATATAGGCTTGGTATTGAGCCCTGAGGAGGGAAACAAATTTCACGTCAGGCAATATGACATCATAAATATTGCTGTGTTGACACAAACAAGGAAAACACGGGTGTAGGCATGCTGTGATTTCTGAAAGTGGCGGTGAGAGCAGACCTGTGAGGGACCAGTGTATCTGGGAGTGCTCACTGAAGGAGCTCCTGCTCTGTGCACGGATGCTGAAGACTGAGAAGAAGGTGATGCTGCTCTAAATGTGGAGTGTGCTGCAACCAAGTGGCTGTTTTGGTTGGTGGGAGAAGCCGTATTGGGGGTACCATGGGGAAAACGATGGTGTGACAGTGACTGGGTGGGGGAGCGTGACTGTGAGGCTGAGCTGCCATACGGGACAGGTGACGATGGTTTCAGAGGGGAGTGCTCAGGTTTGGGACTGAGGGAAGGGGAGGTGAAGGGGAACAGTGGTGACCGCGGGGATGGGGAGTGGAGTGGACGTCCCGGACTCTGCGGTCCAGGGGAGAGTGGAGACATGGGGCTCGCTGAGTAGTCATCCGTGGAGAATTTGGTGCGGGGCATCTTGTTGACCTGGACGTAACTGGCCGGGAAAATTCCACTCCGGTTCGTTCCAGAGATCCTGCCCTCCAACCACTTATCGTCAACTTGCCTGGTTATGCAGATCACCTCGCCCTGCCAGGGAAGGGCAACAAAATTAGGAAATGTTTCTTCATACATAATGTTATGGTGATTCTAAGGGTGCACAACTTCAACTGTTATTTTTCGAGAGAATGAGCTTTCTCCTGGAAACCCGTCTTTTTTAATTGCACCTTAATGAACTTTAATATTTAAGTAATGCAAGTTAAGTTCATTTAGTAAGCGATTTTCACAAATAAAACTGCCACAAAGTACATAAAAGAAATAAAATAACTATAAAAATTAAGTGCCACAGCAACACAATAAAAATAAACAGGCAGCTAAAAATGTAAGCAAAAAAAAAAAAAAAAAATCATTAATATATTTACCATCCTGAGGCACGTAGTGTCCCTTGCTATTGTTTTTTTGTTTGTTTTATTATTTATTGTGCAGTTTCTCTGGGCATTTCCAAAGACATTCTGTCCTTGGAGAACTGGCAGCTGTCTTAAGTATTTTCCCTTGTGAGCAAGCTGTCTCACTGTAGAATGGACTTCATATAATCTGACAATGAGCTGATTAACTTTCCCAAATGAAAAGGTAGCAACAATGGCTTACCCAACAATAAAGTTGATATAGTATCATATCATTCACTTTCCTGTAATGCAATGAATCTATTTGAACAACAAAACTATCAGTCTGCTTAGTCCTACTCTAAAATTTTTAGCTTTGACGTGTCTTTTTTTCTACAGCACTGAAAACCGTGATGATGAACTACTCACTTTACGAAAGGAAAGCTCAACAGGTAGGTCAGCGTTGAAGTTATACAGAGCTACAGCTTCTCCATACTCCAACACCTGAAGAGTGGGAGACTTTATCGGTGTGGGCTTCTCTGTGGGAGGCAGAACCTGAAATAAACGACAGAGTTATTGCTGATATATAAAATTTACAATTTTCAGTGCTTTACAAAAGTATTTGTATTATTTAAAGTTTTTCCACATTTAGTGAAACTTCTGGGTATCATATTGGGATTTTATATGATAGATCAACACACTGGAATGAATATTTGTAAAGTTGAGGGAATATGATACATAGTTTTAATTTATGTATTTTTTTTATAATGTAATCTGAAAGGTTTGGCATGCATATGTATTCAGCCCCTTTACATGTGTAATTTAATCCCAGTATAAAAACAGTTGTTATGTGAATCCTTCAGAGGTTTGATAGAACATAGATGAACAAACAGCATCATGAAGACCAAGAAAACCAAGAGATGGCTGTGCACCTAAAGTGACAACTGGAGAAAGGAGAGCATTAATCAGAGAATCAGCCAAGAGGCTATTGGTAACTCTAGAGGACTTGCAGTGGTCCACAGCTCAGGCGGTAGAATAAATTAGTCGTGCACTCCACAAATATGGTTTTTAGAACTTATTGTCAAAAAAACATAAAAAGCCCTGTTTGCAATGTAGGGCATGTCACAAAAATGGAAGAAGGTGCTTTGCTCAGATGAAACAAAAATCTGACCTTGACTACTTTCAAAACACTAAGCGTGAAAGGAAACACTGCACATAAAACTGAATGCACAATTTCTATAGTGAATCACGGTGGTGACAGCATCGTGCTATGGGGATGCTTTTTTTCAGCAGAGACAGAGAAATGGGTCAGAGTTCATGGGAAGATGGATGAAGTTAAACACAGGGCAAGTTAAAGGCTGCAAATGTCTTGAGACAGGGGCAAAGCTTTACTTTCCAGCAGAATAATGACACTAAACAAACTGTCAGAGCTAAAATACACTGATTTAAATTAAAGCACATTCAAGTGTTAGAATGGATCAGTCAAAGTCCAGACCTAAATCCAGGTGAGAATTTGTGGCAAAGTTTGAAAGATCACACATTTTCTTTCTCCACTCAGAAGAAGCTTCAGCTATTTTGCCAATAAGAAAGGCCAAAACTTTCAGCCTCAAGATGTGCAAAGCTGGTAGAGATATAGCCTAAAAGACTTGCACATTAACTGTAGCAAAACGTGGTTCTACAAACTATTGACACAAGGGAATTTCCTTTACTTCACAATTATGCACTACTTTTTATTAGTCAACCACATAAAATACATTACAACATTAAAATACAACACCCTTTAAGCTCATGAGAAATAATAAAGAACAGCAGGCAGAAATTCACCTCGACATAAGAAGTTGGGAAAATACCAGCTCTCCCATGATGCTCCCCTTCAAACCAGTTGGCATCTACCTGCCTGTGGATGTAAACAATGTCGCCTTTCTGCAGCATGAGCTCTCTGTATACAACACAACACAAGAAGAAAGTAATTTTATGAAATGCAACACAAAAAGCTAAACAATAATTACAAATGGATATTGTGAAAATAATTTAGCCTGCAAACTTGACCCCTAAGTTTACATTTAAAATTTAAGTGATTACATTGAAAAGAGAAGTTTGTATTAATTTATCAGGTTACGTGTCTTACCTGGGTGATTGAGCCTGGAAATCAAACTTGGCTCTTGCAGCTTTCATCTACAAATGCAAAAAAATAAATAAATAAGTTAAATCCTTGAAAAGACTTCTATTTACCATGTTACCATTTAAAAATTTGCACTGGCTATGACAATTCAAGCTTTTTAGATCACCTTGGAATAGTAAAAACACACCTTTTTCTCTTCTTTTTTTGATGAGGGCTCCATATTTTCATTTGCAGTGGAAAGATGTCCTACTAAGGAACACAAAGCAAACGCAAAGATATTAGAGGAGCCTGATATGTACGCTGGATTATTTGGCTTTGTTGTTTTTAAATGCTTGGCTATCTAAAGGCCACTGCAGCCTTCACAAAGGCTAAAGTTCAAAAGGGTACTTGAACTTCCCAGGAAAAAAAATCCTTGATAATACTAATCTTTAATCAGGTCTTCTGAGTTTCACTTCCTATTTTTGTGAGCTTCCTCCCCACCCATTAACAGCTGTTTCTAAAGGAAAAAAACTGCAAAGACTTTCTGTAATCTCACCACCTCATGAAAACAGTAGCAGGAACAGAACATGAGCAATAAAGTAAAACCATGAGACCATCAGGATATATTAGATTACTTAAAGCTTTCATGAAATTTACTGGACGAATGGCCTGGTTTCTAAATGCGTCAATAAAAAGGTAGTCATTCACAAGAGAGGAAAAGCCCAACAACTTGTTAACAATACGTTATTGTTCATAAAATCAACCTTTAGTCTCATGTGTGTCTCTTGAGGAAAAAGGGTTTGAATACTTTTTTTTTTTTTTTTTTTTTTTTTTTTTTTTTTTTTTTTTTTTTTTTTTTTTTTTTTTTTTTTACCATGTGCAGGAGCCGAAGTCGGTGGTAAGCCACCAGAGCGCTGGGTGGGCTGCTTATATGCTGATAGGTTGCTGAAAAAGTGAACAAAGTATGAGTCTTGATTGGTATCAGTAACACCTCTAAATCTTCAGTAAGTGTTTCTAATGACAACAAAGAGCAGAAACATAATTATTCTCTTGGCATGGGGCAGTTAACGTCAATAAGCTTTATAAGAGTTAAAGTATGAAAACCGCTAAAATTTTCTGTCACACCATTCCTTTCAACAAGAGTTCATAGAAAGTACTTGAGAGACCAACAATTTTTTAGTAACACAGCACTGCCCCCTCCCCCACATGTTGCTTCACAGTGGTGGTCAGATGGCTGAATGAAGATTACTACACGCTTCTCTCACTTTCAAGGAAGGCATATTTGATTTTTAGAAAGTATTTTCATTTGAAATAATTGTGACTTCAGTATTGACCTAGATAATCAGTAATATAATTTTTCCATAAGCAAACAGTTCTAAGTCAATCTACCAACCCCTTCAGTTTATTAGACTGTTAGTTGAAGTTATAGTTAAATATCCCTTGCATGATAATCTTGCCTATTTCCTGTTTGCATTTGGGTTCTCCCCCAGCAAAAAAACAAAACAAAACAGGACATCAAAATTTAGTAGGCATCTATTCTAAATTTTTGCTTAAGTTTATGTATGAAAATCAATGTTGCACTAAGTAAATGTTGAAGATAATAATGTTATAACTACAAAGATCAATATATTACATTATTTTAGAACCAGCAGGAATAACTGTTCTGTTTCCATTTTTTAAAAAGCAATTAGATTATTACATACATCTTTCTTTTACTTTTTTTCTCTAAGTGCTTTGATACCATGAAACTGTAGTATTTTTACTTAAGGGTTATCATAACAGTTTGAATAAGCTCTGAATATTCTGATACTAAGAACTGTACACTGAACAAGAACATTGAGTCAGAATTATTTGGACTCAGCCAAATACTTTCCTGTGCAGCTCATCTGTCTGCAGCTGGCTTGAAGAGCTTAAAGAACCATGATCTTTCCAAATGTTTATGATCTTCTAATCTAGAATAAACTTCCGGAAAACTGCAAAAATGCTGAAACACAGAGTTCCTTTAAATCAAGGCTAAAAACCCATTTATTTAGAGTTGCCTTCGACTGATAACTGGAACATCATAAAGGTAGTCTGTTTTTTAACCTGTCATCGTTTTCCTTTATTTTGCCACTGCAATGTAATGTTTTTGTTTTTGTTTTTTTCCCCCTTCTAATCATGTAATGGACTTTCAGTTTCCTTGTTGCTGAAAATGTGCTGTACAAATAAAATTGCCTTGCCTTGCCCTTGAAAATCTGGTTCTAATGATAACCATGATCACAATAATGACTCCGTGTATTTCTGGGATAGGAATTGACTTATAACCTCAAAAATGTCCAGCCTGTCTGACTTTTTTTAAACTCATTTGCATTATTGAGACAGTGTATCACTGTGTTGTGTTTCCAGCTGGACACCCACAGCTGAGAAAAATCCACAATGCTGTATGTTTTACATTTACACATCCACAGAAAAATCCCCGCAAGACTGGAAGGGGTCACAAGCATGAGCTCAATTTGGCAAACAACAGCCAGAATCATCCAGGAATGCATTGCATGCAAGGTAAGAAATGTGGAATGCTGTCCTGCTCTGTCAAGCAACAGATACTGAAATTAAACCTGGTTAACATGACAGCTTTACAACACTCACTCAGAAAGCATAAAAATGTGTTTAACAGATGCCCAGCTCGTTATTAGAGTGTTGTTCTGAAGAGATGCAGTTCTGGGATTCCTGAAACAGCAGGAGGACTTCAGGAAGGCAGTGATGTAATATGAAAGGAGATTAGGAGGAGGGCAGTTGCATTCAGAGGTAAACTTTTATTTGGGGGATTTTCTATTAGCTGTTCCTATTATATACCTAATTGATTTAATCCAAATAATATCAAGGAGTGGCAAGTTTATTTATGTAGCACCTTTTATGCACAAGGCAATCCAAGGTGCTTTACAGAACACCAAAGTAAAGACAAGAATTGAATTATAAAGTCCTTTTAGACTTGATTAAAAGAGTGCTTAATATGTCAAATGGAAAAAAAAAACTCATTTAAGAGGCAAATTTAAATCCAAAATCATCACACTTTAAAACAGGCAAATAGTTCATTGTTTAGATTCTTTGATCTGATGCTGCTGTAAACAAAAAATTTTTTCAGGTTTCAGTGAAACGCATCGCATCACACATTTTCAGGGTGTTTGCTTCAGAGCTGAGAAGAATAAGCACTATATGCTTAGTTCTGCTCATGGAAACACCGACCCAGTCCGGCCCAAGACCTTTCAGTGCTTTAGCAGAATTTTAAAATCTTTTCTTTGACAAACAGAGAGCCAGTACAGTGATTTATGATATGATCCATTTTTCTGGTGTTGATTGGGATTTTGGCAGAAGCATTTTGGATGAGCTGCAGCTGCCTGATAGATTTTTTTTTATTTTTTTATAGAGACCTATAAAGACAACCTTGCAGTAGTGTAACCTACTGAAAATAAAGGCATGCAGCAGCTTTCCTGTGTCCTGTTTTGACACAAAGTCCCTTATTCTGTCAAAGTTTATCAAATGGTTATAAGCTCATTTAGTAACAGACTTTATATGGTTGTAGAAATTAATTATAACACCAAAATTTCTTGCATGTTTTATGGCCTTTAGTCACACTGAGTTAAGTTATGCACTGATTTTTAAGCTGGAGGAAATTCTGACCCATCCACTCATTTATGGAGACACTGACTCAGTGACTGTAGTTGACTAGGGTCATGAAGTGACTCGGAGATATAAAGTTGTGTGTTGTCAGAACACGTATGGTAGGTGTTGCTGGAGTACTCTGTAATCTGAGCTAGGGTGGTTATATAGGGGTTCAGTAAAAGTGGCCCAAGAATGGCCCTTTAAGGAACCTCACGATTCATTTCTTCGCCCAGATTTATAATTTCCTAATGACACAAAGTGTTCCTTGTTTGCCAAATAAGATCTGAACCGGTTTAGCACAGTACCAGACAATCCCACCCTTTCTTCATGTCTGTCACTGAGTATGTTGTGATCAACTGTTTTAGATGCAGCACTGAGATTAAGTAATACTAAGGCAGAAGTATTAGACCCATCACTTTCAAGATGTATATCATTCAAAACTTTTACCAACGCAGTCTCAGTGCTGTAGTGTGATCTAAAGCCTGACTGGAAAACAATACAAAGAATATCACTCCTCAAACTACTGCTTGTCAAGCTTCTACTCATAGTTTCTCAGACTCCCTTATTTCATGCAAATATTTTGTACTTTTCCACTAACTGGTAAGAAGAATGCATCATTGTAACATTAACATGGACAGGACACATTTGTTACTCCTTATGTGTTTTAACCCCATAATGCGAAGCATATAAGTATTGATGGCTAATGCCTATCTATCATTCACGATACAAAGAAAAATTACGTAAAAAATCAGGCAATGCTTTTTGTAAAAATTGGAATATCTGACTATTATTTCTTATATCAGACTTTAAAGGGATAAATCAAGTAATGGTATAAGTAATGGTAAGGAGACTTTTAAATTTGTACATTAGACAAATTTAAGTTTGTTTACATATCTTGGCCCATGAAAGAATGAAACTCTACAATATAGCACATCTATAGGGCGGTGAATAAGCATCTAAAATCACACAAATATAGCAAAAAACTTTGAAAGCTAACACTGAACATAATCAGATGTGATATTTCTTATGTTATTCACCTATGTTTATCATATGATTATATTTCCATTTTGCTGTCTTTTGACTAACCTGTGGTTGGTAGAGCCAGCCTTTGGAACAGCTACTGGATCCCTGCCTGTGGCCTCCTGCAAGCAGAGGGAACAGTGTGTTAACACAGTTTGTTCATTGCAGAGGCTCTCAGCCTTCTGTATGTTCTCACAGCCCAGAGGAAATCTCACAACAACTCAGACAAAGTGGAGGTGCTGACCACTCCCAACAGAGCAGAGGAATCCCCTGGGTCCTATCCTCCTCGGCTACAACAGGAATGCTCTTGGTTTGCCTGGGCTGTCTGTGAGTTCTCCTCTGATTCAGTTACATAAAAAGGAAACAAAGCACTCGACTGGAAATTTTTCTACAAGTTGTGAAATTGAAAAGAGAAAGTACCAAATCACTTGATCAAAGAATTGTTGTTTTTTACTGAAAGGTCTTCATTTACTGTGGAGAAGTAGCAAGCAAGTGAATCAGAGAGCAGATCAATCTGAGTGCAATTCAGGCAGGCAGTTCTCAGGTAGTCATCCAGGTCAGAGAGAGAAAGAGCGTTCATATTCACAGCTAGCAAGCAAAGGGATCACACAGCTTTCACTGGGATTGTGGGGAGGGAAGGTGTGCTAGGGTTCTGCTAAATCAAAATGAAGCAGGGTGGGAGAGTGGTTCTTAGCAAAGATATTCAGTAGGGGGGCTCAGTACCTCACCCCGGCCTCGACGCTGCTTCTTCTGGGAAAGTGTCCTCTCCAGACCCTGAATCTCCGAGTCCAGCTCAGCTTCGAACTGGCTCAGCTCAGACTGCAGACTGGCCTGAGCCCCAGCAATTATAGTGTTGGAATGCAAGAATAAAATACTACCGCAGAGTCTGATATTTGTAGCTAGTAATTTCCTCTCTAAGCCAAAAAATGAAATATTTTTAGCATGAATTAGAAAAGGCTAAATTTATTTTGTGTTGTAGATGCTCACCTCAATGGAAGGGGATTTTGGTTTCTCAGACTGTCTCTTCTGGGACAAATGAACCTAGAGAGAGGATAAAACCACACAGCAGTGGATTTTTGGTCTCAGATTGGAGATGAACTTGCTCATAAAAACCAACCACATTATGGTGTACCATAAGCACTTTTTACAGGAATTTAACCCTAAATAACAGATGGGTAAAATTCAAATTAAACTAGAATAAATTATGTATAAGTCATAAACCTTATAAACCTGTATTTAATCTAAAATTAGTGTTAAAAAGCTGAAATGGCTACCGTTCCAGTAAGAACCGTAGCCACTGGACATGGACATGAATGTTACGATCGTTTGGAACAGGCTTGTATTTGAATTTATCGTACGATTTAAACCTGACTGCATATCACTCTTCTTGCTAAAACTGATAGAGCTTATTTAAATTGGTTGCAATCCTGTTCCTGAATTAGATCGTAAGCATAGACCACATTTTTTTGGTGGGGTTTAGGTTGGGGTTGGGGTCGCCCTGTAAGTTTAAAGTACTCAAAACAGTTCTGATGTGTTCTGGGGATCACTGTCCTGTTGGATCTCACAGCTGTGTCTAGTTTTTAACCATCATAATCAAACTATTATTTAGATCAAAGGAAATCTTTGATGATGTTCAGAAACACCCCAAAAAAGCTCACAAGGACAATAAGTATGTTTACTGGAAACAAGCCGTGGCTTTCAAACCAAAAATACAGTTGCAATTTTCAAGCATGGTGATGGTGGCATCCTGTTCTGGGACTGTTTTACCGCCAGCTGTACTGGCGTATTGCACAAAATGGGTGGAATAACAAAAAAGGAGGGTTATCTTATCATTTCCCTTAACTTCATTGAAAATCAACTGAATCTTTGACTCAGTTTGGTGTCCCAGCAGGACAGCGATCTCACATCTAAACTTGTTTAGGAATGTATAAACCAGCCCAGCATTAACTTTATTGAGTGACCCCATTGGTGATCAAAAGCAGAGTTGGTGCATGGAAAAGCCAAGTAAAATACACTCCATCATTATAGATAATAGGAGTAATTGAATATCCAACCAGAGTTAAGCCAGAAGTTTTTAGATGGCTACAAGATGCAATTGTTTTCCCTGCAACCTGCTGAAGGACATTTATCCAATTATTGGCAAGGATCTATGTGTATGTTTGAGCCTGTGTACATAATTTTGATCCTGCGTGTATGTGAGAACATTCACCATAAATTCAAATATGTGCACCTGATTCTTGTTTTTCAAAATCTCTGAAGTAGAGTGTTTAATGCATAATGAAAAGCCCAGAATGCATCCATTCCAATTATGAGTGCATGTGAACTTTTTAAGCTGTACATGTCAGAGTTTTTAAAGTAAAATATATTTTAAAGAAGCTGAGTGTGTGTGTCCTACTCTGGTCTTCTGTGTAAACTGTAAAAGGTTGCTTTAACAGATTTGGCACAAAATGCTTAGACATGGAATAAATTCAATAACTCATCAAAATCATTTTAACACAATAATAAAAAGGTCAAATACCAAAATGCAGACATCAAAGTCAATATTTACAGCTCACCAGACCATATTTGGACTCCAAGTAATAAACCAACACATTTTTTTTTTATTTTCACAACCTCAACAATATTTATTTTATTCTTGCTGTCAACAAAGATTTGACATTTTTAGGGGCCAGTTCTATCAAACATTACTATAAAAGGCACTGAAACTGAGAATCATAAACTACTTGTTCACTTTTTTGTAAAACCTTGGCTGAATCTATCTCTCCGAATGCCAGACCTACTGGAGTCATCCCATCTACAGTGTTACATTGAAGCAGTGCAGCACCTGATATGGTCTGTGAGCTGCTTTTCTAAGCACTGTCCAGGGGATACAATGTTGTTCATAAAGACAAAATGAAATAAGTCCCCATGCTGTGAGCCATTATGCACCAGAAGAGGTTAACACCATAATACAGATCACAAGACTCATCAGCTCCCAGGGGGGAGTAGAAACAAAGATTTCTTTTCTTCACAAGACATAACTTAGAGTGTGCACACCAGATCTGGAGCAGTGCTGCAGGAGCCATTAAAAAAAAAAAAAAAACAACCTTGGAGCTCTGCACCTCCATGGGGAGGGGGTTTAAACCCATGCAATAAAAGAAATGACACAGAAATACCAGCTCTAAATTATAGCAATCTGACACTGTGAAAATAATAGATTAGATTGTTTAAAAATGTTTACAAGTCTCCACTCTGTACAAAATCTGATAACTACCATATATCATGCCCTTTCTTGTCTAAAATTATCTTTAAAATCTCTTGAATCCACTAACTAAAAGAACTGAGCTCATCTTGGAGTAAGGAACCATTACTGAATACTGAAAAAGTGGAGAATTTACAGGTTGCATTGCGTGAGAAGATGTAATCTGAGGAGTTCGACAATAATCCTTCAAGAAAAGTTAACCAATCTGCTTATGAGCTCTTCACTGGGAAAACTCCAGAGAATTACAGCTAATAGAGACAACAACAACTCTAGATCCATTTAAAGACTGGAGACTTACATGGATGCTTTGAGCTGGAATCAGAGCTTTATCAGCGTCTATATTTAAAATGTGACTGTATGGGGGGTCTGTACCTGGCTGTTACTCACTGAAGCAGAGCTCCTTTCAGGCTCAAAGTCGAATATGCTCTTGGGTTGAGGTTGTTGCTTTCCAGGGTCTGACAGCTTATCTACATCTTCGCTCCTAAAACACCCCAACACACACAAACACACGGAGACACACCACAGACAGAAACTGAAACATGGCGTGATTGTGAGTGCCTGTTACAACAGATCTAAACCTGTCTCTCTAGCACATTTTCCCTGCACAGGATTTGGCACAAATTTTTGGTTGGTAATCACAGAAGCAGTCAGCTGCAGTCTGTATGATGCAAAAATAACTCAACACTGGTGAGTATTGTGCTTGGTTTCTAGGTGCTGAAAGAAAGTCAACACATGAACTTCAGCACTAGCGTCAGTTTAATTTCAAAGGCCCTGACTGAGAAACAAAATTAAAGCCAGTGCCCTGGAGTCAAAGCAAACAAATGAGAACAACTTGAGGTGGGAACCTATTCTTCAGTGAGTTTTACATTTTTGGAAATACAGAATTTAACTTCAAATTGAGATGAATTCTTTGGAATAATTCTGTAACATTATTGATTCAGATGAGAATTTTTTTTTTTCATCAATTTCTTTTCTTTCTTTCTTTTCTTTTCTTTTTTTTTTTTTTTTTTTTTAAAAAAAACCTCAGTTTTCCTTCTCTTGGTCACAATACATTCTGAAGTGTTTTAATATAGTTGGACTCAGTTACCTGAGTAGGACCACCATTTTACACATGCACTTGCCTCAGCAGAGTGCAATATCCTTACTGTGCAGCATATGCAATACACATGAATGGGTTTTAGAGCTCAGTATCGTTTTCATACATCATAACCAAAGGTCAGGTGATAGACAAACCTTCTTTCTGCGTAATGTTGCACAAAATGAAAAAGGTAATAAAGTAAAACTGGGGGAAAGTTGAAAGTATAAACAGCACTTTAACCAGTGCTGGTCAATGTGGTCTACAGTTAAAACCACAATATAATTTATCAGGATGCATGATGCATATCACAACATTTCGAATTTGTGTCTTATCTCTAATGATGTTTCACAGATTTGCTGCTGCAAGCAATAAGTCAGGCTCTATCCCTTCTTCCAACAGCAGAACAAAGGTAACAAATTTTGCAGTTTTCTTTCCACATTAAACAGTAGACGTGGTTTTAATAATTTCATTTCCAATACAAAGCTCCAGTTTAGCCTGACTGAAAAAACACAATAGACTCACAAATATATGTGCAAAAGCAAGCCATAACTTATGATCTAAGACAGCTATAACTTCTTTTGACAAAAATATCAGACCACACAGATACTGAACAAAAATACCGTAAAATGAAACAAAATTATCTCAAAATATACAAAAACAACTAAATAAAAACAATTGACACAACATAGTTGTCTGCATAGAGCCGAGCATCGAATCGTCACACCAATGTTCAGTGACCAGTGACTGGAAGAGCAGTCTTTTAAACACATGCCACATTTCATTTTTAGGTTTGAAATAAATATGGTAAAATGTCACAAGGAACTTTGTGAAACAGTTAATAATTTGCAGCATTATGAGTCATATAATAAATGTTTCAAATCAATACTGACACAGACAAAAACACAGCAGCGCAAAGATGAGATTTAAAGCTATTTTAAAAAATCTGCCAAACATGAAAAACATTTGAATCAAGACAGCTGACATAGTATTATATCATAGGTACAAGTTGGCAACCAACACACTGGAAAACTGTTCAGAAAGGAGCCATTAGAACAGCAGGCTTTTAACACAAGCTTTGTTTTGTTATAGAAAACAACACCTTGTAGGATTGTAAAAAATACTCCACAACGTAACCAGTGCAGTACCGTCTGTTTTAAATGAACTAAAAAATCAGCTAAAAAAGCAACAGACGTCACAATAAAAGCTGTTTAACATAGCTGAGCAAATTATTTATAATCAATTTATTCATCCTTTGATCAAGAGGATGAATAAATCTCTTGATCATACTTTATTATGATAAACAAAATAAAGTTTATCATTGTTTTGACATATTAGTTTTTGCTAAGCTGAGCTGTTTTAAAGATGACAACTTTCAATATCTCATCCAGGGATGACTTTGTGCTAAAAGTCCCATTTGTTCAACATCTCTTCCATTATTAGTCACCAGTGACTAAAAAAAATCACCAGTTATTAGTCACCAGTGACTAATAATGGAACATCTGACATTAAAAACTTAGGATACCTCACTGGGTTGTTTCAGATTTCTAATGACGTCATCATGCTTCCTCCCCTCACCTTGTAAGCAATCTGTGTAAATCTGTGAAGTTTTGGACACTGGAAACAAAGCATGAAACCTCAAACATATCAGTTGTGTCGCCCAACCCTGACTGTGAGTTTGAGATGAAGGAAAACATCTTTCTTCTGTAACTATGAAACATCTTTCTTCTTTCATCTTTCATCTTTCTTCTGTAACTATGACACACCAACATGTAGAAGATCTGTTTAAGTTGTTTTATTACACCTCGCTCTAACATCTGCACTTCAAAATGATATTATGTTACAGAATTATTCCAAAGAATTCATCTCAATTTGAGGTTAAATTATGTGTTTCCAAAAATGTAAAACTCACTGAAGAATAGGTTCCCGCCTCAAGTCATTCTCATTTGTTTGCTTTGACTCCAGGGCACTGGCTTTAATTTTCCAGCCACAGTGCAAAGACCAAACATTTAAAGCCATTATGAAAATCCATAAAGGTGAAAAGTGAGTGACAGCCTGTCTCATTTTGCTATTTTTTGAGAGCGTCTTCTAGAGTGCAGAGCAATTAAAAGCCATCCAGTGAACCCGAAGAAGTTACATCAAATTGAATAAGCTCACCAGTCTGGCAGGGATCCGTAAGGCGTCAGTCTGAAGAGATTCTTGTCTTCTTCTATGATTTTTTCTCTCTCTACAGATGACTGGAGCCCTGTGGGTTAGTGAATCACAAAAGAAGAATCTTAAAGCAAAATCTGATCAAACACGATGATAATATGCAATATGGTGGATCCACTCACGTTCTGGTGACCATCGCTCTGAATCCTCCAGCTCTGGTTGAGGTAAACAGAGAGATTAATTTGAAACTTTCCACTACTGTAATATGCAGTGGTAAAAGTCAGATAAAATATTCAACAGCTCCACAGGATAAATAAAGCAAAAATTTCAAACAAACCGAAAATTCCCTATTTGCAAAATCTTGAATTACTTCTTTGCAATACCCTTCATATTAATCATTTCAATAAATGTGTTGGTACTGATGTATGAAGTTAAACAAGATAGAACAGGCTTAAGGTCATGTTATAACATGTTATAAAGTGTGTTGTTCAGTTCTGCTTATAAAGTCACCCATTAAAAGTGGCCGACAATTTTTGTATTCGAAGTTTGATGAGCAAATTATTGCAATATTTCTTCTGACTGAAACATATTTATAGCAGTTTCATATTGCAATGTGATTTGTCCAAATTTTTAGTCATTACTAAAATCCTGATTTTGTCAGAAAGGTGAGAATGGGCTGCATGTTGTCTCACAGCTCCAGTTAGTAAGATAACACAAACATTCAGAAAATCTCTTTAAAACAACAACACCCAAATTCCTGCAGAAATAGCAGGGGAAAAAAATTGTTTTTCACAGCACATGAAAGAGACAAATGAGTAAGATTTAGGAGGGGCTGAGAAATGAAGCTGGATTACTGTCAGACCTCATGAACAGAAATGCCAGGAGACGTTTACGCTCTTATTTTTGCTTCAATAATAATTTGTTTGCCTGATAATCTCCATAGAGGCTGACATATTGACAGTGGAAATTATTCTGTATTTGTATTTGTAAAAAACTAGAAGAAGAGTTTCTTACCCTCGGGCTTCTTGTGAATCTGTCTGAACATGCTTCGGTACCAGTCTCTGGGCTTGTTCACGCTCTGGTGCATGCAGGGACGAGAACAGAGAAACTAAATCAACCTGATCATGTTGTTGGATCATATTCGTTTTAATAAGAAGTTCTGGTTATTTGTCTTTACCGATCTGGATGCAATGGGCATCCCGGTCTCATCGACTGGACCTATTCCTGAGAACTTAATAGGTCTCCCCTCATTATTTGGTCCCCAGCCGTGTTGCAAAGTGGAGGAGCCCTGGACTCCATTGGACAGTTCACCTGAAATACAGTCATAAAGAAAATTCACATTATTTGGCTGTTTTGATTTATTACTAACTAAACGAGTGACAGCTGTTCAGCTCTTCAGCTGTTTGCATTACAGCTCCATTTGTACCTGTCTTAAAATGTTCACACAATCTTTCACATCTTTCTTTCTTGCAAAATTAAACAAAAAAACCTTCTGCTTTAATGCAAAATTTTCAAACTTTTTATCGTACCTCACACATGCATTGCAGCTTTTTTCCCACTTTGACCCTTGTTGTCCTTTTAAGATGGTTTTACAAAAGCCAAACATCAGAAAAACATTGGTGAATCTGCTCTGTTCTGCTTTATAAAGTAATGTTGCTTTCATTTTTGTAAATTTATCCTCAGTTGTTATGTTTATATAACTTTTGCTAACATCATTTTAAGCTTTACTTTCCAAAAGCAAGCACAACTTTGAATTTGTTCAGTTTAGAGTTGCAGGTGCTGTATGTAACATTGATTTCAGACACTCTTATGTGTGTCCTTGAAAAATAAGCATGTTTCCACCACAGCTTACTACTGTTGATGCAAGTTGATCCATACTGAAACGTGAAGTCGGCCTTACAAGTTATAATGGGGGGTAGTTGAAATAGCTCCTGCTGCTCCAGTGGGAAATTCGACTTTGGAGGGGATTCCATTTGATTTTTCCAACTGGGAAGTCAGAATTTCCTAGTTTCGACCACAACTGGAATGCAGCAATAGACTGGAAACTTTATACATTTACCTTGTGACTGTGAAGGTCCATAGTACGATCCGAAGCTCAGAGTCACTGGACCTCCTCCGTTAAGCTCTGACCCCTCGAATAAACAGAAATATCTAAATAAGTTCTGCATTTCAAACAGAGGTTATATTAGGTTTAAAAGAGAATGTAAAAGCTGTCAATAACTGTGCCACATGTGATTTTGTGACATTGTTCTAGTGCAATAAAATATGCAGATGTTTTTTACAGATCTTTACCAGGGGTGCCAGCAAATGTGGCTGGCACTCCATATGCATGTCTATGTACAAAACATGTACTGCATTATTTTTCCACAGGGAGGAGCACTTGTTTACTTAATTCCTTTTACTCACACTTACTATTATCACAGCCATCACATTAATACAGCCTGCAGGCTGTGGTATACCTTGACAACGCCAGATGTTGGTCCTGTGGAGCGAAACGGGCTCAGCGGAGGAGTAGGAAGTCCAGGGGAGATGACCACTACATGCTCTGGAGAAGTCAGTATGTGCTGGCTTGGAAAAACTTCAGGCTTCCCAGAAAGATGACTCTGGGAGCCATTTGGATGGCCCGCTACTTCCACACTTTGCTGCACACACAGGAAATTAGAAAAATATGGATGAACAAAAACAATGTGTGAACTTTGCTTCGTTGTGTCTTCCTGTGGGCCTTGGATAAATAATGCTCTGTGGAAAGGTCATGTGAACTTGTTAGCAGCCCTGCTATTCTCCAGAGAATAACTGTCCTCTCTGAGGGAAGCCTGTGATAAAAAGATCTCCCAATTTATTTAAAGCACAAGCAGTGGGAAGTGGTGTTTCACCCTTTTCATCATTTTTCTTATAAGAACTCCGGAAAGGCCTCTTTCAACAAGAAGTGGGGTCGGTGAGGACTAAAACAGAACTGGAGTGTTTAATTAACCCATAAACTAACTGTTCACTGCTCGGAGGGTAGAGCAGAGGTCCAAGACATCAGAATGACGATGAAAATGTCAACCGCGAAGTCCAGTGGTCTCCTTGGTGATTCTTGTCCTGCTCGGCCACCTCATGATTGAGAATTTTACGGCCACCATTGAAACACTCTGTGTTAGAATCAAATGTCCTCTCTCCCTGGTTGTCAGGGGCCATGGGGAAATACCTGTCTCTTAGTAGCAACTCCACTGCTATCTGCACAAAAGACATGTTGTTGTGATGCAAACTGTACTGACTTGATGAATAGTAATGCTGTTTATCACTTTTACTATTACTTGATTTTTTTCAGTTTTGACATGTTTAAAATGTTTGTCAGACAGTGGATAATGTTGCTGCCATGTTCCTAATGTTCCTAATCTGATCAGACCATTTAAAAAAAAATAGTCCCAGCCAGTTCCTGATACCTGTTGTTAGCCTGTTGTCTGTGATTTGATATGGAAAGCAGCATAGAGAGCTGCTGAAGCACCAGTCATTAACGTTTTCAAATCACAGTACTGAGTTTCGGAAGCAGGAGAGCAACTTTTTCTCTACATTTTGTCCATACACGATTAGCTGGAACTGCTGTATAACCCAAATTTTGAACAAGTCACATCTACACAGTACAAACATACTAACGTTAGCCTGGTACTTTAGTTAACTGATCCACATGAAAACATGGTAAACCCTGGCAGGTTAAGAGTTTATTGAAGGCTGCAGCTGCATATGCAGAGTCAGAGATATCCTTGTAAACAAATGATAAAGCTATGTGGGTTTTTGGTGCCACACTGTGAAAAAAACAGGATAGCAACTGTCTTAACTATGTGAACCCCTGATTGGAGCAGGTTATTGTGACTGTCCTGCGTAAACTCTGATTGGGACAAAATCAGCTGATGCCAAAAAACAAACAAACAAATAACAAAAAACAGATCCTGTAGAGTTCCTAATGCTATTGGTGAGACACAATCACAATACTCAGTGGTAGTTTTTGAAACTGGCTACAAATGCAGTTGGTGAAGGCCTCATTAGAAAGGGGGTTGCATGAGTGCCAGATAAAAACACTATAATTTATATGTCCCTTGTGGCCTAAGCAAATCTTCTAGTGATTTTATGTATGAGCTGAGGTGGCGTTCCCTTGCTTATTGCTTGGAATAGCTGATATACTTTATACAGCCCGAAAATCTAAAATTATTTCTTGTATTTTAATTGGTTGAGGTGGACAGCAGAAGCTCGCCCAGGTCACCTTACATGGGACAGCCACCACTTACAACACTAATGTAGATTATATAATACAAGTAAAATGTAGTGTGTTCTTTTACTCCAATTCAAAGCTTCTGCTTTTTTAAGGATTGATTTTAATGTAGAATTAAACTGGAACATGGTATAAACTGTATGGCCACTGATAAATAACTCTGACGGCTAACTAGGACACAAGATTCTGATCAGGACATAGCTGCCACATTTAAATAAAGGAAATGCTTTACCTGAGTCTGCATATGATCTGTTATGGTTCTTCTGTGGCAGAGATCAATATTTTGCTCTCAGCATGAAGGATCTGCAAAGACACAGACATATATTAGGTTCATTTGTGGTTGTGCATCCATATGAAACATATGCCAGGCAGTTTGTATTTATTTATTTGCTTTTAGTTCATTTTTTTATTTTTGTGTATGTGTTTGTGAATGTTGCTCTTGTTTCGTTTCAGTGTTGGAAGCTATACGGTTGCTGTCTGCAAATATTGCTAAATTGGAGTGAAGAAATACATTAAAATCCCAAGTCTTATTTAATTTACTGTAGCTTCTTTATGTAACTTCAGAAAAATCCACATTAATGCACAGAAAAAAACATCATCTCATCAAAATAGTGTAAACCATTTCACAAAGCTTGTAAAAAAAAAAAAATTCTGCTGTCAGCTGTAACTGAAATACTTTGCATAAGTTATACACTGAATGTCAGAGATTTGCTAGGTGATGTTTTTTATTCAAACTATCCAATTCATGTTAACAGAAGCCTATCTGAACATTTTCAGACTTTATCTTATCTGCTTTTATTCATACATGTCTTCAAACCCGAGTAGTCAATATTCATGAGTGATAGCCCAGAGCCTCTCTGTCATGAATCTACGTTTTTCTCCCAGGCGGACTTGGAAACTTCCATTATCCCATCCAACCACTATCCCAGAGAGGGAAAGTCAGCGTCACCCACATTTCCCTGCAATCGGGGAAAAAACCCATCCAAAACAATGAGAGTGACTCACATGCCTCCTTTGTTTTTCCCAGTAATACAATTCTGCATTGACCCTGATTTTTGGATTGGATGATGAAGAGGGACAGCTACTGAGAGTTATCAGTTATAGCTGCTATTTCAACATCAAAGACATCGCTGATAGCGAGGAGGGAGCTCTTTCCGCTTCCGAATGAGGAGGGTGTCTGTAGCAACTAAATAGTCCGTAATGACTTTGCAGTGATGGAAACCACAGCTTCTACACTGCCTTAAACCCCTGAAACCCTACTGAAGAGAGGCAAAGTTTTTACCATCAAATCCTGTGTTGCCATCGGAACAAAACTTTTGACACAGTAGCTGAGATACTAATATCTTGCAGTATTAGTATAAGGTTTATATTTTTTTTCTCCTCTGAAAGCTACAGCTTTGCAGTTTGGTGTTAAAGTGCAGACGAAGTGTTGGCCAGACTACTACAGCCTGAAGGTTGCCTGAAACAGTTTGCATTAATGTGTTTTCCATGTGGTATTTGCAGCTGACTATCAGAGTCTATAACCACTGTTGTCAAGAGTATGAAAACTAAACTCTCAGTCTCGCTGTGCAGCTCATACAATGACCGAGTCAATGTTCCAGGTTACTGACAACAGTGTCACACAGTGTCACTCATCATCTTCGAATGAATTGCATTATATAATAGGAAGAAAACGGATTGGGAGATTGTGACAATAACAATGGCATTAATGCTCAGGCATGTCAATTGATTCATCATTTTCAGTCGCAGCCATTGGATTATCCATCCAACTGTGCAAATAGCACCATCACAAATAATGGCTTAAGCTTACCGTCTGTGTGTTTTACATCCTGCTCTATGTTTATACCTGACCTCCTCTGAGGTTATATTCAAAGGTCTATTGAATTTATGAATAACTGACAGAATGAATCATTTTCAAATTCTTTTGAAGAGGAACCTAAACACATTCTTTCCTATTCAGTCCCAACATACAGGTCCAAACAGAAACTAGTGTCTTGCATAAGATAAGTATTTACACCCTTTGAAGGTTTTTACATTTGACCATGTTACAAAGCTTTATGCTCAGTGTTCTTGTCCTGCTGGAAGATGAACCATTGTCCAGTATATTCTCCAACAATTTTGACATTAACTCTGATCAGTTTTCTTCTCCCTGCTACATAACTGCCACTGCATGATGCTGCTACTGCTATTTTTCACTATGGTGGATGGTGTGCTCAGGGAAATGTGAAGTGTTCTTACACCATATATAGTGTTTTATTATTATTATTATTTTCGGCCCACCTGAGTAGAGAACCTACCTCCACATGTTTGCTCTGTCCCCTATCTGACATGTGCTAAATTGCAAATAGGAGTTCATATGACTGCCTATCAACAATGGGTTTTTTTTTCTTGCATTAAAGAAAACCAGTAGTTGTGCTGTCGACAGATTGTTCAACCACTGCTGTGAATCTCTGCAGGTCCTCCAGAGTTATCGTGCTCCTTGAAAAGTTCATTGCTTTTTTTAAAACTAACTCTGCTTTAAACTTCTTGACAACTCCATTCCTGACATGTCAGCTTTGTTTCCTGATGCTATTTGTTTACAGATGTTCTTTGAGGTCTTCACAGAACATCTGGATCTACAGTGGGATGAAGTATTGCACAGATTGACTCCGTTAACTAATTATGTGACTCCTAAAGGCAATTTAAGAATATCAGAGAACAGGGGACTGAAAATAAACCAAGGTATGATTTTCATACTTTCACCTGTAAAAGGTTTTAAAAACCATGTCTTCATTCCATTTAATAATTATGTTACATCTGCCTTGGTCATTGCATAAAATCCCAATAAATTACAGTTGAAAGTCAAGGGTTATTAATACTTCTCCAAGGCACTGTAGATCATGACAGCCATCAAGTTAATGTGTTCTTGTCTTTCTCTGTGAATGCTTTAAAACAATGTTTACATTCTGAAGCAGAATCTATGACATTCAACTCCTAAAGTAAGGAGTAAAGGAGTAAAAGGAGCAAAAATACTCCCTTCAGGGACTCCAAAAGTCCCTGAAAGTACCTGTTCTGCCACATACAAATTACTGTTTATAATCTAATATACAATTATTATCAAAACTTCACAAATGTCTCTGAAAACCCAGCATGTTGTCAAAAAATGAAAAAAAAGAAGATACTCCTATGAGATCATTGGTCTTTCATGGAAAGATTGTGCAACTATACAGGAACACCCGACTTAATACTGCACTGATGTTTCTTTCCAAATATACTTTCAACTAACAATATTATCAGCATAACATAATTTTGGAAGACCTTTGTGCTTACTATACTGTTAAGAGATTGACAGTGAATCTCTGTTCACAAGACTGGACTCAAGGAAACAATTGTACCAGAAAAAAGTCAACATTTTTGCAATCTGCTTAAGTTACTCTAAGTGTAGTAAGAAAAATTTCAAAACCTCATTTGGTCAAATCTGGTATTTTATTCAGTGATCAAATATCAGGCATCTCTTTTAAATTTAATGTAGATTCTGTACAGCACAAGTTATTTGAAGTACATGTTACAGTATTTTAGGCATGTTTAGTGTTTTATTCTTTTACAAAGAAGTAGCTGATCTGTTTTGTCTCCCATGGTAATGTAAAAACTTGTGTCATAACAGTGGCTTTGTCTGTTTTTCTTGGAGGCACAAAAAAGAAAATCCAATGCAGGACTGCTTCAGCCCCTCACGCATTCCCCGCTTTGAAAGAGGCAAACACGATCCTGCCTAATATGGAAAATTTAGAGATGAAATCAAGCGAGAAAAACCTGATTCAGAAGTCTGACTCCCTGAGTTTCTTTTTAAATGCTCAGCGCATTCTTACATAATTACTGAAACTCAGCTCAAGAGGCAGTTTCAAGCTTCCATATGAAGACCAGGTTTTAGACCCTTGATGCAATCCCAGTGAAATGTAAACGTCATAGTTCACATATTTACAAGCTGCACCCCCTGCAAGGTGAGAGGTCCATTATCACCACTGGATCAGAATAAGAGGGAAAGAAAAACACAACCATAAAAGGCCCCATGTGTACCTTGGAGAAGGAGATGATGTTCTGTTTTAGACATGCTTTCACTCTAACTGGATTTTATGTCTCCAGGTGGCTTCATATCTGCTTATGTTTCACATTTAGCTCAGCTCAATGCAGCTAAGGACATGGGAAATGAGAATCAAAAGACTTTGACATGAAAATCTTTGCATCTGTTTTCCCAGGAAATTTAAACAGTTTTTTTAAGAACTGAACCAGATGTTTCTCTGAATCTGATGCAAACAAAACTGCACTGAATAAACAAAATTTTCTCAAGTTCTTTTGGTCTGGCATAGCTTTTTTTTTTCTTCCCCTTTCTATTTTTTTTTTTTTTTTTTTTTTTTTTTTTTACAATAAACTATTATCTGAAGTTCTTGAACCAAAGCTGAGCAACTCAGCAGCTCCAAGGTCAGTGAACTTAACCACACCCATGCAATTCCTGTGAACCACAATGGCAGGTTTCCCCACTGATATTAACAGTAGTACAACAGTAGTGCAACAGGAACAGATTTTCCTGATTCCTAATAGGAAAACACGCAAACAGGCATAAATAACACATCAAAGAGCTCTTATCTGACACCAGAACAGAAAAGATTATAATTAAGTACGTACAAATTATCAAATTGCTTTCTTTTACACTGAAGGAGATCCCCAGGTTCCAGTGAGAAGACCCAGATGGATTTTTTCCCTTGTTACACACACAGTGGAAGGAACTTTTTTTTTTCTTCCCACCAACATAGCTGTCAAGTTGACAGGCCGCTTAACAGAAACTGTGGCAGGGCTGACCCTTCAGACTGCTCTGATCAATACCACCCAAGACATGATTTGTGGTCAGAGGCTGAATTGTCCTGTCATTAAGTCAGAGAGAAAGGGCTCTAATGAAACTGACCTGCATTCATTAGCACTTGCTTAGTCATCTGCACACACAGGATGGTGAACAGAGTTAATCATCGACTCCAAAAGGTGGGAGTGGTTCGAGTTGTGCTTAGATCCACGAAATAGTCCATGTTCAACCTAACACTGATGGCCTTGTAAAGTTATAGCCTTTGAACTTTTCCACATTTTATCATGTTACAACCAGGAACTTTGATGTGTTTTATTGAGATTTGAAGTGACAGACTGACACAAAGTACTGCACAGTTGAAGGAAAATGATACATAGTTCTCACATTTGAAATAAAAATCAAAATCTGAGAAGTGTGAACTGCATTTGTTATTTAGCATTCTTTACCCTAATACCCTTAAATAAAATCCAGTGTAACTGATGTCTTGATGTCAATAAGTTGGCGACAAGCCATGTTGGGGACACAACATGGCAGGACGAGAGACTCTAGTAAGATGAAACAAATTCAAATTCAATTCAAGTCAGATATACTTTATTGATCCCAAAGGGACATTAAGTGTTGTTGTAACTCATTTAATTAAGGAGTTATTATAAATGGTGATGGCTGTGGGTAAGAAAGAGCTACTGTAGTGGTCTGTTTTACAACTAATTTGAAGAAGCCTCTGACTGAAGACACTCTGTTTTTCAATGACAGTTCATGAAGAGGATGGTCAGGGTTGTCTATAATTTTCTTGATTTTATGTAAAATCCTTCTTTGCATCATCATCTCCAGAAGTTCCACAGTCATCCTCAGAACAGAACCAGCCTTCTTTATCAGGTTGTTCAACCTTTTTAGCCTTTTCAGTCTGTAAAATTGTAGTTTTTGGCTGATGTGCAAAATTATATGTGTGGTTAGAAAACTAATGCTCAAATCTATCCTGAAAATACCAAACACAATGTAGAACATGGTGGGGGCAGTATCATGCTGTGGGAGTGCTTTTCTGCAGTAGGCACAGACTATCTCTTCAGAGTTGATGGGAAGGTGGATGGAATTAAATACAGGGCAATCCTAGAAGAAATGCAGGTATGTAAAAGAATTAGACAGAACTACAAGTGATTCATTTCAATCAAAGCATATTCATATGAACGAATGGCTCAATACAAGTCCTTTCTGAAGTTAAATTTAGAATCTGCAGACGACAACTTTAAAATTAATGTTCACTGACGGTCTCATCTCTGTCTAGGTTTGAGCTAATTTAGAAAGATGAATGGGGAAAAACATGCAAAATTCATAGAGGCAAACCCCAAAAGAATTGCAGCTATAATTGCATCTGTAATTGTAGTGAAAGGTGGTTCTACAATGCATTGACTCAGGGGGGCTGAATAAAAATGCATCCCACACTTTTCAGATATGTATTTACACTTTCAAAACCATGTACCACTTTCCTTCCAGTTCACATAATTCATAATTTGTCAGTTCACACAGACAAATTTTAAAAAGCATTGAACTATGTGAGTATAATCTGATAAAATGTGAAAAGGTTTGACAGCTTTTACGCTGTTGCTTAAAATATGTAAAACACTATAAGAAAAGCCTAATCTTATCGCACTTCCAAGAACATGGATTTGCTTCTCCTTGACAAGTTACATAACAGGGTCATAACACCCCTCAACACTGGCCCTGAAAAGTGACGAGAGTTCTAATTACAAGCACATTCATTGGATAAATAAATGGTCGTTTTATAGACACAATAAATGAGTCAACGTACAGCCACGCGAAAGGTCAGATCCGTGAGGCTGATCACACAACCGAGTTGCCCTTTTGCAGCTCTGCAGATGTTCAGAGCCCATACAAGGTCCTGCAGCTGTGAGTTTATCATATGTAGTTGTAGCTGTTAAGGGGGAGATACACAAATTTATCAGGGAGGGAAGTGTTTCACCTCCATGTATGGTGCTCCTCTGGCCAGAGCAACAGGAGGGGTCTGCGTGCTTCTTGTCAATAGAGAGGCAATGCATTCCCAGAAGAAGCTCCAGGCTCATAAATCACAGCCTCTCTCAACAAGAGGAGCCCTATCCAAGTAGACACAGTGCTGTGAAAAAGTATTTGCCCTGTAACAAATGTCCCTATTTTGTTTGCGTTTTTGTCAAATTTAAAGTTTAGGATCATTAAAGTTTAATATCAGACAGAGGAAACCTGAGTAATTACCGTTAGCGGTGTTCAAATTATTATAATGCATTTTTTAAGTGAGAAAATTAGTGGAAAAGTAATTTTTACCTAAAGCTAACCCACCGTTTTGGTTTTGCCATTCTTAGTGGCAGCAACTACCATCAAGGGTTTGCAATAACTGGCTTTGATGTGTTCACATCAAAATTACTCTCAGTAATTTTGCAGCAAAGATGTTTTCCTGCAGAAATCTTTTCAGAAATGTTTTCATTCAGCCACACTGGAGCATTATCAAGCATGAAAGGTCTGTTTAAGGTAATCAAACAGCTGCTCAACTGGATTCAAACATGGACTTTGACTAGACCAGTCCAAAACCTTTATTTTTTTTGCTTACTGACATTCAGAGGTAGACTTTTGGGTGTATTCTGTATCACTGTCTTGCATGATGCAAGCAGGCTTTAGCTTGTGGTGAGAAACTGAGGGAGTGACATTCTCTTTTTTCTGCTAGAGAATAGAGTACATGGCACCATCAATTACAGGCAGTCCTCCAGGTCCTGAAGGGAGCCAATACTTATCACAGCACCATAAACCCAATCTGATTTGGTTTGATCAAAATCATATAATTTGAGATCATTCCTCAGCTATGTGAATGTGGAGTCTCAAAGTCAGAGCATGGGAAAGTACCCTCAGAATGCAAAAAAAAAAAAAAAGAAGAAAAAGTCCCAAATCCTCATGCCTGTCACTTTGCATCCTCAAAGCTAAGTGGAGGATGTGGATATGAGCCTCGGCAGCTGGACCCACAGTAATACGACAAAAGGAGTCGCAAAGAGAGTCAGGGTCAGCTGTGAAAATCACCCCGACAGTCTGGGGCCCATTAGGCTTAAAATCTCCTCCAGGATGGGAAAAGGAGGGAATTTATTTCCGCTTTGAAAGCTTCCCTGCATTATTTAGTTCTCTCTTGTCTACTGTAAATATTTATGAGGCATGACATATTTGCAGACAATATTCACTAACTCCTTGCACGTGCATCCTCTCTCCTTTCAACAGCAGAGGTACACAGATTACTTAAGGTGCCTTGTTTTACATGCAGTGCAAAGACACCAGACACCACGGAACCTGTGTTTAATCCCTGAACAGTCAAACAGGTTACTCCACACTCTCCAGAAACCACCAGAAATATATTTCTTTTTATCCACAAACCTTGCAGTTACCTGTTGTTTTTAGATTCAGCGATTGAACTCACCTCCCTGTTGGCATCAACCTGTGAACTCACACGTCTTTCTCTCCGCCTCAGCTGTGCATGAACACCTCAATGCAGGCCCTCTCTGCACTTTCCGTCACTCTCTCTGACTCCTGAAACTGGCCAGGACACACAATCGCTCTCACACTCCTCACCCTTGTTCTGCCTGCCTCCACAGAGGACTTCCCGGTTGACAGCCATCGTCATGGCAACCTACTTCAGCACTATGCTCAAAAGGCACCCCTAGCTCCTCCTGGCCTGTCAGTTTCTAAGGGCACCTCCTCCTCACATTGTTGTGATGAGGTGATATATTTGCAGGCAGGGGTTAACCAAAGGGGAATGCAAATAGTTCATCACCTTCACCTCCCAAAAACGCTGCTCCATGACTCCCTGATGTCCCAGCCTAACTTTATCTCCCTCATGTCTCACTCTCCTTTTGTAGACATGTCTTTGTGTGTGTGTGTGTGTGTGTGTGTGTGTGTGTGTGTGTGTGTGTGTGTGTGTGTGTTTGTGGGCAAAGACCAGGTCTCTGCCTGGCCAAAGGCTTGATAGAAGAAAAAGAGCCCCTTCTGTTCCTGCTGCAGCTCTGGAAGTGTTTCAAGGTGATTACTCTATCCCACATAGTCAAGCACTGACAGCACGAGTCCTACAGACTTGTTTCCCATGATCACACACACACACACACACACACACACACACACACACACACACGCACGCAGACACACACACACACACACACACAGCAGCTGTAATTTTGGATGCCAAAGTTGAGAAAATAGCTTGGAGCCTGATGGATGTTTGCCCTGGTGAAGGCAAATTATTCAAAGCAGGAGATATGTTCTATTCACAGATAAGTCAGTCAAATTTCAGTGCTGAGCACCGATTGTCACAGCATACAGCTAACAACTGCAAAAAGGAGCACAAACTGCTGCTTTCGCACTAAGTTCCTGGACAAATAAAAACCAGGATTTCCAGTTTGCCCACAGCTCTTGCCAATGAAGACAAAGCTTGAAATCTAACTTTTGACTTGCTTTGGCCCCGACTCTGCAGCCAGCAATGAAATACATTCTCACCCTTAATCAGGTAAGATTGTGTGCATTTGAAAAGGGAGGAGAAGAACGTTTACCAAGATAGTGGTGTTCAAAGTATTTGCAACATGGGAACATTGAAAAATACTTGCTAGCCACAAAAATTTATTTATTTATTTTTTTAAATTACAAATCCAAAAATAATTTCACTGTGAATTTTTAGCTATAAACTATGCATGGGATATTTTTCTGAAATTTGTCTGATTTTGTTGAAAATCATTTTGAGTTTTTGGTAGATCCAAAGCATAAAGGGGGGCTTGCATGAAAACCTCATTGAAAAATAAAGAAATACCATGACCTGAATTTTTTGGGGTCAGCTGGTTTTTATTTTCTTGGTCTACAAATACCTTTTTTGTCTATTCTAAGCAACAAGAATGAGATATGGGTCAGTCTTTCTTAGAAAATGCTTTTTGTCATTGGCTAGGTTTTATGAAAGTGTGTCCTTGAGTCTGTTTTTGAGTTAAAGTTACTGGATCTCTGTGCTCCTAAGTGCTTTGTGCTACTATGAAATAAAAGAATATATATTTTTTAAAAATTAAGATCAGATCTGGGCTCCTAAAAACAAGCTTCCACATGTACATGTCTCATGTATCACATTAAGTATTATTGTTGGGGTTTTTTCCCTCTTTATTTGTATGTTTTAAATCTAATTCCTCCCTGGTGTTTGCTTGAGCTCTGCACAGCTGCAGCAAAACACTTGGTGTTAGCTATTTGGGAAGAGGTTAGAATAAAAATCAGACTTCATTATCAAAGATCTTCAGCAATAATTTTGTGCCCCATTGTTATAAAAACCATATGATTTACGCACCTGAGGTACAGCCTATATCATCACCACATATATCCCATCACTTTGCAGTCAGAAAAACAGAATTTGTTTGAGCTAAAGCTCTATGAGTTTAGACTTCAGTCAGTGCCACAGTAACAGCAAATTGCACCACCATTTAAGGTGAAAAATGCAGCAGTCACTAAATTTATTTCTCATGAAGTTGCACGGAAGCCAATCAGATGGAAAAATGAACACAAGAGTGAACACAAGACAGATCCGTACCAGTTGAAATCCAAAAAATGACCAGTGTCTTTGTCACCGTTTGTTTCAGCTTCACCATTTACAACTGCATCCATCATGGTTTGGGATTCCTCAGAGCCTCACTAAAATGTATTACAAAACCTTTAAAATCTATGTAGAATCCCCCACAGCTATTAATATTTAATTAATTTAAAGCCCTTGGAGGAGGGGGGGGGGTCTGAAAACTGTGCCAACTGTGTTCAGCTTGTCTTTATTTGTTTGTATTCAATTTTTATGTAATAGAATGCCCTGTGTTGTGATCTTTGAAAATGAGCTGTGTTGCTGCTGTTTGGTCAGGTCAATGGGACAACCTGGTCAAAGAAAGGAAATGAATGAATGATTCAATTAATGACTGAATGAAAAATCTGTAAAAAAAATTGATGATCCGTTACAGTGTTCATTGCAGAATGAGTAGGGTTTTTTTCTTTTGAAAGTGCTGCATTTGTGACATCTTGCAGTGGGAATTTATATTTTATTACCCAGCTGTGTTTTTATTGTCAGTGGAAATTTGCTAGTGGAAAAAAGTATACCTTCAGATTACATCTTTAATGAGTAATCTGTTTGTTTTACCATCGTTCTGCTGGCTGGCTTCATGCTGAAACTAAAGCCGGCAGCCCTTTCAATAATTTAGTGCTGTGACTTGGTAGAGCAAAGCCTGGGGCAGATATCCATTTACTGTGCTTGTCACCTCATAGGGTTGTTTTTGCCAAACACTTTAGTTGGTGAACATGATGGGCATGCTGGGTAATGAAGGTTCCCAGGAGGGGAGCTCACTTCATAATGTATGTCCTGCTGGAGCAGACTTTCACCCTGCAGTCATCACATCTGACAACCTGTCACTCTACAGCTAAATGAGGTAATCACGCAGGAGGACACTGGGACACTTGGCTCTCCGAACGCTCATTCACACAGTCTGTTTGCAAAACAAATACAAGAGCTCCTCTTTTCCAGCTCAATTTTTCACTTTGAAAACACAGACATTGGGACAGGAAGGAGCGTGGTGTTGAATCTGGTGCTTCAGCACTTCAGCATGAAGGATGGATTCCAGCAGACCTTTGCTGCACCGTAAAGACCAACTGCTGTCCCATAACACAGCGCCAGCGCACTCCTGCCGAGCCTCATTAAAAGGATAACAGCCAGATTCCAGTGCGCAAACAAACCATGACATAAACTGGTTATGTAATCAAAACCTACATCACTTGCTGATTATGTCCCAGGGCTTTCTTTTGTTTCTCATTATTTGTACCACCAGGTTCCCTGAGACAAGAGACAGCAAGTCTGCAGAACTCACAGGATAAAGCTAAACACAGCTATAGCTACATTGAGAGGTATACAGGTAGATTTAAATCAGGATGTAAAGAAAAGTTAAGACAGTGTTGCCATCATGCATAACACTAAACTGATGGTTTTGTTGGCAGCAAACAGCAGCTTTAGATCATAATCATTAGAATTTTCAAAAAATTCACAAATCCTCCTGTTTCTTAAACCCTGTTTTTAAAACTGTAATAGGGACACATTTGTTGCAGGTCCAACAGGAAACAGGAAAGTTTTCAGATAAAGATCTGGTGATAACCTGTTTCTGAACCATAAACGTTAATGTGGTAAAATGTACCTCATGTTACATGTGACTGTTAAAAAGTTGCTCAACAACATTGTGAACATAACTGAGAAAACATCTCAACAATAACCCAACAGTAACCTTGTAATGAGCAATCCCGTTTCAAATAGAGGGGTTCCCATTGGTAAAAAGGATTTAAAATCAGTTTTCGTGATAAAATAAGTTTAAAATCAGAACCTCCGTGTGATTTTATATTTACTTCCCTGTCAGTCTAAGCCTTGCTGCTCTAGTGTCTGCTAGGAGAGGAGGCAGGAGTTGTACAGTACTTACAGACGAGTGCCGGCTTCACAGCGATGTCTCCACAGCTCTGCAGACGAGAGGAAGTGAATGAAAAGGAAGGAGTGAACCTCGCCACCACTCCTTTCTCCGTGTCTCTCCCTCCCTCTTTTTTCTTTTTGAGGACAACAGGGTGGCTTTTATCTCTGCTGAATCATTCAGCCTGGGCTCTGAATGTCTAAATGTTTGACTGGGTGTCCATGAGCATGCACATATATGTGAATATGGGCCTGTGTTTATCGTGTGTGAGCTTGTACTTTAAAGCTCATCAGGGAGAAGCTGCTCAGTAATAGTTTCCATCCACAGCTGGAAGTAATAGAGATTCCCATCCACGCACAGGCTGCGCTGGAACCACCCTCCAGTGTTTTACATGCTGCTGAGAGGGAGTCCATTTCAATAGCCATGCTAATAAATGGGACTAAACAACACACATGCTATAATAGCCCGGTACGTGTCAATGTCTGGGCGTTTTACACATGTCTCAGCACAGAATGAGAATCTGGACAGCTGTCTACAACAAAGGAACAAACTTTTGATTAAAAAAATCCAGCCTCAATTCAGTTTATTTAAACAGCAACAATTCACAACAAATTTCATCTCAAGGCGCTTTACAAGGTAAACATTTCCAATTCATATCCAGAATTCATCAAATCACTTCCAGACATAAGAGGGATTTCAATTTAGTTACATCTATTCCAATTTGGCTATAGTGATAATGCTATAGTATGTTGTCAAATTGAGTTTTTAATGCTAGCTGATAGATGACTATCTATGTAAGGAAGCCCAATTGACTGCATCTAGTCATTGACTTTGCAGCAATCTCTCTTCCTGAGCAAATATGAAGCGACAGTGGAAAGGAATGGTCCCCTTTTAACAGAGGAAGCCTCCAGCAGAACCAGGTTCAGTATGATGCCACATTCCCTGGGCATTGAGAAAAAAAGAGCAAATACACAAAAAAGACAGAAACACTGGTCCATGAGTACTTTCTATGTGATAGAAAATCTTAGGACATGGAGTTAATGTCAGCACTCAAGACAGCACAAGCACCACTATTGCTTCATATCACAGTTTGAGAATCCTGATTCTAGAAGAATCTGATGGTTGATTTACTAATCTGCCACCTTTCATTTTTCCTCTGCACATCTGTGAAACTATTCCTCACGAAGCTTTGAAATATAAATGTTAGGAAGCCCACATATTCATAAAAACAAACAGACATCCTGTTTCAGAGTAAGTCATTACTTACCCTCTCAGAAAGGGGAAAACACAACAGCCAAGTCAAAAAAAGCAGTGTGACAAAAATGTCTTCTTAAATGTCATCAAATGATTTCACTGTTTATCTGTAGAAATGTGAAGTGTCTGTTCAGTGTCTGAGTAGTTTATCTAATTCCCACTCCTTGGATTCCTTCACAAGGAGATCAGAGGCAGCTTGGCTCTACAATCCAAGATAAATATTTAACAGGTAGGCTGTGTGATCAGAGACCAAAGGTCACACCTCTGTCCATTCCTCTGGAACTCATCCACACGTCCACCAACTACACTCTGAACATAAACTATTCTGACTGGACTATTAAGATAAGTAATAAATTCTCTTTGAGAAAAGATTGTCAATTTTCTGCATACTTCATACTTATAAAGCTGCAAGACACTTACATTGGAAGCCTTGATTCTGGGAAACATGACAGAATGCCTTCTCTGTAATAGGCAGCAGTTTCTAAAAAAAAACATGGAAACACAATGCATTTTGCCAAAAATATCAGAACTGCTGAGTTTTGTGGGGACATGCACACCACCGGTAGTATCACACTGCCTCTCAAAGGTTTCAAAATGAATTGCAGAGCACAGAGGCATTTAGAATGTGTAAATCTGTGTGTGAATGGGTGAATGACTGAATGTAGTACAAATGCAGCAAACCAGCAGTCAGGTTGCTTCTGCTAACTAGAAGTGCTAATATCCATGATGATGTATTTATCTTGGATTCAGAAGCTATACAATTTTACCTGATTCAGTTTATTTATATAGCGTTTATAAAGTTTATACATATCCAACAAGCTGTTGGAAGCCAAGTTCCCCAGCATAGTTAACTGGGACCTGATCTAGCCAAATGTATTTGTCAACATTTCTACTTAGTTATTATGTTTTCAGTGATTTAAAAATCATGCCTTCATTCATGGTCAAACAGGGCTGGCAGTGTAGGTTTCCAAGGTTCCTGAATAGTTTTACTCAACATTTGCCAGCTTTTGGCTGGCTATATAAGAAAAAATGTTGTAAGATTAAATGAAAAGTAAAGTAACACAGTTGGCTAACATTGACTTGTGAATCATATATTGTGTTCTTCAAAACTTGGAGATGAATATTGTATGTTCAATGTACTACTGTGCAGATGAATAATGGAATGGGGTTATCAGTAAGCTGCTAATAAACGGACTGACAGTATTATCTTGCCTTCCAGCATGTCCACTACTTCGCTGTTGTAGACAGAGGCTTTACTGGCCTTTTAAGACCTTTCATAAGGGCTTTAACATTTTTGAGTTTTCATATCAATTGGCTTTATTGTCAAAAAGTCTCTTGACAATACTCTTGCTTTCTGATTTTTTGATTAAAAAAGGTACCAAGGCTTGCGCAACCTTGCTCTAGTAAATACTTGCTGTGTTATGGTTGATTGTATATTTCCAGCACCAACTTTATATTATGATTGTCAGCCATCACTGATCAGGTGAGACACTGCAAGGTAGAGGCTGAGTGTCTGCAGCACTGTGTGATTGCTTGTCAACTTTGGAAGATGAGAACAGCTCAGGTTATGTGGACTTTAAGCAAATGAGTGTCATAAAATAATTATTTTTGAAGAAAAAATAAAAGTAGGTAGAAATAATTTTGATACCCCTAGTCTTAACAGAAGTTGAAATAGTCACACACTCAGCTCCAGCATCTTCTTGCCATCCTGCCTGTAGAGTCTCTTCAGCTTTCTGTGACCACTTCTTTAAGTTTTTGTTACAGGTGACCTCTGATCAAGATGTGATTGTGATTGTGATCCCATTTGCCCAAAGGACACCACATGGGACTGTTCTACAATTCTCACGATTGGATGAGAAAAATCCAAAGTTTTTTTTTTCCTGTGGTGAAGCAGATCTCAAACTCTTGAGACATTGAAACAGCAGAAGAAAAGGCACATAATTACACCAGATATTGCCAGAAATGCATTGAGGTGTTGGATGACAGCTTGGCAATAGCTGAGCTGGTGACCTCACGCAAAGAGTCAGGACAAACTGGTGGTGAACATATAATGCTGGTGAACACACTGAGCAGATAATGGATGAAATTTACAGCTAACAGCTCAATGTCTGGGGTTCAGAGATATCATTTCCCAGTAGCATGTCCTGGGTTACATCACCCATTGTTGTTAAGCAAAAATGAACAATTATAAATAAGGAATACAGCTCAATATTCATATTTCTATGCCAAGCACTGAATTGACACCTACATATGACAACTTAAGGTTATTTGAAGAGGGATTTTCATAAGACTACCCAGAGTTTATGTGAAAAAGAGAAAGGATTCAGGATTTTCTTAACACACACACACACACACACACACACACACACACACACACACACACACACACACACACACACACACACACTGCAAATCAATAATCAGCTAATCTTTGGAGAAATATTCAATTCTGGGTCAAATGTAGACAACACTCTATTCTTTCTGACACCTTTAAATTTTGATGAAGCTCTTTTCTTGCAGCACTAGCAATAGTATAGTTGGGCTTCAAGGTTCAACACAATATCTGGCTTTTTAGTTCATTGTTATCATTTACTTTGTGACAGAGACAACACCCATTTTATGTTGTATTTTTTTGAAATAGCTTTTTTTTTTTTAGAAAATTAAAATTTCATACCCATTAAAAAACAAATGCATCTCAGAATCTTTCATTTTGTGAAAGGTCCATGTTTAAATATAAAAATAGCTTTCTGGTTTTATTTGCATCTTCATACATCCCCTCTAATTTGGCTTTTCAGAAGGACACTATCAAAATTGCCCTTTTGCTATTTGTGGTGTTTTCTTTGTTGCAGTCAAAATACAGTCTTAGTAGTTTCAATTTGATGCTAGCTGTCTCTAGTTTTGGAGCTCATGCTGCCTTCAAATGTCACTTCAGAGTCAATCTCAAGTCGACACAGCGGGCAGAAACCAAACTGCACCAGGACTTTGGAGGTGCAGTGATGGCATAGACAGCGGTGCCCACAGGGGAGTGTGATGTCAGCCTTTTGCACCATGCACACCACGCAGCGGTTATCTGCCAACAAAGGAGAGACGTTATAGTTACAATAGATCAGATGACTCTATCCTCCCCTGCCATGGATAAAATAAAAATCAAATGATGTTGGCAGAAAACATACCTATTGAGATTTCCATCCTTAAGCAGGAGACACAGTCAGAGTTTTCACTCAGCGCCGTATAATCAGGATTGAGATTGGTGGGGGGTCTGATGAAAGGCTCTGGTGCAGGACATGATGTTTTTTTGAAAAGTAAATCCTTTTTCTCTGAGCCTGCAACAGGGAATAATTCAGATATTTTTAGTGTATCCTAAAGGATTTGTCAACAAAGAACAAGAAAAACAGGCTGTTAGTCAAACAAAATGTAGGTGTGTTAAAATTACCTAAGAGGAAGATGGAACACGTCTGGCCGTAGACATCAATCATGGCCCAAAGAGGATTTTTGAGGTCCACTTCCACTTGTAGTTTTTGCTTCCTACCATTGTTGTTCCTATAATTTATATGGCCACGATCAGAGACCCAGAATTCCAGCAATGAACCTTCCTGACAGCTGGACTCGCTCACAGGAATGGCCCAGTGGCCCGGCGTTTTGGTGAGATTGGGCATGGCCATGAGGGGCAGAGGCAGAGATCTGGTGAATGGCGGCACATTTGTGAAGCCCACACGCATGGCTCCACTCCAGTTTGCCACATGCTTCTCCACCAGCACCCGGACCTTTTCGCAGGTCCTCACAGGGCGGCTGCTGAACACCACACCACCTCTGAAAGTGTTTTCAGTTCTCTCTGCACGTCGATAGCCCTCGCTCAGATGGATATTGTCTCCCACAGCCTTAGAATGGAAGGTCAGGGGGCCGAGGCACTGCAGGCCGCAGCTGTGGGTCATCTTTGGATCTGAGGGAAAGTAAATCAACATTACACGTACATGAAAAAGTCACACCATGGAGAGAATCTTCACCACAAATATCACCACTACAGACACGTGAATCTGACCAGATCCATCTCAGATCCATCTAAGTGGAGGTCAGTTCTGATCCAGGGTGGAATTTTTCTTAAAATGTTGGCCGATTCAATTTTTTAATGACAACCATATCAAGTTTGATAATTTTAAATGATCCAATATTCAGTCAATCAGCCTGAAGCTAAATGATCCGTGAGGTAATTTTGTTATTTTTGGCATGATTTTCTCCATGCTTTTATCAACTCTAATTCTCTGTTTCATGCCCTTCCAGTTTTATGGCCATTATTTAAATCCTAATTGTGTGAAAATCTTTCTCATGAAACTTTTAGTCGGAGTTAAATTTTTTAAATATTGTAAATAAACTTCCAATATATATTGAAAGCTCAAGGTTTTTTGTCTGTGAAAGAAGAATACCTTGGCAAAACTGATCATAATTTACATATTAATGAGGCAGTTATTAATTCTCCCAAATTAATGATTTATGAATATTTCCCCATACCTATCTCTATGTTCAGCCAAAAAAAGTGAAATTGTAGTTTAACCTGAATGCTATGACTATAAAATATGAATAAAAGTCAGAACTGAAGGTTCTCAAAAAATGTCCAGGTATGTTAATAATTTTTCACAACAGTATACAGAGTGAAATACAGAGCAGATTTGTATAATTGTGCAGATGTTTTTTGTGCTTACTACCAATTATATAGCACTGTTGTCTTGCAGGAAGAAGATCCTCTATTTAAATCCTGTCATGGGCTTTTTCTGCAAGGAGTTTCTGTGTACATGTTCTCCTTGTGCATATGTGGGTTCTACACATATAGATCCTTTTCCTCCCACAGTCCAAAAACATGACTATGTGTGTGTGTGTGTGTGTGTGTGTGTGTGTGTGTGTGTGTGTGTGTGTGTGTATGGTTTTCTTTGTCCTGTGTGTCTCTGTGTTGCCCTGTGATAAACTAGTGACCTCTCCAGGTTGTATCCTTCTCTTTTACCCAATGACTGATGGAAATAGACGCTAAACTTAAGGACAGTGAGTGCTTTTTTCCAACCTTGGAAGACCTGCAGATTAATCTTTAAATAGCAACTAGCAATCGCTTGTAGTTTCACTTAGAGAAACATAAGAAGGTGTGATATACCTGTAATTTGTTTGTAGTAAATGACTGCCAGCTTGTGTATATTTATAGTAGCTGAATTTCAAAAACCACAAATTAAAACACATTTCAAGATTCCTGTCATCTTTACTTTTTTTAAAAATTGTGCTGTGTACACTGGCCCAGGACTCATGTCATAAATTATCCTCATTACCTGAAGTCTTTCTCACCATCATCCTTGCATCAAATTGGCAATATATCAAAAAATATACAATTTCTGCTTCATTCTTTGCTGCTTTTGTAAAAAAAATTAAATAACTTTAAAAACCACAATTGATATTTATTTTTGTTTGATGTTTTTGATTCATCATACTGAAATTTCCCATGAAGACAAGTTCTAGGCAGCTTACCCAGCCTCTTTTTGTTATTGTCTTCCATCATCTTCAAGCAGAAGTCAGTAATCTTCCTAACACCAACACGGAAGCTGTGCTCTCATCTGGCTCTTGCTTCTGGCTTTAAAACAGGACACACAGGTGATTTAAAAACCCAAATACACACTGACTTGTCATACAGGAAAGAACAAACTATACAGTATTTTGCACAAGAACTTCAAGAATTTACATTTTGTCCCATTATGATTCTATACATCAATAAATTTAATTTTGGTTTTATGTGATAGACCAGATACTTATGAAGCGACAAGAAAAGTTGGTTTTTGCTACAAAAAATTTGAAAAGAGTGGCATGTTTTTGTAATTAGTCCTTCTAGTAATACTTTATCTATCACTGGAATTACAATTACAATTGCATTTTTGGGGGGACAACCTTGTACATGTAGATCCCAAAGTCTCAGCCTATTTTACTTTTCAAAATTGCCAGATTGGATGGAAAGTGTCTGTGAATGTTATTTTTCAAGCCACAGATTCCCAAGTGGCTTTAGGTCTGAACTTAGACTGGGTTATTAAAGCATAGAAGTATGTTTTGGTCTAAACTGTTCCGTTGTGGCTCTGTCTGCATCTTTACAGTCGTCGTCCAGCTAGAAGATGAACCTCCACCCTAATACAAAGTATTTCCAGCATCTAACTGTTTTTCCCCTTGTGTTATTCTGTATCTAACTCAATATAGATTTTACATGCAAAACGCTATGTGTGGAGGAAAACGAAGGCTGATCATGAACACAGCATTCTCACTGTGAAACAGTGGTGGCAGAATCATGCAGGAATGCTTTCCTTCTGCAGAGACATGGAAGCTTGTCAGAGTCGAGGGGAAGATATTTGGAGTTAAATTCAAAAGGATCCTTGAAGAAAATCTACCCAAGGCTCGAATAGTGTCTGTGTGAGGAGCATCTCAGGTCATGAGAAAGGGTGGTTCCTAGGAATAGGAAGTGATCACAGTAGACACAGTGTTGTTGAGGATAGTGAAAGAAAGGAGTTTGGGGAGTGTTCTCCAGAAGGCCACCATCATCCCCGTTGTCTAAGTGGGTTAAGCTCCTGGTGGTGCTGATTGCAGCCAGCGGACCATTCACCTCCAGTCTGTATACAGACTCATTATGGTCACCAATAACAATGTTGTCATCTACGAACTTCAGGAGTTTCGCAGACGGGTCAGCAGAAGTTCAGTCATTTGTTTACAGAGAGAAGATGAACAGGGAGCGAACATACCCCTTGGGGGCACCGGTACTGATGGTTCTGGTCTGAAAGAACATGCTCCCTTGCCTCACCTGCTGCTGCCAGTCAGTCAGGACGCTGCTGATCCACTGACAGGTGGAGGCCAGTATTGTGAGCTGGGTGAGCTTCTGGAGGGTGTCTGGGTTGAAGATGTGGGCCTAGCTAAAGTCCACAAACAGGATCCTGGCATACGTCCCTGGGTGCTTAAGATGGTGCAAGATGCAGCAGAGTCCCAAGTTGATTGCATCATCTGCTGACCTGTTTGCCCTGTAAGCAAACTGCAGGGGATTCAGCAGGGTACCTGTGATGTCCTTAAGATGCTTCAACACTGTTGCTCAAAGGATTTCATGATCACAGATGTCAGTGTGACAGGTCTGTAGTCCTTTAACTCTGTGATGGAGTGTTTCTTGGGGACTGGGATGATGGTGGAGAACTTGAAGCACTAGGTAACCTCACACAGCTCCAGAAACTTGTTGAAGATCTGGGTGAAGATGGGAGCCAGTTGGTCAGCACAAGTTCCCAGGCATGAGGGAAAACATTGTCAGGTCCTGGAGTTTTCTTGGGCTCTTGATGCTGAAACAGCTGATTTACATTTAAACTTTTCAATTTTGTTCTGTTTTGTCATAAAAAAGAACAAAATACATGTTCCTATTGACCACGTGTTTGGTTAAAGGATGTGATATAATTGGGAAATTTTGTTTGATTCAAAAGTCTGAACTCTAAGAGAAAAAAGCAGATTTTTTTCTCTCTAGCCCAGATCTCAAATCTAATATGGCAGCAATGTGTTTAGCTAATAACTTATAATAGAGCTATAACTGAACTTTTTTTTTTTTTTCACTTTTGTTAAGTTGTATCTCCATAAGGACCTGCCCACATTAATCAGATTTTTTTTTTTTTTTTTACTTGCACCTCCTATCGAAAAAGTTGAAATTTTTAGGGTAAAAAATATATTTCAAAATAAGATTTCTAAAGGGGAAATTTTAAAGCCTGCTTAGCATGCTCTGGGTGCCCTCTCAAGGAAAAAAGTAATGAAACTTGGTGCTATCTTTATCAGTACATGATTTTTAAATCACATATTAAATAAGTTTCTAAAACTTCCTTCTTTCACCGCTACAATATTTCCATATTTAGAAATATGCTGTCCTGAGAAATACATTACAACTGTCTTTCATTGTTCACACAACACATCATGGTCAGTGAGAACGACAGTTTGTGAAGTCATCATTTTCAGATCCAAATTCTTTCTTTCAAAGCAAACATAAAGCGGAGTGACAATCAAACAGCACTGTTTCCTGGTTCACAGTTGTCCACTCCCTGTAATTAAAAAGTTTCACACCACACTTGAAGTGTACCAAAGGTCAATATACTGGAAAAATTCATCTTTTTGGCAGCTTTTGCTTATTAGCTTTTACATCATGGTTCAGCTTACAGTCAACAATTTACTTTGTTTACATGGTAAACGGTAACAGCTACATTTCTCCTCGGTACTACTCAAGGCAGCCAAAGCAACACTAGTCGTACTTGTACCTCAGTTTGAGAACCATGGTTCTACAAGAGTCTGGTGGCTTAGTTGACCTGATATCGTCCTTTGTTTTTCCTCAACACTCAGAAAAAGCAGAAACATTTCCATAGCTTGCTCTGGAACAAGTCTTTACTTACCCTCTCAGTAAATGGAAACCACAACAGCTGAGTCAAAAGTAGTATTAGAAAGGCTACTTCTAAACTATGTATTCAAATATAATTTTAAAATAAGATGAAACTAAAATGTCTAAATAGTTTATCTGTGAACTCCCACTTCCATGATTCTTTCACAAGAAAATCGGAGGCAGCTCGGCTTTGCGATCCAATGTAAATTTTTAACAGGTGGACTTTGTGACCAGAGACCAAAGGTCACATCTCTGTTAATTCCTCTGGAGCTCATCCACACCTCCAATAACTCCACTTTGAACATAAATTATTCCTATTGGACTGTTCAGATAAGTAATAAATTCTCATATAGAAAAAATTGTCAATTTTCTGCATAGTTCACACTTATAAAGCTACAAGACTCTTACATTGGAAGCCTTGATTCTGGGAAAAATTACAGAAGACAGAATGTTTTCTATGTAACATGCAACAATTTCAAGAAAAAAAAAAAAACAAAAACATGGAAACACAATATTTATTTGCCAAAAATATCAGTTGCTGAGTTTTGCAGCAACATTCACACCACCAGTAGAATTACAGTGCCTCTCAGTGGTTTCAAAGTGAATTGCAGGTCACAGAAGCAACAGATATTTACAGAGAAATACTTTTCTAAATTACTATATATTTTCTACTTGTTAGAACAAAAATACAGAAAGCAAGCAACTTTTCATCAGTGGTCTTGAATTACACAAAGCCTTACTTTGGAAAACCTGCAGCAGGCATCAGTTTCTAAAAAGCACGGTAAAAAAAAAAAAAGTGTTCTACCCAAAATATCAGAATTTATCTTACCTTCACAGTTTTGCAATGGACTTTCAGACTATAAGCTGTACCACACTGCCTCTCAGTGGTTTCTAAATTAATTGCAAGGATGACAGTTATTTTTTTTGAGGGAAAGACAGATGTCGCCAGAGTCATCAAATTAGCAGGTGTCTTCAAGTTTGTAATCTGTCAGTCTGTCTATGTAAAGGGTGACAAGTAGTTACTGTGGTGTTTGGTGACATGGTGTGTACCACACTGAACATGGACTACAGGAATTGAAGGAGAGAGAGTTGTCTGGGAAGATAAGACAATTACACAATTACAGACAAGCATGTTAAAGGAAAAGACTATAAGAACATCTCCAAGTAGCTTGATGCTCCTGTGACTACAGCTGGACATTTTATTCAGAGGTTAAGGTCCACAGTACTGTAGCTAACCTCCCTGGCTGTCGCTGCAGATAGAAAATTGACAACAAACTGAAGAGGACAATACAAATGATATCCAGAGAGTCCAGAACAACCTCCAAAGAAATTAATGGTGAACTCCAAGGTCAAGGTTTATCAGTGTCAGATCGCACCATCCATCCAAACCATTAAAAGCAAGACTGGAATTTGCCATAATGCATATTGACAAACCACAAAGCATCTGGGAGAATGTCCTTCGGACTGATAAGACAAAACTGGAGCTTTTTGGCAAGGCACATCAGCTCTATGTTTACAGATACAAAAATGAAGCATACCAAGAAAAGAACACGGCCCCTTCTGTGAAACGTAGAGGAGGCTTGGTTATGTTCTGGGGATGCTTTGCTGCATCTGGCACAGAGTGTATTGAATTTGTGCAGAGTGTGATGAATTCTCAAGACTATCAAGGCATTCTGGAGAGAAATATGGTGCCCAGTGTCAGAAAGCTTGGTTTCAGTTGAAGGTCATGGGTCTTCCAATAGAATAATGACACAAAACACACAGCTAACAACATCCGAGAATGGTTAAGGACAAAACATTGGACTATTCTGAACTGGCCTTCTACGATCCCTGATCTAAATCCTATTGAACATGTCTGGCATGTTTTTTTTTTGCCATATTTAGCCCTGAGAACTCTGAATGCACATCTTTGAGCACCTGCTGGCTGAATTTGATTTTCAGTGGGAAATATTCATGCAGACTAATTATGGTCCATTGTTTGTCTTTGTGAAACATCCATTCAAAATGAGAAGATGGAAAAACAAATTACAAAACATAATGAAACAAACATTTAAATACCCCGCAGTGAAATAATACACGTTCAAATGAAGAACACTCCCTTACAGCTGCTTCTGTAATAAACACTGAACTTGTCAAACAGAAAGTGAATTCAGCTTTTTCTTAGCACTCACATGGTAAATCTGTAACCAGTCAATCTTTAATGAATAATTAAGCTCTGGATTAAATAACAGAAACTCTCCATTTTTGCTGACACCTGTAGGTGCTGATGCAGATAATTTCTTATAGCATCAGCAGCATTTTTGCTTCAAGCTTGAACACCTCATCTGCATTTTCAGTTAATCTAAAACCCTCTTGTTAATCATTGACTTTGATAAAAAAACATTTTTATGACAAATCTAATAGAAAAAACAAGATGATAAATAAGTCACAATGAATGGATGACTGATGGATGCAGCCTGTTTTCAAAATTGGCAAAAGAATGGAACATGAAGGAACATATTGTGTTCTGTGATGAAGAAAAGGGCTGGAAATAAGTTTAAAAAAGAAGAAACAGAAGTTTCAGTAGAGCTTCGCTGAGAAAGATTGCACTATTACAGGAAAATCTGACTTCATTGAAGGACGGAAAAAGACAGCAGTGATGGGAATATATTTTTACATGACAATCCTGATTTTTAAAGAATATATCTTTTTATCTTTTAGCTAATTCTAACAATTAAGATTTTTGTGCTTTTTTCTGTTTATATACTTATTCATTTTGCTATACTGTCATGATTATTGAAGTTACTGAATTAAACATGGGTTTTATTGATTTATTTGTATTTATCACTTTTATTCATTACTTTATTATTCATTTTAATATGTGTGTTCTTTGTTTTAATGCTGTTATCAGGAATTTACACTCTATGATTGTTAGATATTTTATGTCTATGTTTGGAGTCTTGTCATCATAATCATTAACACAGCGGCATTTCTCAGTGTTTGATATACATTTCTTGCGTAGTTTTCTTATGCTCTTTTTTGTTTAGTCATTGTTTTTTGCTGTTTCTTACCTCGTGTTTTAATTTTGTGTTTGTTATGCAATCTTCTGTACATTTTTGTTGACACCTTTGATCACTGAGCATATAAATTCATTGGGAAGTTGTTATTATTATTATTATTATTATTGTTATTAGTTTTGCCTACACCAGCCCATGTTGTGTCACATGCCAGTCATTTCTACAACTGTCTTCTGTGTTAAGACCTGCTGTCATGTCTCCCTTTTTGCAGTGCAACAACTCAATATTGATGCAGGCTTTATTTAATATTTAAAGGACTGTTTATTGGGAATCAAATAGATTTTCAAAAATAAATTATTGTCAGATTGAAATAAGAATCCCAGAGTACAAATTTATGGAATGTAGAGTGGTTTATTTTCATGTCCACAGTTTGCAATAATAATAAAAATACAACAAAAACATCCTTTATTGTACACATTTTTTCCCTGAAAAAAATCTACAAAACAACTGAATACTATAGTTATTATATAAATAACATCCTGAGTCCAAGAAAGAATACAAATAACGAAAAAAAGTGCTTAAAAATGTAAAAAAAAAAAAAAAAAAAAAAAAACATGTTTATAAATTTTAAAAAAGCTTCCTGGTTTTACTTCACTCAGAAAAATTCTTTGCTTCAGAAATTCCCTGATTATTGGCTTCTGTACCAGGACACATTCAGTAGGTGCTGTCTGTAGTGTTACAGTCTCTCAGTAAATTGCATTTGATGCTTTCTGCAGCAGGTTTAGCGATCAGCCAGCTCCAAAGAGTCACCTCCCCATCATTAATGGGGTGCTGATCTCAAGTCGACACAGCGGGCAAGTACCAAAGTGCATCAGGACTCTGGAGGTGCAGCGATGGCATAGACAGCGGTGCCCACAGGCCAGCGTGATGGCAGTCTCTCGTACCATGCACACCACGCAGGTGTCATCTGTGACCAGAGGAGAAAAAAATATACAATTATGAGACATCAGAATGACTCCACTTTAATGGGTACACCAAAATCAAATGCTGTTTGCAGAAAACATACCTGCTTGGATGTCCATGCTTAGGCAGGAGACACAGTCATCAGAGTTTTCACTTAGTGCTGTATTTTCAAGACCGAAACTGGAAGGGAGTCTGATGAGAGGCTTAGGCCCAGGACAAGATGTTCTCTTGAAAAACAAATCCTTTTTCTTTGAGCCTGCAGCAGGGAATAATTCAGAGAACCGTTGATATTTTTAGTATTTGATAAAGGCTTTGTCAACAAAGAACAACAAAAACAGGCTGTTTGTCAAACATAATGTAGGTGTGTTAAAGTTACCTAAGAGGAAGATGGAACATGTCTGGCCGTAGACATCAATCATGGCCCAGAGAGGCTTGTCAAGGTCCACTTGCACTGGTAGCTTTTGCTTCATGGCGTTTTGAAATTTCATATATAGGTGGCCACGATCAGAGACCCAGAATTCCAGCACCGAACCTTCCTGACAGCAGGACTCGCTCACAGGAATGGCCCAGTGGCCCGGGGTTTGGGTGAGGTCGGGCATAGCCATGGAGGGCAGAGGCAGAGATCTGGCGATTGGCGACACATTTGTGAAGCCCACCCGCATGGCTCCACTCCAGTTTGCCACATGCTTCTCCACCAGCACCCGGACCTTTTCGCAGGTCCTCACAGGGCGGCTGCTGAACACCACACCACCTCTGAAAGTGTTTTCAGTTCTCTCGGCAAGGCGATAGCCCTCACTCAGACAGATCCTGTCTCCCACAACCTGAGGATGGAAGGTCAGGGGCCCAAGGCAATGCCGGCCACAGCTGTGGGTCATCTTCGGAGCTGCAGGGAAAATAAATCACCATCAAAACTTTACGAAGATATCATCAGATCATGATGATTACATTTGCACAAAAACATGAGCTGTAATATAAAACCATGACTTGTAGTGTAACACATCTCGACAGGCAAGCTGTGAAAGCATCACCAGTTTTTACTCATAAATGTTTCCAGTAAACAGATCTTTACTAGTTTAACAAGCATAACTGCAGCTAAATCTGTAAACACATAGCAATAAACTAGCAATTATGCATGGTTTCACTTTAAGGAACGTGGCAGGGTTTGGCATTCCTCCCATTCAATATTTCGCATTTGTTTGCTGTAAATGACTGTCAGTCTGAGCAGATTTACAGTAGCAGCCGATTTTCATAAACCATAAAGTTCAAGTAAGCACATTTTCTGACTTCCTTCACACTCCTGTTCATTTATTTTGTTGCAGGCCTGATTGTTTAGGCTCAGCTTAAGGTATAACCATGAGTAGATCTACCTAAAGGTGATTTACAAACTAAATAAAATTTGTTAATGTGCCTTCCTACTTCTTTCTCCCTAACAGTATTCTAAAAACTTCCTGACATCATCTTGACCCCCAGTGTTCCTGTTTACTTCCATTTTCTTATCACATTATAAACAGAGTAAACTGTACATCTTTCCTTTAAAAACATGAATAGCGTTAGTGTTCTGAGTAACCTACTGGAGCCAATGCATGCTGATTGTTGGGACAAGTTTTAAATATGGTTAAATACTACAAAGTGAGGTTAGGCTCTCCCTTTTTTTCTCAGAAAGGTTTGCTGTGTCTTCCATCACGCCATGAGAACTTAGAGTGAGTCATTCACAAATCCCCAACCTGGATTCCAACTCACACCAAATGATTTACTATCAAACATCCTGTTTCCATTTTCCCTCTGACCTACATGCTTTATTGCTCCAGGAATCACATCATAAATGCCCACAGTTGTTTGAAGTCTTCATCTAATCACCTGTTTTACAGCCTATTAATGTTGCTTCTGCTTTGTCTTCCTGCCATTCAAGTTTTCCTGTACCTTTAACAGTTTAAATTCAGAAAAACAGTATATCTAGGCGATTTTAAAAATATATATTTTTATCAAACCCATATTTTCCTGATTTGTAATTTTAGCTTTTTTCCAACGTTTGTAAATTAAAAGCATGCTTGAATATTCTTTTAAAACCTGAAAGAGATCTTTTAAATTCAAATCTAAAATGAAGACAAGTTTTAGAAATCTTACCAGGCTCCTTATTGTTGTTCTCTCCACTCATTTTCAAGCAGCAGTCAGTAATCTTCCTTTACGCCAACACAGGAGTTGTGCTCTCGTCTGTCTTGTGGTTCATTTATGAAGAAGTGGGAGTGTGTTGTTCTGCTTTGAGGGTAAGCGCACGTGTGATTTAGAAAATGAAAACACAGACTAAAATGAAAACAGAAAGGGGCGGGGAAGAGGGAGGTGCAGAATCAAACTGGAATTTACCCAAAGCTTTCTCATGTGATTTATTTTAAAACATACAAAAAAACGTTTATAATTTACTTTTATGCCATTATTGTTATTATTGGTAATTCCTAATATGTTTAACTATTGTTTCCAATTTGCTTCTAACTTGTTTTAAAGGCAATTTTAAACCTGTTCACAGATAGATTTCCAAGTTTCTGCTTCAGCTGAAATAATGAACTTTGACCATGTTGCCATGCATCTGGCAATTCCCCTCATAAGACATCATATAATATAATATAATATAATATAATATAATATAATATAATATAATAGCAATGTTTTTCTTTTTTTTTTCTTTTAACCTACTTCATATCGTTAAACAGGTTTTATTAAAATAATTTTGATAAAATTTGTCTGACCAAAATCAGGCCTCAGTGAAACTAAAGAATAGAATACAACATAATAGAAGCAGATTCCAGAGAAATCCACATGTTGGAAAATTCCCCTAAAACACTGGGCATGTTAAAGCTCCGACAGACTCCACACATAGCTGTGTGGTAATTTTAGCTTACAACTGCTTTTTCCCCAGAATGCAGCTGACTCACATCTGTTGGCCAAGAAAGCTGGAGAAACAGCTCTGATTAGCTCTGGTCATGTGATATTCCGAGTTTGGCTTCAACAGGAAACGCTTTGTGAGATCATCAATCTTGGAAATTTACTCGTATGCCTGTGCCTTGGGTTGCAGTGTGAGCATTGTTCATCTGACATGTCTCACCCTGCTGTACAAACTCTGCAGGCTGCTTCATGCATGCCAGCTGCTGGTTGTCAGGACTTATATTACAGCTAACTGTAGAGTCAGGTGAAGACGTTTTCCCATATCTGGCTGTTTGTTTCAAACTTAAAAGAAAACTTAAATCATTTTGATAAAATTTTGCTTTTTTTATTCTTCCACACATAAACCCAAAATGTTTACTGAAAGCAGTGCAAGGAATGGTTACAACACAACAGTGTTAATCTAGACAGTAAAACATGAATGCACAAATACTCCATGATTTACTGGAAATGAGATCATATTTCCAATAGTCACCACTAAAGATGAAACTGAAAGATACTTTGTTGATCATTGAAAGGAAGGGGTCATAAAGCAATGCAATCATTTTCTATAGATAAACTGTATATGCTGATTGGAATTTAACTGTATTTTGCAGTAAAAAGAAAGACTTTCTTAATCTTTAATGGTAATATGAAACAAATGTTTGTTCTGCATGGGTTTTGCCATTTTTTTCCCCTGCATGAACATTAAACATTCATAAAGGCTGCAAGAAAGACAAATAGTACTGAGTAGTTAAAGTTTAAACAGGTCTGCAAATACAAGATTTTCTTCAGCTCTAGCAGCCCTATAATGAGTTATTTGCTCATCTTTTGGACTCAAACTTTAAAAGCATGTAAATAACAGACATTTAAACTCTCAAGTTTTAGCTCTCTTTACAAAGTTTTTCTGTGACATTCAGAACTTGTTTAATTTGAATTTTCTAATCAAGTTTTTAACTGGTTTTACCCAAACAACATGTTTGTATGGGCCCAATGTAGGCTTAACTCATGCAGAACATTGCAAGTTCTCCTGGGCACACAACTGGCTTCTTGGTAAAACCCATAAATGGTTATTTTTATGTAGGTCGCAGCTGTCTCTCAGATAGGGATTACAGTTTTTCTCAGTTTGGTGCAATTTTTGAATCATTTTTGACATTTGCAAAACAGTAAGTGCATTTCTCAAAACATTTCGTACAAACAGCTAAACACCTTGGATTACCTGCAAAATCCAGTCTTTTTCTCAAAATTCTTAGTTCACCTCTAATAAGGCAACTTCCTTAAAGAAAACTATACATGCAGTGCTGTAGGAATTGCAATGCAGTCTTCCTATATCTCCTCATGTTCATGTCTGTTGTTCCACAAACTCTCATCTACATCACAACGAATGTCCTCTCTGGTGATGCAGTGTGGAAAGAACCTTTTAGGAATGAGGAATAAGGTGGGGTGAACTCCATCAGCATCCTGTTGAGGGCTGTAAACCATTGTCTGATGATGTTGGAGCGATGGAAACTGGCATATGTCCTCAGCCTCTTCTGTCTCTCCCTCTGTTTTGCCTCTTAACTCCTCTGCCACATCCTCACTCTTTTTCCTCTTTCCTCTTCTTCTTTTTGGATATTGATCCCTGTCCAAATCCTTGTCAGAAATTTAATATTCCAGCTATGTACACTATATTCTTGCCAGTTGATTGTTCATGGCACCTTTGCGCCGTTTCAGAAAACTGGTCTATCATCGGTTGATCTAATGCTTCACACATTTACCTACAGTGGAGAAACTCAGGATTCACGTGGGAGCAATTTATCAGTTCAGGACAGATTTAGGAAAAAGTCTTATGGAAATGTATAGAAATATGCTGACATATTATGACAACCTGTTTATGCATTTTGTATGCAAAGACATACAATGAACTTGTGCTTAACTGTTCTGGAGGTTAAGACTATTCAACAGAGACCCATATAATTCATTTTAATCAACATGACAAAAGCAACTGCAAATGTAGGAAAAAGCTGAGAATTGCACATAATCACTTGCATGATGTACAAGAGCATTTACAATTTGCTCAAAGGAATAAGAAATTTTTTTTTTTTTTTTTTTTTTTTTTATGTGCACAAGTGATGCAATGATTTGAAGATTCAACAAGCAGTTTTGAGAATTTAAATTCTGTTCTAAGAAATGTACCAAAAGAACTGAGAAAAACTAAGAAAATCATTTAATTTTGTGCAACTTTTTAAGAACCCATTTTGGGTTCCACTTTTTACCCAGAGTTGACCGGCTTTATAACTATATAGGTAGTTAAAATGAAGCAAATATGTAACCAACGATTCTATCTTGGATTTTCCAGTCCATTTTGCTACCCATATGGGACCCATGTGTAAATATGTGGAGAGGTTTTTCACACAGTACCTTCCTGAGACTTTGGACAACGTCTCCTTGCTGTTCCATCAGCACCATGATCCCAAACATATTTTGAACATTATAAAGTAGGCTAAGATTAAGCATCTGCAATGGCCCCAACCCTGTTGAAAATATATGGACCAAGCCTATAATTAGCTCTACTATTTCTGAAAAAAGATGGGTTAAATAACCAGAATTATGTCAGAAACTTGCTGATTGTTAGAAAAAGTGTATGGGTTCTCTTCAACTTGCTTATAGATATTTAATTAAATCTTATCAGGAATGTATGTACGCATTTGAGTCAATATGCATAATTTTAACCGTGTGGATTAGAGAAAATCCACCATGAATTCAAACTTGTTCACCCAATTGTTGTTTTTAAAACTTATTGAAGTTGTTTGTTTTAGAATCATTTCCCTATAAAAAAACTGAAGATCAAATATATCCTTAAAAGTCCAACTTAATATGACATGCATGCTTATAATGAGTGTATCTAAACTTCTGAAAAGAGTTGTACATATGAAATATTTCTAATTATATATGATTACATATTTTCATTCAAACCAAGAGAGGACCCATTCTCCTCCTCCCCCTCCTCCATTTGCTCTTGCAGTAACACACTTGCTCAGTCGTGGCAGGCCATCAAAAAATCTACTTGTTCCCACTCCATCTGTTCAAAAAACTATTAATCTGTCGCTGTCCAATAAAAGGTTTGGCCCTCACTGCGGAGCCAATAGAAGGACATTAATGCTGTGAGACCCAGGCCAATCCCAGGCTGCATTCTAATGTGGGCTATCTTTATCAAGGTGCCACTCCATTTCCACATTCTGCGTATTTATGATTTCTGAAGAGAGAGTCAGCAGGAGGCATGCATCTGTAGGATATAACTAAGGTCTGTTTCCAGAGGGCTCAGAGAAGACTTCAGATATGGAGCTATCCTATGCAAACCTGAGGATGGGCGCTGCATGGTGCAATCTCAGGCAGAGTTAAAAGAGTTCAAGTAAAGACTGCAATTTGTGGACTAATTCCTTAAGAACCTAGGTGTGCTCCAGAATCTAGACTCCGCTTGTGGCTGTCAAAGTTTTCCTTGGGACCACCAGTGGCCTTTCCCAGCTTGGATCGTATTGGATGTGTTCCTGAAAACTTGGAAAAAGATTTGGAGAACTTCCCATGGATCCAAACATCCAGGGGTCTTTCCTCTTCAACAACAGCTTGAACCAGTTCCCCTCAGACCTTAAGGCACCAGTGTGCCAATACTCAGTCCCCAACTCTTTCTACAAACTCAACCCGGGCCTTAACACCCAGCTGCAGCCGGGGACACCTCACGGCATCAGCGACATCCTGAGCCGATCCATGGTGGGGGTCGGCTCCACCGGCACCACCACCTTGTTGTCTGGATACTCCCCCATGGGGGGGTTCGGTCCCTCCGTAACCAGTACATCCATGTACTACAACCGGGACTATAACCCCTCACTTGGCTTCTCCAAAGGTGCTACAGAGTGCCCGATGAAAGGTCGTAGTATGAGCTGCTGGGCAGAGAGCAGCTGTGACTGGAGAGGAGGAAGACAACAGTGCACCAGCGGTGAGTCTGCAGGGGGGAATCAGCATCAACTTCATCAATCCACAGCAACTTGCTGGAGCTTGCTAGGACTCAACAAGAGCAGGTTTATACTGTGGGGATCAGTCAGATTCAAGAGGGATATAATGATGCTTTACTTGAAAATATTTTAATTGAGATGTTAGTTGCAATGTTACTGTTTTAATAGAATAACATCCAATTTAAAAAATAACATCTGGAAAGAAAAAGATAATAATCAATCAATAAACCTTCTATTTTAGAATTTAGAATTTATAATCAATCACATCAGGGAATAAATTGTGGGGTATTAATTATAGCCTAACAAAGTCTCAATACATAATCAAATCAGTCAGTTCTAACATTCACAAAGATTAATTTGGGTTTTTTTTCTCCAAAATTGGACACAAAAAACAAAATTTTGCCCAAATTATAAAACAATTAGGCTAACCAGCACTATGGGTTTTTTTTTTTTTGTTTGTTTGTTTGTTTTGTTTTTTGCCTCAATCTTTTTAGGCAGTGGTCCACTTGGAGAAATGCCCAGCAGGAAGAAACACACCAGACCAACATTTAGCGGACATCAGATATTTGCTCTGGAGAAAACCTTCGAGCAGACTAAGTACTTGGCTGGGCCAGAGAGGGCAAGACTGGCTTATTCTCTGGGAATGACTGAGTCACAAGTTAAGGTAAGTTTCACCATGCATTGTAATTAAATCAAGTTTTTAACTTAGGTTCTCATTTCCACTCCTTTAAAAATGTCTTGTATTTTTTTGTATTTGCTGAGCAGTGATGGTTTTTGATATGGGTGCTATGGCTCACTGAACAGGGGGCTATTCTCTCAGGGAGCTGCAGGAGCACTTGGAGAGAGAAAAAGTTATGGCTGTTGTGTCCCAAACAAGTTTTCTATTGCTTTGCGTCATGCCCGCTGAAAATATAATGAAGGATCAGCGATGGACTAAATCACTCTACAGGGATTACAAATTCTTTCAGATTTTTTTTGTGGAACCTATTTGTTAAAACAACAAATACAGAACAAAACAAAAATTAGGTAACCAGTGCAAAAATATAATTTTTCAGATTTTATTTAGATATACGTGCAGTTAAATTCCAAGTTTTTAATATCCCCAGGCAGATTTAGATTAAAATTATTTCATTTAACCAAAAAGTTTGTTTCTTATAAATGGGACTGATACCTCTCAAAAGAAAATTTAACAATTTCAGTTTAGTAAAAAAGCAAAAAAAAAAATTATTTGTTTTATTGACGTTTTAATAAAATGTGGCATGTTAACTATTATTTAAACATTCTCCAGCAATCAGTGGAAACTCATGTTTGGAATTTCAGCAGTTAAACCCTTCTTATAATTGCTGGCCAACTTTTTCCCTGTTTTCAGTTGTGTTTTGATGATAGATCTTAGGTGGTGATTAGGTTAAGACTTTGAAGTTGGAAAGCCTTTTTGTCATCACCTTAATGTTTAGAGTATATAATTATAAATCTTGTGGGAGTTGGCCTGTGAGTTTTTCTATAAAGAAATGATAAGATAAAAGGCCTAAGGTGAATTCAGTTGCTCTTCAGCGCTCTAATGCCTTTGAACATGATGCACACGTTGAGCAACACTCGTAGCTGCAGAGTTCTCCGTAAAACAAGCCTCTCTGTGCGTCAGGTGTGGTTTCAGAACCGACGCACCAAGTGGAGGAAGAAGAGCGCCTCGGAGCCCAGCTCCACACAGGCCAGCCACGCCGGACAGGGCGGGGAGGCCTCGGAGAACGAGGTGGAGGATGAGGAGTACAACAAGCCCCTGGACCCCGACTCAGACGACGATAAGATCCGACTGCTGCTGCGCAAACACCGCAGGGCTTTTTCTGTGCTAAGACTGGGGCCGCACCCTGTCTGAAACACACACACACACACACACACACACACACACACACACACACACACACACACACACACACACACACACACACACTTACATACACCATACTCAGCAGACCTGCATGCTGTGATGAATAAAATAACATTTGTTTCAAGTTGGAGGGAAAACGGACTGAGCATGCGCAGATGAGGTTCTACAGAGGAAAATTAAAATGTCAGAGATTAGAATTCAAATAAAAAGAGCCTTCTGGCCTGTTACTGCAATTATTCCTTACACAGAATTGTGCAAAAACGAATTTAAAATAGATATATTATACATTTAAAAAAAACAAAAAGAACTGAATTCTACTTGTAAAAAGAGCAAATCTTTTTAGCTCTCCGGGCCTTTAAACTCTCCAACACTGAGCGTTTCAAAGGAACAGGCTATGTTGTTATCTGAATTAAAAAGTATAAAACCATAAAAGGTGAAACAATCAGGATCATCTAATTTGTTGAATCATAATTATAAATTGTAATATACTGACTGTTTTTCTGTGTATTGATTAAAATACATGTCTGATGCTTTTAAGTTATTAAAGATCCTGTAAAAATGTTCAGCTGCACAATGCAAAATGAACGCACTTGAAATTGTGTACAATAAAAGATTATGAGTTTGTTATCAGACTTTGTGATTCTGATCATTTCTTGTGATCTAATGAAGCATTAAACACAGAACTGGTGCAGTCTTTTCATTTCTTTGTATCTGCTGTCAGTTGGCAGTTAAAACAGCGAGCATTAGGTCACAGAAGCTTGGGAGAAGGTTATAGGTCAAATCTTATGTGATTTATTCTATTGGGGGGGTTAAATTGAAGACAATGGTAGCTGCAACCACCTCAATTGAAAATCAATACCAGCAATAAATGTTTATTCACCTCTTAGACCTTGTGTGTTTGTCCTCCATATGCTACGTGCAGCTGACAGCTGATAGCAGACTGCAGACGATGCCAAGCATGAAGAATGGTAGAGGAATGCTGCAGGGACACTTCTGAAAAGCATTGTTCACATTTAAAACAACAAATACGCTGAACTTGGAATAAAGCAGCATGCTCGTAGCTATAAATACCAATTCTGCAAGTATGTTAATGGGCATGGGTTCATTTTGATAATCTCATTCAAAGCTGTTGTTTTTAAATCTTTTCATCTCAAAGTCAAGAAATCCGATGAACAGTAAACAAGTAGGAACGTTTGGATTTATATAAAGTTACCAGACTTTTAACTTCCGATCTGAAAGTTTATCGATCTGAATAGAAGCCTGTCCTCAACAGCAGTCGCTTTCCGCTTTTAAAAGACTGTCTCAATGTGCTTAAGGAGTCCTTCACTTTGAACACAATGCATGCAGCTCGAGGCTGGAAATGAAATATGAAAACTGGAGTGACAATAGATTACTAAACATCAGCTTATATGGAAACCTTGAAGTTGCAGGGCCAGTTTTCAGTTCGCTTTCACTTTGCTTTACATGTGATTCATTTGACCCAGTGAGGTTTTTACATCATATTGTAAGGGTAGCTGAATTATATGGAATTACAGGAGTGCTATTCAATAAATAAAATAAATATGTTTTTCTAGGTCACTTTGTATGTCATTAGAATACTTTATCCTCACAATTTGCCAATTAGCTTTGTTACCAATAATTTTAACATTCTCCTTGTACATATGCAAAAAACAGCAATGGACATGGATTAAAATAACAGTTTGAATTTTGATTTTAAATAAGTCAAACGTAGTCATTTCCAGTGCACGTTGTCCTAAAGGGCGACATTAAAAAACAAATAGAAACATGTTCACAAGGGTTAGTTTTTTTTATAATAAAATTCATATTAACCGGCTTATTACCATGAACCCAGTGCAGACAGCATTTGGCATGTTATTTCTCCTGCCTTTTAAATATTTTTTTTTTATAGTCAAAAACAGACTTATAATTCAGTAACACTGAATAGCCTGAAAGTTGAAGGTGTTTCAGAGAAATGGACAGGATAATTGTCTCATTGGCCATTTATTTCAAAAAAAATTTTGTGACAAAAATGAAAATAAGTCCAGCTGGTCTTTATATAACTGTGGTCCTAAGAGAGTGAAATAAGTGACTAATTTGGAGGTTTCCTCTCAGAACATGTGCAGATCATAAAGAGGACTAAGGTAATTTAAAGTGCTACAATCTGATTGGCTTCGAGCCAAGGCTGAAGGGAGAAGTGAAACTAAATAAAACCAAAAACAAGAAGAAAAATTATATAACAGAAAGAAAAATAAAATTACAAAATACTACAAAAGAAGAGAGCAATTGTACTAAATCAGTTTCTTCATGATTCCAACAAATGTTCCACTTAGAAGAAACTCAATATGCTCCAGACTCATATTTCCAGATTCTCCAGTCAATACTCGAGCCATGTCTCAGGTTATAAATATTTAGGGTCAATTAATGTAATTATAAAATAAAAATAAAATCTAAAAATCATGACATTGATATAAAGTAATGTGGATTAGTCTGGAAAAAGCAAAGACTTTTGGGTACTACAATCTGTTTTCCAGTTGTTTTTTTTCTTTCCAAGACTGCATAGCAACCTTGTTTTTAAAAGTGAAAATAAAAGCAAAGATATTAGAAAATCAAAGTAATTAATGCAAAAGCTTTAAATACTAATATACTTTTTGAAAGCTATTAGAGCTTCACGTATATTTTCTTGTTTTCAAGACTGTATTTTCACCACAGATACTTTTTGAAGTGTATTCTTGGTGTGAATCTTTAAAGATCCAAACACAGTATGACGTGACGACACAAATAAGGGAACCACTTTGCTTTGGGTCACACTTTATTTCCAAAAGTCAAAGTAAACCATGTAGTGTCTGACTAGAGTTAACTAAAGGTAATACTGGCCCTTGCAACCAACTCCACTCCTGTCGCAACATTACATTATATTACACACTGGTTCAGACAATGGTGAAGCAACAGTCCAACAGTACAAACAACATACCCAGAATTTCACTTCTGCTAATATTTGGAATAAATATAGAGTGTGCAGGTCCTTCATCACTTACCACAAAAATAAGTAAAACATAGTAAGTAGCAATCAGTAGCAGAGTTACTATTATTAAAGCCAGGTTAAACACAAACTGATAACTTACACATTAAAAATACAGATTACTGCACTATAGCTACAGTATAACAACTTGCATTATAAAATCACTCTTGAAGAAATAAAATTTAAACAGTGCTTTATATGTGGGTGAACGTGTTGCGTAAATGCCGCACATGCACAGTATTCTGTGAGATTTCAATTAAGTTAGGGAATAAAAAGAATCTATAGTCCATAATTCAATTGTAATTAAACATAAGAGGACAACATGATCATTTTTTTGGGGAAGTGAGAGAAGATACATTTTATTTGAAAAACTGAGAATAGACGTTCCAGTGGACGGATGCTGTGCAGCACAGAGGTAATGAAGACCTTCTCCGAGTGAGGACAGCTGGAGGGACAGACCGAGAACTGCTGAGATGTGAATTGGGAGATAATGCACTTGGGATTTTGTACAGGTTGTACATAGCCTGTCACTGTCAGCTTAAAAAGGAAATTTACAGGGTACAGAAAGGTATTTGGTTCTTCACGGACTTTTTCTGTTTTTGTCCCACTACATTGTTTTAGCTCATTGGACAAACCTCAGTATCAACGGGTAAATAAAAAATTTTATTTTAAGTGACAACTTCACTTATTAATGGAAAGCTTCAAGCAAACCAACCTGTGGAAAAAGCAATCACACCCAATGTTGAATCAAGAACATTTTTGTGAAAGCTTAATTATAACAGTCAGCTAAATAGAGAGAGAGAGAAAAAAAAAGAGTGAAATCTGTAAGGGGGCAATATTTTTTCATGGCAAACTATTTTCTTTTCAAACTGCTAGATATTTTTCTGCTGCTATAAAATGTCACAGTCCTTTCCGTCTGTCTAGTGTTATGTCTGACTTATGTCAGTCTTCAATTCTAAAGCCTGCTAAAGGTAGATCTGAGGAGAACATCAGTCGAAACATGACAATAGGAAGGTGAATAAGAAACATTGCTCTTGTTTTTAAAATGCCACAGCTGCAGAAAACAACAAATGCCTAAAGTACACAGAGCGTGGCATACAAAGGGACAGCCACTGCACCTAGTCTATTGGGCTGACGATCCGTACTTGATAATAAAGACACAATCTGTTTCAAAGATAACAGATTTTCATGCACGAGAGCTCAGCATAGTTCTGAATGTTGGAAAAAAAAAAAAAAGCAAAAAAAAAAAAAAAAAAAAAAAAAAAGCACTCCTGCTCAAAATTTTACAATATATACATACAATGTTTAGAAACTGTTTAACAACAATAAAAAGGGTTTACATTAAAATGTTGAGCACTAGTAAGGATTAAAGAATCTGTCCATCAGGCTGCAAGCAGGAACTCCAAATATAAGAAGAGAAACCCAAGTGTTGAATCTGAATTAATCAGCACTGATAAAGTTGCAGCTAAGATATCAGATAACAACATATGAGAGCAGAGGGTGCATAGCTCAAACTGAGTCCTGCATGTGGAAGAGAATCACGCTGACATCCAGGGTGGCTGAGTTGTGAGGGTGTGGCTGAACACCTGGAGCAGACACACAGGGACACAAAACAAATGCACAGTGTAGCGTTAAACTTCCTGTCTCCTCTGGAAGGATATCACAGCAGCTTTTGATTCAAAATATTCACTCCAAAGGTATTTAAACCCCATTAACCTTTCTACAAAGTTCAGGGTTTCATTGGGATTTTTTTTTTTGTGATAGGCCAACGTAAAATAGCAGAGTACTGGGATGTAAGAAACTGAAAAATGGTTTTTAATCTGAAAAGTGTGAAATTCCCTGTCCCTGTTGAAGAAAAGCATTCCCACAACCTATATTGGCCAAGTCTCCCTTGAAAAAGAGCTTTTTAATCTCAATGTGATCTTTCCAGTTAAATAAAAGCTGATTGAAATAAATAAAACAATAGTACCAACATCATGTTTCACCTTGGGGACAGTGTGTTCAGGGTGCAGTGTTAGATTCCTCTACATAGTATTTTGTACATAGGCCAAAAACTTGTTTTGACTTCTTCTGACCAGACCATGTTCTTCCACGTTTCTAACATGGTCTGTTACTAATTAGGAGGAAAATCCTAGACCTACTATGACTTCTTTGAATAACTGTTTTCTTTTACAAAGGTCAGATTTTTGGAGTGACATTTGTCCTGTTAACAGATTCTTCCACCTGAGTTGTGGCTCTCTGCAGCTTCTCCAGAGTTACCATCTTGGCTGTGTCTCTGTTCATGTCTCGGAAGGTTTAAAGCAGGGCTCCACAATACAGTGTAAATTTATTGTTATTTCAATATCATTCTGTGCATTATGCATACAAAGTAGTTGAACAGCAATAAATGTGAGCTCATTTGAGTACTATGCATTCAGGATCTCTGTACATGTAATATATTTGGTGACACTTGTTTAATGCAGCAGAGAAAAGTTGTATAATTTAAAGTGAATTAAACTGAGCTGTTTCAGTGACAAAACAACAAAAACCCAACTGGAAACAACAAAATCTAACCCTGTTGTTGAGATGGAAATAATGATTTTTTTTTAAAAATCCAACATCTGGACAGATTTTTTTTTTATTTTATTTTTTTTTTACCACTTTGTGTGGTGTGTCTTTAAAATCCATCACAAAGGGCAATGGTTATTTAAATGGTTTTGAGATGCACTAATACCTGTGATAAAACTGTTCTTGCACAGGGGTTTTGCAGACATTCCCTGAACTTGGAACCATTTACTATTTTAGCACTTTTTGTGGTTTGTTGTTGCTCAAAATTCCCAGCATATGCAAATAGATACCTGTGACTGTTCTGGGTCACTCGATTTTATTGTCATTTTGCTTTTGTAATCTGAACTCATCAAGTTTTTTCATTTTACATTTTTTATGTTAAAAGCACTAAAGAGCACCTTTTTAAATTTCAGCTGTTTTATTTTTCCTCGTGGATTCTTGCTTGATGTACTTTTTTGCTGCTATGGTCTTGTTTATTAAAGGTCTAGTGTTGACCACAGAAAGAGACAGTGGTAGTCCTTTTACTCGTGAAAAACATCTGTGTGCAACTGATGGTTACAATAGAATATTTCAATTTACTCTGATTATGTATTCAGATTCAAAAAATATGACTGGTCCATTTGACTAGAGCACACCAGAACCATTTTACAAGCTATGTAGTTTAAAATAACATTGGAGGGTATTTAAAAATATCGTGATATATATCGTGTATTGTGATATAGTAAAAAAATATTGGGATATTAGATTTTCCTCATATTCCCCAGGACTACTTAAAGCCCCTTCAGGTTGGCGTTTTTAGACTGATGAAACGTAAAAAAGTTGATTGTGTATAAAACTGTACAAACTAAGTCTTGAGTGTTGGGATTATACTGTCGCCTCAAAATGTAAAAGGCAAAAAGAAACAATGGATCTTTGTAGGATGTTCTTCCCTGAGAGAAATTCATTATTTGAAAGTCCCCTACAGAAAGACCATCATGATAAAGCCGTCCATCCTTAAACAAATAAATTTAAACAGCAGCAAAACAAAATCATGGCTGTAAAAATGCCAATATGCTGCCGGGGCGGGATGAATGCCTCTCCAGCCGACCATCCAGATTGTAATTAATGAAAAGAAGTCGTGCAATGCACTTAATGTGTAGCCGCAGCGAGCGACCAGAGGATTCAATAGACATAGATCAGTGGAAGGTGCTGATCGCCTGTGCTTCAACTACACTGGACACAAAAGGAGCACTCGTGTCCCGCAGGTACTTTATCTTAGTTCATGTTCTGACTCCACTGGGCTGGCTTGGTTATGGCTCTCCGGGGAGAAAAACAAGATTACCACAATCTCTTTCTAAATCTACCCTCTGGAAGCACTGCATTCTCACATGTGGTGCTTTACTTACATATATTCTTACCATTGAGAAGGATCTGAGTCAATGGTTATTTGTCTTCAGCGAGAAGGACAGGAAAACGGGCTGTAGGGTACCAAAAAACACACAAGAGTCACTCTGCGGCTGATTTATTGCCTGAACAGAATAGATGTTTTTTTTAAGGGCTTACCTTATGGTCTCCCATACAGACATTAGGACCAATTGTGTTGTAAACAACACTCTCCCCATCATAATCTCTCTGAAACAAACAAAAAACTTGATGTTGATACACCGACAAGGAACAAAATCTCATATTTATCAATTAAGAGTCTCCTGGGTAAAGAACTTGAGTTTTATCCAACAGGCAGGGTCAAAATATTGCCAGATATTGGGAATTCCAATTCCTGCATGTTTATTTGTAATTTCTCTAACAACTAATATAAAGCAATATGTAGATATGACCCTTTAACAAATTAAAGAATGTACTGGAGAGTTGGGTGGGATGTATTTGAAAATGAAGGAAAAACAGTGCTGCCGAAAGTTTTACAGACACTCATGGCCATGGCTTTAAACTTTGGGTGCACAAGTTTGAGTTTATTGTGCATGTTCCCCAATCCGCAGAGGGTTTAAATTAATCCAACAGGCTCAAATACATACACAAACCCCTACTTATATTTGGTCTAATGTCCCTTAGCAAGTTGCACCTAAACTTCAAGCTTTTGTAGCTATCAACCAACTTCTGGCTGGATATAAGACCAGAGATAGTTCTCGGGGGACTGGGGCCTGCCTGTTTTAGATGTTGCTCTCAATACAGCTGGATCCTATGAACTGGTCCATTAGCAAGTTTCTTCAGAGCTAAGGGACATTTTGAAGTTATTCACCCATTTGAATCACCTATTTTCGAGCAAGGACAGAGACACATCTAAACCTGCAGGACACCGGGTCTTGAGGACCAGCGTTAGCGTTTTCAGGTACAGACCTCACATTTACTATAGTTCACAAAGTTAATATATAATGGCTTAATATTACTCCACTGCAGTATTAGTTCTTCATTGTACCAGTACCACTGGCATCTTTAAAGACCCAGTGGTATGCTACCACCACCACCATGTTTGATAGTAGGAACAGAGTTCTTAACATTTGAAAGCCTCGCCTTGACTCATCCAAGCATTCCTTCTCTCATTTTGGCCATCTTTGTCTCATCTGATCCATCAAACTTCTATACAGAAGACACCTGACTCAAACTGTCACCCTAAAATAAAAGATAATTCATCAGAATCATTAGGTACAGTCCAGGAACCACAGAAGGTCAAGGATTATAATCAAGCATGGTGATGGTACCATCATACTGAGGGGTCTGTTTTACTTCTAATGCTAGTTTTGCAATGTACCATGGATAAAATAATGAACAAGGACGACTACCATCTCATTCTTTAACCTCAAATCCACAGCTAGATGGTTGAAACTTGAACATATGTGGCTGTTTAAACAGGACAGCAATCCCCAACACAGATCAGAAGAGTTTTTAGGATGAATGGAGAAGGCTAACGTTAAGTTGTTTTTTTGTTTTTTTTTTTTAGCTCTGACCTCATCTATACTGAAAACTTGTGGATCATATATAATAGCTGCACATGTGGTGGGAAATCAGCCAGTTAAAAAGAACTCCACCAGCTCTTCCAGGAAGAATGATCAAACACGCAGACAGCATTACGCCTCAGACTTGGACACCAAATTCTTGTTTTGTGCTTATTGACCCAAATTTATTACAGTATTCAAGCCTGTGATGAATGTATGTTAACTCCAGAACACTACTGAATGTTCAAGACCATATGAAAGTGTGAAAACATAAAACATAATGACAGTTCCAACTGACCCTGTTGATGAAATCGTTGGCAGTGTGAGACATGAGGATACGATCACACCAAGCGGGACAGCGAGTGTTCATGTACTGCCTCGGCTTACAGTGGTCCTCGCTGTAGGGGTAGCTACAGGAGACAACAAAATAACATTTGGAGCGTCAGGCAGATCAGGAGAGGCTTTTTAAAATTGGTATTATCATTTACTATTATAGTAAATTAATTCTCACCTTGGAGGAAATGTAATATCCTCTTCCCTGATGACATCATGAAAGAGTGTAACCTCTTTGTCGTACTTCAAAAGCTGAGGAAAAAAAAAAAAACAGGAAGTGTCACTACTTTTGAAATTCCAGGTAAATATCAGTGAACCGTTGAAGTTTTGTTTGGGTTTTTTTGCACGTGTCACTCATTTACTACATGTATACGTGTCGTAATCTAAAGTCTTTAAGAACAAAACGGATCGTTTTGCAACAACCTCCGTTTCTTGTTTGTATGGAGTAAAAGTCTGGAATGTGTCTTTACCGCTCTGCCATTATCCTCTCGGAAAACCGCCTGGTGCACATACTCAAACAGCTTCTCCTCGATCTGCAGCAGCATCTGAAGTGAAGATCAGGGTGGGCAACATTAAAGCCAGTCTCAGACAAATCTGATGATGGATTTTTGCTTTTCATTGTTGCAATTACCTGATGATCATTGTCTCTTTCTTCAAATGTGATTCTCTCCACTTCATAATTGCTGTCTTTCACGTCTTTTACAACATCTGCTTCGATGGTCAGGCACTGGTCACAACGACACAAACAGAAGTCAGGCGGGGGAATGAGGGTCTGTGTTTAATTATCAAGCTGGTACACATATACATCTCAGAACACATGACAACATACCTGGACTAATGTACGTGTGTCCAAACGGAAGTTAAAATCTCCAAACAGAAAGAAAGGCATAGCAGCGCAGCGGCTGTCTAATATCCTAGAAAGGACAAACAATGTTTTTATTTATTTACTGCTGACCTAAGACTTTTGAAATTTAACAAAAAGGTCAAAGTTTATTTTATATATATTTTTAATTATTCAGATTTTTCATTGTAATAAGCTAATACAGTTGCCTTGTAGAAGCATGGAACAATTCTAAGTTATTTTTATCTTGCAACCACAAACTTCAAATTATTTAATTGGGATTTTATGGGATAGACCAACACAAAGTATTACATGGTTGAAAAGTGGAAGCACAATGCTCTGAAAAGTGTGTGTCATTCATTTGTAGTCACCCCCCTTTACTCTGATATCCCTAAATAAAATCTAGTGGAACCAGCTGCTTTAGAAAGTTACCTAATTAGTAAATACAGTCCATCTATCTGTAATGTTATCTCAGTATAAATCCAGGAGTTCTATGAAGGCCTCAGAGGTTTCTTAGAGAACACTACAGAAAAAACAGCATCATGAGGACCCAGGAACACAGCAGGAAAGGTCAGGAAAGTCTGTGTTTGAGGCAATATTTGGTATATGAAACAATATCTAAAGTTTTGATCATCATACTGCCATGGTGTTTTTTTGGTTTTTTTTTCAGCGAGGCCAGCTGGTCAGAGATGATGAGAAGATGAATCTGAGTTAATGCAGCACAGTTATGGAAGAAAACCTAAGACTGGGTCAGAGGTTCACCTTTTAGCAAGACAACAACCCCAAACATACAGCATGAGTTTTAGTGGAATGGTTTCAATCAAAGCATATTAATGTGTTTGAATGGCCTATTCAAATTGTACAGCTGTGTGCTGCTACTGATCCCACCTGTCGATGATGTATTTGAGAGCGTTCTTGCGGTTGGCTGAATAAATGGAGGGACTGGAGTTGAGGGCAACGAGGTTCGAGGCATCGTGGAACAGGTGGATATTGACCAGGTCAAGACCCCTGCAGACAACACAAACATTGGCGAAATGTGACAACATGCAGCGGATGGAGAGAGAAAGCAGAAAGAAGTCTGATATCAGATAAGAGGACGTGCGGGCATCAATAATAAGATATGAGTGTGTGGTAACCAAGGTGTCATTTTACAACTTTCCAATCAAACGATTGTATAAATATTGTTTTGCTGGCAATTGCAGGAAACAATAAAGTTTTTTTCCTTATCTTAGTTTAGATTAGCTGCATTTCAATCTGTAACTCATAAGTCTTTAAAATCTGAACTGTTTTAGATCTTGATCTTGATCCAAGAGGCCAAAAAGCTGCGAATTTGCCCAATTTTACATTTTGAAGTTAGTCATTTTTGTATTTTGTCTTATATTTTATCCGTGGGTTTCCAGTCAGTGACACGAAAATCTAAGTGATCAGTGCTTTGGACAAAGTCTTAAGCTATAAAGTGACAAATCCAAGATTGTGCAAGTCAGTTCAATATAACATCAATGGAAAAACCCCATTGAGTTTCAGAATTTCACATTTGTATCTTTGAAATGCTAGACTGGAAAGTAAATTATTTTTACATACTTAATTTAACAATTGATTTTTTTCCAAACTTAACCAAACTTGAAAAAAAATTATCAAATCAAACACCATACTTTTGCAGACTGTATCAAAACTTGCCTCGTAACAACACTCTTTGGTCTAAAATTGTTACTGATGAAAGGAAATTCAAAGTTTGCTCTTGTCAATATTAGTGACGTTTTTAAAAAGGTTTTTTACACAGAGCCATATTGTGTAACAACTCTTTAAGTCCGTCTTCTTTTTGAGAAAATAAATCATTTCAAATATTTCATTGTGAAGAAAATTACATGTTCTGTTCAACTCAAAAGTTAAGGCAATATTATATAAACTCTGATAGTTGTATCTCTGTTTTCAATCCAGTCTCTTCTATGTGTGTATCAAACACTGAACCATAAATTAGTCTGGAAAGATCACAGTAAGATCAGTTTTACTCGAAATATAAGTGTTATTAAAACTGTTTAAACAACATGACAAGATAATTTATTTAAAAAAAACAACAGAAGTTAAAAGTTTCTGAGTTAAGCCCTACAGCTTGTGATATTAAGTGTTACGTACTGGTTGTGTATGATCCAGCGGGTCCTCATGTAGCCCTTTCTGGACCACTTGAACTGCAACAGAGACAAATGAGAGAGAATGGCTAAACACCAGGGACCCATGTCTTTAAAGAGGCAAACTGATAATTATTGATTTTTGCAGATAATTTGTCTCATCTCTCTGTCAGCAACCCCAGCGGACTCATTTTTCCCAGCATCTCCCTTCGTCCCATTAGCACCCCCTTCCCATACCTCTCCCCACACTCTTGCATACATACTTACATCAGGCCAGAAATTCTTTGGGAATTTTTCTTTCTCCACGGTGGCGACGCCGTCCAGTGAGCCCACGTACTTGGTCTGTCCCACCACAGCTTTAAAATCCTTAACTGGGAGCACGGGGGGGGGAGGCAGAGCGAGGGCGGTGACATGGAAAAGAGTGAGAAAACATGCAAACAGCGATCAATAAACTGGTGTTAACCTCATCAGAGCGGCATACGTGATGAGAGAATCTATAAGCGGGAGCCATTAGACTTCGTTTGGGCAACAACAATCGGTTTGGGCCACACAGCGAGTGGCAGCTCCAGGATGTTTATGGCTCTTCCATAAGCTTTTCTGCCAAGCTTTTTCACACCTAACGTGACTGGACTATACAGCAGCAGAAATAACAGCTCCACTTTAAATTTGAGAACTTTGCAAATACCTGCCTGGGCAGTAGAGACATCAAACTACCATTACACAGAAACATCTTAAAATATCCTATAAAAAATGACAGGAATTTTGCCAATCATATGCAACAACGTCCCTGTCCCTTACAGGGTGGAAGCAATTGATCAAAACAGAGAGTTACACTGCTTCCAGCTGGATTTTACTCATTTATAAAAATATATGGTAAAAAGCAAAAATACAGAAATATTCATCACAACCTGATTCATTATAAACCAATGAAAATGAATGTAACTGTCACACTTAAGGTTTTCTTACCATTAAAGTCATACTGACAGATATTTTTCAGTGTCTTGTGGATGAAGTACATGCTGCCCAAAGCCTGTGGAGAAAAGAAAAACAGAAGATGTTTAGTATCTGACAAAGTCATCAGAAACTGGTTAAGTAAAAAAAAAAAAAAAAAAACAAAAAAAAAAAAACTGCTAAATTTCTTTTTAAAAAAAACATTAAAAAAATTATTTGCTGCTCTATTTCAGTTGTAAAATAATTTGTTAGTTACATGTTTTGGTATCTGAGATAAAGATGTGTAAAGCAATGTAAAGATTTTCTCATTTAACACAATTTTTTGCCACTGTAACCTCTGCAATGTCTAATCCAAAATGTTGTGATACATCATAGCTACGCTCAAATGTTTGTTAATTTAAAACATTCACCATACCAATGACTATTACAGTGTGTAGTTAAATGCCTGACATTGTTTTTTCATCCCAAAAAGCTGAAAAGAGATTAAAACAGAGTAGTATCTCTTTAAAATAAGCATCACAAGAACAAAAACAGAAAATACACCATCATATATAGTATGGTATATTCTAATTTATTACCATTGCGAAAAGTTGTACTAAGAACATCATTTTTCACACATTTCAGTATATCCGCAGTCGGACCAGTCATTGGCGTACTACAAGTATATTTTTGAGTACTTTTAAAAGTCTGCTAATTTGGAGCAATTTTGTTAGTATACTGGCATTACGAGTAGGGGTGTCCTGATACCAGTTTTTTTCAGTTATTTTTTATTTTATTTAGATCAGGGTGGCTCTTCTTTTTAAACCTACAGTCCCTCTGACTGTTTTAACAAATCATAAATAGCGCATGACATACAAATTGTTTAGTCTTCAAATGCGTTATGAAATTACTAAATAAAAGACATATTTTTCACTAGAGTTTAGATCCACAGCCCGAGCCAAAATTCGGGTCGGGCCAAAATTATTTGTTTGATGGTCTGTTCAGGCTGCGGTTTCTGTGGCGCATTAAATAAGCAATACATACACAGAGAAAGCCAAAATAGAGTGCGCAATAAAGCTGTGTTAATCTACTTATAGTCTAAATAGAGGAGTAGGCAGCTTACCCTGTTGAAGAAGGAAAGAAAGTAAGGTGCAGATGTTTATTAGACTATAAGCACAGCATAATAAATGCACATGCAGCTTCACCCTGCTCCGCTCCCATTAATCACACATCCCAGATGACAAAAGCTTAAAACGGGAGAAGTTACACTACTTACTCTAATGGTGGTCTAAAAACGAAAGCAGTAAAAGCTTGATTAAAATAGTATGTGGGCCCCCCACTTCCTCTTGACAGCAAGCACACAAGGCAGTCTGCTTATTTATCTTCTGTGTTTACCTTGAAATTTATCCAAACCAGGCCTCGCATTAACCGAGTATTTATTTTTAAATAATTATTTTTATTTTGTAATTATAATTATTTTTTTAAACAGTGACAGAACAATCTGACAGTCATCCCTCTATTTGACAGATTACACACCTCACTGCTTGGTGCTTTCAGTTACAACTTTATGCACAGAAAACATCTGATCTGGATGTTATCTATCTCAGCGGCGTGTTTAAGAGTTATGGACAGGAAGCTTTGGAGAGTGTCTACCGCAGCTGACACTGCTGCAGGTTTATTGTCCTGCTGAGGTCACATGTGTTTACATAATAATAAAACAAATAGTAATAACTGATAAAACATTCCCTCAAAAAATCCTTAACTACCTCCTGTCAAGAAATAAACAGAGTGGCAGGGTGGGGTGGGGTGGGGTGAGGTTGACTGGAAGCCACTACCAGTAAACATGAAAAACAGTCGTCTCTAGTTCCGTCAGCAAGATCCAAAACATTACCATCCAAGTCCCTAGACCAGAATAAGTCCAGTCCTCGAGAGCTACCATCCTGCAACTTTTAGATGCATCCCTGCTCCGACACGTCTAAATCACATAGCTCATCAGCATCGTTTAGCTCTGCAGAGGTCTGGTCATGAGCCGTTCGTTTAAATCAGGTGTGTAAAAACAGTGAAGCATCTAAAAGGTGCCGGAGAGCAGATGTCAAGGACTGGATTTGGGCACATGATTTGGATGATCTGGAGAAATTGCGTAAAGAGGAATAGTCAAAGATGGCTCTCTCTATGTTCCAATAGCATGAAACATTATAGAAGACTAAGTTCTGTACTGTTTCCAAGTGGAGGTTGTCAAAGTATTGACAGTTGGGGTACCAACAATTGTGCTCCTGGTGGTTTTGCTAAAAAAAAAAAATCTTTTTTTTTAATTTTTTGATTATTATTACTATTTTTTTAAATAAAAAAAAATTATAATGGGAGATGTTTTTTCTCCTCTGAAAAGATTAATTAAATTAACAGTTGAGATTTCCTATAGTTTTAAGTGTGGGATTATGCTACTGCAATAAAAGACACATACATTTATTTGAAGACTAACAAATTTAACCACATTTTAGTTTTATGCATCTATTGCAGACATCCTGACATTGCAGCCTACATATCAAAACACAAACAACTGTCACCTGACCACATGCCTAACCCTTTATTTTTAGCTCTGCATTTCAGAGAAGCTACAAGGTGTTTCTCAAAATGAAACTAAAACTAAAATATAGATAACAACATGTGGCTAATCTCAAAGACTGATTGTTTATTGTGGATAGTAAACCTTTAGCACCCAGTTATCCATTTTGTTTTTCTATAGTGCAAAACAAAAAAACACGTGAAACTTTAAATGATAATGATGTTCAGCAGAGCCACTTTCGGTGTGTACACTTCAGTGCCTAATCATCCTTGACATGGGGCTGACAATTTTTAATGTACTAACTGCCTGCTCCACTGATCTGATTAATCATGGCCTGTGAAATCAATAAAGACAGAAAATTAAAACCATTTAAAAGGTATTAAGCAGTAGGCCTGCTGTCTGCCAACGCTGGCGCTCTGAGAGGGGCCCGAAAGAAAAATAAGTGAGCACATGGAGGGGGGTAAGGGCGTGACGGAGAGCTGGACTACACACACATACACACAGATGATCAGTCAGAGCATGAGAGATCTCTCCCTGAAGAGATCATTTATCTTCGGTGCCAAAGTCATCCTCGTTTATTAAAATAGAGGTGTCTGCATTGACGACTTCAGTGAACAACAGTCAGTGACCGACTTGTCTGACGTAGGGTTAGAGAGAGCGACTGAGGAGTTTACTTGAACAGATCTGCAGGAGTTGAAATGTTCCTGAGAAGGAAAAAAAAAAGTTCGACTGTCAGGTAAAATTCCTCTCCAGAGATTCCTGAAGGGAAGCCTAATTCATGTGGGATTAGTAGCAGTGTTACATACAGCTAGGTACACACACACACACACACACACACACACACACACACACACACACACACCTTCACATACTTGGCCAAACACCCATCTTCATCAATCAGGTTTGTGCACCGTTTAATAAAAAAAATATTGACTTTCAAGTGATTTTTTATCAAAACACCATTTGTACTGGGGATATATGCCCCTCTACGTCTACAGCCCCTGAGAAAGGAGAACCCCCCCCCCTCCCCAAACGCTCTCTCTCGGCTTTATAACTGATGATCCGTAGCCAGGGGGAAACAAATTGAAAATCAATGCGGGTGGCACCGCTGAAATGAAAATGAGGCATTACGTGGGGTGGTGGTCAGGGAGAGGGGCGTGGGGGGGCTGCAACCCTCTCAGGGCAAACAGAGAAGGGTGCAAACATTAGAGTGCAGAGGAAAACTTAGTCCCAGCTGTCTACGCCACCCCCCGACACAATTAATTTATCGTGTACAAATAGCCTGGGATCAATAGTTTTAATCTAGAGTTAAATGTATTGACTTTGGCCCGTCTCTCTCCCTCACCTGGTCATTGACTTTCCCCCCTTTTTGCTTCACGCACCTTCAGTCTACAGATGCAGGCATTGACCCCTACTGTCAGGCGTGCTGTGTGAGGGTTTCACCTGGGAGGAGGAAGGGTTAATAGTTGAAGAAAAACGTAGCTACTTTTCTGTAAAGGAGAAGTGTTTCTCCCAACTGGAACTGAAACTTTGACAAACCACTGCTGACAAACCCCATTATGGCCAACTGCAAACATCATTCTAACGGCTGTGGGATGATTAGTGTAACATGAGGTTAAAAAAGGTGAAATGACCTGCATGACCGGTGTGGAGACTGAGCCTGTGACCTAAACGTCAACTGCACAGCAAGGCATTCACATGGTATCACAATCTGGAGAATATAATATTATGGTAACATGGTGTTGCTGAAATTACACAAATATTTTTCAGCAAAAATGTATAACAGGGTGTAATGGGTTTTATTTAAAACAAAAAGCAACAATTATTATAAATGCTGTTAAAATAAAATAGATTATATGAGTCCTTATAATGTCATCTATAACATTTACTTATGGATATTTTAACTTTAACAGACTTAGGCAAGATATACAATAAACACTGGTGAACTTAGTTCTTTTTGGTCATTCAGTTCTTTATAGAGACACAAGTATAGTAAACTAATCTAACGTTGTTCATTAATCACACTCTGCTAAAATAGTACGGATGGGAAATTATTACATCATTTTATTGTTATCAGTTCTACTTTTACTGTTCGAAGTATCATCACTAGTGTAATAAATATCTAAAAATATCACTTAGGTTCATATCACCCATACATAGCAGCTAGCCTGCAGTCAACTCCTTGTCAGGCATGTTGCTCGTACCTTGCCAGCGCAGATTTAAAAGTACGTTACCCTAACAGCAGTGAAAATTGGTTCCCCTTTAGTTTCCACAGAATAACTGTCCATGTTTTACACGACTGGAAATATTTTTCAGTATGCACAGAGAAGGACTCATACAGGCCACTGCCGGTCAGTGGTTTTTAGTGGTTTTGAAACTAAAACCGTTTAAACTAGATCTGCAAAATATTTTGAAACACATTGGTCAACAGAGTATCACTGTGTGCAGTAGTGAAATCACAAAGGACTACTTGCATGCAATACTTAGCATAATATCTTAAGTGTTAAGCATTCATGCTCTGATTATCGAAATATATTTGAGCGACTGAATCCTTAATGTTCACCCCTGATGTATATCTTTAGTGACTGAGTTGCTAAAGCTCACAGAGAGCAGTGGGAACACTGAATAATGGCTAAAAATAAAAGTGTTAGGGAACGGTGCGTTAATCATAACCAGTACGGTCATTGCAATTTTCAGCAACAGCATTGCTATTAAGTGTTTTCCTGACATCGTGCAACTCTGTTTAAAACCATGGTATACGTTGATTCCGGTGTCTGGTCCATGACTAGAACTGAATGATTTGGAAATGTTCAAAGTTTCATTCACCATGGCAAACACTCCAACTCGATCATAAGAAAGGCAACACCAGATCATTATGCTGCCACCACCATGTTTCACTGTGGCCATGTGTAATCAGCAGGAATATTACAGCTAAAGATTTTTGCAGTTTTAAAACTGTAACTTTTTTAAAACTATGGCTTCATACCATTAACTGGCCTACACCTGCTCACAGCTACATAACAGCACTGCAGACTGGTGCTGTGGACAGAAATTCTAGGTTCAGTAACTTAAAGCATCATGGCTGATCAAACAAATCTGTCTTTGAAGGCCTCTCATCTCTCTGTGCCTGCACCGTGTTCCTGCCCCAACATTGTTTTACACTTTATCTAAAAGATCCATGTCCCATACAAAAGGCTGGGATTTTGAACACAGCTCATATTGCACGGAAGCTTTGATTTATGAAGTTCTGCCAAATGAAAAAAAGTGAGCAAAGAGAAAGAATATATAAGAAATTCGACTTCTTAAAGAAGGCACACCTGCAATATGTCATTAAAGGTTATGAACTGTAGAAGTTCATTATTCCATTTGATAAATTCATACTGTTAAGACAATCTATACTAATTAAAATAGCTAAAAAGCAACAAACAAAGCATGATTTCAAGGTTTTCAAAATTGGCCTCCAAACATTGTCTGACATGACCTTATTACACAGTCAAATGGTTGAATTTTGCATTAATATCAGTAAACATCTACTTCCGATTTATATCAAGCATTAGAGTGCCTTGCACCTGCTGCTGAGGCTATTTTTATGTGGAGAAGAGCTCCATCTTGTGGAAGCAGATTGGAATACCTCTGACTCAGGTTCCCTACCGTAAAGCTGTCTTCAGCTTGGAACTGGGTGTCCACATAAATGCAAGTCCTGTCAAATTCTTTCATTTCCTCACTGGACTCAATGTTACTAGGAAAAGGAAGGAAAATGGATTTGTTCAGATGTAAAGCAGTGTAATCTACAAGTTAATAACTGAGAGGTCATTGTAGGTACGTGACCTTTTTAGAAGTGTTTTTATTTACCTAAAGAAGTCTTCTGCTTTGTCCATGTTGACCATGTAGTCCTTTCCTCCCACCTCCTGGAAGTGCAGGGCGATGAACTGCGGCTTGTGCTTCCGGATTGTCTGTTCCAAACCAAATAAAGTGTAATGTTCAAGCTCACAAAACAGAGCACTGACATGTGAAGAGGGTCACCACTGGTTTAAGGCTGAACATTACAGTTCATCAGAGGTCTTACACAGTTTTTCCGTATTTGGAAGAGAGACAAAGTGGGCCAGAATTAGCAAAGATTGTATTTCTTTTAGCTGCATAACATTGCCCACAAAAAAATTGAATATATTAGAACAGACACAACTACTAATGCAAATGTAAAATGTTGAAACTTACCTTATACAGTTCTTCTAACCATCCATTTTGAATTTCACCCACCTTCAAATTGAAGAAGAGTAAAATCATTTGACTATAATACATGTCATCAGCCATTTATTCAACTGTTTCAATCAATGTGAAATAGAAATTATATGCTTGTTTTTCTGGCCACATTTCTTTATGAATCAAAATTAAATCAATTATACTTCAGTCTTTGGTTGGTGCTATGATAAATGATCCTAAAAATCCAAGTCTTCTGTTTATGGTACAGAAAGAGATCACTATATGGTTTGCTTATAGAAGCACAGGAAACGCAAAATGAGAATTGATTTAAACTGAATGATTTTTTTTTTTTTTTTTTTCCATTTTCTGTTTCGATACATGATCAAATATTTAATCAAAATCAACACTGGTGTCCCACCATAAACACATAGCACACACAAATTAAAAGTATGTGCAGTATGGCTTGAATTGTGTGTAATAATAATTTGGGTTATGCAACCATTATCTCATATGCATAAGCAGTGCAACCAACCCTGTGTGGTTTAGAGCTGTGGTTAGTTGTTTTTAAACTAAACCAAAATGCAGAATCACATCCTATAACTCAATGGGTTGTAAGAGCAACTCCAGGAGCAACAACTGGCAGTTTCTGTTTTCTTAATGGTCATTTCAGGGGAAATTCTTCCTAAAGTGTTGCTTCCGTTTACTGGAACTTGTGCTCATTACAAACAGCTCCCACGGCATAGATATCAGGCTAAAATCTGGATTTTGAGGAATTACTGAAACAATTTAATTTCCATACTACTGCTTTTTAGACAGTTGGTGGTGTCTTTGTGCTCATTGTTGAACTATAGTTCCCAGTTTAGATCAGCTTACGCTGTTAGAAGACTTCATATTTGACCCAAGAATACATCACTATACAGACAAGTCAATGGTCTACTTAAGTGACCATAAGATGCCCGAGTCCAAATCATCAAGGTTCCACCACTGTGCGTGATAGTTGTTAATATTAGTTTGTATTGATTTTCACCAAAAACTCCTTTACTTTGCTCAAAGAACATTATTCTGGATGCGCTAAAGATTTTTCTGATGTATCTTTCCAAAATATAATGAAATGCTACAATTTACTGCTGGCTCTTGCCTGTCTACCTGCAAAGCTGGCTACAGTGTGGTGCACTGTTCTCAGGAGTGAGGGAAAACTAGAGACGACAGTCCGAAGTAGAGGGAGAGAAAAGGAAACAGAAAGGTCCTTAAGGAAGGTAAAGTTGAAAAGTAGTTAATTAATATAGTTTGGCCTTCATGCGTAATGTTTCAGATACATTTTAAACAGCACGACATAGCATAATGTCAGGTAATTGTTTCTGTTGAAACTCATTTCTGTTTGCATTTTCAGATGAGTATAATAAAATATTTTCAGAAGAACAGGAAAGAACCCGAGAGAGACATTGAGGTAACGTTAAATGGAGATGCTAAAGGTTCTTTATTGTGACGCAGTTCCCTCAAGTTCTGAGGGATATAGAAATTATGGTGATCTGTACCGTGACACGTGTAATATTTAAATATTCCCAATGTTCCTTTAGTGATATTGGTGACTGAGACAAATCTAACGCTTTGCAATTATATTAGATAAGTACACAGGCTGAAGTACTGGAGAAGGCGAGTGAAGGAAAGAAAAGTGGAGAGGCAGAGTAGGCAGGGTGAATCTTCCTGCACAGGTGAACATGTTCCCATATAACAGGGAGTTAGAGCTCTTTTTCAAGAAACCCAGAAAAATAAAATGCTCTCAGTCAGGCTGCAAACTGTGCCATTAGATTACTACAGTAGAGTTGTAATTTCAGTTGTACAGTGTAAATATAGTGAGAAAAAAGCTTTTCAAAAAACATTCAGTCTGAAATGGTCATAATTAAAACTATGTTTTTCTACAATCGTGTCACAGGCGTCATGTCACACACACACACACCCCCCCCCCGGTTTTAAAAAACTCCTAGAGGAAACCCTGCATACTGTCATGAACTTTTACTCTTCACATGCAAAATGAAATATATTACATTTGAGATGTAGATTATGGTCGTACTGTAAAGGGAGGACTGCACAGCCAAACCTGACTGACCTAAACCTGCTGTGGAATATATTCCAGGAAAGATGAGCAGCTGCTTTGAATGTTTTACAGTTGTGAATGAATCTTTGTCAGCGTCACTCCAAGTTGTTTGGCAATAGCTGCCATTGCACGAGCATCTGCTTCACTGAGTTTGTTGAGGATATGTTTCCTCAATGATATTTTATTCATACACACTTTCATTGCACCGGACCAACACACTGACAAAACTGCTCTTTTTATACAGACTGCAACACATGTTAGTGGTGAGTTAACAATATGAACCCGAATGGTAGCCTCAGGCTGCTATTGCGTTTAACTTTTAGGTTTTGGTAAACAAATAATGTTTTTTTTATGTTCACCTTAGCTTGCTGTAGATTTAACTAATTTTAGGACCTGATGATATGATGCTCATAAAAACAAACAAGAAACACCTTTAAAGGAGCAGTAATTTTGTCCCATCTGGGTTAGTGTACTAGAACTGTTACCAGGGCTTTTTTTTTTTTTTACATAAAGAAGAAAGCTTAGCAGCTGCAGCACTACAAAAGAAAGTCAAGCTGACTGGATGGAGACTGTGTTACTGGCTGAGATTATAGAATCATGACACTACTTTGCCTGCATTAAATGCACATTTACAGATAATATCAGCAACTAAGTTGTTTGTGTGTTGAGTTACATTACCTTCCCTTGTGTTACTGGGCCCAATCCTTAGTAACCCTTCTGCAAACTATAGCTTTAAGTAAAGGATCTAAAATAACAAAAACTCAGTCAACTGTGAACTGAATTCATCAGGTGTTTCAATGGTAAAGTATTCATTTTTCATTCATCTGTGATTAATATTTCTGCAAAAAAGAGCAGAGGATTCAGCGGAACAAAACCCAGAGCAGTAGGTGGGAAAATTACCAGAAGAATGTGTTAAAGAAACCCTGTTAAAGAAATGCAAATAATGTTGGAGGGATTCTCCCTCTACAGTAGTTTTCTTTCTTTAGGCTAGTAAAATTCTGTTTTTCAATTAACCTTTTGCTTAAAAACAAAACTGCATTTTTAAAAAGTGCATTTCAGTGAAATATCTCGTCAGATATGAGGAGGAGACGTGTGAACAAACTTCACTTGGAGCTTGGCTTCTTTTACACAGCTGCTTCAAAATGTATGTTTTGGTTTAGAAGAACAAATCTTCTGCTCTGTCAGGTGAAATGACATGACTGCAGAAATGGCTTTGCATAGTGTATTTGCATGACAGGGGTGACTGTAGCCCTGTCTTAGTAAATAGTAGGAGACCTCTCACAGCACACTCTGCCTGCAACCACAGTCATGTTTGCACACTAATGAAGACAAACACTTGACAACTAGATTTGTCTCCAAATCCTTATTATTACAAAAGTAAAGCCCACAAGCAGATGAGCATTGCAATTTGCAGTCCAGAATTGGACACGCTAATTCTGTTTCAACAGGAGCAGCAAGGACTGTTTTTCACAGTGTTAGCGAAGCTGAAGAGCAGCTAGTGTCTCTGATCCTAAAGTCCATTTCTGTGCAGCATTAGGATTTAATCTGTGGTCTGCTTAACATCCTTCTCTCACCCTGAGTCAACGTTTCAGAGTGTTTGTTTATAAGAATAGAAGGGGCCCTGAGTTAAGTAGAAAGGCTCGACTCCCCCCAGGGAGAGTAGATATTCATCTGTTTATGCATTTCCCACTGTGGGATCTCACATGGAATCGCTGGAACTAAATTTGCTCAACGGAAATATAGTCTTGAGCCAAATTTCCATGACTGCAAGCGCCCTCCTTCCTGCTAAGTCTGAACGTTTCACCCAGCCAGCGCAAGCTCAAACAAGGGAAAGCAATGGATATTTAGATATGTTTAATAACACACTGGAGCCTCCAAGTTGATCTAAATGTGATCTTACCACAACACTTAGCTACAAGTGGCAACTTGCGCAACCATTTAGAAATATAAATAATATTCTGTAGGTAGCAGAGTACAAAATGACTATTAAAGCAGTCTTCTATCATGTATTGTGTTGAGTATGATTTCCCAAAGGGCAAACATACAGATTTGTTCACAATAATATTAGTGTGTTAAAGAAAGTAGTCAAAGCTCAAAAATCTTTCTATAGCTTTTATTCTCATACATGCAAATGCACAGGGAACACCGCCAACTCTACAGCAAAATATAAGGAAAAATACATCAAATGTATCACTTCACAGAAAGATAGGAATAATGTATATTAGGCTAATGTTATAATCAGTGTCCGCAGTATGTTTGATGTCCCTCCCAGAAGTTTTCTATTAGATTAAGATCTGGGTATTGGGCTGGTCACTCTCTAAAGTTAAAGCGGCAGTATTATGTATTGTTCAGGCACAAAGTGCCATTTTATAGCACAATCCTCATGACAATAATGTATGTCTTCTTAGGAGCGTTGAACTGAAAAGTACTTTGTATAATGAGCTCAGCAGAGTCCAGTTTTACCAAGTGTTTGCTAATTGCTGCTGCTGCTAGTCTGGAGGAGCTATGTGGGGAAGGGCGTGTGTGAGGGTTGCTCTGTGAGGTGGAAACTCGGCTGGGGACTGCAGCTCCAAGAAGGAGCTTTGAGTAACTAGGCAGCGCTTTGTGAGAGTAAGAGTTTAGACACCTCTGAATGGCTGCCACGGGAGATTCAAGGATTCCTCAAACATGCATGAAATAACCAAAGTAACACTCCAAGTATGTTTTTGATCAGGGAATAACATTATAACATATAAATCTAAATTTTCATCAAAATATCTCGCAAAATATTTTGTTTTGCTAATATTGTGCAGCCCTAATGTAATGTAAACAAATCGCTAAGCACAGTTCAATATTAAAATAAAGTAAGCTTGTGTATTTAAATAACCTCATGACCTTTAGTTAACCAGAGAGCTGCTTTTGGTTGGACTATATTTGCATCTCAATAAATTAGAATATCCTTGAAAAAGAATTTATTTTAGTAATTCAATTCAAAAAGTAAAACTCATATAATTTAGATAGATTCAAACAGTGACATATTTAAAGTGTTTATTTCTGTTAACACTAATGAATATGCCTTACACCCACAACAAGAAGGACAAGCCACAAAAGGTCATGTCTGAAAAAGCTGGCTGTTCACAGAATGCTTTATCCAACCATATTAATGGAAAGTTAAGTGGTAGGAAGGAAACAGTTGCATGAACAACAGGGGTAAATTGCGAAGCAGCAAAGACCACTCAAAATACCACAGAAACTACTGTACAGCCTTTCCTGCTAATTAATATCAGCACATTTTGTGAGATTCCACATTTTGTTTTGGATTCCATTTTGTTTGTTGAATTCTGAGATTCTATCTGTGTTTTCTGCATGGTGAAAATCATAGGTGCTCTGTTTTTTCTTTTTCCTGGAACAAGTGGTCACACTGGTGCAACTTTAGAATTTTATTTTATTTTTTTTTTTTTTTTTAGATGAACCACTGAGAAATTAGGTCGAATGCAATTGCCTCAAACCGGTCTGGTCTACACCCTATAGAGAGTCTATACTACATATGGGGCAGCAAGAAGCTCTGTAAGCTATGATCAACTTTCATTTATCAGAATCGGAGATGGTGACAGCTCAGCCCTCCTACAGGCAAAACTTGGTCCTGCTGTAACAGAATGGAGGTTAAAACAACATGTCAGCTCTGCAGTGATGATTGCAGCTAAGCAGGAGTCTCCTCTCACCATGCAACATTACTCAGCTCAACAAACTTTACTTTTAGATCACTTTTAGGATGCATTCACACCAGGAAAGTCCTTTGGTCTGCTTGTTTAGTCCGGACCAAAGGCGTACTTTATTTTTTTTCGTTTCGTGCAGTTTGCTTTTACATTGTGCTTTTTTGCAAGTGGACTATAATTTGTAAACAAAGCCACGCCAGTGACGATCATTGCTCCGATTCAACAGAAACGACAGGGGCGGGACAGATCACAGGCCCGGAAAACAAACAAACATGGAAGTTGTGCTTGCTGCATTTGTGCTCTTATTATAACTCCAATACCTTTTTGAATGTCAAGAGCAGCTCATTAAACACAGGTTTCGCAATGGGATATTTTTAATTTTGGAACCGTGTTGCAAGCTGAATGACACGAGATGCTGCATGTCGTGACCCACAACATGCTGCCAGCAGCAGCATCGCTAAGCAGAAAACGATGGATCAGTTACGATTTCATCTCAGTACATACAGCAGTAGCTTTAGCAACACCAAAGGGTTCATTTTTACCACAATGCCCAGCAACGGTGGCTCGTGAAGTCCAAAAAGACGTATATTTCCTGTAGTTGGTTCGCATCGAGGCCGGTCTGTATTCACATCAGAGGTGATCCGTACCAGAGTTTGTTTGAAAGTGGAAGTTGACAAACGTGCAAAGTCCTGACTAACTGTATTTCCAACTAAGGGAACATAACTCTTTTTTTTTTATTATTGCAAATAGTGAAACACTCATTACAGCTGGAGCTCTGCTGCTCCAAGTAAACTCAAACAAAGTACACCTTCTCTGCTCTGTCAAGCAGAGAAGGTGTACTGAAGGCTGAAGGCTGGTCTGCACTAAACCCAGGATGCTTTGACCACGGTCAAAGCATCCTGGGTTTAGATGTACTTTTCAGTATAAAACCTCATGGTTTTTTGTTTGTTTGTTTTTGGTGATATGTAATATTTCAATTTTCAGAGTAACTGAAGAGTCTAGCTAGGACTTCCAGTAGCTCTAAGCCATAATAATAAAAATTAACAGAAATAAAAGGTTGAAATATCTCACTCAGATACTCGAATTTCACTTTTTGAACTGAATCACTGAAAATAACTGTTGAATGATTTTCTAATGTGTTGAGATGCACCTTTAAGCATGGACAATAACATAAACTGCTCTATTGGCAGGTTATTGAGTTTGATTTAAAAAAAAAAAATCTCTTTAAATTGGTACAGAATTATACGGTATATGAATAAAAGGACTATTAAGATTTTACTTCGATCCTGAGAGTTGTTTTTGTAGCATTTCAGGAATCACTTTTTCATATTTGATCATAACCCATATTAGATCAAACCGTTGTCTGAGTGACAAGGATCAGGTCACGTGACTCCTCGACAGGTAATGAAGGATGAGCTTCTACGTTACTGAAGATAGCGGAAGAACACCACTGGACGTTGCTGTGATAAACCCGATTCACTGACGGGTTTAAGCCGCATAATACACGTGAAATAAACGACGTAACAACCACATAAAAACAATTTAGCACCTGTTAGATCCTTACCCAACATATGTCGCAGCATTAGAGTCCTTTTTAGAGACCTTTGTGTTGCCTGCCTGTAACTTACTGTAACTCGTTTCTGTGTGAGCCCTAATCTAATCCTCCGTTCGTTACCACTGCGGTGTTGTGTGCGTATTACTGCAGTTTTACCTGTCCGTGGGCTACTTACATTGTTGAAGAGCGAGCCGACGTTTGCTGTGACGAGCAGCACGTTGGTGAACGTGTCCATGTTTAACCGACCACTTTCAGAAACGGTCCCGGTGGGGAAAACTTCCGACTCGTCGGTAGCGCTTCTGTTGGAGCTTAAACAGGCTTACCGTGCGAGCCAAAAACAACCCAATTCTATATCAGCTGTGGTTGGAAGTACGCCACCATCATCTCAGTATCTGCGCGCCGCTTGCGGTCCAACTCGGTCGCTCCTGATGGCGGGCTGTCGGTTCAGGTCGTCATCATACACCTCGGTAGAGCTCATACTCATCACCGAGTCTACGGGAGCGGAGAGTTTAACTACGTGGATTCCCTCCCCCCTCTCAGCTAATTGGACTAGTAGCTTCTTAAGGGACTAAACAGTCAGGACGGGGGTGTGCTGCTGCCGCCTTCAAAGGGCTCAAACAACCCGGAGTAAACTGACAGGTTGTTGTGACGGGACTCTCTGCGGCTCCGCCTTCACGCAAGTAGGACGTACTTTTAGTTTGAATTTTAAAAAAATACCTGATGCGACAAAAAGCCTTCCAGAAATACTCATACCTCTTTAACTTTTCCGCATTTTTCCACCACGCTACAGCCACGTCAGTGTATTTTAACCTAATGCATAACTCTAAAATGGAGAGAACATAATTAGTTTTCAATTCTTTTTCACAAACTAAGTTCTGAAAAGTGTCGCGTTAGGAGTAAAGCTGCCTCCCCAGTTAGTTTTCATCTAACAGAAACAGCGTCAAACGTTTGCGGTAGGTTTACAACTTTGTTAAAATTTGGATTCATAGCGATATGTATTTTAATCATTTCAAAGATATTTATAAAAGTCATGGTAGGTCCAAGGTCAACCCCGATCACATTACTCAAATTAAAGAAAAAGAAAAATGTTCTTTGTGCTGAAAATATTTTGTTTGTTTCACCATGATTTTAAACATATCAAAGTATAAAATTCCATTTAAAGGCCGGTCTTGAGACTGAAACCATTCTGAAGTATCACAGCACTAACTTTAACATCTCCCACCTGATCTGCATCTCAGGTGGGATTTGCTGACAGGACAAACATTCATGGTGAACTCCACAAATATGCCCTTTATGGAAGAGTAACAAGAAAGCCACTGTTGAAACAAAGTTGTAAAACGTCAAGTGTGAAGTTTTCCACAAGCCATGTGGAAGACACAGCAAACATTTAAAAGAAAGTGCTCTGGTCAGAGATATATACATGTTTTTCTTCTGCATGACAAACCCTTTGTGTGGCTGAAAACCAACACTCTGAACACACCATCCTCACCTTGAAACATGATCTGGAAAGCTGGTCAGAGCGGACTGGAAGATGGATGAAGCTAAACACAGCCAGGGCTTTGATGGAATGGTTTAATTTTTAAAAAATATCTGTGTTACAATGGTGTACACTTAATCTGTGCAAAGGCTTGAAAGTTTATGTTCAGACACTGACAGAGCTTGAGGTATTTTTGCAAAGAAGAATGTGTAAAGTCTGAAATGTATGCTGTTACCCAAAACACTTGCAGCTGTCATTGCAGTAATTAAAATTCAAAAAAAAAACTTTAGTTATCCCAAAGGGAAATTAAATGTTGATGTAACTCATTTAATTAAGGAGTTATAGATTGTGATGGCTGTGGGCAGGAAATATCTCCTGTAGCGGTCCGTTTTACAACCAATCTGAAGAAGTCTCTGACTGAAGAGACTGTTTTCCAATGACCATCTCATGAAGAGGATGGTCAGAGTTGTCTATAATTTTCTGCAAAATCCTTCTTTGTATTATCATCTCCAGAGGTTCCACAGTCGTCCCCAGAACAGAACCAGCCTTCTTTATCAGGTTATTGAGCCTGTTTAGGTCCCTGGCTCTGATGCTGCTGCCCCAACAGATGATGGCAGAGGAGATGACACTCTCAACAACAGACTTATAGAAGACATGCAACATCTTGCTGCAAATCTTGAAGGATCCGAGCTTCCTCAAGAAATACAGTCTGCTCTGTCCATTCTTGTAGACGCTTCACTGTTGAGTCTCCAGTCCAGTCTGTTGTCTTGATGAACACCAAGGTATTTATATTCCTCAACCACCTCCACTTCTTCTCCCATGATGGAAATAGGATTTGATCTAACCCTGTTTCTCTTGAAATCCACAATCATCTCCTTTGTTTTGTTCACATTCAAGATGAGATGATTGTTTCCACACCATGACACAAAGCGGTCCACCAGCTCTCTGTGTTCAGCTTCTTGTCCATCTCTGATACACCCGACAACTGCAGAGTCATCTGAGTATTTCTGTAGATGACAGGAGTCTGACTTGTGCTGGAAGTCTGAAGTGTACAGAGTGAAAAGGAATGGTGAGAGTTCAGTCCCCTGTGGTGCTCCTGTGCTGCTGACCACCTGGCTAGATACACAGTCCTTCAGTCTCACAAACTGTGAGTTTGTCAGGTAGCCACTGATCCAAGCGATTGTTCAGGCCTCCACCTGTGTCTTCTGGAGTTTCAGACGAAGCAGATCAGGCTGAATTGTGTTAAATGCGCTGAAGAAATCAAAGAACATGATCCTCACAGTGCTTCCTGCTTTGTCCAGATGGCAGTGGGTTTGTTGAAGCAAGTGTATGATGGCGTCTTATCCAACTCCATGGCGATAAGCAAACTGCATCGGGTCCTGATATGTACCGGTTTGCTTATTCAGGTTGGTCAACAGGAGTCTCTCCAAGACCTTCATGATGTGGGATGTCAAGGCAACAGGTCTGTAAAAGGTGATTCTACAAAATGTTGACTCTGGGGAACAGAATGCAAATGCATGCGAGACATTAAGATTTTTTTAGTTGTCAAAAAAAGAGTTAATATTTCTTCCACTTTACTGTGATGTTCTGTGTTTTGTTGGTCAATTCTAAAAATTCAGTGTGAGTATTTTTAAGAGGCACTGCAGGTGTAGACTTGACAGGGCCACTATATCAACTTGCCTCTTTTCATTAGCTGCCATTCTGATGCAGGTTTCCTGCTGTTCTCTGAAAGTAAGTTGGTAAAGTTTACTTATAAAGCACCTTTCACAAACACCAAGTCACAACGCACTGTAAAACATTCAGTAAATCACATTTAAGTTATACATCTCTGGTTCATGGTCCTCCTGTTGCAGGCTCCAGTTCAGGCCACATTTTTGATTCTAGAATATCTTGAAGGAGCTCATAAACGTTTCCGTTACTGCAAGGAGCACAAATCATGTCCCCTCCACTGCCATGCTTGGTGCTTTATGCTTTGAAACGCTGTTTGGTTTTATTCTAATGTTCTCCTCTGAATTATTGTGGAATGCACTATGGGGACATTTGTGTAAAGGATGTTGAAGTCTTGAGGTCTGAGATGAAACACTAACCCACAAAACTCTACTACCAAAAGAGGATTAACTTTTTTTTTCTGCCACCATCAAAATTCTCCTTAAATTGCCTGCTTGACCGAATAAGAATGAATTTCACTTTGCCCTTTTGTGAGTCACTTACAAAAGACATTACAATGAATATTATTCTGTCAGAAGTTAAAAGACCTGAAAGTATTCTAAACTGGCTTCCCCACATACTACATAGTCATAATGTAATTGATTTCCAGTGAACAGGAAACTATTTTTCTGAGGTCCCTTATCTCTATGCAACAATTGTAACTTACGTAGCAGGAGTTTCTGTTTGACTGGTTTGTGAGAATCAGATTTTTTTTAATGTCCCCAATTAGTTTTATGAAAACAAAAACCATTTGAGTATGTGATGGTAACATTTATTTTTCTCAAGAAAACCACTCCAACTGCCTTAGGTCGTCACATCTTTTACTGTAGCGCCATTCACTGGAGTCAGTAGAGCCATAAAACCCTGTGAGGTAAATGGATCTCTGCCATCCAGTGGTTCAGAGTAAAAGGCCATAAAGCAAAGGCTGTTGGGTGGCTAACTCTGTCTCTCCATAGTGCTGTTACTGAGCTGTAAACCATGGCAGGAGTTACACAACCAATCTTTTCAGCTCCTATTCTCGCTTCCTCTCACTCCTCCAAGCACTGTGTGCTTTAATTCATCAACATCAACAGATCTGTTTGGAACTGTTGCAAAAAAAAAGTTGCTACAGAACAACACTGCCATGTGTGGAACCGGTTTGGGAAGGTGGTTTATTCCATCCCGGCCAGGCCTGGATTTCGGATGAACTACATGCTCACATAAGGAGATTTTATTTAGGGTAGATTCTCATGAAAATGTAAAACAGAATCACAACTGACTTGTCAGTGTGTGATGAACTGTATTGCAATGGCACTAGATAAAAGCATAAAGTAGAAATGCTTACAAGAGCAGCAGCGAAAAGAAACAGAACATAAAAAGGCCATAAAAATATTGCATTATATTATAATAAATGCCGTTCTGGTACCTTCAAAGCTGTTTTTTTCTTGATGATTTTTTTTTTTTTTTTTTTTTACTTTAATGTTTGAGTGTGCAGGTGCATTTTGATACATTAATTTAAAAAAAACTATGTATAGATTTTATAGATACTGTTGTATAGAGATTTACAGATTTCAATTTTTATCGTTATTGCTTACAGCTGATGAAAACTGAAAATTCATTTTTTCAGGACGTTAGAAAATTCTGTAAGACTAATTAAAAATGTTTTTTTAACACAGAAATGGCCTACAGTCATGGGAAAAAGTGCTGACTTGACAAACGGTGACTGACAACGTCCACCAGGAGGGTTACCAACAAAAGGTCATTGCTGAATAAGCTGGTTGTTCACTGAATGCTGTATCCAAGCAACTATCCAAATGGAAAGTTGAGTGGAAGGAAAAAGCACAGTAGAATAATTTGCTTAAGGAACAGGAAAATTGGAGTTTTTACAAGGCATGGACAGCATGAGGAGTTACGCCTTTGAGGGCCACTATTCAATAAACCACCCAGAACAGGGATTGTTGCATTCTTTGTCTTAAGCCACTCCTAAACCACAGATGTCAGAAGTGTCAACCTAGGCTAGGGAAGAAAGAGACTGGGCTGTTTCTCAGTGGTCCAAGTCCTCTTTTTTTATTGTACAGTACTACATATTTCTGCAATAAAATCTTTCTTGTCAGTCTTAAGCAATGTTGTAATTTCCTAAGTTAAAACTCTGGGCCACTGAACATGGATGAATTGCTGTGTTTCCTTTGTAGAAGGAATGTTTGTAGTAGAATAGACTGCTTCATATGGGGATATTCTTATCAGCGTTGTTATGGAGGTCTTTCTCTCTGATAACGTAAACAAAAAAATTGAAAGAACAAATATCTTTTGACGTTATTAAGATGACGTGTTCTGAAAAAGTGTGGCCAAACACTCCTCCACCGTCAGCACCTAATGATATAATGATGGCACAATTTCTGTGTACTCTTTGTGCCGAGTCAGTGGAAAATGTAAAGCAGGAAAACACAGAACCAAGAAGTTGTGCCCAATCAGAGTAACCAAGCTTGGATCAACTTTGTTAAAATTGGATTTTCTTGTTTTTTTCACTGTAAGGTTTTTGAACTGTTACAGTTTGGTTCTTAACTCCAAAGAAAGGAACGGCCTAACATCCAACAGCTTTTGTAGGCTTAGAGTAACGCCTCTGGGTGGATGCAGCTGTGAGCCGGTGCTGACAATCCTTACCAGCCAAGAGAGAGAGAATCCTTGTTGGTTTTTAGACAGTGAATAGCATTTTACCCAACTGGATGTACTCTCTGTCCTGACCTACGAAATGTCCATTTTCTGGCATCGGGACCTCAGCTCAAGAAGATCTGAATATTCCTTTAAAATTTCCCTCCCAGTTTCCATTTAAGAAGCTAAATTTCATGTTTCTACTTGTCTTATTTACTTAATCAGAGAAATATAAGTGTAATTACTAATAGGTTGAATATTTGATTATTTAAGAGACTAAACATAACCTTATCATTTCAAACTCATGTTAAGAACGTGATCCGAGAACAAATAGTTTCTCCAAACTTTCTTTGACTCTTATTTCAAATGTCCAATTTAGGCTACCTGACAGAGAATTTATATTTTCAGGTAGAAAGATTTCTAAAGACTTGAAACTGATAAAATATATATATTTTTAAAATACATAACTACTAAGTAGCTTATCAACAGTTAATGATCCGTCTTTTATGAGATATTACCACATCAACAGTGATGTATAGATCAAAGAAGACAAACATGTCATCCCTTACACCAGTGCCTTAGCTGATACAGTAAACTTTATTTACTTTCCCAAGTGTTCATGGCATAGAGGTTTATTTTTATCATGTTTAACAGCCCTTGGTGGCTAGTTCAAATGTAAGGGAGGACCTTTAAAAGAACAAACCACAAGTCAAAATCTGAGTCCCATTCTTAAACATTTATTTCAATGAACTGATTTGACAGGATCTACATGACTGTCCATGTGAACACCAAACTGACAATGTTTCAGAGAGAAACCCATAAAACGCTGTTCGCATGTTGCTCCCTCCCAGCCTAATGTGAAGCCTCAACTACAGCTGCAATCCCTTCTCGAGACCTCCTTGAGGTTGCAATGTAGGAAAAACATCTTTATTTAAAGGAGAAATAAAGACAAAAGCTTTTACCTTTTACTGAAATGAGGTAATACAGAAACTGCACAAAACCAAGTCTGGTTGGAAGTGTATTTAAATATGAACCAGCTTATTGTTACTTACAGCTATGTTTCTCTCATGGGTATTTATTGTATGCAGTTACCTTGGTGCCATGAGCCTTTAAGGCACAACTATAAAATCAAATGCTTTATGAAAAGACTATGTGCTCCTTTACTCTGATTATGTTACAGTATTGAATTGAAGAGGAGTAACTGCTTAAAAATCAATATGCCTGCATAACGGTAGCTGTAGGTGGACAGTTTCCACTTCATATTGTGAGGTCTCTCACATTCCATGAAAAACACAGAAATAAACAAGAAGCTCTTCTGCGATGCAGCTCCGAACGAAAAAACATGTTGATGCAAGTTGTAATGCGAAATAAAAACATTCTCATAAAAGATTTGGTTTTTTTTTCTTCTCTTGGAAAAAGTACATAAAAATATCTGAAATGTAACAAAGTTTGGCATTTTGCCCTGTAGTATAGGTAAAAGCCATTTATGAAAAAATTAAAACATCAACAAGCCAGCCTCAGGTTTTAAGATTTAAACAAGCTAGATTTCATCTACATTATCTCTTTTCTACATTCCAAGTATAACTCCCTCTGTAACTGCAACTCAAGGTGACACAATAAAGCTCTTAAAAAGTAAGTTGTGACAACAAAACAAAGACAGAAGTCAAATATAGATGACAATTTGTTTCCCCTCAAAAGACAGACACAGCGGAAGTCTTTCCCTTCACACCACGCCTCCTTTTTTCTAATGCTAGCAAGGCTTTTATTAAGCTATTCCAACAGGGTGGGGGGCCAATACCCCACAAGAGTGAAGCAACTTAACATGCCAGGCTGAGGCAGTGACTGGAGAAGCCAAATGGAGTACTGTTGACATCAAAGAGAGAACAATCCAGTCCAGCTGTTCCACCTGAAGGCCCACTGCTGTCTGCCTGCTTAGTCAGGGGTGCCCAGAGCAATCTCTGAGTCAGTCCACCTCCATGAAGAGCCCTCAGGAGCGGCTGCGGTCCTCTTGGGTGCCTACCAGCATTTTGCTATACAGCTTTTGCTGCTCTTCTTTAAAGGTATCTTTTACCTTCTCTCGCTTTAAACCTCCATCCCTGCAAAATAAGCAGAGCGAAATTACAGTAAGGTAGAGGGAAACTCTGTAGATCAAATCAACAGGCCAGTTGTTTTTCTCTTTACCCCAGGTAATGTGCTTGTTGGATATGTATGGGATTTGTGTGTCTGTGTGTTGTTTCTCATGGATGCGCCAACTCCAGCTTCAGTCCACTCCTTCTGAAGCTCTCCAAAATTCTTGATCGGATTTTGCTTGACAAACCTCTCAAGGCTGCTGTCTTTTTCCCTCCACTCAACTTTCTATGAATATGCTTGGATACAGCTTTAGAAGCTCAGCAAAACTTTGCAGTTGTCTTGAGTTAATTAGCTGATTAGCATGCAACACCATGACTTTCCAATATCTACCTTTTTCACAATATTCAAATTCTTTCTGAGACACTCAATGTTGGGTTTTCATTTTCTATCAGCAATCATCATCGTCAAAACCACAATAAGTAAAGGAAATATGAAATATTCCAGTCTGTATGTGATGATGCTATATAATATACAAGTTTCACTTTCTGAAATGAGTGCCAAAAAAAAATAATAGTGAACTTTTCACGATATTCTAGCTTTTTGAGATGTACCTGTAGGAGCAAATTTAAGTGTTGACTTAATGTCCAGAAGGTTTTTATAATAATAATGCTAGTCATTTTTTTCAGCTTAGAAATACAAGTTTTCCAAACCATTTTAAACTTTAATTTATAATGTAACAAAATAATCTCACGGAGGAACAAAATATGATTAAACTGTTCAGCTTTATAAAGTTTTCCAAAAGGTAGCGCTGCAATCCAAGTTCATGTGAAAGACTTTCTTCAAGCCCACTGCTCTCATTTCAAAAAAGGGAAGTGATGACATCCATAACCTAAAACACGTTTTTCCATCATTTCTTTTCAACTTAAAAACCACTCCAACTATGATTATGAGATTTTTGTCTGAAAAACCAAACTTCTCTTAATACAGAATTTTCTCTTTTCCCCATACTTTTCCAGGCTGCGTGAGAACTCTGAGACATTATGTTTCAAGTTTTTGTCTGGGTGTAAGCAGCATGGAGTAACACAGTCCTGCCCCTCCCCTGCCTGCTGCTGTGCACCGTCAGTTAGCTGGATGAAAAAAAGCCTACTATACTGACAAGACAGACAATTCTGACTAGAAATATTTTTGATTACCACCCATCACTCCTGTTCAAGGTACTGACTTTGAAACTACAGTTGGCTGTTAAGCAGCCAACTGTAGTTGCTAGTCGACTTGCTAGTCAACTAGCAAGTCGACTAGCAAGTTGACATGTAGCCCAACTAATATAAGCTTGTTAGGCTCCCAAGGTTCCTTTTTAAACAGTAGAATTAAAAAAAAAAAAAGATGGTTTTTGCAAACTATTGCTTACAAACTAATATACAGGAGTATTTATAGTAGTATTTTACAACTAAAATCATATACTGGCCCATGCCTAGATGTGACTGTTCGAGTTTTATCAAAGGGGTGCTTTAAGTAGTCTGCAAATTCCTGGACTCTGTTGGTATTTACATGTCAAACATCATAATACCTTGTATTAAATTATCCTTTTAAACTGGACTTTTAGACAGGTGCAAGAGTCTTCAAAGCAAAGTGGTTCTTGAAATTCCTTTTTATTATTATTTTTCTTTAAAGAACTGACTTTCCTAGATGTGTGTGAAAATGGCATCTTACCACAGGAGGTCAACCAGTCCACCCTTCCTGGCTATGGCTGATTTTACACGATTGGCAAACTGTACGGCGTTCTCTCCTTCCTGTGGAAAAGCACATATATAAATACTGTTAAACCAGCGGCCATTAATCCCTGTTCAAACACAAAGCTACTTCACTTAAGCTCAATAAAAAACATTTGCATTCATAAAATTATTAGTGTTATTATTTGTGGTATGCAGACACTATGATAACCAGGTGACACAGGAAGACCATGTTACGAATAACTTTAATTCCTGTGGTCTGGCATTAAAGTTTAAAGTAAGCTAAAGAATTCAAAAAGTGGTAAAAATACATAAAAAGATTAACAATAATAGCAATAATAATAATAATAATAATAATAATAATAATAATAATAATAATAATAATAATAATAATAACAACATACACTACGAGGTTATAACATTTAAAAAAATAAATAAATAAATAAATTTAAAAAAAACTGTGCCGTTATCAGAAATACAAATATGGTACACACGATCCAATGGATGTGCAACTGAGTAGGATGAGTTTTGTTTTTTTATTTTTCAAATGTACATAATGTGCATGTGTATTGAACATTAAAGACAACCAAATCATATTAAAAATGCAATAAAATCAAATATGTAATACAGAATATTAACAGAAGAAAGACACTACAGTGCAGTCCTGCTTGTGTATATATGTACTGTTCTAAAAAAAAAAAAAAATCTTCAGGTCAATTTGTTGATAATGTTGGACTTCCCCTTAAAAACAAGAAAAAATATATAGAAATTCCCAGACCACAGGAATTAAATAATTTATGATTAATGCAATAACAATTCTATTTGTTCAAAAGCAATAGGTAATCTCTTGAGTCTTACCTCTCTTAACATGGGAGGAAGGTACCACACGCTGCAGACAATGGCCCAGCTGCTCATCATACGTAGAAGGTAGTTGACCATTCCAAACTTGCTGCTATTCCAGAAGGCATCTCCAAACCGAGGATCATACTGCGAGGAACACATCAGAATTACTATTCAACACTTGTCTTCAAAATATAGAAAGAAAACCTTATTGATATATTAAAGAATAAAAAAAACAACAAGAAGTGATACCTTAATAGCCACGGGGTAGACTGTGGCACCGATATCAAAACTTCCCTTCTTAAACATCATGACTGATGTATTGTTTATGCAGGTACCTGTGAATTCGAGATGAAGACAAATCAAGAGACTATTGATGAAACCTGCAGGACCGAGTATGTTGTACAATTCACTCACAGAAAAAGCTCACCTTCTGGGAAAATGAGAATAGGCAGCTTAGATTTGTCTTTCACATGACCGCTCAATCTGCAACACAAGAGGCATTGAAGCTTGTTGCTCAACTGACTGAACCAATGTTTCTTTTTCACATCTTCAGTGAATATTAAAAATGCAAAACAGAAACAGGAGAAACACAGATGGAAATACTACCGTTTGGCCACTAGGTGTCTGTCTTTTACTTCTGAGCGCTCAAACCAAATGTGGGGGCAGGCCTTGACCATGGATCGCTGAATAACCCCCATCAGTCCACCGTGAATTTGGCCAACCTGACAACACAAACAAATAGTAGCATCTATTTTTGGCAGGGCTGTTACTTCTGCTGTCAGCCACAGTTAGAATAGAGATTATCTAGGTATTTTTTCCAGACTTTCTATAATTACCATGGCGTAGCAGCCATCGCTGGCCAGGATGATGACATCAATCGGTGAAGTGTGGTTAGCGACACAAATGCCTCCATTTTTGGGTTTATTCTCACTAGAAAAGTACAGGAAATATCTTAAACACTGTATTAAGACAGCTTTTCTTTAATAATCAGCAACTACACATGGTAAGTCAGAGAATGTGAAACTACTCCATAAAAGGACAGAACAAGAGTAGCCCTTTGGCCTCATTTACATGAGACAAAGCAGCCTATGATGTCCATGCAGGACTTGAACATACCGAGTCCACATTCCAGATATAAAGTTACAATCTTAAATAGAGACAGAGCAACACTTCCTATGTCAGCTGATTATTTTTAGCACCCCACTGTGGAGGAGCCAAATTGAAACAGACTGGGACTGAAGGCAACTATTCAGAAAAGTCACAAGAAATGGAACAGATTTAGCATAATATATCACAAAAGCTCAGTCAGCTACAGTAGTTCAATTTAATTACTAATAGGCCATTAAGTGAGATTATTATTCAGTCTTAACTCTTGCAGTGCAATCTCTAAAACCTTCAGTCAAGTCTGCAACGCCCTTACCCACAAAACAGACCAGCTGCTTTAGGCTTCAGCAAACATACAAAGCATCTGCTTCCTCCTCCACATCCTGTTACATGTGCCAACGTGTAGATGAACTTCTGCCTTTTGCTTCATGTTCCCCTTAGATGATCGCACCGACAGTTTAAGTGCAACGGGACCCCCAATAACACCTGCAAGTAATCTATCTAGCAGGATGGCACTTACACAGGCAGCTGTTCTGTGTTTGAATGCACTTTTTGTGTGTGTTTTAAAGAACACTGCAGTGTTTTTATGCTTCATCTGGACCCCAAAATGGCTCTTGCTATGAATATTGGTCTCAACAGTTTCAGGCACCTCTGCATTTCTTTTCAAGGCGATCACATTTCTCTGTGCATGGCTCATCTGCAGTTACGTAATAGCAGAGGTCTGCTGTGTGTCAAATTTGAGGGGAAAAAAAAAAAAAAGGTACCTCCTCTTTTTGTGGATTTCAGCCAACCTTTGTCAAATCTAGCACTATTTAGAAATAATGCCATTAAAAAGTATTTAAGACAGAAGTATATATATATATATATATATATATATATATATATATATATATATATATATATATATATATATATATACAATGCTCAAAAAAATAAAGGGCACACCTAAACAAAACAATTTAACTCCAAATCAGTCACACCTTTGTGGAATCAATGTCATCAGTAAGGTAGTAACACTTATTGGAAATCAATTTCACCTGCTGCTGTACAAATGGAAGATACAACAGGTGGAAATGAGAGACAGTTAACAAGACAACCCCTATGAAAGAGTGATTCTGCAGGTGGTGACAACAGATCATTTCTCTGTTCTCATCCTTTCTGGTTGAATTTTTAGTCACTTTCATTTTGTCAGTGCTGTCACGCATAGAGGCATCTTGTGGCGTTTTTACAGCCCACTGAAATTGCTCAAGTAGTGCAGCTAATCCAAGACAGAGCAGTGACAAGAATATTTGCTGTGTCTCTCTGCACAGTGTCCAGAGCATGGAATAGGTACCAGGAGAAAGGCCAGTACACCAGGAGACATGGAGGGGCCGTAGGAGGGCTACAACCCAGCAGCAGGACAGTGACCTCATCCTTTGTGCAAGGAGGAACAGGAGGCCCACTGCCAGGGCCCTACAAAATGACCTCCAGCAGGCCACTAATGTGCATGTTTCAACTCAAACTGTCAGAAACAGACTCCATGAGGAGGAGGGTGGTATGAGGGCCCCAGGCCTGTGCTTACAGCCCAACACCATGCAGGACGACTGGCGCTTGCTGGGAACACCAGAATTGGCAGATTTGCCATTGGCGCCCTGTGCTCTTCACAGATGAAAGCAGGTTCACACTGAGCACATGTGACAGACGTGACAGAGTCTGGAGACACCGTGGAGAACGGTATGCTGCCTGCAACATCCTCCAGCATGACCGGTTTGGTGGTGGGTCAGTCATGGTGTGGGGAGGCATTTCTTTGGATGGCCCCACAGCCCTCCATGTGCTAGCCAGAGGTGCCCTGACTGCCATAAGGTACCGGAATGAGATCCTCAGACCCAATGTGAGACCATATGCTGGTGCAGTGGGTCCTGGGTTCTTTCTTCTGCATGACAGTGCTAGGTCTCATGTGGCTGAGGTGTGTCAGCAGTTCCTGCATGATGAGGGCATTGATATTATGGACTGGCCTGCCTGTTCCCCAGACCTGAATCCAATTGAGCACATCTGGGACATCATGTTTCGGTCAATCCACCAACGCCACGTCGCACCACAGACTGTTCAGGAGCTAACTGATGCTCTAATCCAGGTCTGGGAAGAGATCCCTCAGGAGAACATCCGGCATCTCGTCAGGAGCATGTCCAGGTGTTGTTGGGAGGTTATACAGGCACGTGGAGGCCACACACACTACTGAGCCTCATTTAGACTTGTGTTGAGGAATATTCACTGACACTGAATCAGCCTGTCATGTTATTTTCCACATGAATCCAAATCCAGATCACGGACAGAATATTTTCTAACCAACCTGGCCCCATGTGAAAAAGTAATTGCTCCCCAAACCTGAGTTTTACCACCCTTGGCCAGTGTCAAGCATGTCGGATAGTGACTCTTTTACATCACTGTGTAGAAACTTTGGCCCACACGTTGCAGAATTGATTTAATATAATTTTGAAAATAAGAGCCTATTTAAGGTCACACCATAGCATCTCATTCTGAAGTCCAGACTTTGACTAAGCCACTCCAACTGGAGGTGGACTTGCTGCTATGCTTTGGATTACACCCTGCAGAAATTCTCACTGTTCATCAAGATTGCAAACAAGTTTTTGTACAGCAGTGGCTTTGGCCTTGGAACTCCCTCATGGATGCTATTTTTCTTATATTATTGTTGAATTATAAACACTGCCATCAATTTAAATAAATGTGACCTGTAGTGCTTTAAATGATCCTTTGGGTTCTTTTGCGACATCTTGAATGAGTTGTTGAATCACAAGAAGTATTTCTCCATTTGATTTTCCATGAGAAAAATCACCATTAATTCAGAATATAACTATGGGGGCAATTACCTTTTCACATAGTGCCAGGTTCCCTTTTAATAAATGAAGTCATTTAAAAATACTTGATATCTCTGTCTGATATCAAAATTTCTTTAATAATCAGAAATATTTAAGTTCTGCAAAGAAGCGAAAAGAGAAGAAATAAGTAAGGAGCAAGTACTTTTTCACAGCACTGTGTAGTTAGTTAGTAATCTACTTATTAGATGTAGAGGAGAGGAAGACTCAAGCATAGGAGAAAACCGGGCAAGAGCATTAAGCACTAAATCTATTCAATCTGGACAGAATACAAGTAGAGCAGTAAAGGAGTGCCAATTAGGTTCCAGAGTCATGGTACTGCAAATTAGAGCAGTCTGGATTGAGATCACCTTGTGCGTAGGGTTAGCAGTGCAAGGCACGTTGCTGCAAGGACTTTAGTGCTGCTGGTTGAGAATTGCTGAGTTAAGACGGATAAGTTCAGCCTCACTTTCTGTTTTACATGGGATTTACTTCTTATTCTGATTTTAGTGAATAACAAAAGGAAATATCATTTTTGACTAATTGAATTTTGAATGTGATAATGGTGCAATGCTGTGGAAGCACCAATAACTATAAAGAAGTGAGAAAAGAGAAAACGAAAAGCATAAAAAGGCGCTGCTTTTAAAATATGTAAACGACTAAAAGTAAGGTTGCATGCAGTTTCCTGTCAAGGTATTGCACATTTACCAGTAATTGATATCATCTCAAATGCATTAACATATTCAAACAAACAACCTAAAAATAAGCAAGTTGTTACAAAACACTCACTGACAGACCAAGATGTTGAGAAACTGCCTCAAACCAGCAGCTACAAACAAGCAGAAATTTTAAAGTTGAATAAATTTCACCATTTTTATGTGCGACAAAGTTCAAATACTCATATCAACAACTGCTAAGCATCTTGTATTCAATGAATTTTCTCATGTAGATTTAAACTACATTTTAAACTTTAAACTAGGGGTGCACTGATAGATCGGCCCTGATTTTCTTAATTTAGGGAGACCGGACGAGACTTATATGAGAAACCGATCTTATCCGCCGATCTTATCTACCTCTACAATAGTCTGAAAATCAGCCACTGTCACCTTTTGCTCTGCAAAAAGTTATACCTTGCTGAAGCGCCTTCTTGTTACTTTTTAGCATTCAGGTTCTTAAGTTTCCCATCAATTATAATAAATTTTAGAAAAAAAATACTGTTGAGTTGCTGTGTTTAATTTTCCTGTTTTTCCAAATCAGCATCATTTAGAAAAAGTAATAGTTCACACAAAGGTTACAAAAGACCAGAAAGATCTCACTGTACAAAAGTATCACTCAGGAAAAGGGTATAAAAACTCTGCACGTCACAAAACAATATAGGCAGTCATCAATAACTGGAGAATATATGGGTCCATAAAGACTGGACGTGTCACCAGAGATAGAAACTGGTAAGGGAGAATGCCAAGAGGCCGCCAGCAACACTGAAGGAGCTGTAAGGATTTCCAACAAGGACGTTTTCTACATGCGGCAACAATTTCCTATACTCTCCATTTAGGCTGTGAGACAGAAGCCTTTTCCTTTTCTTCTAAAGAGAGCATACAGACCAGGCGTTATGGTTCGCTGAAACAATCATTTCATTTGGGAAGTTTGAAACAAAACAACACCGAGCATCACCAAAAAACAACAACACCCGAAGTGAAGCAACAGAAGAAACTTGGGTTCAGAAAGTCTGTGGGATGTCCTCATAATCTGATACATTTGGGGAACTTTTGCAACTTTAGTAGTCAGATATTACCAAGTCAAGATGTGGGACACTGACAGATTCCCACCAAAAAAAAGACGATATGTGTCTCATTTCGAAGATCACAAAAACTTGGCATTTTAAACAGGGCTGCCCATACTTTTGAGAGCCACTGTGTGAAAAGAACAAGTAGGTCTTTTACCTGTCATGATAGGTTATAATAGCAGTCAGAGCTCTGACACATATTCTGTAGCACATCAGATGGACTTTCTCACTGAGGATGCTTCTCATCCTGTAAAGAAAAGACACACACACGGCATGACGACACCCAGAGCTAATCAATTCATGAATTCAAACAGAAGTGATGTGATCCATCTCACCTCCCATTTGGCAGAAGCCCAACTAATGAGGTGAGGAAAACAAGCAGGCCTACACCAGTGAAGGCAAGCGTTACCCTGGAGGAGAGACAGCCACATTAACATGAGTCTTTTAAGATAACGCGGAACTAAATGTCTGTTTTTATACTCTAAACATTCAATAAGGACACCTAGTGATCTTGTCCTGCAGATCAGGCTAAAAGTGTTGAGCCCTCATACGGTCTCTACCACCATAACTAACCACAGAGCCACCAGGAATGGTTATAATGGTAAAAAGGTCAACTTAACCTGGATGAACTAATCATTCATGGTTGGAGAGAGTTCTGATTAAAATTAGAGAAGATTACAAAAATTCAGAAGTGTAGGTTTCCCACCACTTAGAAGCACAGCCAAGATTCGACTGGACAAGGCCTGAAAGAGAGAATCTATTATAGCCAAGCAGAAGAGTAGAATGGTGTCCATCTGTGCAGCAGTGGCCTGATTCGTCTCCCCACTGACAACTGGAAACGAGCCAGCCAAGCTGAGTCGCTGTCACTGTGAATCTTAACATGACCCCGATATCTTTAACTTACACTGAGTGAACATTTATCGCCACTTTGGTGTCCCCAAGCACCGTCAGCCCAAATACAAGGTGAACACATTAGGTCCTCTGCTATGTCATTACCAAATTGATCATTTAATAAATGGAAAATTATGCATTTCGTCACATATTTGAGCTAACATGAGAAGGGACCAATCAGAGTTAGCAAAAAGACTCTAAAACCACTGGTTTCAGATAACAGGGTTATATACGCTTCATATAGATGCGGCAAATAATCATCCAGAGGGCTGAGTCGCACAATTGTTAATCCTACACGATAAATGCATCAGAACTAAATACTGACTGTTTTTGCTCTATAAATGAATCAACTTACAGCATAGAGTTTGATGCGCCTTTTCAATAAAAATCTGAAAAAGTATGATGGAATAATCTCAGTACTCCTTCATTTTTGATTGGATTCAAACCTACTACCTCTATCAAAGAACATGCAGCATATTTTCTTTGTTTTATAGTCCTGAGAAACAAAAAAAGAATCATAACCATAGAAAATTGGAATACGCAGGTTAGACCTCCCAGAAAACCAGAAACTGGTGCTGGCCTAGAAAAGCCTGATCAGTGCATCTGTAACGCTTAAGTGACTTGAGTTGCTTCCAGTCTTTTTGGGAATAGTTTCTCTGTTTCTACAATGAATTCATCATTTCTAAACACCAAATTTCAAGAAAAAGGGTCTTCTCAAACGAAGCAGCCATGCTGACTGATCATGGCTTTCAGAACTGTTCCTGATCCGAGGCAGTGAAGCCGGGTCGTTATAGTAAAGGTTTGGGCTGCCAGTGGCTATAATACTGCTCATATCTGTGATTCTATTAATGACACAAATATCAATCGCTCATTTATTTTCAGTTTTACACAGGAATATTAAGAGTGTTTTCAGTGCTTTAAATCTTCTGATAAAAATTACATCACTCGGTCTGGGGCTCAACATGTTATTGATAAAGTTATATTCCTGATTTATTTTTGTTCATAGTCTCCATAGCTCATAAACTATGTTCTAATCAAAGCAAGAAAGCTAAAGAATCATTAGATTCCTTTCTTTTGTTTATATTAGTGCCAAATCATCCACCAGGATGCCATCATATATTATAATGTGATAAAGTGTTATTCTGCTATATCAGCATAAATACTAAACTTAGACAGCAAATAATTCAAACAACCTGTAGCTACAGACTCTCAACACCTCTCCACACCCGAACATCACTTTGAGTCCTCTCAGCGTGAAGCCCCATCTCCATCACGCCTGACGTTCCTCATGGTTGGAACGTTCGCAAATGAAAACCTGTCCAGGTTCTCTTCTTGTTCTCCATGGGTAAATAAGACACCGAGTTAGATATATAAGTAAACATAATTTGATTATCCATGGCCCCCCTGAGTTCAATTAATTAAAAACTTGCAAGGTCTGTTGTGTTATATTATGTTTGGGGGGTTTTTGTTCGTTTTTCTTTTTTATCCAAATTCAATTTACACCTTTTTCTACTGCAATTTGCTCTTCACACTATTTTGATACGTTATTTTGTTTAAAACAGAACACACTATCAATATATAAATAAAAATCTCACTGTCACTGTTTCATAAGGTTAAATACCCCCAGTATGACGAATTAATAAATGGTTGTTGCAGCACTTTGACTTTTTCATTATTTTTTTTAAATACGAAGAAATATTTGTTAGGATTGGTTTTTGCCTGTAGCTATATCATTATAAATACTGCTGCCACAAATCTTAAATGTCAATAAGATATAATTATTTAACCATATTACCCAGCCCTAACTGACATATATTACAAACCCAGAGGTTTTAGAAAGAGAGTTGCTACAGGAAAGCATCTATTTATTAGAAGTACACCTTGTACCTGAGAGGCAGCAGGATACCGTAGCGGATCAGGAGGCCCAGCCCCCAGAGGATGGTCAGCCTCAGGCTGATATAGTGAAAGTTGTTGTTGCTGCGAGTCAGCAGATTCCAGGACTCTAGCTCTTCAGCAGAAAACCGCTTCGTCACTTCGTCGTCCATGATGCTCTCCACCCCTCGCCGGGCAAAGTAGAAGATGTCGGACATCTCAAACTCTGAGGCAGAGTCCAGGTCTTTGTTGCTGCCGCTCCGCCGGATCTCTTTGATCTCCTCCTCCAAGGAGGTGGGCTCTTTAGCAATTATAGCTACAGCAAGACAGGCAGACCAAGACGTCAACATTTACCTTTGGAACAAACACAGCTACTGAACACACAAGTCCAAAACAAACCAAATTAAAACAAGACAACAATAACCATATCTTACCATTTGAGTAAGGTTTGTACAGGTGGTGTTTTTTTTCTTTGGCTCCCCTCTCTATCCTAAGTGTGGCCCACTAGAAAAGTAGAGCACAGACTACATCAAAGTTCAGATAATGCTAAAACATTTGCATTTAAATTGAAAGTTAGTGAAGGCACACAGAGAATTTAAACTGAGTACAAAAAGCAAAATGACACTGGGTTTGTTTTACTGTGTTCAAGTCATTTATTGTCTTTGATAACACTTCCCAATTCAGTAATAGAAACGCTAGATGAATATATGAGATCAGCTGGAACAAAGGCAGGCAATATTTTATTGCTCTCCCCCCCCTTTATTTGAGCTTTATTCAACCTGGGAATATCTCCGTGAGATTAAAAACCTCTTTTCCCAATCAGACCTGGCGAAGGAAGGCAGCATAACAGGAAACTCCAGCCTTTGAGGTCTGCTGATCTGAAATCTCTGCTTCAGCACACCCGATTTAAATAGTTTGGTCATCATTAGCAACTCTGTAGAAACTGATTGAATGCAGAGGGAATTTAACTGAGGTGTGTTGGACCATAGGCACACCCAAAAGTTGCTGGACACCAGCCGTTGAGGAGTTTAGGAACACGGATCTAGACCACATCTGGATGTTCTACGCCTCACAGACAACATCCAACCCTTCAGATATCTGGCCTGTGATAGTAAATAGAAAATCTCTCACTTAACATAAATTCTGAATTCTAGAACTGCGCCGCTCATGGTGGCAACATGTTGGAGCAGCTTTGTTATGTTAGTTCTGATTTGTTCTTTTTGTATATATTTGTTCCTAATTTTTTTTTTTTTTTTTTTTTTTTTGCGGTGTTGCTTTTTCTGACAATTATTCCCCTCTGGTTTTAGATGCTGTGCAGACGGAATGATTTTTGATCTTAGTTCTTTGCTTTCGGACAGTTTTTATGACCTTGTTACCCGTGGCAACAAGGTATTGTTTTTAAAACTGGGAGCAGCTGATTAGCATCTCAAAAGCTCAAATAATACTTCAACTACGACCCCAAATCCCAGAGAAGTTGAGAAGGAGGCTTCATGGATGCAGAACAGGACCAAAGAGCAGAGAGAAAAAGAGGAAATTAAAGAGGAGCGGCAAAAGCAAATGAGGTGGCTTAGCAGCATTTGGCAACAACTGATGGTGTCATCCAAGACATGTTACTGGGGAGTATCGCCTCTGTTGCATGTCATGACTGCCATATCACTGCAGTCTTCAGTCAGAGGCCTCTTCAGATTCGTTGCAAGACTGACTGTTACCAGAGATCCTTCCTGCCCACAGCATCACCATCCATGACAACTCTTTGAAGATACTTGGATGATACGAGTTACAGCGACATTTAATTTCCCTTTGGGATAAACAAAGTATTATTTGAATCTACAACGCAAATAAAAACACACTGCTTTTATTTTGGAAAAACTGGCTTTTATATTAAAAAAAAAACAAAAAAAAACAGGCGGACTTCTAAGTAAGGGCTGCACAATGTCAATGTGGAAATTAATTAAACTCCAAATGAAATTCAATATTTGCTGGTCATAAATACATGCTATGCATGCAATGAAGATATCCAGCCTGTTGCATGGAGTCTTACTGCTGTAAACTTTTCCATCTGATACAGATGATTACCCACAAGATCTTAAACCTTCCAGAAAATGGTTTTAAGCAAGAATATTTTAATTTCATTTCCTACGCTATGCATTCCTAATGTTTAGTGTCTATTTACTGACTCAAAGCTGAAGTGGTTCTGTTTGGAGAACCGGTGGTTTTCAGCAACTTCAGCTTTAACATCAGACTAAACATTCATTTCGTTAAAAGAACATGCACATTTAATTTTCTGACACCTTGTTTCCTAAAAGATAATTGTTTACAGAAAAATAAAGTTGCGATAGTTAGTATGACATGTCACATTTTATTGTTCTATTACAATATAACTGATTAAAAACTAATTTAGAGTTTATTATCTAATTTTTTGTAATAACAGGAGTTCAGCCAGTAATCCGGCCCACAGGAATTAATGGGACTCTTAAGATAATGAACTAACATCAAGAAAGAAATGGAAATGCCTAGCTATTCAAGAGCATGTCGCATGTCAGGATAGACAAAATGCAAGGCGGGAAGAGAACACGGCGTTCCAAAAGCCGAAAGGCAAGCAGGAAAGGATCAGGAGGTATGGACTGGGATACGCTCCCTGAGTTTTATTTAGCCAATAATCTAACATGACACTAACACGGCACATGACAAGTTCAAAGTGTGTTGGCAGGAGTCAAAGATGGTCAAAAACATGATACTGCAGGGAAGCTGTCTGTGTCTAAGTATACTTTAGAACACTAGCGCTGGGATCTGGAGTTTGTGTTTGTACAAAACAGGAAATTCAAAGGCAGTTTGGTGTCTTTGCACTTCTTTTGTCATTTCATTTAAAATAATAATAATAAAAAACAAAATTTACTGACATTTTAAAATGATTTCGGATTAAAAATAAAAAAACAAACAAGAAAAAAAAAAAACACAATCAAGTTGGATGTATTCCACGTGCAAGAACTAATTATCCAGAGTTGCCACACAATGTTGACCAATAAAGCACTTATTGCTTTTTGTTAGAGCAACTGTTAAAATGTGTTGTGACAAGCTGTTACTGATTCATCCTATAAAAATGCACAGGAGGAATTCTTAGGGCGAGCAGAAACAGAACCCTCCTCACCGTAACATGTGGCAGCAGAGAATCCAAGCGGAAAAAGAAAACACTGAGTTCTTTAAAACCTGCTAAACATCACATGAATACCATGAATCTTAAAATAGATAATAGCAATGGATGGCATTCAACAATGGATCATAAAATGATGTACCTTGTGCATTTAATTGAAAAAATTATTAATGTTTTTAACTGTGGAAATAATCACACAAAAACAAGTTAAGTCATGTATATGGCATTTGTCCTTTGACAATTTTTCCTTAAAAGTATCTGAAATCAAAAGCTAAAGAACATCTCAAATGTCCCAGTGGGTTGTTTATTTCTGCTCTCAGAGACACATAAAGAGAGTGATGACTGATTTACAGGTGATGTTACAACAGAGCAGAGGATAAATGGAAGAACATCTTTGACAAATCGCACTATTAAGTGTGTCAGTTATTTTTCCGCTTCATCATTCTGAAGCGGAAAAATAACTAAGCACTGGAGCCCCATCATTGTTAATGATCTAGGTCTGCAGCACAATTTCCCCACGTTACATAACAGAGGAAGAATACCTTATAGGCTGCTGTTAATCTGTATCAGCCAGTTAATGCAACACCCGCTGGTTGGACACTAAATGCAAACATAAAGCAAGCATCTAACACCTTGAGCTGAGCACATATTGGATTGGATTCCCTGAAAAATGTTTCCTAAAATGTACAACAATGGGATTAAATGTATGTTTACTAGAGTTGCACAGAGAAATCAGCCTGATTAGGAATCTCTGTTTTTTGTTTTTTTCCAGTCAGTGAACGCATCATACCTACCTGTTAATAGGTTGTGCTGACACTATTTGAGTGTGGAAGTTGTTACTGAGGGAATAACAAAGTTATTTTCAGTATCAGTGAGGTGTTCAAAAACAAAGTCAGAGGAAGCATGACAACTGTAAGAACTTCTAGAGAGAGTAAACTAGCTTCTATGGAGGTATGAAGGCTGTTTAATTAGTAACAGGAAGCTGAACATTACAGCAAATATGCTGTCCAACCCTTATCATCTGGGATCAGTGAATGTTGGCAATCTTTTGGAAATCTCAGAGTTAAGGTAAGACTATTGAAAATTAAAGATGAAGAAAAAGTCAATTAATTATGTTTTTACATACTTGTCCAGACCTAGATTATGATAAAATAAAATTACATAGTTTTCAGCACTGCCTAGGAACCCTGAAGACAAGATGCTAAAGTTTTAAATTTCAACTCTGTCATAATTTTGTCTTTGATTTGAAATGATAGCGGTGCCCTGTGTCACTGCAGAGCTGTGTAACACTAACTGATCTCTCCGACACACAGTGTGACGTCACCTTTGCTCCCAATATAAATCACTTTTAGAAACTCTTCTTAAGGCTCCTGTAAAGTTGCAACTTTCAACTAAACACTTTGATTTCTTTACAAGCAAACAAAAGTAGATCAAAAAGCAGGTAGGTCTTACCTCAAAGATCTTCAACAAGCTCTTCATATAAAGGCGCCTGATGCCAAATGACACCCCAAAAATGGCAGGGACAATAATGAATACCAGAAGCAGGGTGATCCATACGGTGAAGGAGATGCCCACCAGGATGCACAGCAAATTATCAAAAGGGTTGAAGAAGAGCTCCATCCTGACATAAAAAGGGGCTCTTATTTTTTTAGATATATTTTTAAATTAGAGATTAGAGTTCCTGTAACTACAGGTCTCCACAGTCTGGACCCAAGTGGCCCCGGTGGGGTTTTGTCACGAAAATGTCTTCATTGAGATCACCAGAAAATAGGGCTTCTCCAAACACCTACTGAAAAATCAATACAAAAACAACCAAACATCTTGACGCTGCCCCTTAGCGCATTTTCCTCAGATTTCAATGGTCTACTGAAAACTGGGATGAGTTCAATGTCTAATAAAAAGGAGAAGGGGGGGGGAATAGAATCCAGTCCTTGCTGCAGATGTCGTTTTGGTATTTCAGAGAATGAATTCCCGCAGACAAGAAAAAAAAAAAAAAAAAAAAAAAAAAAAAAAAAAAAAAAGTAAACAATGTAAGAAAAACAACTGGGCTCGGCAGGTGGTTCTCTCGTCGGGTAAAGATCCTGGGTGTCAACCTGCAAAGATGTACAAACAAACCATCAGGACCATCTGTGCAACAGTGTTACGTCCCTTTCCGCCTGAATGCTGACGAATGATTAAATAATGCAACACAGTCAACGTGTCCTTGTGTACATTTGTCTAATACCGGCGTTCAATCCTCATGCTAGCTTCCGGTTACTCTTAAAAGACACACATGGCAGTGCATTCGGGTAACGTTTACGATCATGTATGCCTTTTCTGTGATGGACCAGATAATATAATCAAATGTTCAGTGAGTGATGTTGGCTGCGGTACAGAGATAACGTTATCTAAAGGGAGGCCCTCCATCATCATGTATTCATGATAAAGCAGGAGACTAACGGGAAGGTCCATATACCGACCCACTACCACCGTTAACACAGCCACTGTCTCTTTACATTCACTCAACAGCCTTACACATATATACACATCCCTACGTTTAATAAGGATAAACGTCTGTGTTTATGCTTTAAAATAACCTCCGGAAGCCAGCCTTAAATTATTCCTGATGCTTAAGTTAGCTTTTAGCCAGTGAGCTAGCAGCTAGCCCGCTCTCATCCCTCCATAGTGCGGTCTGAGAGCACTAAACATGCTGAGACAACATTTCTAAGGATTTAATACAACTACATGGCACTCCATGTATTAATAACCCAGCTGTGAAACACATAGGTGAGGCTAAAAGGTGTTTATATCTGACCAACCGTCAGTCACCGTACATCCAGCGCCGACACAGCACGGCTTCCTCCGTCCATCCCTCTGCCTTTGTCTCGCGGCCAAACTCCACCCGCCGGTGGAGCACGAGCGATCAGCGGGCGACCATACCAGAGGTAGCAGCCCACACATTAAAACAGAAGACCTTCGAACAAATCTCTATCAACCGGAGGATCCGCAGCGACACCTGGTGGTCAAAGTGAGCGATTGCAGCAAACTTTCAAAAGCATGTTCGGAAAAAAAAAATTACAGCAAGTGAAATTTTGGGCTGCGTTTTTGGAGGTCCAAAAGTGTCACAATTTAAAAAAAAATAAAGATTGTTTAAAAATATTCAAACTAAATCAAAATTGGACATAAATCTGTACAGTATGGTAATAAATTAGACTATTCAAATTCAATTCAAATTTATAAAATATAAAATTTATCATTGAAAAGTTAATTTATTTCACCAGTTTCATGTAAAAATTGAAACTTATGTCACGATTTTGATTCTAAATTGAAACTCATAGATTTTCTTTGTGCATAAGTGATATAGTTCTATCTATCCACTGTCTATAGCCGCTTATTCTTGCAGGGTTGTGGAGGAGGGTGGGGGGTGAGGGAGAGGGGTGTCTGGTGCCTAACTCCAGCAGTTATTGGACGAAAACCCCAAACTGCTAAGGTGTTAAAGAGGGCAAGGTTGCTTTTATAGCGTCCTTCAGCTGCGATGTTTGGTGGTTCTCATCTGCCTTTTGACAGTCGTCCATAGATTCTCTATGGAGTTCAGGTCAGGCCAGTTTGCTGGCTGATCAAGCACGGTGATGCCATGGTCATTAAAACAGGAGTAGGTGTTTTAGCAGTGTGGCGAGATGCCAAGTTCTTCTAGAAAATTAAGCTTGTCAGCAGAGGGAAGCATGAGGCCTGTAAAATAAAATACATTGCTGCACTGACTTTTGACTTGATAAAAACTATTGGGCCAACACCCGCATCAGACATGGCTCCCCAAATCATCAATGACCATGGGAATTTCACACTGGATATGTCTGTTTGGTAGCTCTTGAAACACTGACTCCAGCTGCAGTCCACACCGAAACTCTCCGAAGAGGTTTGCTTCACAATCCTCTCAAGAGCTATGGTTATCCCTGTTGCTATGAACCATTTTTTAACTTTTTCCTTCCACTTAACTTTCCGACAGTATGCCTGTACTCTGCATTCTGTAAAAAGGCACCTTTCTTAGCAAAGACTTTTTGTTGCCCATTGTCATTGTGTATGGAATTAACAGTCTCCTGCTGGACAACTGTCAAGTCTGCAGTCCTCTTCATTAATGTTTAGGCCATGACATTTCCATAGTATAACACTGTATTCAGACCTGTTTTTCATAGGTGTTATGCAAGATTCAGCTTGCTAAAAAGCTGATTTTTGAGTTTTCATTTTCTACTCATAAAAATGAACAGAAACCACACTGAAAATGTCACTGTGTAATTCATCTACACATGGATTTATGTAACTTTTTTAAGGAATTACTGAACTAGTTCTGCCGCAGTAAAAAGTACATTTCTACACAATGAACTCTTTTTTTCCTAGATTTTTTTTTTTTTTTTAAAGCTTCAGAGACCAAAAATCTATATTGCAACGTGAAAATTTTAATCTGAAAAAAGAAAAAAAAAAAAATTCAGGGAAATAAAAAAATACTGAAAATAATGTAAGTGAACCACTCTGAAAAAAATTGATTTGCTGGCGCAGAAATACTATTTTTATTCACACATTTATATCCATGTCAAGTAATTTTACACAAACAGCAACATAATCATCAACCATTATATTCACTATGAAAAAAAAAAAAACAACTAAAATATGTATTCTTGATATATATCAAAGCAATTATAGCAGCTCTGAAAACAAAAAGGCAACCATTTGTCGGTATACTTTATTTAGAGATGGCGTCATTTTTTTAAAATTAAATACAACTGCATCTAAGACGTCAGAGGTAACGCAGACCCCCTCCGTCTAAGCGAGCATCATGTCTTGCTCTCCAGCAGAGTCTCAAAGTCTGGAGAGCAGACCATTTTGTGTTTGACATTCCCTAATACTGTCAGGTTTCCTGTTTTTGCTGCTACTTGAACAGAGACCAGTTCCTGAGAAGAGAAGCAGTAGAGAAGATAGTATTTATATATATATATATATATATATATATATATATATATATATATATATATATATATATATATATATATATATATATATGGTGAAATAATACAACTCTTAAATGAGATTAATGGTGACGGACAAACTATCATACCTGAAGGAAAGAGCACGATGTCCCTAGAGACACATCAAGCGTCACTTGTCCCAGTATGAGCTGCACCCGGCCAGACTTCCGCACCAGCATCTTCCCAACAACGCCCTCCCTCAGATCCTTCAGATTACAGCTGTTGTCTTCAGCTTCCTCTTCCTGTAGCAAATAAGTTAAGTGGTTACACACATAACCCACACGCCCTCATGGATTAAAATGCCACTGTCTGCTTCATCTACCTGCGACTCCGTCTTCAGAAGCACGGACTGCCCGTCCTCCGACTGCACCTCGGTTTTTATCGGCTTGTGTTCCCTGGTGGGAGGCTGGCCAGGCAGCGAGTCAGGCAGCTGGATGAAAAGCAGCTCCTCCGCTTTGCTCAAGCTCCATCTGTGCAGCAGGTCAGGGAGAACTTCCGGCTCAGGGAGAGGAGGAGGTCTGAAAGTGGCTTCAACCTTTTTTATCTCCACTTCCTCTGGCTCTTGTTTCACTGTAGACGTGTTAAGACAGAATCTTTATGTGTACAGAAATTATGTTTACAATCACTCTGAGAAGTTAAAAGTTATTCGACATAGACGCTCAATAGGTCAAGCTACTGGGGATGCTGTGTTCAGGATGATGTGCAGCATTACTTGTCCACCACAGTGTTTTGTGAGGAGGTTCAAAAGTTTCCACAGATTTTAGTCTCCTTTCCACACCATAGGAAAGGGGCAGAAAAAAAAAAATCATAATTTATCTTACTTTGACTTCACAATTATGCACTACCTGTGTTGGTCTGTCACATAGAGATACATTCAAGTTGCAAGTTCAAAATGTGAAAACATTCAAAAGGGTGTGAATACTTTTTCAAGGCACTGTCATTCTGCAACTACCTTCAGCTGAAGGCTCCATGGGCTCATCTGGGTCTGTCTTTTCCATTTTAATGGCTGCACTGTTAAATTCCTCCTTGAATCCCCACCCTGACACAGCCAGGGGAAGCTGGACGGGGCAGCTCCTCTGCTCGCTCCTCAGGAAAGGGTCGTCTATGAACTAAATGGAGGAAACAAATCGGGAAGCAAACATTCACAGAGTATGTAAAACAAAAACACAGAAATGGATGTTTGACAACCAGAGAACTCACGTTTTCTCGCTCCAGCTTGCGGAGAATCTCTTTGGTTTCCTCTTCAGTCTCCCTCTTCTCCTTCTTAATATTGATGATGGGTGAGGGTCCCATGCTCGGAGCATCTCTTTCACTCTCGTAGCCCCCTGTGTGTGATGATGGGGTTTATTTACACTGAATAACACTGAAGCATAAATTCATGAGTAGCTGCTTCTCCAGCTCGAGGCCCACCTCTCTTTTTCATCATCATCTCTGCAGGCCCCTGCTCAAAGATAGAGTGAGACTGGATGAGCTCGCCACGACCACGGCCCCTGCCTCTTTCCCGTGGGCCCCGACCTCGATCTCCATCCTTCCTCCCTCGCCGTGGCACACCTTCGACCTTTGGTCTGTCATAGCAGAACAGGAATAATCGGCAAGAAGTCACAGAAACAATTATAGGTGCGCTCAAAGACATTTCTTTTTGTTTTAAGGCTCCTAAGAACTCACTCTTCTTTAACTTTTCGGCCAATGATGTTGGGAGTAAAGGTTTTCTAAAAAAGGGAAAAACAAAGAAACGTGTTCGAGATTAGGAACCCAGTATTGTGTTGTTAATCACCATTATTAGTCATCTATGAAGTATGTTTAAGTTACGGGTAAATCACATTTATGTCACTAAACAGAAAATCCCAGCTTTAGCTTCACAGCCAAGCTGGAGGAAAAGTGATATATAAGTTACTATAACAGTATAAATCAGAAGAAATAGGAGAAGAATATAGATGTATTATCTGAACTCATGTAATACCTTTCTTAAATAATATGCTGTAAAGTCCTCCCTAGTGAACTTCACCAAGTGAGATTTTCAACTACTTCCATCCACTATCACATTAGTGATATGTCCTTGGGGACCCTGCATGCTCATAGCCCACAATGTTTCCAACAAGCGCTGTGAACTCTTTCACTCAGATAACAGGCAGAAAAAACAAATATTGAGCCACTTAAAATATTACTGCATCTTTTTTTTTTTTTTTTTTTTTTTTTTTTTTTTTTTTTTTTTTTTTAGTATTCCAATATAAGGTGAGCCTTATTTTGCTCACATTATAATGAAAATAAAGATGTACAGAGAAATCTCCTGGTTAAAAGAATCAGCAATATTTTCAGTTTGGTTGTCTCTTATTGCTAATCGGCTGGTTTGGAAATTGAAGAATCTAACCTTTTTTCAATCACTGAATGCACCAAACCTAAGTGTTACCAGGCTGGATGACTGCAACAGTCTTCAGTGTGGCAGTTGTTGAGTGAAGCAGAGTCAAAGTTAGCTATTTTTAGCATCAGCAAGATTCTAAAAAAATTAGGTCAGGCTGCAAGAGAGAGCAAGATTTTCAGCAGCTAACATTAAGGCTGAGTGAGGTACGGCAAAGTTGCTCTGTTCTGTCTCTGTCTGATAAGTTTGTCTCCAGTTATAAGGTTTCCTCCTATTCGTCCAATTAAACATGGAAAAAAAATTACCTTCTTTACTCCTCCTAGCGTTAGATCTCTGGATCGCACCGATGGCAGGCGTCCAGGAGAGATGCCAGCTGATGGTCGACGACCCATCAGCGGTCCTATGCTCCCCCTGCCTCCAGGGGTTGGAACCTGCTGACCACCGTCGTCACCTGAGTCTGCCATCCTGAACTGCAGAGAAATCAAACAGACACAAACCCTGTGTAAGTGTAACTAACAACTATAAAATAGAAATATGTGACGTTTATTACGATTTATATTTGTAATTGTTGTTGCTACTATCTGAAGAGTAACAGGAGCTGGAACCCACTAAATGCTGCCATGAAAAGGAGTAGCTTCTTTAATACAGCATAAGACTGAGAGCCAACACCCAGTTCAGTTTAGTCTTCACAATGTGACCAGTTTCACCCTTGGCCCCGCATAACTGGTTTTAAATTCTATTGGATTAACTAAAGGTTGTTTTTTTTTAAAGGTGTACTTCTTCCAAACTGATTTTATGGGTATTTTAATTCTTTTAAACATTATTTTTAATTTAATTTTAAAAATGTATTTTCAGGGGTCCAATGTAGTAACAGACTGTATTTGTTAACAGTGTCCACAGATATTAGAAGTTAGACATTTTTATGAGAGTTTAGATCAAAGTTCAAACCACAGCTGTCTATAAAGGCTTTGGAAATTAAATAGTAGATTCAAGTAACCATGACTTGTGATAATTATTTCTATTAAATAAAATGCACTACTTCATTGCGTATTTTTCAGTTTTTTCTTTAACCAAAAACCTTGCTCCTTGGGTGTGATGACATAAGCACATCATAATAAATGATTAAATGTAATAAACACAATAAAAATCACTAACACGTGGCCACATTACAACACAGGCAGGCACATGAACTCAGCACTATAGTTTACTAGAAGTCCCAAATCAGAATAACAACATATGTTCCCTTTTTTTTCGGCTACTTGCTTTGTTATTCCTCTAAGGTCCTTACTGAGCATTAATTCACAGCCAGAAATCCATCCCAGATCGTTGAATAGCAGCTAGAACCGTTTGTTAACGAGCTCTGACATCACGCACAGCGCCATGACACCACTGCGTTCTTGTTCCGGTCTGACTTCACGGAGCTCAGAGCTGCGCATAAAAACCCGCATCCTCGCCTCATTATTGCGTAAACTTTAGTGCAGGAAGGATCTTAATGAAGAACCTGTAAGGAGATTCCGCAACACATTTTCTAATAAAACAGATTAGATTGAGATTTTCTTTCAACTGAAAAACATTTTTACTGTTTTAAAATATGATTTAAATAAATAAATGAAGTAAGTTAAAATTTGGGGTAAAAATTACAAGGTTTGCAATATGTTTATTAAGCCATATACAACTTTGTGTTATACAATACATATATAGTATAGTCTATTTATCCATCATTTTAGTTTCAGCCAAAAATATATAAGTAGATATTGGAAATATTTTACATGTCTTCTTGTGGGGTTTTTTGCCTTATAAGATTTCTTCCACCTGAAACATGTCCATAGATGCAGGCAAATTGCTCAGCACCTCTGGTAAAAAAAAATGTGTGAAAAGTATTAGAATAAATTAATCTTAAATTACATTTATTCATTTGGGGAAAAATCCCAGGGTAAGAAACAGATTTTATATAATCCATGGTCCCCCCATTTTTTTAGCTCACCTGTTTGCACAGACCCATTTCCAAACAACACTCAGTTTTCCATTACATCATTTCTCATAGTTGGAGGGATCTTTGACTATTCCTCTTTGAACAAATTCTCTGCATCGTCCAGAGTCCTTGGTCCGCTCTTAGGCTCTCTTCTCTTTTGCACACAGAAGCCATTTCTGTGTTGATTTTGCCATACATTTTATCTTATTGGTACATTTCTCCTGTTGAAATTCCAAATTTTAACCCATATTCAGATTTCTTCTCAGATTTTATTTAAAATTTCAAAGATGCCCTGCACCCTAACATAGCCTCTGGGCCTTTGAAAGAGAAACATCAAAGAGAAGCATCACATATTCTTCACCATACTTAACTCAAGACAAAAGTTGGTTTTACCTATATTCATCCTTTGTTATATACTATGCTCATCTGAAGTGTTTGATGCTTGAGTTCATTCATAGTCTCATCTGACCAAAGCACGCAGTTCCAGATAAAGTCCTAGTAGCAGCCATGCACACTTTGACATATTTATGTTTGTGTTGGTAGGAAGAGCAAGTCTCTTTCCCAGCCTTTCATGTCACTGCTCCAGTTCTTAGAAATTTCTGAAATATTGCTCTGTATAAAGATTCGCAAATTTTGGAGAGAAGCTATTTTGTTGTAACCATTTCCTGACCTATGAAGATTAATACACATCTGCCCTAATTGAATAGCATGTTCGCTTGTCTTTTTGCCACTGTATCACAGTTTATAACCCAGGTAAATCTAGGTTGTAAATTACTAATTAAAAGCATCTAGATAGTCTAATCAACCTAAAAACTATATATTTAAAAATACTTCAGTTCTATTTATTTCATTTTTAAAAAATTAGGGGTGCTTCACAACAAGGACTTTGTTGAAAAGAAATCCTACATATTTATTGCACCTGTAACCAATCCCATATAAAAAATTTATAAAGAAATGTGTTATGTTACCAGTTATTAATAGGGGTGTAAATCACCAGCATTATCACAAAACAATATATTGATTTGTTTGGATCACGATACAATGTTTCTCAATATCACAAAGTCTGTCATGATATAATTTTGTTTCAGTTCACAAGTCAGAGATCAATCAGAGATCAATATGATGCAATATCATACGCCTATCTAACACAATCATTTACATATATCAGCTTACAAAACAGCTCAAATATGATTTGACCATTTTATTTATTTATTCATTTTTTTAAGTTATTACAGGCATCAGGTATTTAAATTTAAAAAAGCATTTTCATTCCCTAATAAAAAATAATTAAAAAAAAAGATCACCTGTTCAATATAGTCTCACATTTCCATGTTTAAGTGCATTTGCAATAAGTAAACTTGAAATTATCCCTGATGACTTTTCAGTCATAAAGAAACAAACATATATACTGAGGTCTAATAAATTCACGTAAATTTTTTTTTATCGACTTTTAAGTCCCTTTATATGTATATTAAAGCAGAATGTAAACTTTCACCATTTTTTAGTGTCTCAGACAAAACATCTTAACAGAACTTAACCAAGGTCACCTATTCTTCACAGTGCAAATACAGTTCGATCAACCTGCATCATGTTAAAGATGACAATGTAGAATGATATTTTTGTTTTGGCTTGATGTAACTGGATCATCAATCACTTAGTCGATGTATTGATGTGGATTGATGTATTGTTACACCCCTAATTATTAAATTTAAAAGTTATGTGTACTGATTTGCTTCATAAAATTATAATGCTAATAAAACCATATAATATCAGAATGGGAAACTAAATAAATGGAAAAATAAAATGCCACTATCAAAGGGGGTCAATGAGGACAACGCCCCACCCTCAGCCATATAGTCTTATATAGTTATTATTTTTAGGTATTGGTTTAAGAAAGAAAAAAAAACAAGCTTCAGTAAATTGCAGCATTGTGGATAATTAATAAAATTTTCTTTCAACATTTATTATTATTATTATTATTATTATTATTATTATTATTATTATTATTATTATTATTATTATATAGTCACTGATATTTTCAGCTTAAAAATCATTTACTAACATATGAAAGTCACCTGACATCTTCGCTGTACAGTTACTGGAAACACGAACCTACAGATTATTAGGTTGTTTTAAAAAAACCTAAAGGAGAATCTTTTTTTTTTCTCTAAATTTCATGTTCCGCCATAGCAACAAGCAAAACCCCTGAAATTCTGTTCTTTCTTGTTTGTTTGTTTGGTTGGTTGGTTTTGTGCCCCACCTTGAAACACCACGCGGCCAGACCTTACAAAACCTTCTGCTAAACTATCAACAATAATAATGATAATAATAGAAAACTAAACAACACAAACAAAGCAAAAGCAGTTGGGATAGTAAGCACCATCTAACGTAGATCACTATAAGATAAATATTTTTGTGAAATAAAACTTCAATAGGCTTTGAGAATATGTCAGTGACCAGAAATGATTCTAACATCCCTAAAAAGGAGATAAACCATTTGCTTTTGTAGCACAGAGGGTTTTTGGGACAGTATTGTCATGCCGTGACTAATGATGGATGACTGCAGCTTAATTACACTATGAGGCTATCCATTATCTCTGCTTGTCTGATAATAAATGAAGCTTCTCAATACTGCTCATAGTCTGTGAAATAACGGTACTATATCATGGTCATTTTTGAAATTACAGATATGATGTGTCTATGGGAGGATTGCTCCCTCACTGTGAGTCTGGCCTATATTGTTTTATTGTCTTTATCCTGTGTTTGTGTCCATTGTTAGTGCAGCAGATTATCATATTAATCTGAGGATGATTTCTTTAATCTCTAATGGCATCCAAAAGGAAGGAAACATAATAATTCTGATTTCTCTGAAAAATAATGCCAGTGGAAATCTGCTTACTTTGGATTTATTCGGTGGCATCCCTCGCCCCAGGATGGTATGGGACGGGATGTGGGGGTAGAAGCCCTGTGGAGTTAGTCCATATGGCACAACAGTTGGCACGTGTATATTTTTTAGGTCTTGGTGGCACTCTCCGTAATCTACTGGGACATCACTCAGATGGAGATCAGAGCTTAATCTCTTCTGAATTTGTTAACAGAGCATGTGAAACATGACTTATTCTCATTTACACTTCCAGTGTCCATAATGTCACCATATTTGAGAGTTGACATTTAGTCAAGGAGCCAAGTGTGCAGACTACATTAGAGTGAGAGTGTGTGTGGATTCTGCACCTACGGATAGACTTACTCCCGAGTGACGTGTTGTGTACGGTTGGCTGGTGATGCTGACGAGGTCGGCACTGCATGCCCCCTGCTGTGGTCGTGTTTCAGTTTACAGATTTTTCCTTTTTGTGGGGGGTGGGATTCTTTCATGCATCCTGTATCTGTGCAACTGCACGGGAGTCAAAGTAAACACCACGCAGAGATCAGAGGAGAAATGAGACTGGGAGGAGGGGATGGAGGGAAAGAGGGAAGGAGGGAAGGAGGGGAGGTGGTGGTGGGGGTTAGGCTGTTTGTGTGACACTGGGAGAGAAACAATCGGGAGGAGAAGGAAGAAGAAGAAGAAAGGAGCCTGTGTGTCTATTTGTTTCACCTCCTAATCAGTTTTCCTTGGGGACCCATCAGCAGCAGCATCAGTGGAGGAAAGTAGAGAGCAAAAGAAAAGAAGACGGCATTCTTACATTGGAAACATCTCCCATCATAAAACCGAACCTCAGACGAGTAAGAAATGCTCTAAAACTATATACTACATGCGCAAATATATACTATATACTATATCTAAAACTAAATCTACTCATGCATGTGTACTTAGTGTAATCATTAATACTGTTACAGGACAGGGAATGGGGTTTTACGGAGTTGCGATGATTACTTATTGTAATAAGGCTGTTATATTTCTCATATATCGCTTAAATTATGTGACAAAAGCGTTATGCTTTTGTCACATGAGATATCATTTAACGGCTTTAATCTACTTAAAAGATAGGATTTGAAACTCGTGATGCTAGATTTGGTTCAGTTAAAAAATACTATACTTGTTTTGTTGTTTTTTTATTATCTAAATCTGATGTAGTTCTACCTGGAAGTCCTGGAAAGCATTAAGTTTGACTGAAAAAAAAAAGCTTAATGTACCTCTTTGATTCAATGTGCAGGATTGCTGCAACTCGACACCTCTGTGTCGTGTGTTTTGGACAAGGATGAACAACCCAATGTATGCATGTGTGGATAAATCAGGATTTATGATGTGAAAACTCATTGTAATTATCAGTCAGAGCCAGCTGTCTTGTTTGGAGCAGCTGTCTATTAAAGTGGAGATAACTGACTCTGATTTCTTCTCGAAACGCTGATTTACAAATGAGGCCACACGGTGGAAGCATGTGAATGATATCAAGACCTATGTTTGAACTGTGCTCACACATTTTTGATCCAAAAGTAGTGCACGAGGAGAGGCGTAGGGCTTTGATGACCGGTCCTGTGAGAATCTCTTTCCCTGTCCCAGATTCTGTCGCTGAAAAGGCTCCATGGTTAGAAAGGAGAGCAAGCAGCTGGAAAGCAGACGCATGGAGACACACGTGATGCATCCCTGCTCTCTGCACGGTCCCTGTGTGAACGAGTTACCTCACAAATTTCACAGTTCAAAGGCTTTAATGAGCTGCTGCAGCCTGTCCATCATCCTGACTGGAGAGCACCTTAGCGAACCCAGCGGTCAAAATCATGACTCCACTACACGCTTGGCTTTTATCGCATCACACAGACAACAAAAGGAGAATGTTATTTTTAGCAGCATCTTTGAATTAGCATATGTTCAGCGTGAGCGTGCGTTTAACAAGAGAAAATAATGTACTGTTATGTCGTGGAGATGCTGGAATTTGAACATGATTTGCAATGCAGTCAGCTACAAGATTCAATTAATTTTACTGGGATTTGATTAAACAGACCAACACAAAGTCATGCACAATTGTGAAGCAGACGAAAAAGGATTCATGGTTTCACAACATTTTTTTTAACAAGTAAAATCTGAAAATGGCGGCATGCATTTGTATTCGGTTAATCTAATGCCCCTAAATAAAACCCAGTGCTACCAAATGCCTTCAGATGTCACATAATTAAACAGAGTCCACCTGTGTGCGATTTAATCTCAGTAATTATGAATGAACAAACAACATCATGAAGACCAAGGAACACAGCAGACAGAGAAGTTTAAAGCAGAGTTAGGTTATAAAACAACATCCCAAGCATTAAAGATCTCACAGAGCTCTGGGTAAATCCATCAAGAGGATCAGCCTAGTGATCCTTGGTAGCTCCTGAGGAGCTGCAGATATCCATTTGCCATATACTCCGTAAATCTGGCCTTTATGGAAGAAGAAGCATGAAGACTCTCATTATCGTAAGAAGTCAGCTTGTCACACTCAAAGTAGGGGATACAGCCAACATGTGGAAGAAGGTGCTCGGATAAGACAAGACCAAAACTGATTTTTTTTTGTTGTTGTTGTTTTTTGCCATGAATGTCACAATCTATATACTGCGCATGACCCTGAACTCACCTTCTTCTTGGTGAACGATTGCGGTGGCAGCGCCATGCTGTGGGGCTGCTCGCCTTCAGGTCAGACATGGAAGCTTTTCAGAGTTGACAGAAAGACGGATGGAGTTAAACATAGAGCAATCCTGGACTAAAAAAAACCCAACTTTTGATGCTACAAAAGATTTAGACTTGGTCTTAGATTTACCTTCAGGGGATGTAAATACCAATGCGTGTTGCTTTTTTTTTTTCTAAACTTGAGTGAATCATAAATATTTCTTTCCACTTCATATTTTTGGCTATCTGTTTTGTGATTTGTCACATTTACATTTAGATTAACATACGGTGTTAACATTAAGGTGTTGTGGTTAGCTGCATTGTAAAAGAAGATTGCAAAGTTCCGGATGGATGAATATTACTGGAAAACTACAGAGGAGTAGATGCCTCAGGGGGAAAACTCAGCTAAAGTGCATCCACTGAAGAGTCTTCCCATCAGTTAAGAGGCAAGAAGGCAGGAGCTAATGAAACAAACACAGTTTGACCAGCAGACTGTGCCCAGTTTAATGCTCTGGGCTGTGTGCAGTCACCTGAATCAAGCAGGCAGAAAGGAAGATATGATCATACATCATTTGCTGCTGATGAGGTGTAAACCTCCCCAGTTTCACCAATATAAAGCTGTTTTTCTTTCACTTGCTCAGCCGTTTTGTACAAATTCCAGCAGGGATGTAGAAATGTTTAATAAGTTTCCTATAGTTTTAGCTCTTGCTGACATGTGCAGAAAAGGGACTTGTTTGTGACCCCTTCTCTGAGAATCACAGGAGAAGACTGAGGGAGGCTGCTGATGAGTGGTTGCTTGGAGACTGCTGTAGGTGGATTATGAAATGCACAAGCAAAACAGAGGCTACTCACTCTGCTGGGAGCATATTGAGTTGTGTAATAACTGGAAATGTCAGTTGAGGGCAAAAAAAGGGAGGTGGAGTAGAAAAACGTTCGGAGAGTGAATAAGAAAGCCACAAAATGAGGGTCTAATTAAATTGTGTCTGAAAATGTGTTCATCCGTGATGTTTTCCGTTGCTGCTCAGAGCCGACTCCAGTGACACTGTTTAAGGAGATTCTGCACAGATCAAGGCATTGCTAGCACAGTCTGTGTTTAGACCAGCCTAACTGTGCATGTTTATCTCCTAATCTAATGGCAGATGACAGAAATGGACGCCCCTCTCGCCACTCCTTGCAACATCCAGATCTGTGAGGTGACCTGTGACTCCTTCCGCATCATGTGGGATATGCCTCCAGAGGACACAGCCAGAGCAACGCATTTCTTCATCGACCTGAGCCGCAAAGAGAACAGGGACCCAAACCGCTTCAAACACAGGGTCTGAAATTGCTGCGTTATTTCATCCCATACCTGCAGGGCAGCTGCTCGGTCTACATTAACACTTTTTCCACATTCAAACTGGCTAAAAAAATCTCAATGAACGCTAAGCCCAGTTTGGTTAGTATATGGGTCTGATTACATCTTGGTATTCTGCATTTGTTGGGATTTTGGATTTAACACAAAGTGGTTGTGCCCTTTCAGTCACTTCCAATACAGGCAAAATGCAAAGGGGTTGCAGTCAACAGCTGCAGGCTTGTGACTCAGTTCTGAATTGTTTCCTTTTAAGATGAACACAAGCTGACAAATTCAGCTGCAGCAGTGAGCAGTTTTAAACCTAATTACATTCAGTGCACTTTGAAAATACCTGCAGGCATGAAGAAACATAACAACAACAACAATAATAATCATAATACTATTTTTAGTTTGTGTCAGGGTATATTAATATTGAACTGATAATGCGATATGTCTTATTAAGCTCATAGCGTCTAACCAGCTGCAGTCTCTGGAGCTGCACATCTGTCTACACCCTTCACAACAGATTTATTTCATATCTTTTACCAATAAACACAGATGTATTCACATTAAGCAGAACCTCAGGCAGTTTTAGTCTTGTTCACATTGACTGCTTTTTGGGCTCCATGTAATTAATTAGTGTTAGCATGCTAACAAGCTAACCTGAATGGAGGGGTTTTGGTAAACATCAATGCTTATGCATGTGTTAGCATTTTTGGTGCAAGTATGTGAAAAATTTGTTTTTATTATGCAACCACTCCCTCAAGGCTTCATTATCATGTTCGTGCACTGTTGACTGTTGTTTTTTTGGTAGGGGAGATGTGCCTTACTGCCCAGTGTTGGAGGCCGTATGTGTATTCAAAGGAAAATATATCTGTATCTGCATCCCAAACAAGTATTCTAACAGATTCCATCAATGAGGAGTCAACTTCCCACGTATGATGCATCGTATAAGCACTGTTAGAAAATATAAGTCCATAGGTTGAGTAGCTAATGATGGCATGGGTTGAGATCTGATTCCTAGTTCACAATTTGGCACTAGATTAAAGGGCTTCTTCTGCGTTCTGTTTTAAATCTGGACTGCATTTAATTATCTCTAGTTCAATATAAAATATACTTAGCTTTGCCAAAGCTGTGATAAACTGTCATACACTGGAGAGGAATTCTTTAAAACGCATCCTGAGATTGAAAAAAATCATTGTTCTCTTTGTGAAAACACAAACAACAGCTGAGGGAGGAGTGGAGCTGCAGAACCAAGGACCTTTCAATCAACTGCCTCTGATACTGTGCTACGCTTTTCTTGTGTTTCTGCACTCAGTTTCATTTTGATGCCAACACTTTCAATCAAATAAGATCCATGTGCACGTAACATGTGAACGATAAAGAAAATCCCAGTCTCTCTTCCCTGCAGCTGTAAAACGCTGATAGTGATTATCACTTATTGCTCCAGCCTGCACTCTGTAACTGAAAAAGTGAGGAATCAAAGCTTGGATGGGAATGAGAGAGATGATTCAGGATCAAGGTTATGTTTCCTCTCAGTCAGCTATCTACAAAGCGGCAAAAACAAACTTTTGCATTAGAGATGTTTCCATGGATATGTGGGCCGCTGAGCCAGTAATTAGCTGTGCTGCTTAGAGGCCTTGGCCAAAACAAAGCTGCTGATTTGATTAGATGTATCCTAGTTGCAGCAGCTCTGCCTTGAGATAGAATATAACTCTAATAATGGAATGTTTATGCAGAAAAATGATTGATTTCACAATTTTAGGTATAATTCACTTCCTTTGAAGTCAATTAATCAGTCAGTCGCCCTGTATTTGGCCCCTCACTTCCCCTCTCTGGTGTTATATCATTCAGGATGTTCCAACCAAGCTGGTGGCCAAGGCTGTCCCACTCCCCATGGCGGTGAGAGGACACTGGTTCCTTAGCCCGCGGACAGAGTACTGTGTTGCGGTTCAAACAGCTGTCAGGCAGGCAGACGGCGACTACCTGGTGTCAGAGTGGAGCCCGGTGGTGGAGTTCTGCACTGGAGGTAAAACTCATTAACTCATACCATGAAATGAAAATGTTTTAGAACTCTGAAGCAATGCAAGATAAGGGAAAAAGAATGAATACCCCTTGAACTTTTTTAAAATGTCACAATCCAACCACAAAAATGAGTATATATTGTTGGGATTGTATGGGATAGATAGACCAACACAAAGGATTTTTTTTTTTTTTTTTTTTTTTTTTTTTTTTTTTTTTTTTTTTTTTTTTTTTTTACAAATAAAAATTAGAGTTTCAAATAGGTTGAGAGCACATATGAACATCCATTTTTTTAAGCTTTGTCAGAGATTCAGAGATTCCCAATTGGATTTAGGTCTGAACTTTGACTGGGCCATTCCATCACACTTATTTGCTTTGATCTATCCCATTCTTTTGCAGCTCTGGCTGTATGTTCAGAGTACTTTTCTTGCTGGATAGTAAACCTCTGCCCCAGTCGTAAGTCTTTTGCACCCTCTAACTGGTTTTCTTCCAGGATCGCTGTGTTTAGTTCAATCTATCTTCCCATCAACTCTGATCAGTTTACCTGCTCTTAATTAAAAAAATATCCCAAGAGCATGATGCTGCCACACTAGATTTTGGCACTGATTTTGTTCAGAACACCAACTTTCACATTCAGGGGTAACGGGGCTGAATACAAAAGAACGTTAAAAATGGTATTTGTGAAAAAACTTGAAAACTATGCCACATTAAATCCATTTAATGCTGTCTATTGCATTAAATGGATTTAAGTTTGTGGTTGTAACCTGGCAATATGTGAAAAGGTTCAAGAGGTGTGAATACTGTTGGGGGACTAAATATTCCCAGCATCAGTGAAGGAGACATGATTTTTTTTTTTTCAACATTTTTGTAGACTATGCCATGGAACACCTTCAACAGCTTCTTGACAAGGCCAGCAGTGCTGCAGGACGATTGCTGAGATTCTCTGTGTTCTATCGCAACCAGCATCCAGAATACTTTGACTATGTCAGGTTGGAGTTGTTCTCCTTCTCTTTGATCTGATTGCTCACACCAATTAAAAGAAATCCTCATTTTTTTTTTCTGTATCTTGAATTAGGAGGGAATGTGGGGGATTGATGCGTCCGGCTCTCAAAGACACCAGCGGGAGTCATGGCTCTCCAATCAGCGGCAAACTCCACGGAGTCTTCTTCAGCTGCAACACAGAGTTTGACACTGGGCTTCCTCCCAAAGACTCTCCGTACGGCCCCCTCAGATTCCAGATTCCCGCTGGATTCCTGCTGAACCCAAACATCTGCCTGTACTTTGCAGATTTTTACTGCATGTACACAGCATATCACTATGTGGTGCTGGTGCTTGCACCTGTTGGCACAGAGGGAGATGACTTCTGTCGCACCCGCCTTCCAAGGCTGGACTTGGCCTCCAACCCCTTTCTGACCTACATTGCCCCCCAGAGGCAGGAGGAGGAAGCTGTGTACTGCCATGCCAGTGACGTGATCCTGGAGGTGCTTTTCACAGAGCCGGTTAATTTGGATCAGGGCAGTGTGGAGCAGATCAGTGGGCACCACCAGCTCATGAGTCTGACCACAGCCAATGCCAAGAAAGATCCAAGCTGCAAAGTGTGCAACATCAGCGTGGGGCGCTGAGGGAACTCCCAATATGTTGATTTTGAGTCTGCAGTTCAAAATGACCCAGAATTGGACAAAACAGCTGAGAAAATTATGGGCTAGTCAGAGCATGGTGGAGAAAACATCTCTTGGACTGTGTTAAAGCTGCTTCCCACCTCTCCTCCGACCTGAAATAGAGGAGTTTTTTTTATATTGCCCCCTTGGATAACGTATACTCCAGAGCTCTATGCCTACTCTTCAAGTGTCTTCATGTATTCTCCTACGCCCATTTGTTCCACCATAAATTTCATGTTACTGCCTTTTAGTAATGTGAGTTTCAGACAAAAAAAAAAAAAAAAAAAAAAAAGACATTGCACAGATTTTTTGGTGACTTCTCGGGATTCCCTCTCTGCCAGGATTTCTGCCACCTAAAACCTAAAGATGCAGACAAATGTGTTGCACCCTCACTCAAGATGCACAAAAAAATTCTTCTAACCAATGAAGGGTTTTTTGTTTTTTTTTTTTCAGAAAAATCCTAGCTTTAATTTGCGAACTTTTATTAAGTGGGGAAAACACAATGTTAGAATTGCTGTAAACAAATTCATTGTTGGCGCAGTCAACGGTACCCCTGCTGTCAATACTTTATACAACCTCCCTTTGTGAAGAGAACACTATTTAGTCTCTCCCAGAACATTTCTCATAGTGAGAGCAAACAGAGAGAGGGATCCTTGACCATTCCATTTTGCATAATCTCTCTGGATCGTCCAGAGTCCTGGGTCCTTTGTTATGATCCCTTCTCTTCAGCTCACCCCATAGGTTTTCTAAAGAATTAGGTGCAAGGACTTTAATGGCCATGGAAGAAGGTTGATTTTGTGTCTGATGAACCCTTTTTGGTTCCCAATGACAACCCATTTTAGTTGGATTTCCTGCTGTTTCAAAGAGCTGATGATGCCATGTTCTCTAACAAGGTTTCGTAGTGAATGCACAAGCATGCATGCACATCCACGTAGTGAATGGACCTGGATAATGTGTCAGTAAGCTTACAATGCATGGGCAATATCAGTATGTGAGAAGTTGTAGACCTCATAAATGGTGGATTGACTACACAGTTATGTTTATATATTAAAAAATCATATAATTCTCATTCAAATATATTTTTATCAGTTGCACATCTGTCAAAAACCTCTTTGAAGGGTCAATTCTCTTTGTAAGGGGACCTAAGCTGCACTCTTCAGGAAAGGAATTAGAAGGAAATGTTATGGAAATATACTGTAGTTGTTCTTACATCACAACGTTAACATTTCAATTGGAAATTGAATGATTAAATTGGATCTAATCACAAAAAAATACCTAATTAATTTATTACAAATCATACTAAAATAATGCAAGTATTAATTTAGAAAAGAAACAAGAGACACGTAACTTAGAGGGAAATTCTGAGGTTAATTTAGAATGAGTGTTTAAATTACTTTTCCTGGTTAATGATTTAAATTGATAAAATAGTCTCTCTAAAAGGTAAAGTCAAGGTTTTGGGACATAATTTGGATATTCCAAATAACTGTTTTTTAAGGAGACTTTTGGAAAAGAAAAATAGAGTAATGAACTCCAAGTGTGCCACCTTTGGTCCATCAGATCTGGTCACCCTGAGTCACTGTAAAGAAGTACCCTTGCTTGGTCCGATATCAGACTGGGCTGCCACCTCTCTGAGAATGGAGTTTGGCCCTCAGAAGACGCAGTTCCCATCCTCTCGTCTCTCTGAAGCTGTCAGTGGGTAACATTTTAACACACAGTTTTACGGTGGAGAAGACTGGCTGGAGGTCTCTCTTCTGGTGCTGACCTCAGAGTATCTGATCTTTTGACTTGGACTTCTGGACTCAATTGTAAACATTAGAAAAACTGTGTTGCCGGAATGTTGAAGAATATTCAATAAAAACAATATAATCAAATTTTGACCAGGTTTTCCAGGTTTGGTTAACCTCACTGAGCAGAACTGCTTGATCGTGTGTCTCTCTTCTTTTCACTGCACAGACTGAGCGCTCATCAGCACACAGACATTACCCTACCCTGATGTCATCAGGCGTGGACTATGGTGAGGGTTTTGCACTTATTTCCAGTACAGGTAATTAAACCAAGACCAAATGATAATTCTTCTTTCAAACCTTATTAGTCTTTTAATGAGGTAGGGTTTTATAATACTTCAGTATCACTGGCTCGACCCAATGTTCTCCTTTAATTCTACCAATGTTTTCCAAAAGTTTTTGTCTGCGTCTTTCAGAGGGAGAGTAGGCAGTCCTAATGGGTGTTATGGAGACTTACTGATCCCAACACACCAGTCTTTCTTGGAGTTCTCAAACAGTGAACTTTGGGAATTTCTTTTACTTTACTTACCATCTTCCTCACTATGTGTGGTGGGAAGAAAAACATGGATCCTCCTCCAGCCTTGTGGCCAGTGGCAAAAAAATATAATGTGCCTCTGTGATGCATTATATTTATTCTCCAATGTGACAAAAATACATGAATTACTAGAAATTTTAGACAACTTTAAATAAATCATCTATTTTAAAGGTGTCGCATCAGTGATTTGGTTAACAACAATAATTTCTTGCGGAATTTTTTCTTCCCCACTGAATAAATGTGCACAAATTAAAGGTTGGACTTCTCCAAACGTTATATTGGATGATGATGCAACATTGTTTATAATGTATTTTAAGGCTTTTGCACAACTTTACCCACATTTGTACTTGTTGAGATTCTCTTCAAGAATTTTCATGTTTCCCCCTTCATAATATTGCTGTTTTTGTCATTTGCTGCAGGTTTGATATTCCTGTTTGTCAGAGATTTGAGTTTCAGTCGAAAAAGTAAAGAAACATACAGAAACTATTTTTACATGACTTCTAGAGATTCCTTCTCTATAAAGTTGCTGCCAATGAGTCTGCCTTCCAAACCATCAATAAAATTTCCAAATGTCTAATCATCTTTGATCCAGACTTCAGTATTGTCCTTCAAAAACTATGTGCAGCCTTTTGATTAAAATTCCCAAATGAAATAAAATAAGAATTAGAACTAGGTTATGGCTCAGAAAGTAAAGGAAGATGACAGGATTCTTATCACACTGTAAACAGTGCTCAGCTAAGATTGGCTTGAGGATTCTGTGTGTGTGATGGCCCAATCATCTTTGACCTTTATGGGAATGCTAGTGATGCCTGCAGTGTAAGGGATCCCTCTGCTGTTGCACAACAGTAGTTCATGAGACGAGAGGCCAAAATGTGGGACAGGACACAAGAATGTGGAGTGAAAGGAAATGGCATGTGAGAAGTGGAAGAGAGGGGATTTATTTAAACAAAGCATTTCTTTTAAGAACAAAATATCCCCGCTTTTAAGCTAAATAAGTAAGTTATTAAGCGACGGTATATAAGCTGTTACTCATGCCCTTTCGCTCTTCCCGTGGCAGAGATGTGAATTCACACACACTAAAATGCTGTAATTCTGTCCTTTGTTATTGTCCCAAAATGGCTCACTGTGCCCTGCAGGCAGATACATTAAACAAAACTCTATCTTCCTCTTGGCATCCAGCACTTTAGGAATTGCTATGTCGAATTCAAAGATGTCGGTCTGGGGTCCTCCGAAGCGTTTCTGCAGGTATGTGCAGGGAACGTCCCTGTAGCTGTGCCAGGAGTCAAAGGTGATGCGGATTCGTACATCCTTCTGGAAGCTGAGGTTTCTGACTCGTGCGCTGCCTTGCAGGGCCTGTTCACTGACGGTGCAGTTTTCCAGGGTGACCATGCTCTCGGCCAGCTTGGCTCGGAAGGCCTGGAAGTCCAGCGAGGGCTGCGGGAAGCCCAGCTTGAGCTGTGTCCCCGGGCAGCAGGTGCTGACGGTGCAGCTGTATCCGTCCCCTGTCATGCTTCCTAAACCCTGCAGAGAGGGCAGTGGGCCAAGATCATGCTGATCCTCTTCATGGGAAAACACACGCACGGCCGTCAAGGAGAAACCCAGCTTGTCTGCAAATACCACACGTCTGTTCTTGATCGGAATCCAAACATTGTCATCATCATCATCCAGGTCACTCAAGAAAGGTAAGAAGGGGTGACTCGGATGGCTCATGACGTCATTGGGGAGCTGATCTGTTGCTGGGGGCCGGATGCATGGCCGCTGAGGCTTCAGGATGGGAACCCACACATGGGGACACAAGTGTTCGCGCTGGTTCAAACACAGCCGAACTGCGATCTCCACAAGTCCTGCTGAGTGGGCCATGGAGCCCAGGCCAAGCATCGGCAGGACACTTGCAAGAAATAAACAGAAGTTTAATAAAGACTGCTCCACTAGAGGTGTGATTAAATTTGTAGTGCAGTTTGCTCCTAAGAAGCATGAATGAGCTGATCTCAAGATCAAAGGGAATGTGATCGTTATATTTTACCCTCATTCTGAAACAGCAGAGCAAGAGATAAAAACTTACAGCAGCAGAAGAACAACATACTTACGCTGGACTGGACGTCTCCATGCTGGCAGAGTGATGTTGATGTTTACCTCAGGGGTAAGCCTGTGTTTGAGACAAAGGGTAGGTATGTTAGTATTACTACAAATGTTCTGTTCAATTTTTTTTGTTTGAAATGTTCTTAGATAAAGAATAAAATATATGGCACAGAATCAGAGCTAAGACCAAGATTAAATTGTGTTTCCATGCTCCCACTTACTAACTCCCAAGCTCAGGAGGCTGGAATACAGGTTGAGTTATCCCTCTGTCTGCAGGACCAGCTAGGACTGAGTCCTATTTTTGCCAGCTCACTCAATACAACAGAGAAGACTCTGCCCAGTTCAGCATCCTGACCAATCAGGATCAACCAGGAGATTTGTTTGTGTTTTTCTTCTTGTAATATTTACACAGATCCAGTGTAACATTATGACTACCCATCTGGACACTACTAGACCCCTGAAGGTTTGTTCTGGCATCTGACACTAAGATGTTTGCAGCAGATGCTTTAAGTGCTGTAAGATGAAAGTTGGGACCTCTATGATCCATTGAGTTCAAAGTTGGAACTCGATGGATCATCAAGTGATTAATATGTTTTAGTCCGAAATGTGCAAATCAACCTCAGAACAAAAGCCAAAAATTTTGTGAAGATGCTGGCTGAAGCTTTTAATTTCATTTTCCAGAGTGAAACATATTCTGCACTAACATTGGCTGAAGGGCCACTCAGTGAGGAGGAAGCCATTACTCTAAAAGAAACATAAAGAGGCTAGAATGCAGTTTGCAAATGCACATAGGGACAAAAACCTTAATTTCTGGAGACATGTCCTGTGGTCTGATGAAGCTAAAGCGGACCCGTTTGACCATAATGACCATCGTTAAATTTAGAGGAAAAAGGGGGACACTTGTAAGCCTAGGAAGAACATACCAACTGTGAGATATGGTGGTGGCAGCATCATGTTGTGGAGCTGTTTTGCTGCAGGAGGAACTGGTGCATTTCATGAAATAGATGGCATCATGAGGAAATAACATTACATAGAAATATTGAAGCAACATCTAAAGATATCAGCCAGGAGCATAAAGCTGAAGCACAACTGTCTGGTTTCAACTGTACAATTATTTCTTGTTTTAGGCTTTAAGGGATTTAATTTGCTTGCATGTTGTTCATTAAACCCCTAAAAACATTAATGAAATAGTTGTCTGGAAATTCAGTTTTTAATAGTGAGCATGCTTTTTGGATGCTTTTAGCAAAACAAAAAAAAAAAATATTCTATGTTTTATGACAAAACCTATGAGAAATTTTGATTTAGCTGATCTCTGTATTATCTCCTCTGCCCTGAGCTGTGTTGCTTATTAAGTTCTTCTGTATGTGTTTTTTTCTGCTTTATGGAAACTATCCCAGTCATGCTGGCCTCTATTCTCAGACACGTCAGTCGACACCAATCCCCACAGAGGCCTGAGCTTTGAGTCAACCTTCTCCTAGTTGGCACCTGGCTTGTCCCACAAAAGCATGTGTGACACTGAGGAAGGCCAAATTACCAACAAGTCCCAGCAAGCAACACTTTTATGATCCACGTCCTACACGTAGAGCATGGGTGTCGAACTCATTTTCATTTTGGGCCATAATCAAGATCATTAAGGATGTATTGATAAAAACCCATTAACAAACTGTTAATATATCAATGAAAAACGGTCTCTGCATTCAATATGTACTTCTTAGAAATAAATAATATTGAACATCATTTCACGTCGATCAGTCCCTCAAGGATTTCGCAATTGTTTTTGTGATTTTTTTTTTTGCAATCAAAATGACCAATTTTGTGGTGCTAATTTAGAAATATTTGCAAGGACTTTTGCAATATCTGCGCTTATATTAAATGTGACTTTTTGGAATCACTTTAACCCAATGTTTTTGGCTGTGTTTGTGGAAAATTTGCAATAAACAATTATCCTTTAGCACGAAAAACTGCAGGGATCTGTTGATTTTGCAAAATCGCGAAAAACTGAAGGGACTAATTGATGTAATTTGACTTCTGGAATCTAAAGGGCCACATAAAAAGCTATGGCAGGCCAAATTTAGCCCCGGGGTCTTGAGTGTGACACATGGACATAGAGTTAAAGAGATGTACACTTCGAGAATTTGGCATGACCTTAGAAATATTGTACGACACACAGTTAAACCTGTTTTAGTTCCAATAACATTAATTAACGCTCTTAAAACCAGTCAGTTGTTTGATCATTGTTAAAGTTTTAATTAGCTTTACAACAATTTAGGATTTATTAAAACAAAATTACAAAATTTTCCTCAAGATTCTAGATTGGATTTAGGTCTGGACTTTGTGCTACACCAACATTTGGATATGCTTTAGTCAAAACCAGTGGACCCTAAAGATAGTTCTTAAGGGCCGCCCAGTGATCTGCAGGTTTGAAATCTTTCCCTGGTTCAGCTGATGTGAAGAACAGGCCTCTGTAGAACTTGATTCAGGTACGATAGAGCAGGGACACACCCAAACATGAAGTACTCCTGTGTTTGAGGACTGGATTTAAGACACCTCTAATTCAAAACCATTACACCGCAGCTCCTGTTGCATTTTTAGGGTGACTGTCCTGCTGAAAAGTGAACATTTTGCTTAGTTTCAAGTCTTTTGCTTGTTTTTTTTCCCAGGATTCCCCTGTATTCAACTCAATCCATTTTCCCATCATCACATTCCCAGTCCCTGGTGAAGAAAAGCCGAATCATAGCATGATGGAAGGGTTGACAACAAATACACACCACACTGTTCAGATTTTTATTTGTAAAAAGCTTTAAAAACAATGTATAATTTTGACTCCGCTTCACAAATAAGCAAAACATCAGAGCTGCAGCAGTCGGATGACAAGAGTGCGGGTCAATATGACAGCGTGCTGACAATCCGGCTCTGTTCTTCAAAACACAGTCTCTCTCAGTTCTTTACCACTTCCAACTGCTGAGCAATTACAGTGAGGGAAAACAATAAGCACTGATTGCACCCTCTGGCATTCTTACATAACAACGCTGCTTCAATAATTACAGCTCACAGTAGGCAATGTTTATTCAGATGAAGATGAAATGCGTACATTGTACAAATATATATTTACAAGATGAAGTTTACATACGGCATATGAACATTTGCTGAATTTCAGTTATTCGAGGAACACAGATGCATGAGCCTGTGTCGATCGAACGTTGTCTGCTAGAAAACAATAAAACACACCTCTTTTGTGTGGAAAAGAGGTGTCTTTTCCACACAAACAAGGAGACAGAATGGCAGGAACTGTGATGCCAAGCTAACTGAAAATTTCCCCTTCAGGTCACAGGAGGCATCCGGTTATTGAGCAGCGGAGAAAAGGTACAATAATGATGACGAGTCATACTGATTCGGTGATGTAAAAAGAATCTGATAACATAGGAGGTCATATTCTGGTGTGTGTAAGACAACGATCTCAAAACTTAAGCACGCTGCAGTTCCAGTGATTAAAACGATCCAAAAATAGCATGACAGCCCTGCGAAAACTGGCCTGAGCAGGATTCATGCCGTCTTCCTTCTACGCCATTTCTCCAGGCCGCGGCGTCACAAACACATCTGCGTTTGTGTGACAGAAGTTACTCCTCTCTCTGAGGAGTGGTTTTCCTGATGTGATAAATGCTGATGCTGCTCTCCTTTCTATTTCACAGGGCGATCAATAAACAAACAGCAAATGATCTTCAGAGGGGGGTAAAAAAAAAAAAAAAAAAAAAAAAAAAAATTCAACAACCTAAAACATAAAAATGGGTCTGAATTAGCATTTAAAATGGAAACCGTGATTAAGAAAAAGGTTCATATGCAGTGCCTTGCAAGGATTCTAATCCATTTAACTTGAAACAGACATTTTTTTCTTCTGTCAACTGATTATAAACTTAAAATTTTTTTTTTTAAAAAACTCCCTGAGACCACAGTTTCTAACGTAAAAGCTGCAGAAAACGAGTTAGGATATGTTTGAACAAAAACGTTTAAAGCTCATTATTAAAAGGATGGTATTGCCCTCATTCATTCTTACTTACCTATAAGGGTTCAAATTAACTGCACAGCTCCGCTTGAGACCAGCGGTGCTATAGTGCGATAGCGCATCAGGTGCTGGGAGCCCTCTTCAAGATCCACAACAAAGTCTCTGATATAAGAAGCAAAAAACGTTTCTAGAGTGTCTATGCCAAGAAAATATGACATCACAAAGAGCGGGGAGGTTCAAGTCCCCCTGCTGGATGTTTAACCAAATGACAACACATGAAGAGAGACTTAAAGATAAAACAAGTACCGCTGTTCATCTGTTTCAGGCTCAATCAAAATATTTTCTTGCCGCTTCTTCACCCGCAGGAACACAAAAGAGTCCAGGCAGGGCTCCGGTACTGGGGTTACAGTAAAACAAAGGATTAAGGCTGACACTTTAATTAAATAGATCACAACAAATGTCATTACCAATCAAGCTTTATCAATACTGTGTTGATCAGGGCTCGTTCAAGACACAGAACGAAGGCAGATGTTGTCATTTTACCTGCTTTAAGCATATCCACAGCCTGCAGGTTTGGAGGCATGCGCTTCAGCGCTACAGCCTTTAGGTACGTTTCTGTGTTTGCATAATACCTGGACGCAACGGGAACGTGTTATTTTTAATCATGAATCTTGTAATACAAACCGAGCTACATTTACTGCACTCACTCTTTGGCAAAGGCAAACTCCTCCGGAGAAAGCAGAGACAGCTGACCCTCAACTCGCGACTTTTCTCTCTCCAGGACGTGGGGGAAGTACTTCTCAATCTGGATACAGAAAGCACAAAGATCAGAAACAAACAGAGATGGCGGCAATATTTTCATCCCTCATTAATCGACCTTCTGAAGGCGGGATCGGAGGTAGCTGCTGAGGACAAAGCGAATCCTGTCTATCTCCATCTGATGGAAGCCGGCCTTGGCGTCGCCCTTCTTCACTCGCTGCAGGTTTGCTTCCTGTTGGAGGAAAAGTCACAGCTCTGTGAAAGAAAGCCAGTCGACACATTAGAAAAAAGAGTTTTCCATCCGGGTTGAGTTATATTCAGATCACTTCAAAAATGCATTATTTATCCCAAAGGGAAATTAAATGTTGTTGTAACACATATCATCCAAGTGTCTTCAAAGAGGCGTTGTAGATGGTGATACTGTGGGCAGGAAGGACCTCCAGAAGCAGTCATTCTCGCAACAAATCTGAAGGCCTCTGACTGAAGACTGTTACTGCATGATGGTCTCATGACTGTCATGTCATGCTAAGAGCTCAATATCCAGCCAACAGAGACAACATTCGAATGTAAGCTGTCCTGGATGACACCATCAGTTGTTGGCAAACATTGCTAATCCACCTCATTTGCTTTAGGCACTCTTATCTGGCAGTGTGGTCAGAAAGCCGGACAGAAAAATGTTGGAGTCAGGGATATGATCGAATCCCTCTGGGATTTGGGGTCGTAGTTGAAGTATTATTTGAGCTTCTGAGATGTTTATCAGCTGCTCCCAGCCGTAAAAACATCATAGCAACTGTCCGAAAGTGAAACAGCCAGAGCAAAAACCCTTCCAGAAGCACAGCATCCAAAACCAGGGGGAACAATTGTCCAAATATGCAACGACTCAACAAAAGAGCTCATAAGTAAATTCAAAATATGCAATGTTTAAAATTGTCCTCCACTGACCCCCACGCCCCAGGTTTTTCACTGCAACAAACTAATGTGATGGAAGTTGTTTTTATAATAGATACAATTACAAACAGTCACTCAAAAGATCTCTTTCATTTAAACATTGATTTTCTGAAAATACATAAAGTTATCTTCTCAGGACCAATTACACATGTGATTAACTTGTCCATTAGTTGTGCAATCTTCCCTAAAGGTTCGAAGAAAGCAAGGGTTTTGCCTATTTTGAAATCTGGGGCAGCTGATCTGGCAGGTAATTATAAGCCAATAAGTATTTTACCTGTATTTTCTAAAGTCCTGGAGAAAGTAGTAGTTCACCAATTCAGGAAGCATTGACAGTTAATTTGTTACATCCTCTACAGTTTGATTTTCGTCCTCATTATTCAACAGAAACTGCCACTTGCTTCTTCATTGAATAGGTCAAGTCCTCACAAGATCAGGGAAAAGTGGTAGGGGGTTTTTGGACTTAAAAACGGCATTTGATACAGTAAACCATGATTTTATATTTTAAAAAAGTGCCAACTTAAAATTTTCTGACAACCTTACAGTGGTTTCAGTCACATCTGGTAAATAAGTGTATTGTTACTGGTGGTGAAAAATCATCCTTCCTTAAAGTTAAAACTGGTGTACCACAGGGATCAGTTCTTGGTCCTTTACTGTTCAGTCTTAATACAAATGACTTGGCTGAAGTCTGTCTTGGGGCAAGTTTTTAAATGTATGCTGACGATGCTGTTGTATATGTGACTGGAAAGGACATCACATCAGTCTTTCCACATGTTTTTTAGATTCCATTGCAGCATGGCTTGAAAAGTCATGTCTTATTTTAAATGTGAAAAAAAAAAAAAAACAGTTTCTGTTTGCTTTTCTTCAAGGGCCCGGTCTGTGATCAGTAGCTCTGGTCTAAATTTTAAAATCAACGGTCAACATATTAAGCAGGTTTGAGAAGTGAAGTATCTTGGTGTTGTCCTGGATTCTCATCTGAAATTTGAAAAACGTGTTAAAAAAGTGTGCAGAGTTGCAAAAACAAACTTATATACATTAAGACTAATGCAAGATTTTCTTCCTTTTTAAGCTGTAAACATGTTTCATGCATTCCATGATTCTCTCTCATTTGTGTTACAGTGCTGGTCTCAAGCAACATCGACATCCATCAGGTCTTTACATAAGATATACAACCGAGCAATTCAAATTTTGGACCGAAAACATATTCCATTTCATCATTGCCATGTTCTCAAAAAACTGAATATGATGAACTTTGACAACTTTGTTAAACATTGCTATGTATCATTAATTTTTAAGTGTTTGACAGGTCAGGCTCTTCAGGTGCTCAGTGACCTTGCGGTTCCTCTTATATCAGGAGGTTTAGTGACTTGTGGTGCATCCAGCAACAACTGCAAGGTACCTTTTCGCAAAACCTCTTTTGGTCAAACTGCTTTTTCTGTGCAAGCCACCACTGTGTGGAATTCCTTACCTGAGGACTTGAAACTCATTCTAGACTGGCAGATTTTAGATTAAAACTTAAGGACTTTCTCAAAGAAAACCAGACTTGCAGTCATGGTTAACAATCAGCCCATGATGGCTCCATGATGGCTTTTGTTTTATTGCAGTCTGTTTTAAGTTGATTTTAGGTTTTATGTTATGTATAACATTTTATCCTGATATGTTGTTTTATTATTTTTTAATGGTTTTATATTGTTAAAAACCCATCTGTGGACGTGAATTACAAACTAGCTTAGGCTATAAATGTTATAGTGTCCAGTATTTGTTTATACTTAAAAGGTTCATGACAACAAATTTAATTTTTCTGTGGTTTTGGGGGTATAATATGATCTGTTGAGCACTGATGAGGCCGTGTGAATGTCAAGAGTTGGTATCAAAAGCCGTGCTCATAGGCGGTCAGCTTTGTTTCTTTGCTCAAAAACAAACAACTCAGAGAACAGTTTGTCTTTCTACGCAATTAAAATTCTCCAATTAGAGCACACCATCAAGAAAAAAGCCCATCCCATCCTCCATCCCCCCAGCTGAGACACTGGTTAATTTGAGGGATAAGTCGTGCTAGCATGCATGGCTATTCCATTTGAGAAGAGGATGGTGACTAAAAAGCGGAGCTGTTATGTCCGAGGGCGCTCAAAAACGGTTGGAAGTTTCCACTTTCCTCCCGAAGGATGACAGAATCAGAGAAGACTGGCTGAAGTTCATTTATGGGGAAGTACAACACAATTATAACCTCAATTTGAGACGACGTTCAGGACATTTTACTGAAGAGTTTCCCAAATATGGTTGTAGCCAATCAGATTGAAGCCAACTAGGTAGAGCTACATATCGTTACCGTACCCTCTTCCTGAGGAGGGAAATCCGGCCTGCCAAAACAACCCCCTACAAAAAGGTGAAGTTATTTTTTTAAATGAAATTCTTTAGAGAACTGACATATGCAACGATATCAACTACATGAAATAGTTTATACAGTGATGTCACCACCCCTTTAACACTTGTCCCCATTCAAATAAACAATAAAGAAGAAAAAAAATTATGAACAAAAGTTAACAAAAAGGAACAAATCAGAACTAACGTAACAGAGCTGCTCCAACATGCTGCGGGAACTTCTAGAGGCCAAACAGAAAAGATACAATAACAGTGTTATAAACAATGCTGCCTGAGTAAAACTAGATGGCTCAGCATTCAATACAGAAGACTTCCTGGCCTATTATGATAATACAGACAAAAATCTAAACAACGTCTATTTAGAGCCGATAATATCACAGCAACATGGAGACAGCGTCACAGCACATTGTTCAATAGTCAACGGTTTCTGGATATGGGTCATGAACCCATAAGCATAAAGACAAATGACATACAAAAAGCCGTTTATATAGTGTTTGATAATAAAGTCTGTGGGTTAGCTCATATCTAAAAGATGCTATTCAAGACTTTTAGCAGTCAGTGTCTCTGGTTTTATCTTTGATATAACACTCAATGTTGTGTATTTTGCTTATTCTAGTTATAAATGATGTTATTAAAGCTGGACAAGTAAATTGTCTGGATAATTATATGCCAATTACACTAGACAACATCTTATCCATGGTTATAAAAGGAATCCTGCTTGACAGAGTATGTTAGTTTGGTTTCAAACCAAAGCAAGGCACTGACACATGTGAAGTTTATATGCATTTAAGGAAATAGTAAATTTGGGCGGTTAATTCATCTGTTCTTATATGTTTTATTGATGCTTCCATGCTTTTAATCAAGTGAGCCACAAAAGGGACGGGGAATTCCTGAGCATACTGTGAGGGTTCCCTCTCCCTTGAAGATGCAGCTCAAATGAGGAAGCAGTATTTCTGGCACCTTTGATGTTTCCAATGGTGGAATGTGTCACCCTTTTTATTTAATTTATATGTTGATAACATGCAGCTGAAAGCATGTAACACTGGATGTATGCTCGGCTACGTGAAACACTGATAAACCATCTTAAGTATAGAAATCACCTAGTTGGTCTTGAGATCAAGTCGAGGACGTTTACAGTAGCTCATAAATATATGTGTTAAATATAGTTGAATAAGCCAATATAAAATACAACGAAAGTAAAAGTGCCTTTTTGATATGTAGAACCAAGCAAGATAAATGGCAAAATGTTCCTATAAACTGTCCAGCAAGGTAATTTTATTACTGATCAAATGAATTTTAATTATCAACTGCTCTACAGGATACTTGCTGTAGCTACTTTTCGTTGCCTATACCCAGTATTTTCCCTACTTTGGCCGGAAGAGTAGCTACTAGAAGTAACTCAGAGCTGCAGGTGTTCCCCTGGTACTTACCATATGAGTCAGCTGTTCCATCACACACTCCACTACCTCTGACTTGTTCTCCAGCAGCTCCGGGGAAAACTTCTCATTCAGCCAGGCCTGAGAGAGACACACAGGTAGCAAGACTGTGAATGGAGAGCTAACAGAACCAGAACCAGAGAGAGTTTTGTCTAAAGCAGCGTGAAGGAGGCCTTAAAGTCCTGTATGTGACTGTAAACAGTGTAATTTTCGGGTCAGTGGCTCACCTCTTCTAGCTTAGTGATCAGCTCCGCCGGAGTCATAACATCCTCCTGGCTGTCATCTTGGTTGATGTCGCTGCCGTCCTCTGACAACGCGTCCGACATTGTTCTGCTGTAAAAGGCCCGCTACCAGAAAGTTAATCACTTCGAATATGTTTTGGAGATTCTAATATTAGTCTGAAAAGATTCGGGAAAACTTTTGAACGAATAAGCCGAGGTGAGGACAGCCAGCGACACTGTAACAGGAAAAATTCTCTTGTTTATTCGCGCCACTGAGACTCTTCTCGCGCGAGTTAGGTTTTTTTTTAAACCCCGAGTTATGCCTGTCAGGCAAACCTTCTCGCAAACTGAGTTTAATATGTACCCCTGTCAAACCGGACATCTAATAAAATCCTTCAGTTTCCAATCACTGTATCAATATTTTATAATTTTTGCTTTGCATGTCCAAATTTATGCAGCTATCGTACTCGTAATAAAATAAAAATCAGAAACAAATCTACCTGAAGTTAATAACTCGGGGAAATAAATTCCTCTGTTAACACTTGCACTTACTTCACACTTCGTGAACTTTTTCTTTTTTATTAGGAAATGCTTATTTTACTATAATTGTGCTGGACAGACCAACACAAACTGGAGCACATCTGTGTAGTGGAAGGTAAGAATACTTATAAAAATCTTCAAAACCTGAAGTATGTGTATAATAAAATCCAGTGCCACCAAGGAGGTGGGTTAGGTTATCAAAAACATTTTCGTAAGCTTTACACATCTCTCAGACCACTGTTTTATTCATTATCCAAATTTGGAAAAAGTATGGCACAATTGCAAATTAATATAGATCTATGGCAGCCTGTCCGCATAAAGCGATATGCTGGGCAAGCAGAGGATTAATCACAGAAGCAGCCAAGAGGGCTGTGGTAACTCTGGAGGAGCTGCAGAGATCCAGAGCTTCGATGGGAGAGTCTGTTGACAGGACAACTACTTGTCAAACACCAGTATGGGGGAAAAGTGGCAAGAGGAAAGCCATTGTTGAAAGAAATAAGTTGTCTAGTTTAGAGTTTGTCATAAGTTTGCAAATATGTGGGAGAAGGTACTCTAACTCTAGTGAGATGAGACCAAAATTAACAGAAAATTAATACTGCACATCATCTTGAACATGCCATCCCCATGGTGACACATGGTGCTGGCAGCATCATGTTGTGGGAATCCTTTTCTTCAGCAGGGACAGGGAAGCTGGGTTGCGTTCAAAGGGAGACAGATGGAGCTAAAAAGCAGAGCAATAAATGAAGACAATCTGTTGGAAGCTGGAAAAGACTTGAGAGTTGTGGCAGACATTAAGCAGAACAATGATCCTAAACAAAAGCCAGAACTACAGTGGAATGGTGTAGATCACCACAAAATCATCTATTAGAATAGCTCCCAATCCAACTGATAATCTGTGGCAACACTGGAAAACTGATTGTCATACCTTTGCATTTAGTGTTGACTCTGCTTCAGCAATTTGGCACTTAAAATATATTGAGGTTTGCAAATCGAATGACAAAAGGTGAATAAGCAAAACAGGTATGAATACCTTTGCAAAGCACTGTAGTAGAATGCTTGATCCAGATAAAGCTATTTAAAATATGCAGTATCAGTCTGTTGTCTATTCCTGCTTCTCTTTGCTGGGTCCCATGGGGGAGATGGGGGGATTTGGGGCTGGTGTGATCAGAAGGCAGGGTAAATCCTTTACAGGTTGTCAGTCCATCACAGGGCAACAAGATATGAAATGATTTATTTTTATTAGAGATCGGAGATATTAATCCTAAATGAAAACAAATTTCACATGGGAATTCAGTGCAGTGCTATAGGAATGTATGGTTTATGGAATTACCTTAAAAAAATATACCTTAAAAAAAATATAACTTTTAAAAAGCTAATTGTCATTTTCATATTTTTCGCTGCAGAGTAGGTTCAAAATTTAAAGGAACTTTCTGATCATAATATTCATAACCACAGTCATAAATCTAGGCAGCGTGCATTGATACTCTGCATATCAGCCATGTCTTTGTGAAATCAGTTGGACCCTTATAATTAGTGCCCTTGATGCTCACACCCAATTTAGACAGTAGCAGAAATGCAAAAGTAAATAGACAAGTGTCTTAAAGACAGAAGAGAAATAAATAAAATAGGTTAATTTTTCCTATAGGTCATATTTTCATGACAGTATTTAACTATGACATCACATTTAGTTTTTCTAACATTCTGCACTCTGGCCCACAGTTACGAAAACTGAAAATGAACAGTAAATCTTAGTCTGAAAATATTACATTTCAGCAAATATTTCCTGGGCCAATATGTGACATTTCTCTTTTTCTAGCAGTTTTATTTTACATTTACAAGAATTTCTGTTATCTGCTTTACTAGTTCCAGCTGTTTTATACCACACTGTGGCTTTCAGCATAATCTCATTTGTGTGATTTCCTCTTTCTATTTCCTCCTCATTGCTCTTGCCTCAAAATTCTTTGTTATTTTCTCCACCAAAAACATCAGTGACGCTCAGCATTACAGACCACAGCAGTGTGTTGTAAGCCCTGCGCTGCACCAGCCCTGCAGAACTGCTTTGTACGACAGATCAACAGACACTAAAAAGCTGAGAGTAAAAATGTGTTTGTACAAACAAAATCAGCAACAGCTGTAAAAAATAAATAAATAAATAAATAAATAAATAAATAAATCAGTCCCATTAAACAATTGGACACAAAAAAAAAAAAAAAAAAAAAAAAAAAAAAAACAACAAATCATTTTTGAAAGAAAAAAGATAGAAAGCACAATTTTAAAGGTTTTTGTTTATTTCCGTTTCATTTTCTTTTTTAAATACATTTTAATAACAGAAAATGCTGCTGAAGACTTTTTTTTTTTTACAAAATATTTAACACTGATAGAAGGTATTAAACATAATCTACATAGTTTACTGTTCTGACTTTACAATACAGTACTAAAAACAACAGCAGAGTTGTTTTTTTTAATTTAAGAACAAGAACTGAAAGAGTGCAATCAAAGATTAATGAGGTAAAGCTGATATTGTGGCAACACTGACCCTTTTAAATTCTAAGCCTATCTGGATGTGTGAATTTGGTGAAAATTATTATTTTTGTTTTAATTTATAATAACTAAGTAGAACTTTGGTGGAACACAAAGAGCAAATGAAAATGACACAGTTTTAACATTTATATAATACAGGTTACTTTCAACTGGCCTCAGTCTAGCAGCTTTAGAGAATTGTTGCATTTCTAGCGGTTTTGTTTGACTAATACTGCCTGGTTTTCTCTCCTCCGAAACTAGTTTGAAAGCTATTCTAAAATGTTCAATTATCCTTCTCAAAGCTTGTGAGGATAAACTGAATTCATGGCAGGTAGCGGGTATCCGACTTGGGGGTTTAACAGAGGAAAGGAGTAAGGATACGGGTAAACAGCCGGACCAATGAGAGTAGAGTGACTTGGACCGACTGGCACAGATTGGTACATTAGCTGGGAGTGAGGGAGTCTCATTCTGTGGGGAAGGAGTGCTGGGTGTAATGGTTGATGGTGCCGGGAGTCCCTCGCTGATTTGTCGTAACTGGACAGGACGCACGGCGCTGGCAGGGCGGTGGCGGACTGAGACAATCCCTGTTGAGTGGGAGGAACTTTCTGCTGCACTGTCCTTGATCTGTCCCTCTTTTCTGTCGGATAAGGCCACGGGGTCACGCCGCCCAGCTTCTTGGTGAAAGCCAGAGAGTTGTCTGTCTGGAGCAGCCTGCTGTGGAGAAGTTTGTAAGCTGGCCGAATAGGAGCAGGCCGCAGCAGCTGCACGGGTTTGGGAAAAACTTTGGTAAAGCCAGAGGTAGATGTTGAGAAGGAAGGGGATGAGTGGAAAGGGTATGCAAAATGTTTGCCGGTTCCTTTGTGATAAGGCTTCCAGGCTGAGTCTTTTATTTGGCTTTTTACAGAGTCAGTAGTCAGCGTTTGGGAGCTGATGTGAGGCGTGTCCTTCTTCTGTACTGAAGTGCTTGTAGGTGTCTGACTACAGTTTACAGGCTTGTTGTCCTCTTGTATTTTGGCAGTGCTCGAACAGTTCTCGGCCGATGTTGAACTGGGTCTGGGTTTGTCCCCACTAGCTTGTGAACATTCTTCTGAAGAAACAGAAAGAGGGGAAGGACTGCGTGAAGAGGAGGAGGATAAGGGCAAAGGAGAGCCTTCAGAGGAATTGCAGTTCCTGCTGGAAGAAGCCCGGGCTGGAGACTGGGAGCAGTGGATGACTGAAGGCCTTTCCTTGTCCTCTCTCTGGGAGCCCAGCGGCACATTAAGGCTGGCCTGAGCCATTCGCTTCTTCTTCTCCAGAGGAGAGATGACCTCTCCAGTTGCAGAGGGCAGATGAGGAACCCAGTTGTTAGGTGCAGGAACCTGCAGAATGTGGCCACTTAAAGGGGAGCAGAAATCTCCAGCAGTTCTGCTTGGTTGAGGTTGCTCCGGGTGGCGTCTGTCGGAGCTGGGTGGCCAGAGGGCGAAGTGAGGATTCATCATTGTTTCACTTTGGCAGACCACATCTGGGCTTCTTCGGGTGAGTAACTTCAAAATAAGACAGTGAACATTTTGTTACTCAAATGTAGATGTGAACATTTTTTTCTTAGATTTTAAACAATGTTGTCCGTTGTTACCTCAGAATCCATTTCCCTTTCAGAATGACTCCTCTTCCTCTTTCCATCAATCTTGTTCACTTTACCCTCCTGATTTCTCTTGTATGGCTTCCGTGGTTTGCTCGGAGGTAGAGGCTTGTCATCCTCTCCTTTTATGTGTCTCTCAAATGGCAGCACCAACCTGTCGTATGGCCAACAGATCTCAGGTTTACAGACATCTTTTTTAAAAAGAAATTGTATTTATTGACCACCTAAATGAACCCTTCTCACCTCTCATAGTGTCTCCGAGTGCAAGTAGCAGCACTGGTGCTACCTGGGCTTCCTCCAAGCTCATCGTAGACTCTCTTCCAAAGACGTCCAGTTGTCACCTGTTGTACAGCACAACGGGGGAGTTTAAGTCTTCAAACATCTTCATTTTTGAGTTTTTATGGTGTCATTAGGAAGGCAAAAAATATTCTGTATTTATGCATGTTGTAACATAAACATGCAAATAGTGAATTGTAAAATAGACTAGTCCAAGATGGCCACCATGATAACCATCTTTGTTAGACCATTTTGCAGCTTATTTCCATTGTAGTTCCACCCTATAACATACATTATTTACTATAATTAACTACCAATATCATTGCAAGCAGACATCATATCTAACTGCAAAACCAGCAAGATCATGAAGCTGTAACATTTTTCAGGTCAATTCAATAAAGGCATAATTCCGAATTTTTAAAATAAGGTTTTAAGCGTGTAAAATCTGACCTGCAGTAGAAAACTCTCTTGGTGTTTTCATTTAGCATAGATTCAGATTAGTTAGACCCAGAGACTAAAGCTGATGACTAGTTCAAAAGGAGCCAAGACCTAAGGGGAATTCTGTCATCTTAAAACAACCCCAGTTTCAAAAATATAACGCTATTTTAGGAACTTTTAAAGCATCATTTTGTTTGGAGGTAGGAGGCGGTGCACCGCAACTGATATTCCTGTGTGAAACACTTGCTGGGAACAGCATAGCTAAAGGTTCCGATCAGAGTAACGGCCTTACTGAAAATAAAGCTTACTGAAAAATAAAACAGTATATAAAAAAAAATAATAATAATGTTAACCTGAACTACTAAAATATATGCCACTTTACATTTATATCAGGAAGTTACTCTCTTTGGAAATACTATATAAACCTGTTCTGTACAACCTCCTTCCTTTATTTCCTGTGTTATAATCATCGGGTTTTTGGGAAGGAAGTCATTTTAAGATGGCAAAAATCTGCTTTCATCTCAGTTACTCTTGGACTGGCTTTTAGCTTCAGTCTGCTGGGACAACTAATCTGGATTTATGCTCAATGAATACGCCAGGAGAGTTAACTATTCTAGTTAATATGTTAACTGCTTTCTGACCTTTTACTAGAATCTTTCATCAGAATCCCGAACTATGCCTTAAAGAGATGCAGTTATTTAGAGTGAATAATAGACTTGCCCTCAGATTTAGCCTTGTGATCATTTCCAACTGTACTAGCATTTTGTAATATAGCAGTTCAATTGTGCATCCTGTGTTTGGGCGTTGGTATACTTGCTTTCATAGCTATTTTAAAAATGTCTCACAGGAAGGTGGTGGCTGGCCACTCTTCAAAAGCCACGTCAGTTGGTTTACTTTCCTGAAAGAACACTTTTATTTTTTTCATCTTGAGCAAATGTGAGTGACCTATGTTGTTGCGTTTACACCCCAGGAGCAAAGCGTTGGTGGTCAACTCTAGCCCAGTTTGGTTCCACGTACGTACAAGTTTCACTCTCGGTACTCTTCCAATTGTGGTGACATCAAAAACAACATACTATTCTTCAGTGTGGTACCATTGTGACCATGTTTTAACATTATAGCTTGATCAATTACCTGTTTTCCAACACAAACCAATTAACACTGAGCCCTTGTAAAACAAATAAGTGACAAATTACTCACTGATTCATATCCCCCAAGTTTCTCAACAGATTTGTAGATCATCCAGAGATCAACTGGAAGTGTAAAAAACCCCACATCAGAACCAACATATTTTAATGCAAACTTCTTGTGAATAATGAAGTGCATTGACAATTAAGATCCACTTACTCTGTTTAAAGCCAAGATGTGGAATCCTTTCTATGGGTGTACCCTTATCTTTCATAAAAGAGTGCAAACTTGCTATAAATGTTTTCTCCTCCATCGGCACCTTACTGGGCCTCGTTTCTTCCTCACATTCAGTCGTAGAGTCGTGAATTTCAATAACACAGGGAGAAGCCTGATGGGGAAAAAAGCATCATACGTTTATATAGTATGACACTGAAGACTGAACTGTGCATTGTGTAGGAACTTAATTTACAGTTGAATGCATCATATTATAGAAGAGAAAGAGGAGTCATCTCAAAACACACAAATGTTGAAATGAAACATCAAAATCAGAGAGTAGGGTTTTACCGCTACTTTCAATAGATAACCGCTACACATCCTGTCTGGAGAGAAAGCTGCAGACTTGTGGGGTTTTTGGTCTAGAGTTGTCAGTCAACGGTAACACGGATGGCACTTTGAAAAACAAGCTGTTGCCAAAAGAATACAAGTGGTGGAAAATAAACTACTTATTGCAGGCCAGATGTTAAACAAAGACTGAATGAGGTTTTGTAACAATCAAATTTGGGTTGGTTGTAGCATTTAGCTATGCTTTCTTTTATGTATACAAAACTAGTTTAGGTATTGTTACGACAACTTTAAGTCACCAAATATTCTTTTTAATTATACCAACTCACAAACACCAAATTTGAAATATAGATATATAACTTCATAGTGTTCTAATGATTACCTGTTAAGACAGATTTTATTGGTTTAAGAATTGGAGATTTTATTGCTAAGAAGTTCATTGCTGTTCCGCTACCTTTTGTCTGAAAGTTGCATCATTTTTCTTTAAGACTTAGCTCCGCTCTGATTGGTTTGGTGACCTGACAGCAGTAATAGATCACGAGTATGATGTCGATTTTTGTTTGAGAAGAAACATCTTTTCTTTAACAATAAAAAAAAACATACTCTTTGTGTTCTTAGCATCATAAAGATATTACAGTATGATCATACATGTAGAAGAAGATCAAAACTTTTTTTTTTTTTAGAAATTTCCAACCACATATGACTAACATTCAGCTTACGTGTCTGATCACATACACGCTGTTCCTGCTTTTAGAGAAACACCAGGGCGAACAGTCGCTGACATGAAAGAATAATTAGAGCAAACTCGATTGCAAAAAATTCCAGCGGACTCTCTAAATTCTGCTCCTATATACGGTAAAGTCAGCTTGATTGCTTTGGTTCTTCTCCTTTGAGGTTTAGTTTCTTGTCAGCAACCACTAAACCACCCACTCCTGTGTGACATCGCCACACAGCTTTGCATGTTTTTCTCTAAAACTCTTTAAATAAAGATGCATTATTTACCTTATTGGTGACATTTTTTTTTTAAAAAAGATCATTTTTAAAATAGCTGTTAGAGAGTATCTAACGAAGAGTATCACAATGTGAAACAACATGATTACAGAGCTTTAGCACCATGGATGGAACCACTTAAAAATCAATTTCTAAACACAGTTTGTGATTTTTTTTCCCAGCAGATCTCAAGCTTGGTTACCACCAGTCTTAAGTTTAAAAAAAAACAACAGTTTCACAGTATCATTGGAGTTTACAACAAAAATGTGTAACATGATCTAATTGCTTTGCATTAAACAATAATAATAAAAAAAACATTAACTGTTTCTACTGCTGCAAAAATCATTTATTATAGTTTTAATCATGTCATCTATAATATTTATCTGTTTTTTTTTATGTATTCTTGATTTTGATAAAGCAAAAATATAGAATAAACACCAGCTAAATTGAGTATTTTTTTAAAATGCTTATTGCCCATAAAATGGTACCGTATTTACCAGGAGCAGAACCAGGGTTCTGCTGCATCAGAGTCAGGTATGTGCTGTGAGATAATGTCAAGTCTTTTCCACATCTAAGAATCGACAGTTTGCATAGTGTTGCATGAGATTAAGTTTTGTTTTTACATAAGCTGTGATATTTGAGTAACGGTTGTGGAAATGCTGTAGTATTGGAAGGCATACTGCAGAATGTTTTGACATGCCCAAAACATATGTGACAGCCTGGACTGGTTGATCTATTGCATGCTACGGCATTAAATGCACCGTATCTTCCCACAACACTGAAACTCAAGGCAAATATGCAGCAGGAAGACTGAGGTTTTTTTGGTTTCATGGCTTTTAGAAATATTTTAGGTTGAGTAAATGACAGACAGTGCATTTTCTCAACCTAAGCTATTTCTAAAAGGAAGAATTTGTGGTTATTGTAAGTTTGGGAAATAATGTTGCTGTTTTCTTTCGGTCAGCTAACCAGTAGTGCACAGTAACAAGTAGGGGAGGAGCTGCAATACTCGCAGGGGTTTGCAACTACAGTCCTCAAGGGCCGGCGTCCTGCAACTTTTAGACGTGTCTTTGCTTCAACACACCTGAGTTAAATCATCAGATTAATAGGGGCAGTTCAGCCATTTAATTCAGGTGTGTTGGACCAGGGACATATCTAAAAGTTGCAGGACACTGACACCTGAGGACTGGAATTGAAGACCCCTGCTAGACAGAAAACTCCAGTCAATGCAGCGCTTTCCTAAGCATTTCATTGAAAGGACTTTAAACTGAAGGAATTTCACAAAAAATGTCTTCTTTTTTTTTTGTAATTTTTAAATCATAACCAAGTACCAGAATCCCTAGTTACAAATAACATGCTGAGATATTTTTACTGTCTTGTCATCCTAGGTACACAAACAGATTATAATGACTTCTGTCTCCCATCCACAATACTGTCATAGTCACTCAACTGCTAAAGTGAAATCAAAAGATTTGAAAAATTCACGCTTCATATTCAAATGTAAACTCTCACATTGCTGCCTCCCCAATCATATTTCGCCAGATTGGATGTCAATATTTTACTTTGACTCATCAGACCCAGAAGCTGCTATTTCTGCGGCGCTCATTGTACAACAAAACAGCAAGAGGCGGTTTCATATTGAATCAAGTTCCTCTATGTGGTTCCTGGTTCCGAGAAGCAAACCTCTAGAGTGAGTAATAGTGAAGGTGCAGAGCTCTAAGACAGTCCCGACTGAGTCACAGTGCAGTGGCCAACGCTGGCGTTCCCAGCTAACAGGGAGCAGCTCTGACTTTCCACTGTTGTTGTGAACACCTTCGTGATCAGATTTCACACCATACAGGTTGTAAAAACAGATGAAGACTTTACAAACCACTTTAGGTTTAGCTAAAGTTTCCAGAGTTCTGTTTTGATAGTAAGATGATCTACAAAGAGGATACTTTTTCAGCACGACAAAAATCTGATTAGAAACCTGCGTGAAATTCACCTACACTCACAAAGGGCCTGCTTACTTTCAACCATTGTTTTCTTGATCTGATTCACAAAAGTTTCAGGTTTATGCACTGACGGTTGCCTACAGGAAATGTCTGTGCTATGAGCTACATACTGTAGCCCCCCCACCTTATTTTTTTTTTTTTTTTTTCTCACAGCTCTCAGTCCACACCACAGAGAAAGAATATCATTGTGAAACATTTGTTTGATTTTCACTGATGAAATTTTTTGGAAAACTGTGTGGGTGATGATGTCAGTGAGTTGTGTATGCGATTTTCGTAATGACTGTGATCGGCGTTCAGGATCGATGCTATCTGGAGGGCAGAAGTCACCACAGAAACCGCTGGGCTTTCAACTCGAGTTGGCCTTGGAAATTTGATGAGCTAATTTATGCTTCTCATATTGTACCTCTCACTTCAGTTACCAGAATAGTCGCGTTAAGTTTCTTTATGCGCAATAATATATTGCATGTGTGTTTCTATCTTTCTCTCTCTCTCTTTTGTGTTGATTCTTCTTAGAATACAAAGCAGAAGCATGTTCCTTGTACTCATTTCACAATCAGTCAAAAAACATGAAACAACTGTACACACACACACACACAATCAGCCCATCAAACTGCTACTTAAATCGAGCAAAAAGGGGAAATGAAAACACAACAGATAACACATTCTGAGCAGTCATGTCTGTAGTGATAAATTAACTGTAACTGCAGGAAACTGCCCAGAGGACCAACTGACAGGGGCTTTTTAAAAATTCTGGTCCCTGTTTCGCTCTTGCCTTGTCTTCATCACTGCCAGCTGTTTGTTGTGATGCCTCGCTCTGGTCCTCTTCAGCTACACCACACACACAGACACACACAAAAGAAGAAGAAGTCACCGAATTGAAGCAAGCGCTTCTTCATTTTAGCCTTTTAATTAAGAAAAGATTCGAAATCAGCTTTTGCAATGTGTGCGTCATTGGTCAGGTGACTGATCAACTTGCAAACACACACAGACATACATACACAAAAAGTAATCTGTAGAGCATATTGTTGACAGAGTGTGATATAAAACCACAGGTTGCAAAACCACTTCCTGCTCAAGAACACCACCGCTTCTATGCTGCACTGTATGGTATTGTAACTGAGAACTACATCTGGAAAAGGAGAAATCCTCTCAAATAAGACATAAATGCATTAATGTTTGGTTATCAGCTTTACCCCATGGACACTCTATTTTGGTTATAAGAGAAAAAAAGGAATAATGCTGTAAATTATCTGTAAAACAATTATAGCTCCCTTAAGGTAGATTCTTGTCTTTGAGAATGTGTTTGCTCCCCTCATACAAATCCAGGTTTACTCACATTTTAGGTGACATTGAAACACAAACTCTTAAAGAAAAGAAATCACAAGCCTGGGAGCAAGTTCTGAGAAAGAGATACCATTCTTTACCAGCTATCATCTCAACACCTTGTGAGCCCTCCACCCACAATGATATCATTTTTTTTTTTTCTTCAGGGTAAAACCAATATGCTTCTCTTTTGAGATCACTTGTTTCCTGTGCTTGTGGGTTAAACCTTTAATTCTGCTTTCAGTAGCCTCTTACTTCTCCATTTTAGGTGATGAAGAAATATTCTTAATACAACATTTCACAAATCGCTGAATTAAATGACTAACTTTTAATCGGATTTTAACTGGACATGGGTAACGTTTAAATTATTGTAATCAGACAACTGCACCGCTTGAAGTTCAAGTTGCTAACAATAAAGACATTTCTTCTATAGTCCACATTGCTCTGTAGAAAATAAGTGAAGTGTGAAAGTATAAAATCAGCTCAGTGTTTCATATATATATATATATATATATATATATATATATATATATATATATATATATATATATATATATATATATATGTCTTTTGATCTTGTACAAGTTGGTTAATGTAATATCACATACTGAGCCACTCTCCCTCTGTTTGACATGGTGTTTTCAAAGGATTTACAAATATAAGTAGTTGTGTGCTGTAAATAATGATCAAGTTACTACTCACCCATTTCCAGAAGCTGTCTTCAAGTCTTTGACTCGCTGTGTTTTGTGACAGTAATTCATGCGACAGCCTCTTCAACTTCACACCACGAAATAGGAAGATGTCTCTGCGGGACAGTTTCATTGGTTGACTGATGCCATGACAGCAAATGAGGCTGGGAAACTGAGTTTTTTTTTTTTTTTTTTTTTTTTTCATACCAAGTCTCACAGTATCAGTTCTCATCATATCATCCTCTGATATTCAGACCGAAAAAACCAGCTGTGTTAAATTATTAAACAGCAGATTAGTTTTAGATTTGAACTAAGAATGGAATAAAATGTTATAAAAGCAATCCTGTTCTTTAGCTTTAGGGAATGTTAAACTGCTAATTTGTGTCTTTGATGTAATCATGACATGAAATTGCGAGGTAATTTCAAAGTATGTGCAAATTCTTATATTTTGCAGTTTTAAAAAAAGTAAACAAGTAATTTACGAGATTTCTTTCTCAAAGACTGATTTCTTACACAAAAAGAACAGAAATTTGAAAAACAGGACTCAGTAATAAAAAGACAAACAACCTTATCACTATATTGAAACTGATCCTTCTTAATTAGAGCAAAACCAGACCCATTATTTTAAGCACATACACCCTTGACTCAAATTCAGCAAAATTGCCTGAATTTGAGGAAGTGAAAGCAGCACTCAACCGAAGTCCAAATAAAGGTCTGCAGACTTCTAAATGTCAGTGTTACATTTCCTGGATATCTATTAAAACAAATATCTATTTGTACATTTAATCTTCAATAAAGTAAACCAGACGGCAAGACAGTTTTTGTCGCAGCACATCAGTGTAAATAATCACATATAGACTGAGTTTAGTGTTTAATAAAGTGCAGGAAGAAAAAACTTTATGCTTTCACTTTAAAATTGAATGAGGAGTAAAACAGGGTGAAATGTACATAATGCTTTCTTAGTAGCCAATAAAACGGTCAAAAATTGAGGTATCTTTGAACTTAAATGACCTTTTGTGATGATATGATAAAAATATGTAACTTACTGGATCACTAAGTGCATTAGGTACAAGCATGGAGTTAGGCCTCAGTAAATACACCCAACACGTAAGTAAATAAAAGTTGTGAGACTGCTGAGCGGAGGCTGCTTGCATTGAAGTCTTCACATTTTTAAGGAAGAGAGATGTTTCTACTTCTTCAAAACACTTTCTACTGACTATTGCCCGTTGATATTGGTTAAAAATAAAATGTCAGGACAATGCAGAAGCAGCTTTTCTTTCCACTTGAGATGAGCAAAAAATATATTTATATATTACAGGGTGTTGTCTTCAGAGTTTAAGCTGATGGTAAGCATGACATTAAATACAAAGAACATGCTTCCAAGAAGAGTACAGACGGACGACATTTTAAAAATAGGTTGGTTTTTTTTTTTGTTTTGCTTTTTTCCCCTCCATTTTCCTCTGGTCGTCTCCATCTCTGCATACATTGTGATTAAGAAGAGTCAACAGGCAACACCCAACTATCCACGTTTCCTCCGCATGTTTTTGATCTCTTCGAAAAGGGGGATGCCCTGGTCTTCCATCTGGTGCGGATAGAGATTGACATTTTGAAAAGATTAACATCTAAAATGTCAAAATAAGCAAAATAATCTGCAAATGGTCCAATGCTTGGAGGGGAAAAATATTTTCAAGAAAAAAAAATTATTTTGATTGCAAATTGTACTTCTGCTTATTTGAATGCTCTTCTAGATTACAGTTTAAAACAACTCTTGGTCACCTGAGATCTGTTGATAGTATTGATAGATTAAAAAAAAAAATCTATTTCCACTTATCAAGTCCAAAACAAGCATGATTACAGTAAATAAGTCAGCAGTTACCTGAACACGTGTGATTTAGCTGATTATTTTTTCATTTAAGTCACATGCAAGCCTTCGTTTAAAAACTTAATTCCTTGTAATTGTGTCACAATGTTTTTGCAGAACTCGTGAGAATTCTCTCTCCGTTCTTCAGCCAACAACAAATGTGAAGATGATGAGCAAAAACAGAGGCTGCAAGACTGAGAAAATCCCCAAGCCATTCATTTCAGACTTTCAGTAACATAAAACATGAGGTTGAGGTGAAGTTAGAAAGATCTAAATGAGAAGATGAGGACTGAATATTGTGATTTTAAAGATGCACAGAATGTTTCCAACCTGAAGTTGACTCAGTTTACTGGGAACAACCTGTAAAAGGTTTTAACTAGGACATGAATCTTCCAGTCTTGGTCACAAACAGGGTTAAAAAGATTACATCTTCAGAATTCAGTGTGCACCTGTAATAATTTAATGCAGGCAAGAACACCGCAGTGGGAGGTGATGTTTCTGTTTGTTGTTCTTCGTTTCTAAATTGTGTAGGTGCGCGAGTGGAATTTTATTCTGAAACTACATTAAGCTGATTTATTTCATGTGAAGCTAACGGTTTACATTAGTGGAAAGTTTCAGCTGGAATCTGATGTAAGCTTAGATAACTTTGAAGGGTCACAAAAGGAAAACTAAAACATTTCCACTATAGAAAAGAGGGACATGCTCCCGAGGGTTGGATACAAGTTGGAGCTCTTTTGATGGAATAATACAGCAATTTCTACAATTTAGCTGTGTACTTTATTTCCTTTATCTGCACTACTTAACTGACAGATGTAAAAGCAGATAGGCAGAATCTGATTTTCATGTGAAAATGAAACCTAAGCGTTTAGAGGTGAATTCCCCAACTGTTACCTCATTCCAGGAAACGGACGGCAGAGAAAATACTCAGACTGTGCATACATCTGAGTTCCTGTTAAACCTCTGAAAATCCCTTTAGCTTTCTATATTTCAACCTTTTTTTTAACTGATCTAGATTGTATAAATAAAAACAAACAAAGCTAGCAGAATCTGGTTACTTCTTTTATTATCAAGAATCTCTGCATTACAGTACAGTGGAAAAACAAACATGGATAAAGCATTAACACAATGCCCTTTTCTATGCATGATAAATCGATTTTTGCGGGGTTTTTTGCATGATTAACAGAATGAAGTTGCATATAGTCTGCTGTAAAGCCTGTTGAAAAGGTTAAAATGACACCAACCATTGCACTTTCAACCCTTTGTTATGGCACACTAATATCTGTTGTGCACTCAACTTCAGCCTCATGAAGATCCATTAAAAAAAAGAAATAAACGCTGACTTTTATGTTCTTCTCCAGCTTTTCCCTGAAAAGTTACACATGTTGAAATTATGCAGCCAAAAATGAGGAAGGACTTGAAATGAAAATTGCTATTTACTCACAGTTAAAGTAATGATCTTGACCGTTTTATGCCCTGCCCCTAATGAAATCCACAACCCAGAGCACAGCAAACGTCATCTGTTGGTTTAAATATTCACTTCCACCACAGTCAGAAAAAAACAACAACCCAAAAACACAGGATAGAGGTTCAATCACATAAAAAAAGGATAATTCAGTCTGCCGGTATAAGAAGGCAAAAACAAGGCAAAAATAATTAGGCCGTATGTGGTACCATCATCTTTTCTCCTGGAATGGGAAGGAACTTTTGCTACAAATACATCAAATATACCTGAAATCAAACTGAAGCCACTTTTGAAGGAATGTGAACTAGAAGTAGTATTATTTATGCTCACAACTAAAATTAAGACTTAAAACTTGATGTACTGCATCACACTGACAAATAAATACACTTCTTTTCTCAGGGGCAGAGACGGGACGAGGAAACTTCTGGTTGGGTCTTCATAAATCCATAAACTATGCCATCAGCTGCTTACAGTATCAACAATTTAATGGAACTGTGTTCTTGAAATAAAGGGAAGATTTCAAAAACATCTGGCCCACGGTTACCATGCTCATTGGTCCAGGACGTGGAGACTCATTTTGTTCATTTTCAGCCTGATTTACTGTGTGAGGACCGACTTTGCTGTATATTGTTTTTTTTGTTTGTTTGTTTGTTTGTTTGTTTTTTTTGTAACTGCAAAAGTCCTCAGAGACCGACGCCGATGAGCCGCTGGGCTACATAAGCTCCACGTAATTGGCCGGGAACATCCCGAAGTGACCGTCCGGACCGTATCCTCGCCACCAGCCCTCGTCGATCATTTCGATTCCGGTGATGATTTCGTCTGGATCAAATGAGATCTCGGTGTCGTCGGCTGAAGGAGCAGAGAAGCAGTGCGTCAGCGTGAACAGAGGCAACCCTGTGGTTTCACAGGCCTTATATGCTGTGTGTAATCAGCACAGATCAGAAAGCTGCGTCTCTGACGATATGGGGGACATTAGTAAGCACGTGGTATGAATCACCAGCACATAAACAAAAACTACATTAATGCTGGATAATAATAAGTATGGGATTTAGTGCAACTATGCTGCTCAACAAGATGAAACTGTTTTAACTAAAAAAACAAAAGAACAAAAAAGCATGACTGCAAGAAAGAGCAAACTTTTCTTTCTTAATAAACTGGAGCTATCCTGTCTTCACCTCTCAGACACCCAGAACATGCAACTGAAAGAAGAAGTGATGCAACGGCGCGGTCACCCAAACTTTGAGAAACTTTGCCCTTAACTTCTCAGAAACAAATTTGAATTCAAAATAATGGAATGCATTGGTAATAAAAGCTGTTGTCCTTCCCAGCAGTCTTCCACATCAGTGGATCTGTTCGGAAAAAGGTGACGCAGCAGAACATAACGGAGACTACGCATGGGCCGGTCACTGGTAAACGTTACACTTTAAAACCAGAGAAACAAATCGTTTCGTACGCTCCTTACAGTTTAAAGCCCTTTGAACGTAACACCATGTAAAATGCAGTGGAGACCAGAGTGTTTTCTGACCATGTTCAGCATCCAATAGAATACCAGTGCTGTGCCTCCCTTGTTGCTACACACTGCCTGTCATCTGGCTGAAAAAAGGCAGCTACACTTTTCCCTTGTTTACAAGAAAGACTAATTCAGCTGTTTGGAAATATTTCATGGACGGTGTGGAAATATAAGGAGACACCCATCAGTCCTAAAACTACAGTCAATCGATTACACAAAGCATGTCTGTTAAAGGAGCCAACTGCAGGCTAACCCTGGATAAATGGTATGAGGAAATAAAAAGCAAATATCAGCCTGTTATGTTCTGTGTTGGTCTATAAAGAGCAGAATGGCAAAAAGGTCTAATAATCTACAATAAGAACTTGAAAACCAACAAAATTAGGTGCCGTTTTCTTTATTTTTAAGTCTTTATATAAAAATAATAAAAGGTTGTAAAAAACTTTTTTTTTTTTTTTTTTTTTGGAAATAAAATCAGTTTAGCAGCACTAAGGATAAATGTTGCTTTTTTTTTTTTTAAGTTAAAGCAATCAGATCATGCTCTACGTGTTTTTTTTGTTTGTTTTTTTTTTTTATCTGAGTAAATGCCGTTTAAAACTGAACCCATGGTATTTTTCCTCAAGGTTTTCATCAGACTGAGAATCTCAGCCTAATGCAGACGCTGAAAGGCAACCTGGGCAGGGCACCAATGATAAAATGGTTACAGCAGATACCGTAGAGCTGCAGCCTCCCTCAGTGCATCTCAGATCTCATCTGCAAATCATGTTCTCCATTCCTGACAAATGCCAGCCATTAAATGCAGTTGTACAAAAGGAAAAAAAAAAAAAAAAAAAAAAAATGCCACAGGAACTATTGTTTTCCGAAGCTGTGGTGGGGGAATAAACTGCTGGGAAAATAGAGAACCTGTTAGTCATCATAGAGCTGAGTAACCACTTGTGACGCACTTTCATTTTCTAACATCTGGCAGCATTTAAGTCATTTCTCCTCTCCAATGCTATATTGATGGTCAATATGGATTATAAATTTATTTACTATATTTTAATGGCACTTGCTCTTAAAAACACATATTACTGTTAGTTGTCCATTATTAGTCACCACACCTTTTCCTTTAAGCAGTGCTACTGTGCACTACAGTAATGGTTTTTAATCACATTTTGCAGCATAAAAGTAGCATTTATTGATGATCTTGTGGAAAGATTAACTGGAAAAATGTTTCTTCCTACGTACAGTAAATGGTACCATATTTCCCTTATGAGAATGTGTGTAGGTCAGCATTCAGTAACATTTGTCAACAGATAGGATTATATCAAGAAGCGGTTTTATAAAACTCAGAGAAGGTGGCTGTCTGCAATTGATCCAACAGTGTTTCACTTTTGAGGGTTTTCTGTGAAGTTGAGAGAAGCGTGATTTAAAGACACACAGCCCCATTTCAAACCCTGGAAGGCCTTTCTATTGATCGGCTTCTGTGGCACACTGTGGGGAAAATTACCACAGAAAATATTCATGTATAACACAATGCTTCTTAGGTAACACATCATCTCTCATTAATACTTTAAAATAATCATTTTAGTTTGAGTTGCCCAGCTCTCCTGGCAGGATTAGAATCTAGATTTCTATCCAAAAGATGGTTTTCCCTTTTTTCCCCCCTCATCTTTATTTCCATGGTTAGAAAATGAACTTGACCCAAAGAAACCAGAGTGCTGGTTATTGCAGCTGCACATACCTCGTACTAATACATGCAGTGCAGCTTTATTTTCTTCTCCTTGCAATAGTTTCCATAATTATCAATAGCCTAAGTCAAGGGTGTCTAAAATGCGGCCTGGGTGCTATTTGCAGCCCTTGGAATTATTTTTTGTGGCCGCCAATCGCAATTCAAGAGTGGCACAAATCTGTCCCATCAGCACAAGCAGTCGATGCAGATGAACACTGTATTTTTTAAATTGAAATCTTCCTAAATGTTGGGTACAAGACAGCGTTTTTATTTTTATTAGCCATGTTATCTTTTCTTTTTAAAGAAAGTAGGACCACACTTACCAAGCAAGTTTTAGACTTGGGCCCATTTATTAACTTGACAAGATAGAGCAGACATTTTCCTCATCCCAATCTTATGGATCAAGGCATACTACTTCCCAATAAGACAAACATGAGTGTCCCTTTTTATGTTTCAGATCTACAATGAAATGCACATTCTAGTACTTTGTTTCTTGGTAAATGAGAAAAAAAAACCATGAAAATAATTTTTGCATTTTTGAGGGGAAAATTATTTTTAAATTGTAGCCTGCGAGTACTCAACTTCATGATTTTGTCCCACTTGGCAAAGAGTTTGGATATCACTGGTCTAAGTTATAGTTTTATAGTTTACATGAACTATACATCTACAGCTTAATAATGTTACACAACTACTACCCTGCCTTTTTTGGTTTTTTTCAAAGTGACTAATTAGTAGCAGAATCTTAAAATAGAGCAGCAGAGTGTGATAAAGACTTCACTCAGAGAGCTTTATATAAAATAAGTTGAAACAGCCCTTGTGGGAAAGGGTCTGATGTCTTAGAACTGAAGTTCTGTGGTTAAACCACAATGAATATCACTTTTTTTTTTTTTTTTTTTTTTTTTTTTTTAAGGTTTAGTTCTACTTTGTATTCTTCTTATATGTAAAAGCAAAAGATATAAAATTATTATTGAGTGTTACAGTTCCTTAAAGAGTGTCTGTAATCATAATCTCTATAGATTTTTAAGCAGCTGGTCTTGTAAATTCCAGACCTTGGAAATTTGGGTAATAAGAGTAACAAAAACTTTCAGTAATTTCAGGAATAAAAATATTAGCTGACAAGAAAATTAGCCCACTGGTATTTCTGAGTTTGTCTCAGAACTTCTGCTGCTTGACCTGAGAAAGGTCAGAGTTATAGTTCCCCAACTTAAGCAACCACAGGCTTATAAAGAACACTGTAGCTGCTAAAAAAGGACCTAAACATCAAAGGGGAATTAGAAGCGACTTGATACTACAATGGCTCTGAAGTTAAACTACATGTAAACCCAGCACCCAACAAGTACTTTTAATGTGCAGAATTTATCCTGAAGGTTCTTTGTCTAAGCTTGAATTAAATTACATTTGGGTTCAGTGCAAACAATAACACACTGATGCAACAATAGGTGTGTGGCTAAAAAGCTTTGTATGCGGCTTATTGAAACTGCTGATACATTTATCTTGAGAGAGAACATTAAAGATTGTTTTATGGTTAAAGAAACTAAAGAGGTGCCATTAAATACTAAAGGTAACACTGTTTTAAACCTACAGTTAGTAAGCTGCAATGACTGTCTGTAATGCTTAGTAGGGCTATCTGCTTGAATCCCCAAACAGATAGCCCTACTAAGCTAACTTTAGCTTGTTTTGCTTCCATAACTGTACAAAGCAGAAGAGTAAAAAGATAATATTTTGTGTAATAAGTATGTTTACTTGAAAACTACTACTACTTCGTTTAGCAAGTTTTATATTTTTGCAAAAAAATAAAAAATATGCAAGGATAATAATATTATGCCTGTAATAATCAAAGTTATATTACTTTAGCAGCAGGAGGAATACATGTTTTCTATTTTAAATAAAAGCACATGGCTCATGTAATATGTTTTACATTTTTGTGTAAATATCTTAAATCAATAGATTTGAATAAATGTTGTGAAAGTGGCACAACATTTAAGAGTTATGTTTACTCTTTTTAAAATTCTCATCCCAACAGGATGTTTTGAAGACAACCCAAAGTCATTAATCATCTGGTACAAACATAATCCATCTTTTTATCTTGCATTGTTACAACTCACCAGCCTGATAGTCATATAATGCTCTGGCACAGATTCCTCTGTCTGACGTTTCCTCTACAGTCATTTCATACGAGTTACTCTCATCCACCTGCAAGAGAAATGACCTTAACTCAGGTAACAGATTCAGGTATGTGTTAAGTTAGACGTGTCTTGCTTTAGAGAAAAGAACACCCACCTGAGCTGGCTCTTCATAAGGTGTTTCTTCAACATATGTGTTAGCAGCTGGTTCCTCCTCTGAGAAAAAATAAAAAATAAAAAGAGGTACTGCGAGTATGACCATGTGATTAGGGCCTGTCATCTGCCAGCAGGTGGCAGCACAAACAACCAAACAGAATAAAAGGCTCTGAAAATAAACAAAGATAGCTTCTTTGCTTGTTTAAAAAGACGGGAAGGTTGGAAAACTGATCAATGATGGCTTAAGATGATGAGAAATGAAATGAACCCCACCTTTCCTTTGTTCCTGGGGAGGAGTCTCCTGCTCCCGCTCATCTTTCTCAAATGTGGATTGCTCATCATTCAAATCTGGTTCTTTAGCACCCAAAACACAAGCACAGACACGCATGTAGACAGTGGAACACGTTCACAAGTCCACACAGGTTCAACGCCACCACAGGGCTGACTTATAAAGATGTTCATTATGTTTTTGTTGGGAAAAGACAATAAAAAAATTATAAAAAAAAACACATAGGGAATCCACAGGATGAGCTGCGTGCAAGCATGACAAGGAACGAAAATTAACATGATGAGAAATGTGGAAATGACACATACATGATGAATGAAACACTGAGCTTTATGTCAAGTGTGAGTCTGTCACAGCCAGAACATCTGTCACACCAATCATTTACCGCTTTAAGACGTAACACTTTGCCTTTGTCTTATTTCCAACAGTCCCTGGTCATAAAATAGCAATATTTGAAACTTTTTTAATTGTAGATCAAAGCTTTCATAGCAGCTCTGCTGATGGTTTAAAGCAGCACAATCTCATATCAAGAAGAATCTTTGAAAAATCTGAAAGGTGTGGTGTGTCATTTTATTCAGCCCATCTGACTCAATGCTTTGTAATACAGGTGGGCAGATTGATCCAAAATATTGATAATATCGATAAGAAGTCGATATCAGTATCAGATCGATAATAAAAAGGTAAGATCTGTACTTTTGTTTCAGATTCTCTTATGAAATTTTATTTTTGTGTTGTAGTTTCTCAACTGTATCCCAAAAAAGGTTTGTATTTTGATTTCTCTCAAATTATATATTTTTTGCACTTTGTTTATTTAGGAACAAAAAGGCACACAAATTAGTTTTGTGGTTCTATTGTTTCTGTTTATCTTATTAAGATGTTATTAAAGTATTCTGTAGACACCTAGAAATTGTGTTCAAATTCTTTCCAAGGTTTGAACAATATGACTCAAAGGAAAAACCACAAAAAAAAAAACCACCTAAATGTCAGAAGTTTGACATGTCAAACTTAAATAATAAATAGTATTGGTATCAATATCAGTAATACTGGCCTTGTATTTACTTGGTATCTGATTGATACCAAAATACGCAGTATTGGAAACCTCTACTTTGTGGAATCACATTTCACTGTAATAACAGCGGCAGGCCTTTCAAGGATATGTCTCTAATAGTTTTGCACATCTTGTGGAAATGTTTTTTCACATTCTTTGCAAAAAGATTTAAGTTCTGTCTGATTGAATGGAGAGCGGTCTTGCTGCAGATTTGGGTTTGAGCCTTTTAGGATATTTAAACATGCAAATATGCTTGGATCTGAACCATTCCACTGTAGATCTGGCTGTATGAATCTCCACCCCAGGAAAAGAAGTTCCAGGATCCCCCTGAGTTTAGTTCTATCCCTATGAACTCTGACCATCTGTCCTGACTCTGCTGTAGGAAATAAACCCCACAGCATCATTTTGCCAACACCATGTTTCACAAGAGTGATGTTGGTTTGTTTTCTGAGTCTTTTGGGGTTTTTCTTCCGCATGCTTGCCATTTCCCCTATATTAACTGGTGCAAACTTCAAATGGGACCTTTAGTGACTTTCTGGAAAAAATGGCTTTCTTCTTATAACTATTCCGGAAAGGCCAGATTTGTGGAGGAGACGATTCCTTTCATGAACAGATTCTCCCCCAATTGAGCCGCTGATCTCTTCAGCTCCTTCAGAGTTGCCATGGGCCACTTGGCTGCTTCTCTGATTAATATTTTCCTTGTCTGACCTGTCAGCTTAGGTGGGCAGATGAACTCAACAGAACTCTGACATTTTCAAAGCTTGATGCATTGTTTTATCACCTAACTCTGCTTTAAATTTCCCCACGTCTCTGAGGCCTTCACAGAACAGCTGGATTTATACAGAGAATAAACTACATGCAGGTGGGCTGTATTTACTGATAAGGTGACTTATGAATTAATTGATTGCACTGGATGCTTTTTGTGGTATCAGATTAAAGGGGACTGAACACAAATCCCACACTTTCACATTTTAATGTGTAATCAGTCATGCGTTATTTTCAAAGAAAGCCATTTTTTTGGAAATATTTTACTCAGGATGTTGGTTCTAAGTAAGAAATCAATCATAAGTAGTGTGAGTGCGTAACATCTAAGACTTTCTATAACTTTTTGATTTGCGACAGTTACTTTTGGTATGATTTGGCTTTATATGCTGGTGTATGTTTCATTCTTCCTGTATCTACGTATATATATGTGTGTGTGTGTGTGTGTGTGTGTGTTAAGCTCAGACCTGTGGCACGGACAACAGGTGCTGGCACAGCAGAAGGAGAAGCTTGGCGCGGAGCTGAGCTGACTCGCTCAGAGTCGTACACTTGCTTAGACAGAAAAGGGCTTCGAAGTCGCCCTGAGCAGACGAAACAAACAGACCCCCCAAAACATGCCCACAAATAGATGAGAGAGAAAACAAGAAGGAGACCGACTCAGCAGAGGAAGAGACACGGTTACGGAGACAGAGTTAAGTATGATCGTGAGGCAACTAGACAGTCTGACGAAAAGCTTTGAGTATGTCAAAAGACAGCACTGGGAGACGGGGATTACATTTGCACCTACCACTCCCCGACAGCAAGCCAAGAAAATTTACATTGAGGTTGACTGGGACAATAAAAGCAAGATGTTATTGCTTATGCTGGGGTAATACCTGGCTGAGGGCTGTCAGGGGCAGCAGAGGGCACGTCTGAGTCACTGGGAGTTAGTCCTCGCTCCCTCTGCTTGAACATCTCCCTGGGGTTCACAGCGCGCTGAGAGATGAGCGACGCTGCCTCCTGTGAAAGACAGATATAAAGACATAGAAAAATACTACAAAACACCTAAAATAATGATTTATTTGTAGGAGAGTGTTGCTGATAAAAAAAAAAAAAAAAAAAAAAAAAAAAAAAAAAAGGTTGTTAGTAACATTTTTCATGAATTTGTTCTGCAGATCAGAACTAGAAAAAGGAAACTGAACTTTAAAGACGTCAAGTTTAAAGAGAGTAAGATCCAAGAGAAACGGTGCTTAAAGTGAAAGGGGTTTTTGATAAGGAGCACTCACATTGGCTTTCTCCACAGAGTCACCTCTCCTGACTGCTTTCCTCTGAGCTGCATCGTTCTGCTGCTGCTGCTCCTCCTGATGACGTTGATATTAAATTTGGCACGGCTTTCAAAAGGCGTGTGCACTACATCTCAGGATCATTTTGCCCCTTCACCAAATCATACCACCACATTGGATCCAAAGTTGACTTTTTGCACCCATAAATTCTTTAGCATCCATGTGCTTAAAATGCTAAGTATCAGTGTTTCTCTTTGCAGAAATAAGTAAAATAATTGGAGAAGCACAGATCAGAATTTTTTTGGCTGATACAAGAAATAAATAAAACAAACAAACAAACAACAAAAAAAAACCCCGGTAAAATCTCAACGTTTCCTTTAAATTAAGATAACTTTCAGAAAACTTGGTATTAGTAGGGATAGGGACAAAGTCCACTGATTTTGTCCCTATCACTATTTATTGGAGTCATATAACCACATTTTTTACAGTAGACTACGTGTTCCACTGGCTGACACAAACTGCTAAATGGTTGGTCCAAAACATCCTGCAGGAGATGGCGCTAATTTTTTACCCAACAACCAATCAAAACTACAAAAGGTATGTAATGGTGAAGCAGGAAAATGCCCAGCACTCTTGAACTACCAAAAATAGTATTTCACAGTAAGCTAACTCCACAGAAATCAGCATCTGTTGTTCATCTCAGTCAGCTGACTGAAGGACTGAAAACCATTTCCTCAAAGTGCCATTTGGTCGGCAGTCAGAGTCAGACACTCACCCAGTGTTGTTTTTCCTGCTCTTTGCTCTCAGCTTCCAGCTGCTGCTGATACTTCCTAACAGCAAACGGAGGACGTTAATGGATGCTGCTATGAACCAGTCATAACCAGCACACACACTACCTACTTTTGTTGGTCGATTTGAGAAGCTCTCTCCTTGTCCCTTTTATCCCTCAGTGCTGCCTCCTTGGTCTCCCTGTCTTTCCTCTCTCTTTCCAGCTTTTGACGCTCCTCCTCAGCCTTGCGACGCTCCTCCTGGCGACGTTTCTCCTCTTCTTTCTAAAAACCGAACAGATCAGTTTGAAATTTTAAATCATTAAAAACAAAGAAGAGTGTCTTATCACTACCATAACCAACCTCAACCTCAAAAACATATAGCAGTTTCAATACAGCTTAAAATATTTAGCACTTCCTTTTAGACTAAGATGGGAATTTCTACAATTTTTTTCTCTCTAAACAAAATCTTTCCATTGTGCCAACCCAACAGATTCAGTGTGCAAGCACAATCTGCACAAGACTGATGTTCTATTGATGAAATCACCATCTGAGGTCAGAGTGAACTTCTACAGCTCTCCAGGGAAACTTTTTCTACTACTGATGTACCTCTGCCTGCGCCCAGAAGTTGTCTTTATTGGTCTTCCTTATTTCTGACATAGCATTGGTTTTCTGGTACACTGAACCCTGAGGAGAGATAGGAGCACATACAAAGACTGTGTAAGCACAAAACAGAAATATAAACTCTATAGTGATGCAAAGTATTAGTTAAACCAGAAACCAAAACACCTTACCTTTCTATTAGTTTCATTAAAGCTGAAGTATGTAACTTTTATTTAAAAAAAAAATGTTTGCTTTTTTTTTTTTTTTTTTTTTTTATTACAGATTTGTTTAAACTGTCACTATGTCGTGACAGTATAGTATGAGATGGGATGAAAAAAAAAAAAAAAAATCAAGCTCCTTCACTGCCTCCCAGTGCTCTTATTGCCATCTGCAGAAATGTACCTCTTCTGGTCAGAAACAACCAATTACAGCCAGGAGGAAGGTCTTAGCACTGTTAATCACAATTGTATACGTGCTGCTCAATGTGTTAATGGCGGAGAAACAACTTACTGTTACAGGAAAACTGTATATCCGCTATCATCGGTGGCCATGCTAACTAGCTTGAGCATTCGTGGCAGGCTCTGTTGTGGGGAACCAGCTGTAGCGTAGCAGAGAGCAACGGGGATTGACAGCACTAAGACCCTCCTCCTGGCTCTGATTGGTTGTTTCTGACTGAGCAGTGCACTTCTGCAGATGGTAATAGGAGCACTGGGAGAAGGCAGAGGAGTGTGATTTTTTCATAGATTCTCTGTCTCATACCACACTGTCACGACATAGTGACAAATTTAACAAAAACTTTTTTTAAAAGTTACATACTGCAGCTCTAAAGAAAATACACCAATTTACTGTATGTTCTACTATAAACAACAGATATTAAGTCTAACTAAATGGATCGGTTCATTCCTTATTTTCACTACAGACTGCTGGCATCAAAAACTGACTAAATTTAGGTGTTAAAAAAACAGCCAGTATCTTCAAATGTTTAAAGAGATTTTTTTTTCTTTCTGACTGCGTAATGATGAAAATCTCCAAGTGTTAAAGAGCTGAGTTGAGATCTTTGGACAACTTATGATGTTAGAGATGGAGCATACCACGGGCCCCTGAGGACCGCTGTCCTGAAAACGGCTGGAGGCTTCTTTGTGGAAGCTGTAGTTGGCTCCTGAAGCTTTGGCCACCTTCTGCATGATCGCCTCAGGTTCAACATCCTCATCTGCTCTGGCATTGATGGTGACATGGGCCCCCTGAAACAGCAGGAAAGAAAACTTTCTTTCAGCACAATCAAATTTCCAATGTATCACCCAGTAAAAATGCAGCTACAAACAGCAATCAGTCCACCAGCCACCATACAAATCAAACAGAAGGTCATCACTTATAGAATGACTCAGTCCAAGCTTAATCCAACTGAGAATCTGTGGCAAGACACATTTACAGATGAGACTGAGGTATTTTGCTGGGGTGCACCGATTGCACTGATCACTGATCTTTAAAAAGCCTGACCTACCGGTTCCAATTTTGACCAATACCAATTTTTTTTTTTTTTTTAAATAACTGACACTGTCAGGTGTTATAAGGTCACAATACACCTTCAATTATTACCTTATTTTATCGAACACTGAATAACACCTGTGAAACAACACAAACTTGTTTTAAGTGCACCTGAGGTAGCGTTCTCAAAAATAAATGAAAAGCTTAGACAGTCTGTCAGTCAGCCCTCTCTCACGGCAGAGCAAAAGGGACCTTTGCGGAGGTAAATAAGTCCGGTGGATAAAATCGGTTTCACAGGCAAGTATTGGCTGATCACTGATCACCCAAAATTAAGGAAATCTGGGCCGACTGATCTGTGCATCTCTAGTATTTGCAAAGAAGAACAGACAAACATTTCAGTCTCTAAATGGGGAAAGATGGCTAAGACATACCTCAAAAGATTTGCAAAAAATATTTTGAAAACCCATGCACCATTTCCTTAAACTTCACAAAGTATGTGCTAGTTTGTGTTGATCTATCGCATAAAATATATTAAGGTTTATGGTTTTAACGTAAAAAAGTTCAATGAGGTCATTGCTTAGTACCATAATCTTTTCAGAGACTACAACTTCTCGCAGCAGAAGTGAATGTTAAATAGAGCTAGTAGTGCCTTGACACTGCAGCTAACTTGCTTTTATCATTAGAACCAGCTGCAGTGATAGAAATGTTGCTATTCTTGTTTAGATGAGATTTATTGTCATTGCACAGTATTTTTAGCAGTACGAGATTATTAGTGCAACTCTGCTTAGGGCTTTAGTGTCAGTCGGGTCATTATTTCAAGCTCAGATAGAATCATTCTGGAAACTGGGCCCCATTTACAGAACAACTGTGAATAAAGAATCACTGTTGCACCTTTGGTCATAATTTCAGATTAACTACAGTTTTACACAGCTAAAAAGATGTGATCACCAACTCTAAATACTCTAATGTTAAAAAGCACAAACATTCAATAAACAATCAAGATTCAAAAAGGTTTCACCAGTCCTGTGACATAAATTTTCTTAGCAAATCTGCTGCCAGGAAATGATTCAGGACAAAACCAAATGCCATCACTGGAGCAGATAACCCCAGTCTTCTAAATGTGACCTGAAAATGTGTTTCAAGACTTATAAATAAGCAACATTACTTTGTTCTAGGCGAGATAAGCTAGAAAGCAAAAGTTGTAATCAGATAATGTGGACAAGAGACCTGTGCAAGCTAAACATAAAAGCTCCTTGCTATGGTGATCAAACACATGCACTAGGTTACAACCGCTGTTAACCCAGTACATAGCCATCGCCGGCACATTTGCGCCACAACAAATTATTTTCTGTTCGTTGTGCCTTTGCTGACATTTTGCAACAGCAAAATGCCAAAACAGTTAAGCTAAATAAATAAATACATTAAATTTATTTTCACACAACCTACCAGACTGTTGTATAAACATTTTTTCACTGTAAAACAACTGAAAAAGACATCAAAATACATATTTCAAGTTGCTTCAAACATTCGCTAGTACCTTAAGGAAATTGGCCATGGCGCTGACATGGTTTGCACATATTCCCTTCCTGGCATCTTTTACACCTTCTCCGGTCTGAAACATAAATCATTATTGAAACGTTCAACAAGTGGTGACTACATTGCGTATATTTAAATCCAGGAACGCAGAATGCAGCACTGACCCAGTTGATGAGAACATATTTCGGCAGACCAGAATTGGGATCCTGGACCCGGCAGAAAGCGTACATCACTTTTCCACTGTTGAGCTCCTCAACCAGCTCCTCCAGTCCTCCATCTGATACACAAACATTGTGGAAGAATTCAACCGCTTCTTGTGGTTTGTTGTGTAACTGTGGGCATATTTTCCCTCTTGCAAATGTTGGGCTTTAGCAAGCAGAGGCTAGCGGTTCTTTTGTGCTCAGATTCAAACACTACAACTATATGCTGACAGTGACATACCTACACACATCCGATAAGACCATGACAACAACTCAGTTATTTACCTCCTTTTTCTGCCAGGCGAATGTCATTACTGTTTCCCTCGTAGGTGAACAAGGCCCTGTAGAAAACACAAGGACATGCAGCATTTTCTCACTCATAAATCCATTTTAAGCATTCATGACACTTAAGCCCTCTTCACACAAGATGTTTTAGGGAAGTAGAGTTGTGTAAATAAGGCTGCAGTTTTAATCCTCTTTTGAAACAGCCATGTTAATAATCTGCCCAGGCTGCTGGCCTTTGTCTAAAGATTTCACGTTTTTTTTTGTTTTGTTTTTTTTTTTGCTTGTAAAACACTGTAAATGATGAAGTAAAACTATTTTTGTGTTCGTCACATGTTTTACATGTTGCAGACTGAACTGAAACACAGAAATATAATGCAAGAAGAGCTTATGATCAAGTATCAGTCAGATTTTAACCAATGACAAGGATCGGCTCCGACTGGTCGACAGCAGGTCAAATACTACACATCAGCTTAAATTCAACTTTTCATAAAATCAATCAAAACTAAAAACTCTTACGAAGCGTATGTGTACATCAACAACAGCTTAGTACGTTGACGGTCTTAAGTGGGTTTTTTTTTTTTTTTTTTTTTTAATTTGATAAAAGTAAATATACCAAGGAGATATGTTTCTGTTGGATTTAAACCTACAACTCAGTCACTCAAAGAGGATGGATCACATTTTTCTCTTTTAAGCAACATAGTCTAAAGGGAAAAAAGGAAGGTCCTCTAAGAAAATCAGACATTGGTATCAGCTAGGGGAAGACTGATCAGTGAGTTTCTAGTTTTAACTAAAGATAAGCACTAAAAATACACTTACTTCCTATTTTCAAAGTGCAAGCTACTTCTTCTTAGAATCAGAAACGAGCTCTCTCTGAAATTAGTCAAAGCACAGTCAGATCTTTTTTCTCTTTTTACTTTAGCCTGTCAGCATAACATAACGGGAAGAAAAAATAACGAAATTCCTGAATAAGTGAAAGAGAGCTGGAAAAAGCCCCCCCCCCCCCAAAAAAAAAAAAAAAAAAAAAAAAATGAATACAGGGAAGCATTTAGAACATACATTTAGAGAGAAGACCAAGCCATCAAGGGTTCCCAGAGCAATTTCTCCTTTGGATTAACAAATTGAGGTCACAGTTAAACACTCCAGCGGTCATCAACAGGTTTCTATCTGGAGGCAGTGACAGCGCTGTGAGGTTTGTTATCTGAAAGAGGAAGTCTCTGAATTTGCCTCACATATTCAGTCATGTTTAACCTCTATCTCGCCAGGAAGTGGGTGAAATAGGTGAGAGTCTTACCTCATTTATTTCATGATATAATTTAACAAGTGCTACAAATATACACAATATAACACATTTCACTAAATTACTTAATTAGCTGATTACCAGCTATTATTCTGTTAGCATATTCCAAACCTTAGAAAATTATTGTCAATAAATTATGGGCATAGGCTCCCATGAGAATAACTTTGACATATTTTGAGGTAACTATTATCATAACGTCTCGCAGGATAACACTAATTGATTTCAAGTTAGCGTGTAAGTTTATCCAGTATAACGCAACTTATTTGACGGCGCACTCATAGCTAGCAAACATAGTTAGCTAACCAGCTCTCTTGTGCAAAGCTAACGCTGGTTTAAAGATGGTGCCCCTTACCAGTTCGTGTCGGATTTTTCATCTACTACTTCTTTATAAGCAGCTGTTAACGCAGGGCCATTTTTGCTGAGGTTTACAGCCATCGTTTTTGCCGAGTACAGTTAGGCAGCTAGCTCTCTGCGGGCTGCGCCCTTCCTACAGGAGGAGGAGTGGCAAAGATGCTGACTTTCAGTTAGATTCGTCCAGGGTGTGCTCCATGTTAAGCGCCGCGACACCCGGATGGCGGGGTTCTTCTACACAGTTACGCTTGACAACATAAGACTGCAATTTTATGCCCTGTCCTAATCATTTTTCATAAGCACCACTTTGTTTCTCAAGGGAATTGATTTATACACGAATATTTACATATTTAACAAATTTGTAGGTCTGCACCGTAAAAACCGTGCATACGAACTTGTTTATCAAATGTACCCCATTGTGCGTTGTTAAAAGGTAATCAGTGGCCCTGTGTAGACAGATCCCCTGGGCAAGAAACGTTTCAAAGGCCCCCGAGTTATAAAAACTAAGACACTTCAAGTAAAGGTTCATGCAGGACCTACTGTGCCCTCCAAAAATAATAACATCCCTGTGTTTTTTTTTTTTGTGTGTTTTTTTTTTACATTTTTTTCAACTGCAAACTTAATTGTTTTGTGTGATAAACCAACATAAAGTAGCTAATGCATAACTGCACAAATAAAAATATGGAAAAAAAATGTAATCAGCCCCCTAAGTCAATATTTGTAAAAGCACTTTTGCTGTTACTAGGACGTCCATAATTTTTTCCGTTAAAAACTTAAAAGTTTGCCCATTTTGCCTTGCAAAATCAGTCAGATTGGACGGTAGTTTTCAAGTCTTGCCAGTGGTTCTCAATTGAATTTCGGTGAGGACTTTGATTGGGCCGTTCTTACAAATGAATACACTTTGATTAACCAAGTATTGGTAACCTATACAATTCAAATAGTCTTTTTTTTGTATTTTCTCCTATATTAAATTTGTATAGAGTTGCAAAACCTACACACTGAAAAAAATACACCATCAAGTTTTATAAAGACCTCCAGTAAAAAAAAAATGTGTTTTATGGTAAAATTTGTGAACCACAATTGCATTTCTTTTGTTAGACAATAAAGCAAACTTTTACAATGAAGGAATACATTTTCTCAACAAAACAAACAAACAAACAACAACAAAATAATTTCAGTTCCATATTGTTAATTATCCAAAGTTATCAGGAATCTCAGTGGAGGTTCCTAATATTTTAAGTGAAACATAACTTTTAAGTTATATTTGATATTTACAGCATTTTTATAACTAAGGGTAAGATAGTTACTTGATTGTGCTATAAAATGCCACTATGAGCGTGGAAAATACATAATACCACCCCTTTAAGAGTCACAAGTTCCAGTGTTTGATTTAAACAATTACAATTTTAACTTTGGTTGCATGTTTAGAATAGAACAGACTTTATTGTCGTCACGTAAGTGCACGATGAAATTATTGCATGCTTAGTGTCGCCATCCTGCTGGAAGGTGTAGCTCTGTACCAGTCCCACTGGTGCAGCCTCGAACAGGTATTGCTTCCAGGATTGCCCTGTATTTAACTCCACCCAACTTCTCAGTCCCTGCTGAAGAAAAACATCCCCACAGCATCAAGCTGCCACCACCATGTTTCACCATGAACATGTTGATGTTCTTCCAACCAGTGTTTTTCATGTAGGTCAGAAAAAGTAACTTGGGTCTTGTCTAAATAGCTTCTTTCACGTTTGAACATGCCTCTACGGGTTGTTGCAAACTGCACACGGGACTTTTAATGGTATTCTTCTTGGCAGTTTCTTACAGGCCAAATTTGTGAATAGATGACCAACAGCTATCCGGTCACCAGTTTCCTTAACACCTTCAATTTATGTGAAATGTTTTTAATGTGAAATGCAATATTTATATCTAATTTATACCTCCTTCAACGCCATTATCAGTCTGGTACAGCTTATTTTTTTCCAACATCATATAAACACACAAATACTAAAACAGACAGTAGTAAACCAAGATGAACTTTATTTTCATGTTATAACAATGTCAATAGTTATCTTGTTTTTACTATGTAAAGACATGTAGGTTCATGGTGGCAGTTGAAGTAGAACTTACTCCAAATTTTCAGATGCGTGAAGGCAGGTTCTGCATTCCGACAAAGCCATAAGATTAGTACTTTTCAAGCAGGTTCCTGTGTCTTTTAACAAGACGAAAAACCCAATTTGGGGTTAAAGTCTTGACAGCTAATTTACAGTTAATGACACATCCTCCAGATATATAAAAATGAGGGTTAAGGCTAGAAAAATGTTTTAGTTTGAGGTGTTAGGCAGATGAAATGTAACAAAATCCCTGATATCTGGCAAAATGGCTGTGAGAGGGTTCTCCAGAGTGCAAAGCATACCAAGCTGCCTATAAAAATTCTACGGAGCACGCTGGAAAAAGAAATTAAATGTAGCGTCAGTCGTGTTTATAACTGAGGGCGAATTCAGCTGTACAGCTGGAACATGTAAATAGATGACTGCACTTGAACTGAATTTATAGAGCAACTGGATCATGCAGCTAAGCCTTTCACTGCATATAGAGTACATCTTTTTAACACTTTAGAATGTATTGTTTTACTAGGATTTGTTTTTAACTGGTTTCTATAACAGCTAATAAAAATCTATGTTATGTGCCTAATTCAGTGTTAATTCTATAAAGCTTCTACAATCAGTCATGCTTAACTATGCACCTTCCTTGTTAAACATATTCGATAATGCCTCAATAGCAGAAAAAAAAAAAAAAAAAAAAAAAATTCCCTTTTAAATATCCGACATATCCCTTTATATTGGCAGCACCAGCATAATGAGACACAGTCACAACTTTTCTCATCTGCCTTTTCCAGCAGTGGAGTATATTAAAAATATGACATCATGACATCACAATCGCATTCAGTTTTTGTGTCATAAAGAAACAAAAAAAAAAAAGAAAAAAACAAAAAGAAAAAAAAAAGAAAGCCTAAAACTAAAAGCGTTCAAAAATACAGTTACAAATATATAACCCAGACAAAATGTGTTACTGTCTGTTAATTCCAAAATAAAATTTTGCAGACCCCTCATGAACATGAAAAACAAAGCTTCATATCATGTTTAAAGCAATTTATAGTGTCATTATATTTAAACGTCTCGAGTAACTAAATGCTCACGACTTAAAATGGCAAAGCTCTGCACAGACTCCTCTCCAACAAGGGACACCACCAGAGACAAGAGGGCCCTTTTATTACAGTAAAACAGTAGCGTGTAAGTCTCATTATGACAACTGAAAGCTCATGAAATCCTGCTGTTGTTTAATGAATAATATCAAAAGTCCTGCAGAGGGATAGCAAGGATGACAGTACTTCTTACACAGCATTTATTTGTGCGCAACACATTGCCTCTTCAGGAAAAATTGGCTTTTTTTTCTAAGGTGAATAGAGATGAGCACTGTACATAAAGGGCAGATAATATAATGGGTCAATGCGTGTCAAGTTTGATAACTTGGTTAGATACCTGAGTAACTGTACCAACGGGGTGGAGCACAGCGAAGCTTTATGTGAAGGACTAGTCATGTTTGTAGCTACATAACACAAAATGACAGTAGTATTGTTTTGCACAATGAAAAGATCAGTGATTGGTGGTTATTTCTACAGTACACAAGTGCAATGACAATATGAGTGAAAACAGGGGAATGGAAACCTTGCCCATGGGGACCCAGAACTCCGGCTCTAAGCCTGCTGGCTCGAAGACAGTAACTCTCCAGTGTCTTGAAAACTGTAAAATACTTTTTGAGTTTCAATTACAGAGGACAACTGAGACTAATTATTTTTTATGAGTTTCACATTATTTTGGGGTCGAGACAGTTACTGCCAACAGATAATCAATCTGCTGTTCCATTTTGTGTTCAGCAAGAAACATTCTGCCTCAATTGCACATCTACTAAACAGTCTAACACAGGAAGGCCACTAAATACATGAAAGTACAGAAATAAGAAGAAATCCAGTAGGGTGCATAAAGTACCTTTGAAATGAAGGAAAAGCGACTCTCCTAGATCGAAGAGTTTGCTTCTCTGCAGAACGATAATATGACAATGAATATATGGTGTGTGAATAGAAACGATGATAATCACAACAGAATGACTACCAGTTTACAGTCTGAGAGTGGCATCAGGGGCTGTAAAGAAATTCCAGTATTCCATATGAGAGTGCTTTAAGTAGGCCGCCAGGTCCTGCTCTGCAGATCTATACCAGTAATGAAGGACAGCACATTGTAGCAGCTCAGCACACCAAAAGCCAAGAGGCACCGTACCGCATTGGATGACTTCCTTCTCAAAATGTGGGCTGTTTTGTTTTTACTTTTCGTTTCCCTCATCTCCGCTGTTCATTTGTATCAAGTAACAAATCCTTTGTGGGTTTTTTTGTTCTCAACTGTATTTTCATCTTCCTGGTGTTCTCACATAGCATACTTCTGTGTCCATTCTCTTGCTAATTTGTTGTACCTGTAAAAACAAGCAGCATTTTAGACCAGTTTCAAGTTGGATACTGTACACTTTAAACCAGTGGTGTCCAAACCTTTTTCAGAAGGGGCCAAAAATTTCAAGTCAAAAGTACTTGCAGGCTTCAATAATGTCATTCATTTTTATTAAAAAAGGGAAAATTATCCTATTTTTATGAAATTTTCAACTGTTCAACAATAAACTAGACATACAATATTTGGTTGAAATGTTCAAAGTAGTCAAACTTTTGAAGAAAAAGGATGCATTGAGGATGCAAAAAGTAAAATATGTCTCTTCTATCTGCCTTATTAAAAGTATTTTTAGAAAAGTTCTCAGGTTAATCATTTTGATCTAGAAATTGTTTGTTTTCAGCCACAAAAACAGGATTCTGGTCACTCTTTCTTAGAAAACACTTGCTGCATTTAGCCAAGTTTAATCTTTGGGTGCACCAAGTCTTCAACTGAGTAAAAGCAGCTAATATGTTATTGGAAATATCAATTGACAAATCTTTTAAATGTCCAACTTCATCAGTGAACCAGGTTTCTTGAACTGTGGTCAAAATGATTTCAAGTGCAGAAATGACCCACAGGACACACTTTGTACACTCCTGATTTAAAGTTTATTTCTCTAAAAACAAAACTGAGGATAACAACAGATAGCACAGATAAACAGTGTGGTGGTGAATGCACTCACTTTTCCCTGTCAGCTTTGTACGTATGAGCAATCTCTGGAACCAGTGGGTCGTCTGGATTTGGATCACAAAGAAGGGAGCAGATAGACAATAATACTGTGGAGAAATAAATCAAAAGGTTACTGTGAGAGAGTAATTTCAATCACTGTCAACTGGAAAAAACAAAACAAAAAAAAAAAAACAAACATTCAAATACTTAAAAGCAAAATAAAATAAAAAAAACAGATCTATACCAAAAATCACAACAGATAAAAATGTAATTTTCTCATTATTGATAATCATCCAGACCTAAAAAGAAAGGCTTTGTGGTTTGTTGAGGTAAATTCAGGCTCAGTTCAAGATTTTCCAGATCAAAAAGCTAATTCACTTTTTATTTGAGTCTGTCATTATGGTAACCAACACTGAAAACCTAACCTGCTTTGTAACCGTTTAGGTTTTGTGATTAGAGATCAAAAACATCAAAGAACCGCCTCTAAACCACTCAATGTCCAGAGAAAATGGAAAAAAAGGAAGAGGATGGCGGTCCAGTCCTCACTGAGTTACACCCCAGTGAGCATTTAATGGCTGAACATACATCAAAATGAGGTCTAAATTGTCAAAAGACATCTAGGCTCAAATAGCAATATATTTGAGTTTTCAGAAGTCTAATCAGATTTTAGGTATTGGCAGTCTACATGTAGACATGCTGTTGGGCTGCCTCTTCAATGGGATTTCTCCCCTTACTCAAATTCCAATCAGCATTTACAAAAGCATCCAAATAGCCAGAGTCAATATCCCTGGGTTGATTTTCTGAGTTGAAAACCTGCTTCCTCGTACTATTTAAGCACAATCTTTAATGTTGATGCTAAGGTCATTTCAACCTGGAAATTACTTTCCCATAACCTTCTATTTTACCCCATCAGTCAGCTATGTGCGTTTTCATTGTGAAGACCACAACTGAGGTTTTTGCATAAATTAGATTCAATAACATCAAAAGGGTCCTCCTCCATCAGGACTGTAGAGGCTTTAGCTTCGGTGATCTGAAGACACAGATCGCAGCCCACAAAACAGCAAAGTACAGAATATGATTAAAAACTGAGAAATCGAACAATACAGCAATAACACCAGATTGTTTCATAGCTGTTCTGACAATAGCCATAACTTTCACAGCCAGTACTTGTGATTATTTCACTTGGCTGGACTCTAAAAATAAATTAAAACCACTTATAACACAGAGGAGCTTTGTAATATTCACCAGTTTTACAAAGATTAAAGGCTGAGTGGTGTGTCTCAGTGGAGCATTAACCAGACAGACATGCAGGAGCAGCAAGAGTATCTGTTTCTTTTAACCAAAATTCAGGTAAGGATACATAATCCTTGTGGTTGTGATAGTTTTAATATGCAGTGTATTCAAGAACATGAACCCTGTAAAACATGATAACATTACTGATTTAAATCTTTAAAAATATGGCTTTGATGAGGGTATTCTTTTGTCCACCTCCACAAATACTTCAAGTGGACTCCACACTTCATGTAATAGACATTTCCATTAGGACAGCTGACTGCATTAACGTTTTAATTGTCAGTTAGGGCCGCATGGCATTAAACAAAGATAATAGTGGTGAATGTTGCGATAATTTGAACTCTGATTTCGTCGTAGTTTCTGCAGTGGAAGCGACAGAGGTAAAAAGGGAGGGTTTAGAAAACTGCACTGCTTCCTGAAAAAGGTTCCTCCAATGGAAATGCATCTCTGAAAGACTACTTATGTCTTTAAGCTGCTCAATAGTAATAATATGAGACCCAGGTAGCAGGTAAATATTCTTCCTTTGTACAGACAGGTTTCTGTTCAAAAGAAAAGCAAGTCTAAAATCAATGTATGAAAAGCTGGAGCAAAAAAAAAAAAAAAAAAAAAAAAAAAAAAAAAAAAAGGGGGGAATCAGACAGCTATTCATTGCCTGGTTTGAAATGGATAACAGGCTGGAGAGAGCTGCCATAGGACCCCTGATGATTACTTTCCAAACATATAAAAGCTGTGAGTCACTCATGCCCTTGTAATGCCCGAAGCTCAATATTAAAATTTAAAAAAAAAAATGTCAGAACTTCATTAGATTTTAGATCATATTTGCTGTGCCATGTTGCTTCAGACTTGCAAGGCTTTTCCAATATTTAAGCCAATATTTAAGCCTAGCACATATGTAGAGAGTTTTGTAATAATAGGATAAGGATTGTCAGTAACTGAACTGTGTCTGTTTTTAAGCTCGGTTTAAATTTGGTTAAAAGGTAAAATATTTTCATGTATGTAATTTAGGAAAAAGATTGAAATATTCTCTCACACACACATTACAGTAACTAAAGAAAGACGCCTAGACCACCAGTCTTTTTTTTAGCAAAATGAACATGTCAAAAATATCTACTTGGGCAAATGTATTTTGAACCCTAAGTTTGAAGGAATGATTTGACCAAAAATAAATCATTTCCACATTTCAGCCAATTTAAAATTTTAATTTTGCCACTAAATTTTAACTCTGGCAAAAATTCTCTAGAAAAAAGCTGGTCAAACTTTTCTGCATCAAATATCCTCTTCATCAATGTATTCTCAAATATATGAGTGACTTTGTAATATTCTACCTCCTCCACCAGGCTAAAATTAAGAAATTTGACTTGTGAAAGGTAGAAATACAAAGCACCTTGCAAAAATAGATATAATTACATTCTGTGACAGTCAAAAGTCAAAGCTATATTTCGGGGGAGATAATAAAAGAAAAAAAAAACACGATTATTTTTAACTAGCTAAGTGTAACACTCGGTACTCTTTGTTGGTTTAAATATCCTTGCCTTACATTTGCTGCAAAACATCTGAGATGACGCATTTGAAACAAAACTTATGAGTCTGAACAAAAGCATAGAACTCCCGACGCACACAATATGCCTTATAAATGACCTCAGGACCTCTCTGCTTTGGCAGCTCATCAGTATTTTCAATTATCATATCGCTCACCACTAGTTTTATCAATACTAGTGGTTCCTTTAACAATCACAAAGGCACATGGTAACCAATATTTACCTTTTGACACTGTGAGTGCAGGTGACCACTGTGACCTCAGGATGTCCAGACAAATACTTCCATTGCTGTTGATATTAGGGTGGTATATTTTTGTTGTGAATGCAACCTGTGTCAAAATATGAAATATAAAAGCAGTCCATAACCATCTGTGTTTTACTAGTATTAATGAGTTAATCAAACCAAACTGGAAAACTACTGTTAGATAAGACGTATGAAACAACTCTTACTTTTGGTGGTTTGAAGGGATAATCTGTTGGAAAGTGAATGGTGAGGAAAAACACTCCACTCTGGTATGGACTGTCACTCTGGTGACATAAAAACAGAAACAAGTTACAATACTTTTAAATCATTTTGCTTCAGATTTTAGCTGAAAGTTGGACAAAGATGTACTTACTGGACCCATTATTGTTGCCTGCCAATGAAACACTATGAAGAAAAAAAAGATATAAACTTGACATAAACTTTAAAACACGCAATTTTTATTTTTATTTTGTGCAACTAAGAATGTCTAATTGAGCAGCAATATCTTTTTAGCCAGAGTCCTGGTATTATTATTATTATGTTTAGGCATATGTTCATAACAAAATACTTACAGTCATCACCAACTGGTCCAGCAGAACACTGGGCAGGAGGGTCCCTCTGCAGGTCAGACAGTTCCTTAAGGAAAAACAGTCACATATATATTTAGCCTTGAAAGTGGAACCATTCGAATACATTTTATACAGGCTTAACAAACAAACTTGTATTTTTATTAAACAACCTTTTACAGCTAATGATTCAAGTTTTATTACCATAACAGAAATGAACAACAACAAAAAAAAAAAAAACAGTGTCTTCTGCTTATTTTAAGCCAGTCTAAGTTTTAAGCTCACACTACATAAGAGTAGCTTTTACTGTTAGTGCAAACTTGCAGATATCCCCAACTTATCTTCATGATTCAAGGTTGAAACTAATGTACTTTTTAAGTTATCTGGCTCACTGAGTTTAGTCAAACCTCGCTGTATTATAGGTGCAGAAAAAAGCTGCAGCTAGACCACCATAATATGCATGCTGCGTGGAAATTTTTGTAAAAAAAAAAAAAAAAAAAAAAATGTATAAAACTGAAACATTTTGCAGGGTAGTTGTTAAAGAGCTTTATTTTACAATGATACCGGATTAGACATCTAAAATGTATTCATTGTGAAAACATCTACAACAAAAACGAAGCTAGATTTTAGTCTAGTTCAAATTTGTTTCCTATATGCAGCATGAAACTGCCATTTGTGTTTAAGTTTAGCTTCAAAACTTGAAGGAAATTTGTCAATATGCATCAAATAAACTGACATAAATTAGTGCAAACACAAATTGAACTCTTCATTCTTGACAACTATAACATTGTTTGGTTAGACATATAGGTTGCATTTGATGGCACACAAAAATAAAAAAATCTAATCCTGTATTAGGTGTAAACTTCAACTACATGGCCTTATCAAAATGGAGGTGTCAACTAATTATTATGTAAAGCCAAGTTTATTTATAGAGCACTATTAATATACAAGATCATTTGATTAACAGGAAAACAAGGAAACTTGGATATGACAGTAAAAACACAAATATATGTAAAAACAAAAAACAATAGTTTAAGTTTAAGCATATTAAATCACTCAAAATATGGCAGTTGGTATCATGGAGTGCATACAGATGAAAGCAATATGAAAATAGTGTAACAATAATTATTTAAAGGAATTTCTTAGTTACACGAAATTTAAATTAAATTTAGAATGTATTTGCCCTCACATGAAGGTGACAGTGTTTTTATTAATATAGTTACATTTGCATGTTATGGTCCTACCTAACATTAGTGAGTCTGTGGGATTCTAATGTTTCTTTTGCTCCAAATGTTGTGTTTATAATTACACAACTGACTGCACACTCCTCTCAAAAGAAGTGTTTTAGTTGTTATTGTGGGATGCAGCTTCACATTGGGATGAAGAGTTCACATGCATTATGTACAGTCAACACACTTAGAATATAATTTATTACTTATATCTTCAAGTACCTATACATTAAAAATCAGGCGATTTTTAAACACAAGGTTAATTACCCCGTGCAAGTTTGGTTACTCAGTTTCAGAGATTAACTTGAAAATACACTTTGAAGCTAAATACTGGGGTTTTTTTAAATGGTAAAATTTTCTCATATAGTAACTGGTGAAAATATACTTAACAGTAACAAATGAGATCTTCTGGCTAGGATTATTACAAGTCAATTAACTAACACCTATTCTAATTGCTAAAAAAAAAAAAAAAAAAGGCAAAACATTATTTAAAGACTGTGAATGGCAATAGTATTTATTTTTGGTTTTAATATAAAAGTCCAACTTGTACAACATTTTCCTTATTAAATATGACAACAGATTTGACACCTAAAAGTGTTGTAACGAGTTCAGATTATCCAATGAATCTCAAATACAAGGAATACAAAACTTAATCAAAAGGAACAAATAAGTTTTACATAAAAAATGTTAAAGAAATACGATCTGCTTTTAATAATAAACAAAACTATTCACCTTCACATTAACCGCAAATCCAATCCAATAATTAAAGATAAACATATAATAATACAGACAGTAAAACACTACTTTTAAATAGAAATCAATCCTGTTATTTAACGTCACTTGAAAGGAAGCCTATTATATAAATACACACCATAGCCTGCTCCAGTAGCCCATTTGCCATTCCATATATGGCAACACCGACTGTAGGGTTCAAATTTGGCAACCACCGTGCAGCTGTCATTCAGCGAGTAAATACATCAGCCGCTACAGCGTTAGTGACAAACTAAACAGATTCTGACAACTGAAAAAAATAGGAAATGGCCAGGAAATCTTTGCCATGGCAACCAGTCAACCCAACGTCCCCACTTCAGAGCCGTACTGACAAAAGCTAGCCAAACGTTAATCTGCGAACTGACTTGTTACCTACTTTTACCCCAACAGAAGGACAGGACACGTAACAAAGTAAAAAAAAACAAAAACAAAGGCAGACATTCAGCCAAATAAATAGCAGTATTTAAAAAACGGTTGACTAATAATTGTGAGCCAACATCACTGTAGCAATGCACCAACTGGGCCAGTGGTGGTCAACTCGCCTTTGTCTTTGAATTATTTTGAAAAAGACCCCCAAAAAACCACAGCAGTGAGACCAAATGTAACCATAAAAATGTTACATACCGATACCATCCTTGAACAGTGAGCTATATTAAAACAGAAACATTCACAACAATGTTTGATTGGTTTTGAAAGCAAAAATATACACTCACCTTCTGAATTCTTTTCAACGCCATTGCCTCAGTGGCTGGCTATGCTAGGTAGCCTGTCAGCTAACAGTTAGCACCTTAGACATACAATTAGGATTCTGTGGCCGCGTACTGATGAATTTAGCTCTGCCTTCAGTCAACGAATCACGTATGAGATAGGGGAAGTCTGGGCGTTTGGGCTAGAGCACAGCCAGTGCGATAAACCGTGTGTCTTTTTTGTCGCTCTTACTTCAGACAGCAACAAAACATCAGGAGATATTTTAGCTGTGTGTGTCTGACTCCCCTTCTTGCTAAGCGAACAGTTAATATCGCGAGACCCTTATTATAGGGGTATAGATAGATAGATATGAACATTTTTAGTAGTACAAATCTGGAACAGTTAAGGACGTATCATGACTTAAAAGTGCACTGTTATTTTAGACTTAAAAATAAGAGACAATGATAAACTAATTTCCAAAGTTTTCTTCTCTTCCACCTTCAAAGAGACTAATATCCTTTGCAATTCAAAAACAACCTAAACTGTTAGGGAGAAATAATAATAATAATAATAATAATAATAATAAAGCAATAAACTTGTTGCATGAGCATGCATATTCTTAAACTAAAACTTTGTTGAACCAACTGTTCAAGTTCAAGATTTGGTGTTTGGATTCTGTCAGCATTCCATATCTCAACTTGGCAATATCTGCCCTTTCTACCTTGTAATTTATCTATCTGATTGTAAGGATATCTCTTGTCCACAGCCAATCCCAGATGACACCACGAATGTTCTGCAAGATTTAGTTTCGAATTCAGGCTAAGCTAATTCAAAAACTTACTTTTCTCTGCTGAAAATATTCTAAAAAGTGGCAGGTATTTGGAAAGGGTTGTAATTTCATCCACCTTGACAAAAGTTTGTAATTATGGCTCAAAGGTTCCAGTTTGATTCCTTTAGCCCATAACATATTATCTCAGAAGGTTATAGGAGATTCTAGCAAAATGTGTATTTTTTTTCTTCTTCTTTTTTTCTGGTAGAAAGGCTTCTGTCTCAAAACCCCACTCCTTAGACAAGATTAGTTATGTAAAGGAAATAGCAGATTGTTGTCACATGTAAACTACAACCAGTTCATGTTGAAAATAGCTGTAGTTCTTTCAGTGTTTATTACTGCAGAATTTCAGCTTTTAAAAGGCTGTAGTTGTCATAATGTTTAAAATTGTTTGAAGATAATTATTTTAATCTTCCATCCATCCATTCATTATCTGAACATGCTTCTCCTTGCAGGGTTGCGAGGGGTGCTGGTGCCTATCTCCAGCAATCATCAGGCGAGAAGCAGGGTACACCCTGAACAGGTCGCCAGTCCGGCGCAGGACATTTGAATTTTATTTTAAGATTTTTCAGATGCTTTCAGACAATGCTTTACTTGGGGATGGTTTCTTCTTTTTTGCATGTCAAGACAATGTATTCAGTGACTCCAGGTGTCCACAAGATGTCACTGTTTGAAAAGAGCAAAAGTACAGAAATCACTCAACCAGCTTGATGTATCTTGAAGCTTCGACTTAAAAAATGTTACAGCAAAGCTTATTATAATTATTTTTAAACTGAGAACTGCTTTCCTCATTTGTGGAAAATGTTTGTTTTCAGATAATCTTTTTTTTAAGTGGAGATATGCATGACAATGGATCAGAAGCAATGAAGTCGAACGGGTGTATTATTTTCATGAATATAAAGAAAAGAGGGGAAAAAAGTCTTTGGAATTGTTCATTCAACACCCAATCACTGTAAAGGCATATTCATCTGAGTCAGCTGCATGCTCCGGTTTCTGCACGGCCTTGTCTCACAGAACCTCATGAGCTCCCCTTTATATGTCTTAAACAAGGGTGAAAAAAGACCTCTCATTATTTTAGAGAGTGTGCATGAATGAGACGTAGTGTTCATTCTTCTTAAATGGCTGATTCAGTGTCAGGTTGACGATGCTATCGTCAATGTGACACTGAGAGGGACCATTTTCTTTTGGAAAACTGAAGATTCCTTCAGATAATATCTTATTGTTTGCTCATCTCCGTGCTCTCAATGACCTGCCTGTCCTCGGGGCCTGCCAGTAATCAGATTCAGTGAGCAGCAGAGGTAGCAGTTTGGGTCTTGTGCAGCAGGGGCCTTGTGTTCTCAGTTTGTCTTCTTGGAGAGGCCATTTATCAGCATGCGGTTTTCAGACAAAGTCAAGCCCACGCTTTGTTGTCTTTAAGCCTCAGTTCACAAAGCCTCCCAGTGTTGCCCTACTGTAGTTCCTTCTGAAATCCCAAATTATGACTCTTTGCTTTCTATTGCTTGTTTTAAACCAACAGGGCTTGTAGCTGCCAGAAACAGCAGGGATTTCTGCAGTAGAGATTAACTTGCTGCCTGGTAACATTTCAAGAAAATATGTAATATTGTTTGTATCTATAAGGCCAAACATCTCTGAAATAGAGGGGGATTTCTCATTAGTGCCCAGATGTTTTTATTTAGTTACAAAATCTCATATTACCCAAAGTGTAAATGTGTCATAAGAGCAACTATATGAGGTTTTATGTTTCTCAAGGTTTATAGTAGCTCTGTTTGAAACCACAGACTCAGTGGACTCCCGTGATCTGTCTTTTTGGTCACATGAAAGTTCAACTGTAAACGTTCTACTCACTGTGGAAATCATGCTAAAGCTGTGTCTGCACCTCTGCACATTCCCCTCAATAGCACTTTTTTCCCATGGTTGCCATGACAAAGCACATATGCTTGCTGTCATTTTCAAAATTAACTTAAATGGCTCCTGCTAATGTCTAAATTATCCAATAAAAGCACAACCAATTAATGGCGTGCACGAGCTTGAGCTCACAATCCCCAGAGGTGTCCTACCTTCGGTCAGTCTATTAGCTTTCTGAGGGCTCTCTTATTGAACAAAGATCCATTGTTCCTGCATACTAAGAGATATTTGTTCACTCCTTGTATCAGTGGTCTTGATTTGATTATACACACAGGCAATATGTGCAAGCAGTGCTCATGTTTGCAGTGAAGTCAGCACTCTGCACAATCAAATAATTCTTGAGCTGAGCAACTGGAAAAAAGGGTCATTATGTATGGAGCAATCAGAAGTTCATGGCTCATTTCCTTAGCTGTGATTTGATTTTGCTTGTCAGTGTTAAGGTGGCCTCTGACCTGGAAAGTTTCTGAGTTTTTCCTCAAGTGTTTATCTTTGCTTTTGTAGCTTTCATTATAGGTAAGTTTAAAAGTCTAATCAAATATTAAAAGTAAATACTAAGAGTTTTTCTGTCGCTTTCTCTAAGGCATCAAGACAAGTCAGTACATGAGTGAGAGCTTTTCTTATTTTGTTATTGTTTTTTTGGCTTACAGGGCTAGTGTGATGTAATCGTATAAACATTTATAGATTCAAGGATGTGCTTATTAAATGGTTTTAACAAGCATGCAAGGGATTTAGTTTTAATTACAAGAAGAGGTTCTCACACTAAGACAAGCCTTTAAACAACATTTTAACTTGCGAAACATGGATTAATTTCATAGACGGACGGACGGCCAGACAGACAGACAGACAGACAGATAGATAGATAGATATTTCCACAATTTGGCACTTCACAAACGCAAAGCTGATGATCGACCAATAATCGACCAAGCAGTGCCTTGCTTTTCAGAATGTTTCACAAAATGCAAAAGTATGCAAATACTATGTGGGGTGGAAAAATTCACCCCACCCTAAACACAATACACCTATTATGAAACATGGCGAGGGCAGCATCATCGTCATAGTCAGTTTGAAGGCAAAAACACTAATAATTTATACATTTTACATTATTTTCAAGAAATTAACGTAGCAAGGGGTTACACATAGAACCAGAGCTACAGTGGAATCATTTGGATCTAACTACATCAGGGGTGCTCATTATGTCGATCGCCATCTACTGGTCGATCGCAGCGTAACGTTAAAAAAAAAATATTTGTCAGCCTATCAAACATCCTGTTACTTAATTGACATACAGGGCAACCAATCAGATGACAACTGAATTTTTACCTTTAGGTCACCGCTCATGCGTAAACGACGGCGCTAGCGCCGCAACACTTACAAGCTAGTTAGCGAATTACCTCAGATTTTAAGCCCTTGCTAAAACATATGGTGATCAAAATGAGTGAGAAAGCTGGACCAAGTAAGAAGGCAAAAACATATCACTTTCACATGGAATGGGAGGTGGACTTTTTTTCACGATGTCATTTTCGAAGTGCGTTTGCCTCATCTGCCAGTCTACCGTCGCAATAACAAAGAAGGGAAATTTGGAGCGGCATTTTCGGACTGTTCATGGAAAATACAACATCGACTTCCCACCGAAAAGCCAGCTGAGAAAGAGAAAGGTGGAGGAACTAAAATCCCAGTTGTCCGGACAGCAGTCATTTTTCACTCAACAAACTTCAAAAGCAAAAGCCGCCACCGAAGCGTCGTTCCGGGTGAGTCACGTCGTCGTTAAAAACAAATCAGTCCTTCCAAGACGGAGAGATGGTAAAAGAAGCATTCAGTTGAAGCAGCTGACTCATTGTTCTGAGACTTTAAAAATAAGGAAGAGATATTATTACATACAAATAATCTTTAATAAATTTGAAAACAGTTATATGTTTTGCATTTTTGTAGTGGGTAGGTCGATCATTTTGACTTGGTTGTTTTAAAAGTAGCTGGCATGCTGAAAAAGTGTGAGCACCCCTGAACTACATTGATGTTAGAATGGCCCAAAGTTCAGGGATAAAACCGGTTCAGGGTTTTTGTCAAGACTTGAAACAAATTCGTTTTACCTTCCTGGAATGATATGTTTTTTTGTCTTTCCCATTATCAAGAGTAGCTAAGAGAAATGCACCTTGTGTCACTTCATATTTGAATCTGAGAGTAGCAAGAATCCATGGATTAGCATGTTTCATGATATTCTGATCATCTTTAAAAGGAAAGACATAAATTACAAAATGTTTATTTAAATTTATTTCATAGGGATTGTTAGAAGCATTTTTTTTGTTTAAATAATTAAATTGTTTTTTAACATGCAATTTTTTTTATCCACTGAACACATATTTGTTTAATATTTTGAGTAAGAAATAGAAGAAAGAGACTCAGTGTTAAAAGTTTTGGTGAAAGTTGCATGATTGCATCCATGTACATAAACTATGTTGAAAGTAACTGATGTACATCCTTGCTTTTTCTATAAGAACAGTTTTTTCCTGTCACCCTCTTGAGAGTCACTGAGTCTCAGTTATGGATTCTTGCACTTAATTACATTTTCTTTTAAAAATGATTGATTATTTTATTTCATGAAAGTGGAAAAAAAAGTCTGAAATCAGATCCAGTCCCCTGCTCCAATGCCATCAGATCCACCCTCATCAGATGCACATCATGTGGAGCACAGGCAAAACCACACATACAGTCAGAAAGCAACAGTAATCCTTCTGGGGTTAAGCACTTATAGAGAAATCCCTGGGGCCCTCTGTGTCTCTGGGTTGCACCACACTTCTGGCAAGGTGACTGACAGCTCTGGAAACTGTTTTACTGTGCTGTTCTTGCACTGAGTAGTCTCCAGAGCGTAGGTAATAACTGGTGTGAAGTGTTGACTAATACATTTTGCGGTGACTCTCCCTAATCAAATGTTTTCCAGCTGTTTGTGCTCCGATGATAAATTCAGGTTTTCCTAGTTTGCTGAGCTTCCTTGGGAGACAAAGGAGGGATTTCCTCTGAAACAGACAGGCAGTGGCAGCACCAACAAATGACTGGGTAGACTTTTTTAAAAATTAAGGCTTTTACTAAATTTCAGCCCATGATTTACTGCAGAAAAAGAAGAGGAGGGCAATAATTGGGACACCATGTACACAGGGATAGAAAGAGTAGCACTACATGATAAATGACGCAAAAAGTGTCAGTGTGGGTGTTAGGTGAAAGCAGAATATCCTTGTTATCTTTCTGCAAGTACTTGTGTTACAGCCAGAAACAAGTCCTCACACATGCGCTTACTTCCTTCAGAAAATATGAGACATTTGAGCACATCTGCTGCAACATGGTTCAGGTTTTAGAGCTGCCACCTGTCGTTTGACAGGATTTTACTGTGCTGAGGTGTGTGGTTAGCGTCTCTGATTGTGTGAGAAAGCAAGTGACTGGGGCATGGGGGGTGAGGGGCTGTCCATCCTGCTGCACAATAAACAGTTTGTTTCCCAGGAGCACCCCTCATGTTCCTGTTGTTGGCTCCATCAGCGCTCACTGGGAAACGTCCTGGCCTCTATTGTCCAAGAGGTCAGAGGTCACAGGATGCTCCTAAAGGCCCAAAAGGGGAGGTAAGAGGCTGGATAGTGAGGTCTGATAAAGAATGACACACACATACACTTACACACACACCCAAACACACACAAGCTCCCATTAAAGAAAAAATCAAAACGCTGAAACAGCATCTTGTCACGTCGTCTTTCATTACAAACCCAAGTCATTATCAAGAGTTTCAGGAAGTGAATTAGAACAAAGCTCTGACTGACTGTTTCATACTAAACATCCTGGCATTCCTCAATTCATGTTTAGAGCTCTGTTCCTTATTTGCATTCTCTGAATATCTTCGAAGGATGGACTGCATGCTTTCCTGCAGAAAGCAGGAAAATCTAGTCTAAGAGCCAAAGTGATGAAATTGTACAAGTACTGTGTTGTGCTTTAGCTGCAGGTGGATCTGAAAAGGTATTATTCTTATGGCATGGAAAGATTATTGAGAAGTTTTAGTAGAAATTTTAAGTTGTCCTGTGCCTCATTGTGCTGAAAGAACAGGACGAGTGGATTCCTGTATTCCCTGGAAGACATTTATCTGTTTAACAGAGCAAACTGGAGCTTTCAACAGAAATCCAGATGACTCTTGAGTTGCATTTTGGTACTTACTTTTGCACCTTTGTCAAGTCTTGCAAAGTACATCATCCTGCAACAACGAGGCCCTTTTTGGTCATCTTTGTGCTTTTTGTGTTATTTTTTTGAACATTACAACAGTTAACATGTTATTTTTGTATAACACATTCTCAAAAGAATCAAATACTAGTTTGCACCAAACCAGACCATCAGTCAGTCATGTTTGCTTCATTGGCCAATAATATTGGTTTGAATCCATTAAGCAACCCTTTGTACTCTCAAAGTAACAATAATTCAGTTTCTGGAGGCATTTTAAAGCATTTTATTATTATTTTTTTTTTTGTAATTCTTTACAATTTCTTCTTCTTTCTGATGATCAGCATATACAAGATTTATAACCGACTGTAAGCCCTGCAGCAGCATTCCCAGAATGTGGTGTAACTCTTTGATACAGCACTCAACTAGGATTTTAGAAAGCAAGAATTAGGCTCAGTGTTTTTTAAGTTTATTTCCAATTTACAAAGTGAATGAACAAGTAAAAAAAGCTAGTATGTCAGTGTGCATGGATGAAAGAAAGTAAAAATTAAGTAGTCAAGTAAAAAAGTAAGCGGCAAGTACGTTAGTGACAGAAAGAAAGTTTAAAAATACATTTAGCTAGTTAGTAAGTTAAAAAGGTAAGTTTGTAAATGGGATAGCAAGTATGTAAGTTAGTCGTTTATATTAGGTTGTAATTTACAAGTTAGTAGTTAGGTAGTTAGTAAGTAATCAAGCAAGTTAGCGAGAAGTAAGTTTGATAACAAGATAGTACGTAAATAAGTAAGTTAGTTAACTAGTTGGTTGGTTAGTTTGTTAGTAAAAATTAACTAGTAAATAACAGAGAGAGTACAAACAAACTAAGTTAGACTGAAAGTATGTTAATCAAAAAGTATGAAAGCTTGTGATTTACTAAATTGGTTATTAGGGCAGTAATAAAGTGAATAAATTAGTAAGAAACTAAGGTAGTAAGTAAGGGAGCAAGTTGTTATAGCAAAATGTCAGTCATTTTGCAAGTAAATCTATAAAGTAGTTAGAAAGTTAGAAAGTAGTTATTTTGTCAGTAAATAAGAAAACAAGTTAGTTATTTAACTTAGTTACTTAGTTACTCACTTTGTAAATAAGCAAGTATGTAAGTTACCAGTTTAGTTATTTAGTTAATAATTTGGTTAGCAAGGAAACAAATAAGAAAGAAAGTGATAAAGAAAAGTAAGCTTCCAAGTTAGCAAGAAATTTATTAAGGGAATACGTAGGCTAGGAAATAAAGCAAGGAAGTACTAAAAAGTATATAAGGTAGTTAGTTTGTACCTTAGTAACCTAGTAAGAAAGAAAAATGAAAATATTAGCAAGTAGTTAAATAAATGAATAATGAATAAGAAAGTAAACTAATAAAATAAGCATGTAGGAGATTTGGTAAGTAAATAGAAAATACAGTAAAGAAGTTAGGAAGTTAGTATGTTCAGTATGTTAGTATGGTTTGTAAGTAAGTTTGTTTTTAACTATGCAAGTGAGCAAAAAGTAAGTTTGTAAGTAAGAAAGAACATAAGTCAGTAACAAAAAAGGAAGTAATAAAGTTAGTTTTTAGCTAGTTAGTTCTCAAGGGCAGAGGTCAATATTACTGGGGTTCTTGTGAAGCCAGCTGACATCTGGATGAAGGATAACTGAAGCCAAGATTTCTTGCTATGTATGCCAGTAATTGTTTGAACATATATGTTAAAACGGCTTCGAAAAATGAAATCATTGTGAGAAAAAAAGAACATGATTTCCTTTTGTTATTAATGCAGTCCACACATTTTTCTCAGCTTTACCTGCAAACACAAACCTTTCAGTGTCAAAACCCTTGTCTCTTGCCAGCAGACGGTGCATATTCACCTGCAGAATTTGTTTTTAGACATTACCTTTGACAACACGAGCACTCCGTTGCACATCAGAAAGGTTAGCCTTCAGGGCTTTCTACCAGGAAGTTTCTCCAGCATGACGCTAGCATTGTGCAAGCACCTATTGTAACTAAAGGTTTTGTCCAAAAAAACCAAAACAAGCAAAAAATCACAAGTAGTAATTTAAAGCCTGTTAAGACCACAAAAATAGGTTTACATCAGAACTAAATCCAGATAGTTTGCTATGCATTATCTCAATGATCGCCAACTGGAGCCTATTTGCCAAGCGGACTGTGTCTCTAAATATCCTGTCTCACCTGACTCAAAAACTCTTCCTGGAGGTTAAATTAGCAAAACAATGAAAAGACTCTGCCGCTTTGTGTTCCTTTACTAGGGAGAACCAAAGATGCATAGATACTGTTCTGGGTTCATGCCTGTAATGGAGATAACTAAAAATAGTTAACTGACAATAAACACTGTACTTGTTAAGCTAATTTTATGTTAATCAACGTGTGATTTTTATAAAGTTAAATCTAAACTGTTAAACAGCAAATGTGCAAAAGAAATACTCAAAAGTACTTGAGCAGATAATTCAAGCACAATTAGTAGTTTTAGTCTATCTTTATGGAATTATAGTATTTCAGTATTGATAGCCCTATTATTGCTAAAATAAAGACTTATAGAGTCCATTGTAAGATGAGAAAGTGTTAAAGGTAATAAGAGAGACAAAAGGCGCAGCACACAGGGATCATCATTTTTCAACCACAGGCAATTATGAAAATAATGCCTCAAGTTTAGGTTACATGTTATGAATCTTCCTCGAGGCCCGACCCTCACCTTGCCTTGCCCTGTCAGATTGGGTTAGGAGTTAGACCAGAGCAGGGATGTGACAGCTGGAAATGGTTTGAGGATCTCTGGATAGTTTGTTTTCAGAGCACGCTGCAGGACTGGATGAAAGATATGCGTGAGTTGGCCTGTGGCTGCAATGCTTATGCGCCTCAAGGCAATAAAAGTGTTACTGTGAATTCGATCACTGTTTAATGCCTGCACTGCAGCACTATTAGCAAGTTCTAAGTGCTCAGTGTTAAGTGTGACAGTCTGATCCGATCTGAGCTGCGTAGGTATCTCTGTAGTGTGTGACTGTCCCAGCTAATTGGCCTCCTCTGTGTTTTGAGCACTTTGACCTATCGGGGATTCATTTCCTGGCCTGTTGTGTTCCTAAGTATGCAACAGGGGTTCTGGCATAATTCGCACTCTCACTTCCCAATCCCTCTCAGATGGCGGGGTGCTTTTCCTTTCTTTATGACCAAATAAATCTGACTGGTGCTAAAGGAGAGAAAAAAATGGGATTAAAATTCCCCATTCGCTTTCTCGAGGAGCCCAGCTGCATTGCACTGTTTGTTTTCCACAGTGCACAGAGCAGCTGCAAAGAGGTGGGCCAAATCAAAACAGTTAGGACTTATTTTTGTTGGAGTGTACATTTCCATTCACTTAGCAATAATTGTATTGTGAAATATAAAAGAAGTAACAAATGTTAACATAAGTGTCATATGGTTAAAAGGTGCTTTTTGTTTAACAGCTCCAAAATGGTGCTCATTGTCTTTTGTGATAAAGTTCTATTTCCTCATATGTCACAAAGCATTAGAGCAGACGATATTATATCTAAAGGGTGAGTTACAAAACAGACTCTACTGACAAAACAAAGTTTGCAGATGAAGTAAATTCCCCTGACCATCATTTATGGCATCACTGTTTACCTAAACTAAGATTATTCAAGCAACACACCGAAGTTATTTTAACAGTAACACATGAGTGGCAGCTAACTCTCACCGCAAGAGGAGAGGCGTCGATGTGCTCTGAGATTACACTGGGAAGAAATGCAGTGCAGCAGGTAAGACATGTCTGTGAGCAATATTATCTGGGCTGCTCGGCTGATTCTCAGCAAATGCCATCTGAATGTAAATGAGCATGACTGCCCAGCAGGTTTATGATGGCTGGCTCGCTCAGCTTAATGTGATCTCTCAACACCTGCCGTGACCTTGCAGCAAACTCTGACAGAGAAAACAAGTCGGATTGTACGCTTTGTTTAATGACACAACTGCTCTTAAGCCGTTTGACCGTTGTGAATAAGTCAGTTACCATCAACAGCTCTGAATGCAATGTTTTCAACACCTTTAATCCCAAATTATTGTAAACCTTACAATTAATGAATTGTAAGTGATATTTAATGGAAGGCTTGAACCTACAGTAAATGAACACGTAAGTTCAACCCCACACTAATCTTTGTAGAATCACCTTACATTGTAATTATAGCTACAAGTCATTCTCCTCTAATTGCTTTGCATATCTAAAGACTGAAATACTTGCAAAACAGCTCAAACTCAGTCAGACTGAATGCAAAGTCTGGAATCGGTAATTTTCAAGTCGTATTGCAGCTCTTCAGTTGGATTTAGGTCTGGACTTTGACTGGGCCATTCTAACACATGAACATGCTTTGATATAAACAGTTCTATTGTAGCTCTGACTGAATGTTAAGGGTTGTTATCCTGCTCAAAAGTGAACTTCTGCCCTTGTCTTTCTAATGAGGTTTTCTTCCAATATTGCCCTGTATTTAGCTCCATCCATCTTCCCATCAACTCTCCATAGCTTTCCTGTGCCTGCTGAAGAAAGGCACCTCCTCAGCATAATGCTGCCAACAGCATGTTTCATGGCAGGGATGGTGTGTTCATGCAAATGTTGCAGTGTTCGTTTTTGTCCACACATGTAAAGCCACTTGTGTTTTGCTTGTGAGTCAGAGAGTTCAATTTTGGTTATATTTGAATAGAGCATCTTCTTCCACATGTTTGCTGTGTCCTCTACATGACTTGTGGTAAACGTCTTTGGTGACTTCTTATAGGGGTCATGGCAACAAATTTCATTTTTCTGTAGTTGGGGGTATAATATGATCTGTCGAGCACTGATGAGGCCATGTGAATGTCAAGAGTTGGTATCAAAAGCCCTTCTCATAGACAGCTTTGTTTCTTTACTCAAAAACAGACAGATCAAAGAACAGTTTATCTTTCTACATAGGTTATCTTTCTATGTAATTCATTTTCTCCAATTAGAGCACACCATCAAGCAAACAGCCCTCCCCCTCCCCTTACCTCCTCCCCCCAGCTGATACACCGCCTAATTTAAGGGCTAAGTTGTGCTAGCATGTCTGACTACTCCACTTGAGAAGAGGATGGCTACTAAAAACTGGAGCTGTTATGTCCGAGGGTCAAAAACTGATGGAAGTTTCCACTTTATTCCCGAACGATGAGAGAATCAGAAAATAGTGGCTGAAGTTCATTTATGGAGAAGTAGTACGCAATTATAACCTCAATTTAAGACTATGTTCAGCGCATTTTACCAAAGAGTTTCCCAAATATGGTTGTAGCCTATCAATATCAACTACATGAAATAGTTTATACAGTTATGTCAGCACCCCTTGAAGGCTTTCTTTCAACAATTGGCTTTCTTTTGCTACTGTGAGGTGCGTGATTAATAGTAAAGCAACTCAACTGTGGTAACTGTGGTAACTTTGTTGACAAAGTTACCACAACCCTATTGGCTGCTTCTTCTATTCTCCTTCTCAGTTTCAGTGGCCATGTCTTGGTAGGTTTGCAGTTTTGTTAATACTCTTTTCATTTTCTGACTCTCTGACTGAACAATGTTATGTGACATGTTTAAAGGTTGGGATAGAACTTTATAACTTTTCCTCATAATCTCTGCTTTAGCCCTGTGATGGACTGTGATGGACCTGTGACTCTACAAGGATAAGAAGAAGATTTGATAGATGGATCTCTAACCAGTCTGGTGTTCTCCTTGGTCTTCACCATACTGTTTGTTCACCAATCTGTCATTGTCAAAGTCAAATGTATTTACAGTATTTAGCGCATTTACTAACAAAAGCAGACCAACGTGCTTCACAGTTTCACTAAAAAAATAATCAAATCAAATACAAAAGAAAACAGGGAATAGAATGTAGTAAAGCAAATAAAAGCCAAGTGACTAAGGACTTCCAGAAACTATTCAGTATCCTATGCTCTTATCAGTCAAAAGCTGGGGGAAAGTGATGAATTTTTCAGACATTTACATGATTTTCTGGTTTAGGCAGATATGGACTAATTAGATCACTTCTGAAGGCAAATGGTTAGATTGTATTTTAATGAGGGGGTATAAAAGTTAAAGGGGATGGATGAATACAAATGCAATACACACTTTAGGAGGTGTCTGTAAAAACTGTTTTTTCATTTTTCTTCACAAACTAACCCAGCCTTGTGAAGATAAATTGAAGTTTAAGATTATAATGTATCAAGATATAAAAAGTTAAAGTGGGATGGATACTTTTAGAAGCCACTTTAAATGCATACATACAGTGGGTAAAATAAGTATTGAACATATCAATTTTTCATAGTAAACATTTTTCTAAAGGCGCTATTGACATAAAATTTTCACCAGGTGTTGGTAACAACCAAAGTAATCCATACATAGAAAGAAACCAAAATAAATAAGTTCAGAAATTAAGTTACGTGCAATAATATAAAATGACACAGGAAAAAAGTATTGAACACATGCAGAAAGGGAGGAGGAAAAAGGCACAGAAAGCGAAGACACCAGCTGAAATCTATCAGTGATCAGAAAGCCATCCTGCCCCTTGTCAGTGCAAATTAATCGCCTATAAAAAGGTGTGTCATTACCAAGATGTCACACAAGGAACATCTCATGATGAGTAAAAGCAAAGAACTCTCTCAAGACCTTTGCATCCTTATTGGTGCAAAACATTCTAATGGCACTGGTTGAAGAAGAATTTCTAAATTTCTCCAGTGGGCATTGTTGGGGCCATAATCTGGAAGTGGAAAGAACATCATTCGACCATAAACTGGCCATGACCAGGTGTTCCTCACAAGATTTCTGACGGAGGAGTGAAAAGAATGATCAGAAAAGTTGTCCAAGAGCCACGGACCACTTGTGGAGAGCTTCAGAAAGACCTGGAATTAGCAGCAGGTACAATTATTTCAAGAAAACAATAAGTAATGCACTCAACGGCCATGGCCTGTATGCACGCTCACCATGCAAGACTCCATTTCTGAAGAAAAAGCATGTTGAAGCTTGTTTAAAGTTTGCTACACAACATTTGGAAAAGCCTGTAAAACTCTGGGAAAACATAATCTGGTCAGATGAGAGCAAAACTGATCTCTTTGGATGCCATTACACACACCATGTTTGGAGGATAAAATGCACTGCACATCACCCCAAAAACATCATACTGTGAAGTTTGGAGGTGGGAACATCATGGTGTGGGGCTGTTTTTCTGCATATGGTACTGGCAAACTTAATATAATTAAAGGGAGAATGAATGTAAAAATGTACCGAAACGTTCTTGAGGAAAATCTGCTGCCATCTACCAGAATGATGAAGATGAAACGAGGGTGGACATTTTAGCAAGACAATGATCCCAAACACAGAGCCAAGGAAACTCTCAACTGGATTCAGAGAAAGGAAAAAAAAAAAAAAAGAGCTGCTAGAATGGCCCAGCCAATCACCCGACTTGAATCCAATAAAAATCTATGGAAAGAACTAAAAATCAGAGCTCATAGAGGAGGCCCACAGAACCTTCAAGATTTAAAGACTGTATGTGTGAAAGAATGCGCCAAAATCATACCTGAACAATGCATGCGACTAGTTTCTCCATACAGGTGTCTTGAAGCTGTCATTACCAACAAAGGCTTTTGTACAAACTATTAAATACATCCTGTCCTGTGTTTGAGTCCCATCCTTGGTTCCTTTGCCACATGTCTTTCTCTCCTTCTCTCTGCCCCCTTCCTGTCAGATTACTGTCAAATAAAGGCCACTAGTGCCAAATATATGTATGTATGTATGTGTGTGTGTGTGTATATGTATGTATGTGTGTGTATATATATATATATATATATATATATATATATATATATATATATATATATATATATATATATATATATAAAAAGCATGTTTAGAAATATGTTTACTATGAAAAATTGTGATGTGTTCAATACTTACTTTACCCACTGTACCTACCCAGTTATAGCAATTGATGTCATGAGTCAACCACCAGGTGAAGGTTTCGCAGAGGCATTTAGAACCTGACATATAAATATGATGCTTTCCATGCTCTGTGCATTCTCGCTGGATGCCACCGTCTATAGGTTGTAAAGAAGATGTTTTAAAAAGTCAGCACTAATAATAAGTTATCCATGAGAAAAACTAAGCCTCTTGTGGACTGGGAATAGGTTTGTCTCCTCCTGTGGCTACTCAAAGACAAAAACCAGCAAGAATACTAAAAATATGCAAAAAAGACTTGTGGTGCAGTTTCCCAAGGCCGGAGAAAGGAAATAGACTGACAGTTTCTCCCTGACCCCTCACTACCCCCCTGTAACCTCCTAACAACCCCTTGGGGGATCCTGTCTCTATGTGTAAAACAGACATTCAGAAAGCATCCTGGAAAGTTCAGAGCCACAAAAACAAGGGGATATGAGGAAGTTCAATAAGCTCGTACGAGGAGGGCTCAGACGGTAGATAATCTCAAGGCCACACGGAGCAGGCCTCGATCCTACAGGGTCTGAGCGATGCACATCTGCCATTGTTACAGTGAAAAATTTAACAGCTCCAGTGAGCTCTGTTGTGTTAAAGCCACCTCTCTTCTTGAGTGTCTGCTCTGAATCGTGATGTTGACATCCAGGGCAGGTGGAGCCCCCCGACAACCCCACCCACCCACCGTTCAACCAGCATACAGACACAAACACACATACGTACCCCCACAAAGCTTGGATGTCACAAGACGGGGGTTATTTTCTTTAATATCTCTGCAACAATCAGTGCGGGGCTGCTGAGTTAACACAGGACCCACAGAGATGAAAACAAAGGCTGGATTCTTCAGGCTTGAAGATGGCTATGGGAAATGGCATGGATGCCAGGCCTGATAAGTGACCGATGGGCTCAAGTTACTTCCAGCTGTCTGCTGCCATGCATGCCTCTACAAAATGTATGGTTCACACATAAATGCAAACTATTTCATTTATGTAACACTCATAAAGTAAATGCCGGACATATAAAAAAGAGAAGAAATCAACAGTCTCTGACTTGGGAAGGGTTTGTATTGCTGGAATTAATCTCTCGTCCTCTGAGGAGGAACTCTGTTCTTCTTCAGCTGAGAAAACACAGACAGCTGAAAATTTGGACATCGCTGGATCAATAAAATCTAAGGAATACTGGAAAACCTGGATGTACCATGTGGAAAGAGTCTGACTCAGGCCTCCTGGATAATTATGCTAGTTTACATTGTTTGGCTGAACACAGTAAATAGTGTCCATGAGGACCTGTTGGCATTGTTGGCTCTGATTGTTTTTTTCCCCTTTAACTATAAAAGCAAGATTTCCATATGGACACAGCAAAATTAAAATTACATTTGCCTTCCAGTGTTTAAAATGATGGGGAATTACAGAGAAAATAAAATTGAGCCTGTAAAAGACTATTACTTTTTAACACACGCTGTATTTCTGAGCTGTAAACTTAGTTGCTCTAAAAAAAAAAAAAAAAAAAAAAAAGCAGCGCCACTCTGCATTAGCATCACCTCAATACCAGTGAGGGCCTCTTCCTGTCCATTTGGAAAATATAAGTACATTTTCAAGCTGCTGCACACTCCAAAAGGAGAGTGCTTTTGGCAGGCTTTGAAGTTCTCGGAAATAATGCTGCTTAAAAGCATCCTCCACAACACAGAAAAACATGAACGTGTATTTCAGACAAGAGGTGTGAGTGAGCACTTCTTAGGAGCCATGTAAATCCCCACTGGAGGACTTGGGCTTAATGTGTTTTTTTCTTTTTCTTTCTTCTTTCTTGTTATGACGGTCCTATGAAGAGTATTGATTGCTTTTATGAAGGCTCATTATCATCATTCACTTATTATTTCGTCATCTTTCCAAAAGGAGACTCAGTGCTGTCGTAATCCTAATGTGATCATTCAGAAATGTTCCATAATTTTCTTTTCTTTTTCTGTGGTGGAAAAGCACTTTTTTTTTTTGGTGAATCTTGAAAAAGATACTGTAAATGCAACAAAACACCACAGCCAAGGAGAAGGGCAAGGATAAAACTTTGCATCATGGCCTTTTATTTTCCCTTCTCTGCACAGTTTAGTGTTTCAGCTACACCCTTTAGGCAGTAAAAACTGTCATCTAATCATATCCTCGTGCAGCCTAAAATGCCATATACGCCCATACCAGCCTGGAAAGGGGACCTTTCAGTGGATTAAAACGGATATGAGGTTATTTTTGTGAGATCCATGATTGCATGAGGCACTCCCACCAAGACTTAGTGTGATGACTGAGGAGGTGAGCTAATATGGTGTGGTGTTGACGCAAAAAGCGTTGTGTAAGTTCAGAAAAGGGCTGCTGGCCTTTGGCTTTAAAAACAGATTTAAAGTTTCATGTCTTACAAATCTGTTGCTGCTAATGTTGTGGATATTAAACAATGGCAGATGCTGGTGACTTCTATCGAATAAATTTAATTTAAAATTTACTTTTTAAATTGAAATAGGAGAAAAAAGATTACGTATTATTTTAAAGTTATCAAAGAAACACTGAATCGTTCACAATTTAACAAGCTAAAGAATTTGGGGGACCTGATCAACGACACAATATACAATACATGGAAATATATTTATGTGCTCAGGAAAGGATTTCAGGTCAGTTCACCCCTTGGCCAGTTTGAAATGCCATTTCATACCCAGATGTTTCTTACTGGTAAACAAAGCATTTTGTACCCATATGTTTTGCAGTTAGTATCAGTTTTTGTCTCTTGGTATATTTTGAGAGAAAGAGCGATAGTGAGAAATACTAAAAATGTTTTAATTTAAATGATATTATTTCCTGAGGAATTTATATTACTCTTACTCCTATTAATTTGGAAGAGGAAAATTTGGCAACAATAACACACACTGAATCTGTTTGTGACCAGTGTCGACTGGAATGGCCAGATATTATCATCAAAGATTTTCAGCGATTATCTTGATGTAGATTGTGGGAAAAACCATTAAAGTCTAGTCAATACATTCCATTAAGATGATAATGATTTTTAAGTCCCAATATTGTTTCCAGAACTGCTATATTATCTGCTATTTTCATTAGCCTCTTGTGATGTCATTAAACCAATACGTAAAGAACAGAATTAGTTTTTTTGTTCAACTTAGTTTTTGTGAACTTTGAATCGTGTCAGATCCTGCAGATGGCAATCCCTGCTTTATAACCCATCTATATTGTTATTGTCAGTGTACATAGATAGTGAGAGAAAAATACATTCTTGGATTGTACCTTTAACTTATTTTCCAGATTAATGTTGGAATTTGTCCATACTTGAGGTGAATATTTCTTCCTCACTTATTCTTCAAAATTCAAACAGTAAAATAAATGAATTAGAGGAGAGATATTCTGGGTTGCCTGCTGGTTTAATGAAAGAACCTGACTTCCACTGGCTTGAAGTGAGATTTCAATACCTTCAGCAAAGATTTAAGTCCAACAGTAGAATTTTTTTTTTTTTTAATGTATTATTAGGTAATTTGACAGATTGGGTATGGCCTGGCAGAACATGTTGGACAGACTGCAGCAGATCTGAGGGAAGACAGGGAATCTCTTTCACCCCACTGAAACAGTGAGGGGAGAATGTGGTGAGAAGATGGGAATTAGTGCTGAATTAAGCACCACTTTGATTGGAAACTGATTGACCGACTGTTGGCAAAACATAAAAGGATGACCTTGAATTCTCAAAGGCGCACATGGATTGGCACACGGCCTGTCTCTCTCGCTCTCTTCCTCTCAGCCGCGTTCTGTCTTCCACTTTTGCCTTCTACCAAACAGCAGCACACACAAGCACTTACAAACAAGCACTCTCTGGTAGGAACACATTTCACGTAGAAAAAAAACACATACATGTGTGCTGGCACAAATACGGCTCCATCTCTGCTTCTTCACACTTTCTTTTTTAAGCGAGAAAAAAAATCCACACAGTCACGTACGACATGCCAGAGTTGTGAGAGCAACTTCAAAGTAAGGCAGATGCAGGGACAGCACCCTCTGAATAAATTTTCTGGCCACCAGTCGATCTGCCCCCAGGCTAAGATTGTGGCTGTTCGCATCTCTCTCCTGACCCCTCATCAGCTCACTGTAACATGCTATCTCCCTCTTAACATGCCTGTCTTACGGTGGACTGTCGGGATGCGGAGGCAGAAATGAACAGAAAAAGAATAAAGAATTTAGTAAAAATAATTTTTCCTAAGCGGTGCATTGTCAGCTTTTTGCAAAAGGGGCAACATTTGGCTGATTTGATGAACAAATCAGTGTGAGGAGCTTTATCCTAACACACAGCAACTAAAACTGAAAAAACTAGACCGGACATGAAAATAGACTGAAGGGAACAAAATAGAGTGCTGAAAAAGCATTTGCTCCTTTACAAATTCCTTCTGTTTTTGCTTTTGTCCACATTTGAATGTTTCAGATCATCAAATAAAATCTAATATTACACAAAGATATCTTGAGTAAATACAAAAAGCACTTTTCAAATTAAAAGACAGTAGAAAAACAAAGTCATTGACATCAGTCAGTCTCAAAATGGTTACAAAGCCATTTCTACGACTTTGGGGTGTCAGTGACACAAAGTGAGAACCATAATCCAAAACTGGAGAAAACACGCAGCAGTGGTGCCCTTCCCAGAAGAGACCAGTAAACCAAAATTACTCCAGGAGCACACTGACTATTCAGCTAGAAGTTTGCAAAACAAGAACAACTTGTAAAGCTCAGCTGACCTCTCCTGACTAAATTAAGGTCAGAGTTCATGACTAAACAATCAAATGTGACTGGACAAAATGACCTCCATGGTTGAGTTGCACGGACAAAACCACTGTTGACCAACAATAGCAAAAAGACCTGTCTCATATTTAATACAAGACAGATTGATGATCCCTTTCTGGAAGGTGTTTGTCCTGTTCTAATCTAAAACAAGCACAGCATTTCAGAAACAGACCATCATGAGAGTCAAACATAGTGGTGGTAGTATGAGGGTTTGGGCTGATTTTGCTGATGGGATTGTGAATTTTTCTGTCTAGCAGAAAATCCTGCAGGATGTCCAGCCATCTGTACAGAACCTTGAGTCCAATCACACTTTGGCTCTGCAGCAGGACAAAAATCCAAAGCACAGTGGCATGGCCACCATTTGATGATCTGAAACTTTTATGTGTGACAAAAGAGCAAACGCAGAAGAAATCTGTAAGGGGGAAGCACTTTTTCACAGCTCTATATATGAAATCAAACAAACACAAACTTTAAAAGCTGCTTTCCTGCTAAATTTATGGTCTAAATCAAATACTTCATATCTTCTTCAGTACAAGATCTTTTTTCAAAACAATGTTACAATTTGGAATTAAAATGGATATTTTAGCAAACTTATGGCTTCTAGGTTTGAACAATAAGATACAAGTTTGCATAAAAGCTCCCAAACTTTATATTGCATTTTCAAATATAACTCTTATTTTCAGAGAATACTGTCCATTGTTCTATTTTATTTTCTTATTTGTTTATATTGTCCTTCCCAGAAGTCAGACTTTTAAGCCCAAAACTATTCATACCCTTGACGGATTTATATTTTAAAATATCGCCATCCAACCAAGATGTTTGTTTTTGATAAAAAATGAGACAGAGATCTCTGAAAATAATGTAAAAGGAGTATGAATTTTGAAATATAATGTAACAGTTTTTATTTCCATTTTATAAAAAAAAAAAAAAAAAAAAAAAAAAAAAAAAAAAAAAAAAAAACATTCTCACTCATCACTCATCAGTAGTTTGATTTTTATTGGCTGTTTTTCAGAAAAATTTTTTTTATTGGCATTACATCAACCAGATCCTTCTTGTTAGCTGAACAGCTTTTTGCATGTTTCCGCTGGCATATTGTCAATGAATCTTTGGTGATGAGCTCCAAGTCTTTGAAGCTAGAAGGTCTCATTACCATCACCCCAATCTTTAGCTCCAAGCCACAGAGTCTGGATGGACCACTCCAAAACATTAATATTACCTGCTGCCAAAAGGAAGATGTTGGTAAAATTAAAGATTACTTTAAACCTAAATCTGCCAGGGGTATGAATAATTTTGGTCTGAAATTTAATAAGCCACTTCTGAGAAGAGGAAATCTGATTATTGTGGAAAAAAAAACCTGAACAAACATAAAAATTTCAGATGTAACTAAATGTAGCTTGATACCTAATATGGAAAATCTGGACTTTTAAGACCCTTCAGAAACCCTGAATATGTTTAAACGTGTCATTTGTACAAAAGCAATGAGTTCATGTGCTGTGAGATGTTCTCGCACAGAAATAAAGCATTACAGACAACCTGGATTATTTCTCACTGTACTGTTACAGTTGACAGAGAACAACAGTCTCCTTACAGCAGTGGAGCTTAGTAGCTCACTGCTTGAAAGTGTGTGTGTGTGTGTGTGTGTGTGTGTGTGTGTGTGTGTGTGTGTGTGTGTGAGTGAGAGAGAGGTGTCATTACTGAAGATGTATTCCTGTGGAGCAACAACTGCTCCGTGTTCTTATTTTTCTGTGTTGACTCGTTTTAATATTTGATTTGTATATCAATCATTTATGAGGGCATGGTGCATGAGCACAGAATAAATGTAATTACACCTGCAGGGACACGAGTAGTGTATTTTAGTTGTGTGAGGTGTTTTAAAAAATATATGCATTTTCTTAAGGGGGCAGTATTATGTACTTTCCAGGCACAATAGTGCCATTTTATAGCACAGTCAAGTAACTATGTTAACTTTAGTTGTTACAAAAATGATATATATATCAAATAAGACTTAAAAGAAATTTGACTTCGTAATTCAACTCCTTGAAAATGGGATTCAGTCTCTTTAAAAACTCCTGCTCTTTCTGAAACTCTACCTTCAGGAAGTTAGGACACAAACGCTCTTCTATTAAACCTTTAACAACATTTTTATCAGCATTTCACTGAGAAGTAGCTTGTATAACGAGCTCAGCAGATGCGTTGTTCCACCAGGTGTTTGCTAATTACTTCAAGGAGCGGAGTGGGGAAATGGTGGGGGAGGGGTGCTCTGTGAGGCAGAAGCTTAGAAGCTTAGAAACTGTAGCTCTGAAGAGAAGCTGCGCCTCCAAAAGAGGGGGAGCTGCGCCTCGGTCCCCACCAAAGCATTTTGCAAAGCTGAACAGCTGCCTTGGGAGACTAAAGGATGTCTCAAACATGCAAGAATCAATGCAACACTCCAGGTATGTTTTTGATGATGAAATAACATTATAACATGATGTAAAGCTCAAAAGTTGATTTTACATAATACTGCCCCTTTAAATTTTGAAACATTTAACAGCAAGTTTGAGGGTAAGTTTCAGTCGAAGGGGTTGCGCTATAGAAGTGGATGGCGGAAACATTTTAATAATGTGCTTGTTATGTTCTATGCATAGTGTGGACCCCCTAAAAAAAAACACTGTTGTGTTGCCCTGAGGCCAAATATTCACCTGCGTGCACACATGCAAGTACAACAATGTGTATTTCTGTGCACAAGATAACCCCCTGTTACTAAAATTTATAGAAACTGCACACTACATGTTGCTTTAACTGAATACAAATAGACATACAGTGCATTGCACACACACATACACACACAAACACCCAGAAGGAATCTGGGGATCTAATGAGGCCCGTGGAGACACAGCTGAATTGTCAGTCAACCTTCAGCTCGCTGACACGCAGTCAACAACATCAGTGGCTTCTTTTCTTAAACAAGAGCAGCCTGTCAGATGGCATCAGCAATAAAGAAAGGTCCCAGGTCCACTGGCATTGAGCTGAAATAGGTGAGGGCATAATGAGGGAATATTCTAAGAATAATCATAAAACTGCTAACTTGCTTGTGGTAAACCTTGGGAAAAGTTGCAGCGCTTTGGGATTTCACATAATTCTTTTTTTAGAGCTTTAAAGTATATCTCTGACCCATTGTTATGATTAAGATTTATGTGCAGGTTACACCACAGGAACAAAACAAAAAGAGAGAGAAAAAAAAAGTGTTGTAACTACTACTTCCCCCTGTCCTTCCAAGAGTGCTTGCAACACTGAGCCCACAGTCCTGTTCCTCAAACGGAGCAACGTGCTTCTGTCTGTGAGAGATGGAGAGAAGGATCAGAGCTAAGGCATGAGAAACGCGGGTTGTTGCTTAGGGTCTCCAGGCCAGCAGGGAGCAGTATAAAACTTATCACACAGAAGATACTGTGAGCCTACTATTAAATTTGCTTTCAAGTTTTATTAGCAGGTATTGGTTGGTAAAGCAAGAAAAACTGCTAGAAACATTTGTTTTACTACTTTTTACTATTCCTAAGGTTTAAAGCACTTTTTATAAGATGCCAGAATGACCAGAGTTTTTTATGCAGTACTGTTCCTCCTCCTAGCGCTGCACTGTCAGCTGGCTGAAAAAAGGCTATTACACAACTAATGCCAGTTTGGGGGGTATGGAGGACCGAAACTGACATAATTAAAAATCAAAGCAGAAATATATATAATTTGTTTTTCCTTTTCCTTACACATGCGTTTTCATCAAGAAATGTATATATTTTGTTTTGCCTTTCCCTTATACAAGTGTTTGTTCTTTTTACATTTCTTCGTCTCCTCTTTTTACTTTACCGTATGCATTTCTGCCTCATTATGCAAATGAGGAGGGCTGCCTTCTTGGTCCAGCTCCTCTATTATTGGTCAATAAACAGGAAAGAGCAGGATCAATGTGGAGATCGATTGCGTATGCCTTCACCTTTGGTTTCAGTTTTCCAATCTTGATGAAAATGCATGTATAAGGAAAAAACAAAATATATTTCTGCTTTTATTTTTAATTATGTCAGTTTTGGTCCTCCACAGTTGGGCTTATGTTAAAGAAGAATGGATAAAAGAAAATAATATTTTGCACGATAAGAGCCTGAATACTAGTACTAAATTTAGCTGCTAATTATACCATGTTTTTCTCTTTAATCAATGTATCAAAATGAAAATAATCAATAAATGTTCCACACACTGTAACATTATTATATCTATAATTATATTAGGAATAAATGATGCTTTTTAAACAAAAGCAGTTAAAGAATGTTTTAAGTTTGTGTTTCCAATTTTTGTGTAAATACCATGATAAGGTGAAACAAATGTATTTTTACTAAAAGTTATTATACCATGAGAATCTTATATAGCCCACGCCTTGCTATGAATAACGGATATTTTTTTAAAATTAAATTATTTAAAATTGTATTATTTAGAACATTAAAGAATAGATAAAAATGCCAGTTGTAAATATACAGAAGAAAATCTTAAAAATTAAAAAGATTTTGTTAACTAGCTTAATCAGGTTATAGCTCTGGGGTCCAAATCAAATTCTGCTTTGGCCCAATAAAAGCCTAGCTCAGACTGCATCAGAGTCAGGCATCTTCTCTCACAATGTTTTCAGCCTCTTGCTTTCCTTCACTGGTATATCTTTGGTTCATAATGGGAAGGGGTTATCCCAGGTGTTAAGGCATATTGTCTTTCCCCAAACAACACAGACATGCAATTTACACAGAAGTGTGTAATTTAGAGTTTTATCACTAAAAGCCTGGGCTTATCACCCTCGCCCATGCTGATGAAACAAAGTGTATTCAGCTGAACGTAACTGAAATTAACCAATAAAATTGGTGTAGCAATATTAGCAGAAGTTGTTAGTAAAAATGATCAAAGTGATTTTAAGAAAAAATAATTTTGCTTCCATTAACTAACTTAAGTAATCTTTACTTAAATTCAAAGACAAATCCTTTGGAGGGGTTTGTTAACAAGCTAAAGTGATTAATATTGTTAGACTGTAGCCATTATTGAACCTTCATTTAATAAACTAACCAATTTAAATTTAATCAAATAACATTTATTAGCTTTAAAAATTACTTTTTATAGCATATGGGGAAAGCAGTGTGTTCTCTGGTGCCTGTAAATCTCCAAATCTAGGGATATAAGCAGAGTTAGACTAACAAGCTGTCCCATGCCAGCAGACAGTCCCCCCACATCCTCACCCCAGAACACTTGACTTCTGTCAAAGAATACAGATCTCAAAACTTTACATTTATAGTTACATCTATCAAGAAGGTGCATACATTTAAGTATTCTTTGAACGTTTATTAACAGTATATTTCAAAGAATTCAAAAGTCTAAAATTTCACATTTAGAAAGGAACTGACAGGTGGATTCTGCATGACTGCAGGGGGTATCAGAGCAGAGAAGGCTGAAAACAAAATGTATGCTGTACTTTTAAGATTTTTATTTGTAAAAAAAAAATGGAATGAAAATAAAAATGTACCTTTACTTCTCAATAATACACAACTATGCATTGATCTAATATTTAATCCCTTTGGAACAGATAGCATGAACGTGGATGCAATGTGACAAAATATAAAAAAGTTCAGTCAGTATAAATATGTGTGCAAGACACTATTTACTGCTAAAAATCTAATAAGTAATGTGAAATTAATAATGCAGGGGTTAAGCAAAAACACATTCTATGGTAAACTATGAAACTAGGGGTATTAAATGCACAATTTTCAAACACTGCAGTTTATAAAATCAAACAGACACTATTGGTGCTGAGGGGGCTTTTGGTTGAAGGACTATTGGACTACTGTGATAGACTACTATATTCATTAACAATATTATTAATATTATTCTTACCCGTTGTAGAGTGGTGGAACATCTAGTCAGATGGGTTCCCCTGTCTCTACTGATTTTAGTTATTTAAACCAACTGAAACTGAAAACGTTTGTCATGGGACATAGCACTTTATTAGTGGATATTAATCATCTAAATTATGATGCAAAAATGTTCAAATAACTACATGAACTGGAAAATCACAGAAACGTACCTTCTTTGAGCCCTTTGCACAACAACAACAACAATTATTATTATTATAGCCTGCTCCAATTACAAAAGTTTACTCCACACGGCTAGATTTAGGAGGATGTGAACCCCTGAGCTGGAGACAGTTTAGGTGCCCTGCTTACATAAGTTCCCAGCAAACATGACATCATTTCAAGAAATTTCTCAATCCTTACAAAAATATGACTCAAAATGTTACAGTAATTCATCAAAATCAAAGAAGGAGGCAAAGGATGTGCTTAAAGGATACTAGTTTTACTTCTGATTAGGGTTACGCAATATATCGCAAATATATTGTCATCACAATATCAGTGTGTGTAAGATTCATTTTGTGAGGAGTGTTTAGACTGCAATAATTGTTGGCTAATATATTCCCAAGCGTTGTGAACTTCCATTTTTCATGATAACGTAATACTTAGCCAGTTAAACAGTCTCACCGCAACAGACGTTCACACAAGACACTAATGACATAACCCAAAAGGTTAAAGGGTACTGAGTGTGGGAAGTGCTGATGAGAAAGAGAGGAAAAAAAAGAAAATAGTCATAAATCGCAACTGATATCATCATCGCAATATTTACCGATATTATTGCCATCGCAAGACTTTGTAATAAAGTGCAGCCCCATCTCTGATATGGTTGTGGGTAGAAGGTTTAGTCTGAGGTGGGGCTTTAACATCGTCGTTCTCAAATAGTTGGGCATTGGTTGAAAATTCCTAAACCACAAATATTGCATCCATTATTATCATAATTGCTTACTCTAATTGTCCTTAGGTATGATTGTGTTCATGCATGGTTATTTGTGCTGTCCAGGATGTACCCCACCTTTCTCTCACTGACAGGTGGAGATAAGCAACAACCTTCTGTGTCCCTTCAAGAATAAGCGTGTGCAGACAATGTAAGGCTGGTCGGATGATAATAATCATGATAATGTAATAATAGTAATAATAATGATTCTTGAAGGTTATTCATTTTAGAAGGTACTGATACAGCTGTCACCAGAAATTTAACTTAACATGGAAGTTGTTCATTTGAAAACAAAACAACTTAAAACAGTCTCTTGTGAAAATGTAGACATTTACTGTCCTCTAACAATTATTTTTTTGTGTGTGTGGTTTTAAATACTTAAAATCTGTTAAAACATTGCCTCCTGTCTGACTAGCTGCTAACCTCCCACTACTCTGAGAATTTATTTACTTCTCAGCAAATTCACAGGTTAGTGAGTTTATATCTTGGTCCCACATTTCACATCTTTTTTCCTACAAGTAAAGGAACTACTACTGATAATCACTTGAACATAACTTCAAAAAATATGAGTTATCTCTTTACGTGCAAATTAAATTCTTCTTAGGGCCACGTTAAAATTTTGGACCGCCCTCTAATGAATAATAAGAGGAAACACCAGATCACTATTATTATTATTATTATTATTATTATTATTATTATTATTATTATTATTATTATTATTATTATGTAGTTGTCGCTGCTGTGCTTGCAAGTGTGTCTGCGTGCGTGCGTGCGTGCGCGTGTTTGGGGGTGGGGGTGGGAGGGTTAGGTGGGTTGAGGGTTAAGAATAGCTGATCTGCATGCTGCTGAATGAAGTGTCGGTTTTCAGCGCACTAAACTCCTCCTCTACGGACGGGGCTGCTGCTTTCCTTCCACTCAAACAACCCAAGTAGTTTTTCGGAGCGCACTCTCCGGCAGCAATGTGGAGGGAAGGGGCGAGCAGTTGAGCAGCTTTTCTTTTCCCCACTCCCACTTCTTTTGAGTTCTCCTTTTTTCCTAGTTTTGAACTTTGCGGGGGGGGGGGTGTTTTTGTCGTGAAGGGGGAACACAGCGCAACACTGTTCAATAAAGGGAAGGAAAGCAGCTCTGCGACGCGTGTTTTCTTTTTTTTTTTTCCTGCTGTTTTTTTTTTCTTCTTCTCTTGAGCCATTGTTTCTCACGCATGGATATTAAGGAGATAAAATCGGACGTGCTGCTTTCTCTTCTGTAGGGTTGTAGTTAATGCTGGCTCTGTGAGGAGGAGAGAATCATTTCTATTCCTCAGGAGCACAAGAGCTGAGAAAAAAAAAACAAAACAAAACACGTACAGGGACCACAAGTTTGTCCGCAAGCTGCGAACGAGGCGAAACTTTGCCAAGTTGCTGCGCATCCGGCCGCAGAAGCCAAACATTTATCGATATTTTTCCAACTTTTTTTTTTTTTTTTTTTTTTTAAACTGTGGATTATCATCACAAGCCTGGTCATGGATCACGGAATCAAGTTCCGAGGATGAAATGGGAGTTGTGAAACATGAACTATTGTAGTTAGTTCACTCCACCAGTGGCACGTTTTGGACTGTACGCTGAGAAAAGAAAAACTGCTTTTGCACTTGTGTGTGTGTGTGTGTGTTTTTTTTTTTTTTTTTTTCCTTCCTTCCTTTTCGATCCTTTCCACTCGGGTGCCAAAATGCCACAGCTGAACGGAGGCGGCGGGGACGATCTGGGGGCCAACGATGAAATGATCTCGTTCAAAGACGAAGGGGAGCAGGAGGAGAAGATCTCCGAAAACGTCTCCGCGGAGAGAGATCTGGATGACGTGAAGTCCTCTTTAGTGAACGAGTCGGAAAACAACAGCAGTTCGTCAGACTCGGAGGTAAACCATGTTGTGCAAATAGAAAATAGTGGTTTAGTAACTGGAATGGGGAGTTTTAATCCGTATGCATGCATGTCCTCCCTTTCTGCAGCAGGCAGAGAGGCGCCCCCAAACCAGACCCGACTCAGAAAGTTATGAGAAAACAAGAGATTACTTCAGTGAAGGTAAAAATGATTCAAGTTCCACTGTATTTTTTTTAAACAGAAAAAAAAAGAGAAAATGTGTTGCTTTGGCCTCACTAAAGCCTTAAGTTTTTCCTTGTCCTCCGCAGCACTAAGAAGACAGCAAGATGGTGGCTTTTTTAAGAGCCCTCACTATCCGGGCTACCAGTTTCTTATGTTTCCAGACCTCACCAATCCATACCTATCCAATGGTTCGCTGTCTCCCAGTGCAAGAACAGTAAGTTTCCCCCATGGGATATTGTGCTCTCTATGCTCATGCATGCTCTCAATTCTGTCATTCTCTTCAAATAAAAGAGGAAAAACAACTTTGGCTGTCCGTGAAAGTTCCTTGTGCACTGCCAGACCGCCATA